>WOVY01011915.1:0-600000 GCA_013436015.1 Rhipicephalus annulatus
ATTAGCACAGCACAAAGAAATTCTAGACAATACACGAATAATACAATTCTAAGCAACTAAGCTCCTCTGTGCAAACAGTGTTTATACTGACAGCTATAGACTCCATTTCGTTTAAAATAATTTGAATGCAAATTTTGAAATTTGCATTAAAATTTATTTAATTTTTAAATTTTAAATTTAATAATTTGAATGCAAGCAAAAGAACTGCTGATTAATGGACTGCTATGAAGTTAAATGCAACTGCACAGAATGTTACTACGTATACAATTCAAACTGCTTCTGACATCACAATGTGCTCTTTCTGCTGTCGTAAACTTTGAGCAGGAGAACGGCAGTCCTGGAGAACTGGCAGTCACTGGCAGTCCTTTATACTTGTTGGTCTCCTTTGCCCTGTTTTTAATACACTGTACATGACCGTGGAGCACCGGATCCCTTGTTTACTGCTGAACTAAAAAAATAGAGACATCATTGTTACAAATCATGCTACATGCAAAATGCTCAGTTGTTAAATATGTGCTCATATTTACGGATTCGTATTTCCAGAAGCCGATGACAAGCCTCCGAACACAAACAGTGAAGACTGAAAATATATTTTATTATAATACAAGAGCAAAACTACAATGTTATAGATGAATTCATTGATTGATATGTGGGGTTTAACGTCCCAAAACCACTATATGATTATGAGAGACGCCGTAGTGGAGGGCTCCGGAAATTTAGACCACCTGGGGTTCTTTAACGTGCACCCAAATCTGAGCACACGGGCCTACAACATTTCCGCCTCCATCGGAAATGCAGCCGCCGCAGCCGGGATTCGAACCCGCGCCCTGCGGGTCAGCAGCCGAGTACCTTAGCCACTAGACCACCACGGCGGGACAATGTTATAGATGAAGGCATGAACTTCTGCCAGGCAAATAAAGCCATAAAAGTTTCTCTTTTTCGACTTTACACTAGGTGCAAGAAGCAGACCACAAATAAGTTTACTAAGAAACACAAGTTAGACTGCATTACAACACACACAGCCAATGTTCATAACTTTAAGGATCCTAACATAGCCAGCTCACCATACCGCGTATAGGAACAAATGGGCAGTCTAGAAGACAACAAACACACTGTGAGGATTATGAGTGTGCTTGTTGCTGACATCTATTATTCCAAACGAAGAAAACCTTTCAAATATGCATCTTCAATGAGGAGAAATAATCATATGCAACAACACAACGGGGCTCCTACAGGTGCCACTAACACTCGCCATTATTGTTGATGCCAGTGCGTTGCCGGATGGATATGCGGCGTCCTGCGCAGAACACCAAAGGAACGCTCCATGACTTGGCTTGCATGTGTGCTGGCGGCATAGAACTGCTGCTGAAGTAGGCTAGCCACAGACAGAAACATGAGGAGCCATGTCTTTGGAACACCTGACGTCACCTTAGAGATCAACAATGCATACTTAGTCAGGTACAATTCGTAGAAAAATATTATCACTATGCAATCGGGTGAACACGTTGGGCTGAAACACAACAAGCCACAGCACTAAGAGAGAAAAATCTAGATGAAGTAAAAGATGCAGTTAGTGGCCCTGTGTCTTCTGAGGCTTGTTCAATAGGGCTTTCTCCTTCCATGTTGTGAACAAGCATGGCGATTTTCACCCACTTGCTATTTCCTTCCAGAGCACTTGATCCACAGAGTAAGTCACAAGCTCGAGAGCTCAGTAAGAATCAAAGTATTTGTGCTCGTTCAAAAGCACGAGCTTTTGAGTGTCAGATGATTGGAGTTTCCATCATAAGCTGCAGGCTTTGAATTTTCAACATTCTCAATTATCTCGCAATTTAGTTTTATATATGTTCAATAAACATTATGTGTGAGAATAATACCGGTATCCACTGCAAGCAACCATGCTTGAGTTTTCAATTTGTGCAAAGTGGTGTTCACTTAATCGTATGTATTGAGGAAAAACTAGCCTTGGAGCTACCGTTAGGCATTTTTGTGTCCTCGAAGCTCCCAAGCAGATCGCAGTGCTTCCAGATAAGGCTGCCATGCATGCTTCCAGGCCACATCCAGATCCGCAAAGTGATAACAGTCCCAGCAGTGACATAGACTTGCACAGTTAAGAAGCACGTGTACTTCCTATTTTGTACAGGTTCTCCAAGTCATGATGACACTTGATGTGCCAGTGTGTGCGAGCGATGCATCACACAACCTTAGCAAACAATCTCTGCGATCTTTGGAGGGCAAAAAAACGGGACATTTAAAAAGAATCATTAAAAACACTCACTTCTAATGCTTATTTGACGAGGTCACTTCGTCAAAGTAACCTGCTATAGTCCATTTGAAACAAACTGAAGCCTCATGTAAACTTTACGTACCGCAACATATACGTCCTAGTGAAGTATAGTGCTACCTCAAAGGTAATCGTCTATAGAACTAATTTTTCAAAATAACATAAATTCCTAAAATACAACCTGGCTCCTGGAAAATAAATTCGCATAAACTTTCGAGCTATCAAATGTGGTAAATCGACAAGCCCATCCTATTATTCGAACAAGAGCTCACTTACATCAAATCACAAAAAACTTCTGATGTATTTGCCCGCCTCTCCATAATATATGTATGTATATAAAAGTAGTGGTAAATTTTTTATGCTTGAAGTTAACATAGGAAAATATTACATCTGATGGGCTTAAAAATTTGCACACGTTATAGTACTGCGTGAATAGCAACCAATTAAGTTCTGCAAGGTCAACTCACCGATGGCCGCATTTATAGTCGCCGAGTGTCATGAGGAACCAAGTGTGCTCTAGGGCCAACAGGCAAAAGACATCTGCAGACTGGAAGATGCCGATGACAGCAATAAAGGCCTGACCAGGCATGCACGTCTACTGATATAGTGTAAGAACTGTAAAGCTCTGCTGCCATGCAAAACGATGGCCAGACGAACGTGGAAACCTGTAGTTAGCCGCTACTGGCCTACAACTTCATCCAAAGCAAGTCACCAATGAAATCTTTGCTTTTTCTGGGGGCCGGAGGAAAGCTTGACGTTCACGGGCTCTCGCTGCCACATAGAACTCTCATAATCTTACCGAAGAACAGTCTAGGCACGCTGACAAAGTAGCACAATCCACAACAGAATGTAGCATCTCGCAGCTTCGGTTCATCACATCAGAGTGCTAGGACTATGGTAATCACAAAAAAGAGAAGTGACGAGTTACCAAACAAAAGCGTCAAGCGCAACCACCGAAACGTAGCAAGGCAAAACAGTTATCAACGCTGTCTTTCAATTTTAGATCACGCGGGCACAGCTTCTTCACAAGTCTTGGAAACGTCAACACAGCACCACTGTTCACAACGAACATCGTTTCACTCCCGAACACTAGATTGCCCACAAGAAAATAGAAGAGTGCGGGCTAACCAATGGCGAAGCAAGAACCGAACACAGTGCGTAGTTCATACGTTTCCGCATGTACTGTACTTGGGGTCACTCAAGTAACGTGCCAAAACGCTGTCAATCCGGAATGTCGCACAGCACCCAAATGAGAGACAGGAAAGTCAAGCGAACGAACTGTTACCGGCACACAAACACACATTGAAGGCTTCTCGAGTGCTGGTTGCTGTCCACTGACCGGCACCGATCCCCGCTTGATAAACACATCGACGCACAGGCTTCGGTGCCCTTCACTGTACACCATTTCACTGCCGCAGCTTTCCACACTGCTTACATGCACCGAAAGAGCAGCCGTAATCATAACGCATCCAGTCGAACGCTGAAAAAACTCATGCGAGAAGCGTTTGCTGAAAGTCGCACCGACCGTTATGCTGTTTACGACGCCATGTTGTTTTCGACAACAGCGCAGCACGTAATAGAGCTCTTAGAGAGTGCTTGCGCATTTTCAATGGCGTGACAAAATTTGTTCTTTTGTGCGAGTGGGGTGATAAGACGAACACGACAGGCGTATCAAATGAAAGAAGTGTTTTGGCAATGTCACGGAGTGAGCTTATGTTGAGGCAACGCCTCCTCTAGAAAGATGCCTGAGGAATGGCTCGCGCTACAAGCGGAGTTGGCCTGCCTTCAGTTTTAAACAAGCTCCGTGCGGTGACGCTCGCGACCGTCACTATCACCGACCGACACACGCGACCGACACAGGAATCCAAGCCTGCAGAGGTAAAACGGGGGCTTAGGCAGGAAGGTCCCCTGTCACCCTTATTATTCTTGATGTACCTACAAGGATTAGAGGCAAAATTAGAGGGAAGTGAACTGCGCTTCAACCTGTCTTTAGTCAAACAAGGAAAACTTATTGATGAGGCACTACCAGCATTAATGAACGTAGATGATATAGTGCTAAGTGCCAACAACAAGGAAGATTTGCAGAGATTGATGGACATCTGCGGTAATGAGGGAGATAGGTTAGATTTAAGATTCAGTAAGAAAGAATCAGCAGTTATGATTTTCAATGACAACGAAGGTAGTGAGCTTAGAATACAGGAGGTCACGCTAGAGATAACAGATAAATACAAATATCGGGGCGTATGGATAAGCAATGGAACCGAGTACCTGAGGGAACACGAAATATACCTGACGACTAAAGGTAACAGAAATGCAGCAGTGATGAAAAAATAGGGCACTGTGGTATTACAATAGGTATGATATTGTGAGAGGAATATGGAAAGGAGCATGGTTCCTGGGCTGACGTTCGGCAATGCGGTCTTGTGCATGAGATCAGAAGTTCAAGCAAGATTAGAAATGAAGCAACGTGGAATAGGTAGGCTTGCTTTAGGAGCTCACGGGAATACACCAAATCAGGGAGTACAAGGTGATATGGGATGGACATCATTTGAGGGCAGGGAAGCTAGCAGCAAGATAAAATTTGAGAAGCGATTGAGAGAAATGGGGGAGGAGCGTTGGGCTAGAAAGGTTTTCAGCTACTTGTACATGAAGAATGTCGATACAAAATGGAGGAAGCGAATTAGGAAGTTGACTGGTAAATACTTAGAAAACAGCAGGTGGCCAAACTAAAAAGAACTATCGGTTAAGAAGGAAGTGAAGGAAACGGAGACTGACATGTGGAGAATGGGCATGATTAGGAAGTCCGCACTAGAGATCTGTCGAACTTTTAAGCAGAAAATTGCCAAGGAAAGGATCTATGATAAGACTCGCGGTAGTTCTCTACTGTTTGAGGCCAGGACGGGAGTACTGCGAACCAAGGCATATCGGGCCAAATACGAAGAGGTAGACACAGTATGCAGTGGGTGTGGAGAGGAAGAAGAAACTGCAGAACACTTGATATTGTTCTGTAAAGGGCTTCACCCTATAGTTCAGGATGATGGCGTAGAGTTTTTCAAAGCACTGGGGTTTAGGGACCGGGAGGGCAAAATAGACTTTAAGCGGGTAGACTGAACTAGAAGGAGGTTATCTGATTGGTGGCTAACGTCAAGGCACCAGTGAAAATTAAACCCTTCACTGCAAAGTACGAATCCTCAAACTCAATTTTTGAAGAAAAAAAATATAGCTAGCTTTTCGTTCATTAGGCATTACGGCTTGGTGGCGCTAGCCACCGCCCGATCTAAATGGTACAGCCATATCCATCCATCCATCCATCATCACGGCAGCGGGCGGTACCAGCCAACGCCTCCTCTAAACAATGCCTGGCGAATGGCTCGCGCTTCCAGCGCAGTAGGCCTGCCTTCAGTTTTGAGCAAGCGCCGCGCGGTGGCGCTCGCGACCGAGACTATTATATACTGTTATATACTACTATATACTATTATATACTGGACACACTAGGCGTGGAACTTGTAGTCACTAATCTTTTAAAGGGTATCTATAAAGGTAACAAGGTAGTTATAAAGTGGGAAAAACAGGTATCCAAGCCTGCAGAGGTAAAACGGGGGCTTAAGCAGGAATGCCCCCTGTCACCCTTATTATTCATGATGTACCTACAAGGATTAGAGGCAAAATTAGAGGGAAGCGAACTGGGCTTCAACCTCTCTTTAGTCAAACAAGGAAAACTTATTGATGAGACACTACCAGCATTATTGTACGTAGATGATATAGTGCTAAGTGCCAACAACAAGGAAGATTTGCAGAGATTGATGGACATCTGCGGTAATGAGGGAGATAGGTTAGATTTCAGATTCAGTAAGGAAAAATCAGCAGTCATGATTTTCAACGACAACGAAGGTAGTGAACTTAGAATACAGGAGGTCACGCTAGAGATAACAGATAAATACAAATATCTGGGCGTATGGATATAGCAATGGGACCAAGTATCTGAGGGAACCCAAAATATACGTGACAACTAAAGGTAACAGGAATGCAGCAGTCATGAAAAATAGGGCACTGTGGTATTACAATAGGTATGATATTGTGAGAGGAATACGGTAAGGGGTCATGGTTCCTGGGTTGACGTTCGGCAATGCGGTCTTGTGCATGAGATCAGAAGTTCAAGCAAGATTAGAAATGAAGCAACGTGGAATAGGCAGGCTTGCTTTAAGAGCTCACGGGAATACACCAAATCAGGGAGTACAAGGTGATATGGGATGGACATCATTTGAGGGCAGGGAAGCTAGCAGCAAGATAAAATTATAGAAGCGATTGAGAGAAATGGGGGAGGAGCGTTGGGCTAGGAAGGTTTTCAGCTACTTGTACATGAAGAATGTCGATACAAAATGGAGGAAGCGAACCAGGAAGTTGACTGGTAAATACTTAGAAAACAGCAGGTGGCTAAACCAAAAAGAACTATCTGTTAAGAAGAAAGTGAAGGAAACGGAGACTGACATGTGGAGAACGGGCATGATTAAGAAATTCGGCACTAGATATGTATCGAACTTTTAAGCAGGAAATTGCCAAGGAAAGGATCTATGATAATACTCGCGGTAGTTCTCTACTGTTTGAGGCCAGGACGGGAGTACTGCGAACCAAGACATATCGGGCCAAATACGAAGGGGTAGACACAGTACGCAGTGCGTGTGGAGAGGAAGAAGAAACTGCCGAACACTTGATAATGTTCTGTAAAGGGCTTCACCCTATAGATCAGGATGATGGCGCAGAGTTTTTCAAAGCATTGGGATTTAGGGACAGCGAGGGCAAAATAGACTTTAAGCGGGTAGACTTAACTAGAAGGAGGTTATCTGATTGGTGGCTAAAGTCAAGGCACGATTGAAAATTAAACCCTTCACTGCAAAGTACGAATCCTCAACTTCATTATTTAAAGGGAAAAAAAGATAAATGTATAGTTTAGTTCACTAAGTATTACGGCTAGGTGGCGTTAGCTGCCACCCGATCTGAAGGGTACAGCCACATCCATCCATCCATCCATCCATCCATCCATCCATCCATCCATCCATCCATCCATCCATCCATCCATCCATCCATCCATCCATCCATCCATCCATCCATCCATCCATCCATCCATCCATTATCACGGCAGCGGGCGGTAACACACCGCGTCGGCTGCTGCTGACGTTCAGCCGCGCGCTGTGCTCTGCACGAGCACACTTCGCGCGCTCTGCACGCTGTGCTCTGCTCGACAAGGCTGCGGTATCATTGTCGTCGTGGCTGCCGGCGTTGCTCGGAGAAGGCTCACGCTTTCTTTTCCGCATTCTTCTATCCCGCTTTACTGCGACCCTCTCGATGTTGACAGTCTTGCCAGTCGGGTCGTCAAACACGCTTGGAACAGCACCCGGTTTTAGAAGCCGTCTTGTGCAACCGTCTTTGAAGTCAGATGGAAGAAAGTGCAGACTACATGCCACTGAGTAGTTTGAGGTACTTTTTGGCGCCCACTCTTCTCTTGAAATGGCCGTTAACCATCGCTCGCGTGAAGTGCTCTCAGCCGGTATCTCTTGAAAAGATACGCCGTCTTGTTTTCGCCACTGACCAGACCTGAACTTTGGCACGCAACAATAGCGTATGTCCGAGTGTATATGGTTAGACTGGATGCACGCACAACACAAGTCGTACGCACAAGCCTTTCGAAATAAAAAAAAATGCAAGTACTACCAGTAATGCAAGCGTGCGCACCCCTAGCACTCGCGCTGCAATGCAATGTACGTCTGCTAGCTGTCGTGATTTCTCGCACGAAACGACAAAAATAGTTGAAAAGACGATGTAAAATACTTTCCACTGTCCAAAAACCTATAATTTATCATTCCTGCGTCCAATTTTGCTATAATACGAGTTATTTGCTTGTTCGTCTGCAGTAATTATCGAGCGGAACCGCACGCCGCGCGCTTTTTTCTGCGCGCTGCGCGAACGTCGTCTGCTAAACGTTTTTCAGCGGCGACCCATAGGGGCGCGTCCATCGAGAGTTGTTCGAGACCTGCAACTGTACACCGCTATTTCGGAGGCTATGCAAAGTGTTGCATTGTTGCACCGTCCGCCACAAGTGACGCTAGCGACCTAGAACATTCAAAAATAAAAGAGGGAAAGGGTGTGGCAGCCGTTTTTCTTCTCATGTGGCAGGCATCTTCTAAAGGAGGCGGTTGTACCAGCTAAGCGTTTTTCATCTGCGGCCCATAGGGGCGCGTCAGTCGAGATTTGTTCGAGACCTGCAACTGTGCACCACTGTTTCGGAGGCTATGCAAAGTGTTACGTTGTTGCACCATCCGCCACAAGTGACGCTAGTGACCGAGAACATTTCAAAATGAAGAAGGGAAAGGGTGTGGCAGCTGTTTTTCTTCTAATGCGGCAGGCATTTTTCTAGAGGAGGCGTTGGTTTAGGGTATTGCTTCACAACCAATCACAAGCTGTGCTTGTCGGCGAAGCCGTCGTCAGCTTGCGCTTGTCGTCTGCTTCGATCAGAGCATGCGACAGGGGATTGATTCGCCTTCGCAAAGCAATTATTCCCAGGTGAAGTGGTCGCTGCGTCGCACAAAATACTTGTCAGTAGCTCGCTCTACCTTTGGATGATATTCGTGCGCCAAGTTAAACGGCTGGTAGAGTTCGCAGGGACGAATTCAGCCAAGGTTTGCTCCACAATCGTGAGGGTTTGCATATTTATGTTGTCATTTAAAGTTACTAGGGTCATTTTATCCCGACTGCTTGCCATATCATCACGGCTCATATCTGTTTGTGAACAGTGAAGGTAATAATAACGCTTGATTTGTTCGTAGTTCTATGCGTAATCACGCACACCCCTAATACGCTTCGGTTTACAAAGTACACGCCGTTCTAGATCGTCCCAAAGTGTATCGACTGTTGTATTACAGAGATCGCACCCATTCGACAGTTAGAGCTAATCGAAGTACACCAGAGCACAAGCTTTATGAACCCCTCACTGAAAAGTTCCTCTCATTTCATTTCCAATAGCGTGAAAGGAATGTGTTCTCATTAACTTCTTTTGTGGTAATTTCCACCAATAAGCCAAGCATCTCGAGTCGTATTTTTAATTGGATGAGATGGGGCACAACCCAACAACATAACAAATAAGGTTGACTCTATGCCGTGCCGTGTTCGAATGCACCGACCAATCACGTAGCACATTGGTTTTCATCCAACCACTAATCTTTACATTCATAATTTTACGCTCTCAAAGGCCAATAGAATTCTTCAATTACTGTGAATGCGAACTTATTGCACGACGGTGGTTGTCAATACCATCCACTGCATACAATGAAAACAACACACGAAACTCAAGGCGCCGAAGTAAATAAAAACGCACCAGCAGTCATCAGGCAGCCCTTCATGGGCGTGAATTAACTCAAAACCAGCCAGGCACCAAAGTATACCGCCGCAGCGGCAGGTTCCAAGTAGCCACATTGTTCCTAAGAGTGGTCCGGACCACTCTTAGGATTTCTTCTTAGCTACGCTGCTTTTACGCAAAATTTTGCTTCGTGAATCCACTTACGAGCACTTTTCGGTGACGTAAGCAGATATAGCAACTGCATCACCATCGTTGACATGTTCTCGGGCAGTCACAGTGCCCTTTGTTGCAGCTTTATTGTAGCGGCCGATGTGTGCAGCGATGGCCTCTTAAGAAGTTTTTTTTTTCGTTTCGTGAATCGAGTTACGCAACCAAATTTCTCTTGCACAAAATTGTTTTTGTAAGTGAGTTTTGTGAATCCGGCCCCTGAAATCTGCATGAATCGGGAGAACACTACATGAAAAGATTTGCCAAATTAATAAAACATGCTCATTGAAGATATAAGCAAGGCCCAGAAGAGCTTGACTGTTCTGCACTAAACATGAATCAGGTCATCCAGGACGTTTGGAGGCTGTTAGTCTGAGAAACTATTATGAATTCTAACAAATGGAAAATTATGCGAACGATAAGTTTGTGTACAAGGGAAAAGGAGTGACCGCTATATGATGGTGCCCTCACTTGAGATTTTTTATGAATGGGGAAGTGTATGAGTAATTATTTACTGCCAGAGGTGCATGTCTTACTTTTTGTGGTTTTCACAATCTGGCAACTACAACAGTATCCTAGAAGAGACCAAGATGGAGTCAGAAGATGGAGAAGGTCCCAGGAAAAGAACGCGACGCAGCTCACCGGAGGCGCTGGATTTGAGGCGTCATAACCTCGATGGCAGGCAACGAGATGATAAGGACGTAAGTAGCGTCACTACAGGGTGTCACAAACCCCAGTCTATTTAGAAAACAAGTGTAGGATGTTACCGAAGGACGGTCATGGAGTAACACCGACTTGGTCTAGTGGCTTTCTCGTATAGCGTACCGGTTTTGCCACTCCAGTTCATATATATCTTACAAAAACAGATTTAAGTGCCCTATAAAAGTCTGTCTGCTCACAGAATAATAGCAAACGCTTCTTTTAGGCTAAAATAGCGACCTATTAGCCGAAGGCATCTCAAGTGTCGGCGTGAGTTTTTGGACCACAATTATGTCACTTTTAAACTACGACAACATTATACGACAGGGGAAGTGACAGAATGAGTGCTCCCCTAGTTGTCATTTTATTTTGCTCCATTTGGCTGGCGCTGTAGCTAATACCCTTGCCATTAGGGGGCACCTGGTCTAAAGCCCGATACATTATATAGAAAATTCAGAGAAAGCAAGCGTTAATAAATTTGGAAATGCTTCACAGTACCGAAGAATAAGGAAAGAGGAGAAAAGTAAGGAAGAGAACGTAGCGATTCCCGCAATTCGACAAATCGAGAACCGTCTTTTGGAGCACAGCTGCTTTCTGTCTCACGGTATTTTCGGTAAGAACCTCACGTAGCTGTAGTTAAAACATTGTTTGAGACGTTGCCGTTAACACTTTTACATTCTTGTTGAGCAAGCATTATTAACGAAAGTGATTCTCATGCGCTTATACATCGATAGGGAAGGCATTGGTCTTCATTGTGTCTCCACTGTTTCGCTCCATCTCCCTTTCCAAAATTTATGGTTTAATTTTGTTTCGGTGGGGATCACAGTAGTCTTAGGTCAGCAAGATGAAATCAGCGTTTTATGTATACCGGATACAGGAGGATCCTGAGCAGTATCATGTGCAATTTTGCCCACTTCGAACCGATACCTGTAACAATCCCCATACTCACCCAACAAATGGAACTCCTGGCTTTGGTGACAGAGGGCACCTCAGCTATACTATCTCTACGAACGTCTTATCATAATACAGAGCCATTGGAAAAATTTTATTCAATAAACATTCGCGCAGCTTTTATTCAGTGAAAAATGTAAAATTTTGGTACAAATAGCGCATAATATTCTCAAGCTATTTGCGTAGCCGATGATCCATCTTTGCTTGCCGAAGCTTAACTGCTTTGCGAAATAGTGCGGATACGTAACGGAGGTATGACCGTCTGCAATGCTTGCACAACTAATTTTGTACAAAGGTTGTATTTACGCGACTCAATTTAAACATGTCACGTTTGTCTCTTCCCTCCCTTCCAACTTAATATAGAACTTTTTACAACCTATCATAAGCACCGTGAGTCGTGTGTAAAACCAAGCACTCCAGAGAAAAGGAACGGCCCACCTCTTTAGCCCCGTTTAAAACGGGAAGATTTCTGTCCTGCAAGTACAGGCGCAATCGCGTCGGCGTCAAAACATCGGTGTTTGTATACATACTCCTAATCGGATTTCACATAGGTTACAGGTAGTAAGCGGAACATTTTTGCAAAAAGTTCCATTTAGTTAAGTGGAGATGCGTCCGAAATAACGGTTCCAGTATGAAGAACAGTCTTCCACTCATTGGTCACGGGGTTATGTACGTTGCAGCATTCCACTTATTCGGTACCCAGGGAATTCACGCACATCATGATTAGCGTCACCCGTATTTCTGGCCTAAGTAAACAGGTATGATACTTAAATGAGGCACCATTCAATTTTCTCATATATTTGCACCATACCTGAACCAACTAATGGGGGGTCATTTCTCAGCGTAATAAGTTAACACTGAATAAAATTGTTTTACTGAGTTGCTGCGCAGGTATATCATCGTGGAACAGGCCAATATTTCTGCTCCATCAAAACATGGCTGCCCATGCTTTTAATATATTGTACTGAATAATAACAACTCAGTTGTCAGTTCAGGTATACGAAAAAAATATATAACAAATTTAATCTTGAGTTGTCCTATTTAAGTCGCATATCGACTTTGTTATGCCACATATCGGTAACGGTAACCATAGTAGGTATACATGCATGCGTAGAGATAACTAAAACGTAAGCCATTCATATATGCATTGAATTTCAAATGGTAACTTAGAATATTTACGTGAATCTTGAAACAACCGTGCTGTCAGACGGGGCCAAATAACATCGATCAATAACCTGCTAAATTGTGAAAATGACTGTAGTAAAGCTACTGCATTTGCATTTTCCTGTCTGTGCCTATAATATGGTTTAGATGCATACCCACATTATCCCACATCATGCAAAACCTCAACCCTACAACGCAAGTGTGAAGACACAACTGCTACAGCTGTTGCTTTGTGTGTGCATGATATGAAGGCAAATTACTACTCACAGAAAAACGATAATGCTCAGAAAGCTGCCTGCCATTTCGGCCTGCAGTAAAACAAGAAGAAAATATTTTCTACAGTTTATTTCACAATACACTTTCTCGCAAATGGATGGGTGAAAACAAGGACAGCATATATAGATAATACGAGGCCATCCCAAAAACACACAAAGAATAAGCCATAGTGCTTAGCAATACGGAATGAAATTTTTGTACCAACAACATCAATACATTTGGAATAAACTGAAGATCCAAAATAAGTAACAAGTAAACCAGGTATTCACATGCAGTATTAGGTTCGATCAGTTATTATTTTCGAACACGTGTGAAGTGTAAATAGTTAACTCAAAAACATGTGTAAAGAAAAGAAATTGTCGCTTGACGTAAGCTGTTCGTCACAATAATACTAATGGTACAGTTGTACCTTCAGTTATGCCACCAGGATGCTATCTTGACATACTTAGCAAAACTACGGAATTAGTATCGCGAAACATCAGTGTTTACGTAGCTACTTTTGTAGTAGAACATAGCTACCTTCATGTAGCTCATTGTAGTAGAAGTTGGTTCTGTTGCCGGAGCTTGTGTTGGTAACTGTGTTCCTATGGGGTTCACTTGGCCGTTTAAGAAGCCTTCGCCACAGTCTTTTGACGCCAGAAGACTTGTTTGCATGGGTGACATCAAGATCTAGCGATTCTGGACAGCATTTCATATCTTCCAAAAACGGAGAAAAAACGTTTCAACAATTAACTGTTAAAACAGCGAAGCCAGAATTATCTTAACTTCATATAAATGTGATTTCACTCTGAAATGAGCTCATTCATCCAAGGTGTAAGGGAGTGTTTAAAACATTTGAATTACCTTTGTGGCAGTTCTGGTGCCTTTGCAGCTCCATTTAGCTGAAACGTAATATAATCCATAATGTCTGTTTAAATACAAATGCAGATTAAAATATTCCGTACATCCACCTACACACATGGGCAAACACACACACGCACACACATGCACCACCCATACGCGCCCAGGCCACACCCACTCATACACACACGAGCGCACATACGCACGTGCGCGCACATGCTTGCACACGTAGACACACGCACTCATATTGATGTAAAGCTATACAATATTTTCGAAGTAGAATAGTAACTAGTGACCACGCCATTCCCCTTACCTTAGAAAAATCAATGTGGGACTTTTACACGTGCGTGGAGAAACGGACGGTAAAGAGCCTGTTTTTGTGTGTGGTAAGATGACGCTGCGGGACATAATAGAGGTATCCAATTACAAGCGGATGGTCAATCTCGAAGCGAGTCACTGGCAAAAAAATTGAGAACTCTAGGTGGTACCATCACTGCTCGTTCATTATTACGTTAAGAGTAAAGAAGCAGCACATATTCGCATAAAAACGCACAGTACTTGACATATAAAATCTAATGGGGGAAAAACCGGCGCAATATAAAAGTGATCTATAAGATAAATTAGTACGAATTTTTTCTGAACAATATACTTTACACGACACGGCACTGCGTACACAAAGATACCCAACAACGCACCAAGATCCACTTTGAACACCACCCTGTTGTCACAGACGTTGAAATACGAAAAAATAGGGTGACACTACTTTGTACACCACCCTGTGGTCACAGACGTTAAAATACGGAAACATGAGGTGACGACGTCGCGGGGTGCAAACTGCAAACTAGTTCGTCGTAAACGGGAAAGGCTGTTGAAGCGAGTCAGTCGTGCAAACAACGCTTTTGAAAGGTCATCGTTAACTGCCCCAACACGCTCACGCGGGCCATACGAGCAAGCTAACATCATTCTTCCGATAAAATTCAGTGTTTTACAGAACAAACCTTAGTGAACCAAGCCTATAGTTAAACAGATGAAGTTGGCACTCTGCCTTTTTCGTGGCGAGCATTCGATCACGTTTATGGTTTCTCGGCAGAATTTTTACATAACAGCTTTACCAGGCACACTAACTCTGCTGCTGACAGACGCTTACGTATTCATCTTGCTAGTTCATGCACACCAAAACTCTCTTCGTTTGGTTGTGGTCGCATAAACATTCAAGCTACACACCAAAAGCAGAACTCAAAGCAAGCTACAAAAATGGCGCAAGGACTGCCTCCACCGTACCGCTAATGCATAAGCAGTTATTATTGCTCGTCACTCACATCTGGGGAGTGGCTGCAGAATCAATCGTCCGAGGCTTCAAAAGCAAACTTGTTAACGATGGTTGCTAAACCTCCAGAACCATCCAGAAACACGAACAAAGCTTCGAAAAAGCACGCACATTCACGAGTGAAGAAAATGGCGCACGCTGCCTGTAAGCCTATATGCAGCACTTGTCAACTCCGTAACCACCGCAACGCTTGCCAGAGAAGAGAGTGTTGGTGCGAGTGCACGGACGTGCTTTCTTCTGCTTGCAGGAAGATGCACTGCCGAGAGACGTGGAAGTTCTGCAGTCATTATTTCGCGAAATAAAAGAAGAGATTCATGAGAACGACCTCCTCCCCGACGCGCCTAAGGTGTATAAAATAATTCTTTATGCTATCTGGAACATGCAATGCAGATACGGCGTCGCTTTGCTGCTGTAAGTGGAACAATCAAAAAAGCACACCACTTGCTAAGTGGAACTAATCGCTGGGCTCCATGGCATATATCGGATTCCACTAAGTAAACAAAAACCAAAGAAAAAAAAAGCAACCGCTCTTCCAGATAACCCTCGCCAGATCACTTTGATCCACATAACAGCTCCGTCTGTTCCAGTTCTAACCACTGCTTTATTTGCAACCTATGTGCAACGAGATTAGGAGTGTACCACTGACCTTTTGTCGGTGGTTTGAACGCCACTTCTCTATGCGACGATATGACTATCTCCTCCGCCAACTCTGCCGCGAAGCACGTTACCATGACTGGTGCATAGAGTTTCCTACGACATTTACAAGAGGGAACTCCAGCGTTTCGATCGTTCAATCACCATATTGGGTAGTGCACGGCTTCGCCTAATCTTAGTGCTTGCTAGAGTTCAGGTGTTTTTCAGGGTAAAAGAGTAGATCTTTGTGAACTTTGTAACCACATTTGAATTGGTGAGCCTCAAACTGGTCAAGTTGGAGAAGTCGAAGTACTAAACATTTGCGAAACATCGTCTCGTGGCTAAGTAGCTTCAGACCTCGTGGTGCCGAACAGAGCCAAAACAACGACGTTCTTATGCAAATCTGTGTACTACTTATAATTTCCATGCTGGCAGAAACGCCATGCGTTGTAGCTGCCATAGACACGAGTTCCAGAGTTTCCTCCAGCAAATATTGTAGGAAACAACAATATTTGAGCCGACGACGTCTGGGTGCTCTCGTGATCACCCTCATAGTTTAGCAAACCAAACCTATTATGGGAGGTAAGATGCTTTGACAAATAGGACACGCTGGTCATGACATAGATAATCACACAGTCCCCCCACGTACGTCCTGAAGCAGTTTATACTAGACAGTGGCACTTACCCACGGCTGAATATCCGCCACTGGTGTATTGGTATGTATGACAGGTGATTAACAGTTTATATGCACACAAGAACAACGAGAACACCCATGGGTTTATAACACGTCAGCGTTAAGAAAAAGCATAATCGGCAGTTTTGACAGAACGAATGCAAAGAATAAGTGTCCGGGTTTGAGCAGAAATAAAACCGCAGCGTTCTGCGCGGCAATCATCTATTCTATACCACAGAGCCCACCAGGTCTCAGAGCTACTTTACAAATCAACCCGAATTTTCGTCAATTGCGGTTACGGTGCTGAGATATCTTGTTTTATAAGATATCCTGTTTTACAGTATTATATTATCACATGATCGTGACGTTGACGAAGGCAGCCGATGGTATATTCAAAATAAAACTTTATTTGGCGGAACATGTTGCCGGTAAACAGAAAATTAGATCACAGCAATATACGTTGGCACTGCTATAGAGGCGAATGAACTATCGGCTTGGTATTCGCCTTCTTTATAAGTCATACGTTGGACTTTCGAATCTTATCAATAGTGTTTGCGTATTATAAGGAACAAGCTTGAATTTTTGTGTCTCACGTAGAATGTTTCATCGATTTGATTGATCATCATCATCATAATCATCAGCCTGACTACGTCCACTGCAGGACAAAGGCCTCTCCCATATTCCGCCAGTTAACCCGGTCCTGTGCTTGCTGCTGCCAATTTATACCCGCATACTTCTTAATCTCATCTGCCCACCTAACCTTCTGTCTCCCCCTAACCCGCTTCCCTTCTCTGGGAATCCAGTCAGTTACCCTTAATGACCAGCGGTTATCCTGTCTACGCGCTACATGCCCTGCCCATGTCCATTTCTTCTTCTTGATTTCAGCTATGATATCCTTAACCCCCGTTTGTTCCCTAATCCACTCTGCTCTCTTCTTGTCTATTAAGGTCACACCTACCATTTTTCTTTCCTTTGCTCGCTGCGTCGTCCTCAATTTAAGCTGAACCCTCTTTGTAAGTCTCCAGGTTTCTGCTCCGTAGCTAAGTACCGGCAAGATACAGCTGTTATATACTTTCCTCTTGAGGGATAGTGGCAATCTACCTGTCATAATTTGAGAGTGCTTGCCGAATGTGCTCCACCCCATTCTTATTCTTCTAGTTACTTCAATCTCTTGGTAAGGTTCTGCGGTTATTACCTGCCCTAAGTAGACATAGCATTTTACAACTTCAAGTGCACTATTACCTATCTCGAAGCGCTGCTCCTTGCCGAGGTTGTTGTACATTACTTTCGTTTTCTGCAGATTAATTTTAAGACCCACCTTTCTGCTCTCCTTGTCTAACTCCGTAATCATGAGTTGCAATTCGTCCCCCGAGTTACTCAGCAGTGCAATGTCATCGGCGAAGCGCAGGTTACTAAGGTATTCTCCATTGACTCTTATCCCTAACTGTTCCCATTTTAGGCTTCTGAAAACCTCCTGTAAGCACGCGGTAAATAGCATTGGGGAAATTGTGTCCCCCTGCCTTACACCCTTCTTGATTGGTATTCTGTTGCTTTTTCTATGAAGCACTATGGTAGCAGTTGATCCCCTGTAGATTTCTTCCAGAATGTTTATATATACTTCATCTACGCCCTGCTTCCGCAGTGTTTGCATGACGGCGGATATTTCTACTGAATCACATGCCTTCTCGTAATCTATGAAGGCTATGTGTAGTGATTGGTTATACTCTGAGCATTTCTCTATTACCTGATTTATAGTATGAATTTGGTCAATTGTTGGGTAGCCTGTTCGAAATACTGCTTGTTCCTTTGGTTGATTGAATTCTAATGTTTTCTTTACTCTGTTAGCAATTACCTTTCTAAATACCTTGTATACTACAGAGAGCAAGCTGATCGGCCTGTAATTCTTCAAGTCCTTGTCATCTCCTTTGTTATGTATTAAGATGATGTTAGCGTTCTCCCAAGACTCTGGTACTCTTCCCGGCGGGAGTTCCGCGCGGGGCTTCACGGCCCTGGCACGTTGGACCGCTCCGCCCCGCCCGGGGCCGATCCTCTGGATGGGGGTGCGGCTGATCGAGGGTCGCGGGACGTTCTAGCGACATTTAACGAAGTCACTTCACATTATCGTTTGAGTCGTAGGGTCTTTCCTCCACCCCATTCGCATCTTACCAGAGGACAAGAAGTCACGCTCAGACTACTACAGACAGGGGTTTACCCCTGCCCAGCTAATGTATCTATTTATATGGATATATCTCCT
The DNA here is from genome assembly GCA_013436015.1 of Rhipicephalus annulatus. Lineage (NCBI taxonomy): Eukaryota > Metazoa > Arthropoda > Arachnida > Ixodida > Ixodidae > Rhipicephalus > Rhipicephalus annulatus. The sequence continues at coordinate 18,657 of WOVY01011915.1, forward strand.
GACTGCCCGGACTGTGGGTGTGTGTGTACATTTGAGCACATGATGTGGGACTGCCCCCACATACCCAAGGAACTCAAGGCGCAAATCATCCCAAGACAAGGGTTTTATTCCGCCATCAAAAGTACGGATCGTCACCGTCAGCTTCGGGCAATCCAAGGGGCCCACGATGCCGCAGGCAGGTACTCCCTGCCTGTTCCAACGTGGGAGCGGCCCGCAGGGGCGTCGGGGTAAAACCCGACTCTCCTCCCTCGGTGTACAATAAAGTTATCTATCTATCTATTCCCGGCGGGAGACACCTCGTAAACAGGGTGGCTAGTTTTTCTAACACAATCTGTCCTCCATCTTTCAGCAGATCTGATGTTACCTGATCCTAACCAGCAGCTTTGCCCCTTTGCATGCTCTCCAAAGCTTTTCTGACTTCTTCTATCAATACTGGTGGGGTGTAATCTGGGTTACTGCTAGTTTTTATAGTATTAAGGTCGTGGTTGTCTCGACTACTGCACAGATCTCTGTAAAACTCCTCCGCTATTTTAACTATCCTATTTATATTGGTAGTTATTTTGCCTTCTTTGTCTCTTAGTGCATACATCCGACTTTTGCCTATCCCAAGTTTCTTCTTTAATGCTTTGACACTTCCTCCGTTTTTCAGAGCGTGTTAAATTATCTCCATGTTATACCTTCTTTCATCGCATACCTTACGTCTATTAATCAACTTCGAAAGCTCTGCCAGTTCTATTTTGTGTGTTGTACTTGACACTTTCATGATTTGACGCTTCTTAATTAGGTTCTTCGTTTCCTGGGAAAGCTTGCCAGTGTCCTGTCTAACTACCCTGCCTCCAACTTCCACTGCACACTCCGTAATGATACTCGTCAGATTATCATTCATTGTATCTACGCTAAGGTTGGTTCCCTCACTAAGAGCCGAGTACCTGTTCTGCAGCGACACTCTGAATTCCTGTACTTTCTCTCTCAGTGCTAGCTGATTGATTGGCTTCTTGCGTATCAGCTTCTGTCGTTCCTTCTTCAAGTCTAGGCGAATTCGAGACCGTACCATTCTATGGTCACTGCATCGTACCTTGCCAATCACTTCCACATCCTGCACGATTCCAGGTTGTGCACTCATTATAAAGTCTATTTCGTTCTTATTTTCGCCATTAGGGCTCCTCCATGTCCACTTGCGGTTTTCTCGTTTTCGGTAGAAGGTATTCAAAATCCGTAAATTATTGCGCTCTGCGAATTCTACTAGTAGCTCTCCTCTGGCGTTTCTAGTACCAATGCCATAATATCCTACTGCCTGGTCTCCAGCCTGCTTCTTCCCTACCTTTGCATTAAAGTCGCCCATCACTATAGTATACTGTGTTTTTACCTTACTCATTGCCGATTCCACGTCTTCATAGAAGCTTTCAACTGAAGCGTCATCATGGCTGGATGTAGGTGCGTAAGCCTGTACTACCTTCATCTTGTATCTTTTATTCAGTTTAATTACGATACCTACCACCCTTTCATTAATGTTATAGTATTCCTCTATGTTGCCAGCTATGTTTCTGTGAATTAGGAACCCCACTCCCAGTTCTCTTCTGTCTGCCAAGCCCCTGTAGCAAAAGACGTGCCCATTCTGTAGCACCATATAGGCCTCATCTGTCCTACTAATCTCACTGAGCCCTATTATATCCCATTTAACACCCTCTAGCTCCTCGAATAGTACCGCTAGACTTCCCTCACTAGATAAGGTTCTAGCGTTAAACGTTGCCAAGTTCAGGTTACAATGGCGGCCTGTCCGGATCTAGAGATTCTTAGCACCCTCTGCTGCGTTGCAGATCTGACCACCGCCGTGGTCAGTTGCTTCGCAGCTGCTGGGGACTGAGGGCCGTGAGTTATTTACGTAAGCATGTGGGAGGTAGTGGCCAGATACTGCACCAGGGTGGCCAATCTTTCTCCGGTGAAGGAGTGCGTTCTCGGCGGTGTTTGCTGGTGAGGCCGCACCCCAGGCCTCTTAATGCAGTTCCATCAACACGCGGATTTTTTTAATCCGGTTGGGAACTCAGCGGTGCCGGTATTTGAACCACAGACCTCTTGCATGCGAGGCGGATGCTCTAACCACTACGCCATCGCTGCATGCGATTTGATTGATATGTGGAGTTTAACGTCCCAAAACCACCATATGATTATGAGAGACGCCGTAGTGGAGGGCTCCGGAAATTTAGACCACCTGGGGTTCTTTAACGTGCGCCCAAATCTGAGCACACGGGCTTACAACATACGTAGAATCTTTACTCAATGATTTACTACGATTGTGAAGCTTCTCGAACACAAGCGTGATCTGCGCGCAACATTTTTGAAGTCTTTGTGGACCGTAAACCAAATACAGCCAAACTCAAACAAACGCCCGTGGCAATATGTTCTCCTATGATGCCGCGTAACGTCGGATCAATGTCAATTGCAGTTAGGTGTCAATTTCTGAAGTTGATTTTTATGTAGCAGTGTCTAGGGATACCATTCTTGCGAGCACCAGACCTTCATATCAGCTTAATACTTCTGGTGTTACAATATAATCTTGATCATATCAATTCCATGGGAGCACGCAAAATATTAGTATCACCCCGAATTCGTATGAACGAGAACAAAGTTATTACTGATCTTGAAGATGAACAAGAATTTTATTTGGGTTAACTGCTTCTTGCCACAAATTGATCTCAGACCAGTTTTTTTTTTGCGTCTGCCTCATGGCGTGGTTTTCCGGTCAATTAAAGCGAGAAAAATTCCAGCGTGTTTTGCCGCATTCGATTCCTTCAAGGTGAAGTGTGAACGCACTTTTCGAGACCAAGTGCGAACGGGCCTTCCTCTCGGAGACAAGTCACGTTGCGCCGCTCCGAACGTCAATCACATGTTCGTATCCTTCACGGTGCCTGGGGAAACTATTCGTATAACACAGAATCATGGCATATCCTATATAACGTAGCCCATATGAAACAACCGTAAAGTTTGTATCATCGCGAATTTTGTATAAACCGTCATAGTATCGTCGAGATTCTGCTGTACTAACGTCCATGTTTCTGTTGGCATCGTCACGCAACTGTAAACCAGTTATATAAAATATATGCAGCAACGCATTGCTGTGTGTGTATTGCTACATATCTTCAGAGCCACTTCTAAAGTACCACTCAATATAAAAATTACAACACAGTCACCTTCTATCATCATGCTCTGCAGAACGTCGATTCTCGAAGTGTATACGTTGAGTCTGCAATTTTTTTTTCCGTGGTGATTGTGTAAGGAAGGGCTTTTTCCCGCTTTCAGGGCAAAGGGTGAGATGCCTAAAGTTGAGGACTAACTTTTATAATGTTATGTGTAGCATACAAAAAAAATATTTATATCAAAAATTTGTCTGTCACATAGAGAAAAGTGCTGAAAATGAGCGGGCAAAGCGCTGAGGCTTTTGTTCCCTGCCATTGCTATTTGGCTTCGCCGGCGTACCGAACCGGCGGCCGTTCAGGGTCCGCGTTCGTAAACAGCGAAAAGATGTATGCGCGTTCCCCTCCGCTCTGTCGTAACCTTGCGTACTCATTGCGTTACCAGAAGCGATGCTTCTCTCCTCGAAACGAAAATCTGTCTCCGACCGATCGGCCCGATGAAAACGTTTCCCCATCGCGCGCGACGTGTCCAGCGATGCGTTGAGCAACCCGTAATTATTCGGTGCGAACGAGGCTTCAGAACGCACGCAAAATGCAACGTTAGTATGATGGCTATTGTCGAAGCACATTTCTGCACTACATAACTTTAACCTTCTGGGTGCGCTGTTCGTAGAGCATCATTACAGACTAAGAAAAAGCCTTTGTTACTTTTTTTGGTGCGCCTATGTAATTGTTGAAGCTATTTACGTGTTTTATGTAGCGTCTCTAAGCGTACCAGTAACGCAGCATTGGCAGTTTTCATCAAACGTATAGGACCGAGTATATAAAGGCCTTGAAAAAAGGACGACAATGAAAAACACAACACGAGCGCTGTGCTGTCGTCGTTCATTATGGGCATTTTAAATTACGGCTATGTCCCACCAACAAGGACGAACATCAACTTAAAAATTGACATCTTGTCATTTGGCTGCATACTGCATACAACCATGAAGATGATTCCTTTCATATATAAAATGCATCAGGAAACTGTTTTTTAACGTTTTTAAAAATTGTGAAAACTGTCATATACCATAATTGAACGATACAATTTAGAGCTTAGCTGAAACAAAATGTCAAAAATAATGACTACGCAAATACAAAAACGTTTGCCCTAAAGCACGTGGCTTGATTCCGTGCTCTCTAAGCAATTTATAATAATCCTTGCGGCTGTTTTTTTTGCTTTTTTCCTTCTGCTGGCCAAGCTCACCCTACGACCGAACTGTGGCCTTTAAATAATGGTTCGCCTCTCGTTGCCAGTAATCAGAAAAATATACAACATCCATTGTGACACGCATTGATACGGAGCAGCCGGGAAACACGGGTTAGAATGAGACACAGTGCTTGATTTCGCCATTCGGCCTCATTAATAGGCGAATGCGACGGCTGTTAGGTGCAGTAGTTATAATTATACTTGTGAGGTTTTATTTCCCAAGACCACGAAATGTTCACAAGCGTCATAGTGGAGTACTTCAGAAATTTTCCCCACCCACAGTTTCTTAAAATGCACAAGTACAAGGGCCTTTGGCATTTTCGCCTGAACAGTAGAGTGCCACAGCAACTAGGCCACCGTGGGAGGCAGGTGTAAGGTCGCCGGAAGGTTAGAAATTCATCTGTCGTAGAGAAGAATGGGACCATGGCTCGAGGCTAGAATGAGGAGGAAAGCGAGAGCAGAGTAGAACAGACGGCCAGCAAGGGTGCTTGCTGTTTCTGTGTCATTCTTTAAAAATGTACCTAAACGTTGAAAAGGATAAACCACCGTGTGAGATTGTTTATTGCTTTCAATATCTCGCCCAGTGTCTGGTCATTGTCAGGTATTTCGTTTCCTAAGTCCATCCATTTCAACGTATATATATATATATATATATATATATATATATATATATATATATATATATATATATATATATATATATATAACCACCCTTAGGTATACACTTCTTTCCCTTATTCATCAACGAGGGTCTCGTAGTGGCATACTTGGTGTCATTAGGTTGTATACGAGGGACTATTGATCAGCTGCCCGCTCGTAATAAGTTCACGTGCTACGTGACGCCACGCATGCGCATAAAAGAGTGTTTCATACTCGTCGGTTGGCTTATAGATGGCACTGAATGACACTCCTACTTCTAAGTTCCCATATAAACCCCAAAAAGTGGATGGAGGTAAGGCCGCTGTGATGGCTCAGTGATTAGAGCATCGAACGCGTTATTCGAAGGTCGTAGGTTCGATTTCTGCTCACGGCTGGTTATTTTTTCACCCACTTTTCTTTCTTCTTATTTACATCCCATTGGTTATAATAACTTCCCCTATACATTCGTTGGCATTACTGTCTGTTAGATCTCATTATTATTGTGTCAAAACACGGAAAAACGAGCCCTTAGGTATACACTTCTTTCCCTTACACACACACACACACACACACACACGTATATATATATATATATATATATATATATATATATATATATAATTTATTCATATATATATATATATGCCTGAGGCATAAATGTTCCGAAGAGTGATAGTTCTTTTTGCTGCAGCAGCCGCGTGGATGTGACGGCGATAGGTCGAGGGACAGCGACAATGCTGAAGTGCCGTCAACGTCACGAGGGCGAGGCGCACCGTGGTCACAAACTCCTGATCCTACGAAACGTCTCCAGAGACCTGTGGGCATCGCTGCGATGTTCATAACCTCGAAGCCGATATGTACACGGTAACACAATTATTTCTCTCATTTGATGGGCCCGTTTGCGGTATTGTTCGTATAAATATGATTATTTGCTAAGACCAGGCAGAGACCAGGCAGCCGTCACTAAGGCAGCCAAGGTTGCTGTAGTGCCCTACATGCATGCAATTTCGCATAACTTGCGAAGGATAGCGAGAAAGGCTGGTGCGGATGTACTTTTTTGTGCTCCCGAATGGTTGCAAGGAATGTGCATATAGGTTATCGCAGACTGCTGGGAGAAACAGGAGTGTAAGATCAAGCACCGGGAAAAATTTGTGATTTGTTGTCGTGGTGTTGTCTATGGCACTCCTTTGGCTTGTGATTGCGTGTACATTGGCCAATCTGGAAGGTCTTGGAAGATTGGAGCGTTTTCCAATCTTGAAAACGCCCGTATTCTCTTTAAGGCCCGTGACAGAACTACACGTGAAATCATTGAAGCCTTTGAAATTGACAAAATGAAAGATAAATGTGTAAGTGGGGCTTCGATAACTTTGTCAGCTGCAGAAAAGAAGGAGCTGGGATGTTCCCTCTGACGTTGGCGAGTTCAGAGTGTCGCGATTGATTATGACTCGTGCATGAGGCGTGCTGTATCTTAACACGATTGTTCCAGGTTTTATCGGTCCACTGTTACTGTGTAAGTAGCATGTGTGGTCGCACATAAAAGAATCATTGTAAGTTAACGCTGTGTGTGTGCGCGTCTCTCGTTTTGTGTCTTTGTCATGGTGCGCTATGCCCTTATAAATGAATGTATGATTATCCTTGAAAATAAAAGACCAGCTTTGACTAGATCAAGATATTCTTATTCCGCTACCACGACTGTGCCATTCCCCTTAACGCCTTTCACTTTCCACATATCAGATTAACAAGTTTATTTACACTGGTTGATCTGATATATAGTGAGAATATGCATGACGGCACGGACACAATTATGTAGCGATAGTTTGTAGCCTTCACGGTGAGGATGGAGGTAAGCTGGTGTGATAACTGTATCCTTGTCGTTGTGATGGTTTCACAACAATATGGTGATATTGATGACCATAGTCATATCCTCTATATTCACTTTGATTTTTTGGATGCCTCGTACCTCAACTCTTTTTAAGCTGCAAAGTAACAGGCTACAGGGGATGGAGTGAAACCTTATATAGAAATATAAATATTAATATTATTATTGCTTGTGTTGTACATGCCGAAACCACGCAATGAATACGAGGCACGCCACTGCGGAGGGATCCAGAAATTTGGCCATTAGTGGTTCCTAACGTGCACTGACATTGCACAGTGGATGATGGGCCACATAGCACTTCGCCTCCATCAAAACGCGATTACCGCCGCGGCAGGGATGCAACCCGCGATCATCGGGTCTGCTGCCGAGCAACCGTAACCCATCGAGGTGGATGGCAAAGGACGAAAACCAAAGCTTACACATTGGAGCAAAACCAACCCAGTGGTTCATTGTAAGATGGAAGAATTCATTTTACGAGAGTGGCATGACACATCTACCGCATTTTCCGGGCATTCGAGGCGCTCATTTCGATATTGCCTGAATTGGATTCTTGCAGCTCAATATCATATATATCGGTAATAAAGGATTTCCTTCATGTGAGAAAATTTTATATCATGAATTGTGATGACCTACAACTTTTCTGTATCGATAGCTGCCTTCCAGTTGGAATTTAATATGTGACGTAGCAAGTTTTTTGTTGTTTATTCATTTTAATGCAACGTTTGTAGCTGCAAGGAGGTAGGCAGTGTATATGTCTGTATAACATCACTACGTGCTCTAACGTTGGAAGTGATGTCGATCTGGTTCGTCTATAGTCTGCGACTTCGTTTCAAATATTTCATTATCTGTGAATCATGCCGCCAAAGCTACGACACGTATCAGAATCATTTGAAACGTCGTCATTATTTAACTTATACAACTTCCTAATCTTTATTCGAGTGGCGACAACTTCACTTCTACTTGGGCATTGTATTCCTGTGTGCGATGACGAGGACAGGGCAAAATATTTCCTTCAGCCTGCAGATTGGTTCAAACTAAGCAAGCGGCAGGGGAATGAAGACGTCGTATAGGGGACGACATTCATTCTTACTCAAGATGTTCAACTTTATGCAGCTGTCGGTACCGCCGTGGCTCATATTCACTGTTCGTTGAAGGAGGAAAAAGATGGATCTCAATTGGTTGCAAGATTTTTATTTCACCCTGAGACAAAGCTAAGCATGCTTAGCAGGCATAAAACTAGTGTCGACCTTCTCACCTTGTTTTTTGGAGACTCCCTGGCATATACTACAGATATACATACACTGACTACGCTAAAGGTACATTAGGACGGCTCTAAAAAGTATGATGTGTTGAGAGACACTTATAATATACGACTGCAGCCTCTGCGGTAATCTTCAACTGAATGAAGCTCTTGAGTAACGTGTCCTTGCAAAGGTTCTTAACCTCCTCGTGCAGCACTGAGTAATTGATGATAGCTTCTATGAAAACCACCACTGACACTTTGGCAGCATTTTGGATTTCTAACGGATGTGTACATCCTAATACAGTCAGAGATCATCTTCCGATTCAGCGGGAACACGTCTCACTTTGGTCTTGCTCAGTGATTTGGTCGTAGACCGATCAGGCCCGCCGGCTGGATTTCTGCTCGTTCGGGTGGCGAGGCGAGCACGTTTTCAAAAAAAAAAAACCCCACTTCGCGCTCGACGTCTCTCGCATGATCACCGTACACCAATTCGCTGAGGTCACCTGATGCCTCCTGAACCGGAAAAAGCCTGGGCAAGGCCAGATGTTTCGTTGTTAACTTTTGAATTGTTCATTCCCTAATAGCCAGTTTCGCTTGCCAAAGTACAATGCTACTACGCAGGAAATCGTTCTGACTATAGGTCCCGTGAGATTCTGGGAAAAACTTTCAATGCTGAACATCACTATGCGCAGAACATTTTCTACTGCGCCATTGAACGATTACAGCTAGCCTTACATTCCATGCTCTATGACGCGTCTATTCCCCAGCATGTTTTGTATCTTAGAGTAGTGTACTTGAGATCATGAGCGTGCCTTCTGTCGCAGCTATGTTGACTGCGATATAACTTTCCAATATTTCCGCAATAAATCTCTACTACGATCACGCGGCTGTGAACTGCGACATGTCAGTTTTGCGGTGGCACTTCTGTTTTTTACCAAGCACATAGGAATACGTGTGAGCTGTGCCAGTAGACCGGTCGTTCCAGATGTGCAATTTCTTCCTTGCAGATTCGAACCAGTAGTGAAAGGGCTGTCAGCGGGCAGCTCCCCCGCGCATCGCTGAATTGCGGCCGATTGGCTGGACACTGCTCCTGTGTCACAGCCTAACGAAGCAGACCTTCAGCCGCTCGTAGTCCCGTGGTCTCCATTCGAAGAAGACTGACGTGGTCTATCAGTTGAAGCTTTACGGCGAGAGACTCTGCGCAACGCTACTTGGGGAGTTTGAATAAAGTTTTACACCTTTTTTTGTTGCGCACTCGAGTCTTGTTTTAAACGGGAAGCATTTCTTGGTGAAACGAAGGCGCCTTCACTCCGTCCGTCCATCCGTCCAGTCCGTCCGTCCAGCCACCCAGCCAGCCAACAAGCCAGCCAGCCAGTGACTTTTAGCTCTCCTGGCTGTTTAGATAATGGTATAGATACCAAAAGTGGTATGGCTTAAGTGGACTGTGTGACGAGCATAAGTGACTAGCATTAACATGAAAATCACGACATGAATGTCATGAATGTCATGATTTACCTTTGATGTTCTTGCTGCAATTTCCGTGGTATTGTTTTCATGACATGTAGCAAAACTGGTATGGTATTACATGACTGCAATCGTGAACACAAGCGATAGACCCTAACATGAAAATCATGACATACCTGTTATGTAACAACAGGACTACGTGCCATACTCACGATGCACTCGCGGCCTGCTTCGCTAGCTTTGCATATACCAAATTTAGTATTACAGGACGTGAATAGAGGGCGAACATTTGTGAGTGTTGTGCGTCATAATCATCAGGTACGTGTCATTTAACAACAGGACTGCATGCCACGCTCATTCAAACGTGCCTGCGCTTGCACTCGTCACTCGACAGACGTGGACTGCCAAGCCCGACGAACGTTTTTGTGATGTGCTGCTGTGCCTGTTGGCAACTCGAAAAGGCCGCCTTTTTATGTGTCCGTTAACTGCAGCGTGGATATGTGATGCGTCTTGTGCTCTGAATATTTGCAATCTTTACGGATGAAAATCCAAACAATTTGGCAAGGCTGCGCGGCGAATCGTTGCAGAAAAAAGACCATTGCCCGTGCTCTCGTTTCCTAAGGACAACAAAAGAAGGAAATGGTAGCGTGTGGTTCATCTAGCTGACGTCGACATCCATTTTCTTCGTCACCTGAAAGTACGTGTACACGTGCTACATATCTCTAACTCGTTCCAATGGCCCCACCTTCACGATTTTCCGTTCTTGCTCTAAATAAATATGTCATGTGTACTGCTGACTTGTTTGCGGAAACGCAGGCATCAAAATAATATACGCACGTGCCAGTACGTTTTCAGAACAGGCGTTTATTACTTAGGGTTAGCAAACAATTTTCTATTGCGTATGACCTCTGTTCATTTGAATGAGAAAAATGGAAGGAATGCGGTGCACATTTTAGTGCATCGATTTTGTGCACAGAATGTTCTTGCTGGTGTTCCTACCACTTTGTTGCGGTATCATCGCAGTCATCAGCTTAACCCAATATGTTTTTTTTTGAAATTTAGATGTGTGAAGACACTTTTGGGAAGGTGCTTTTTAATTGGTATTCAAGTGTGTGATTTATAATTCAAGCAAGAATATTTAGGAACCACCAACAAAAATATACCGATTTAAGGAACCGGCCATGCAGCAGAAATGCCCACGGGGGCTACACTGTTTATTATAGACGCAGTACTAACATTTTTCCCGGTCCCTAAATTACACGACTGACTAAGCACCACTGCGACAAGGGCGAGAGCAAAAGAGGAAACACCGCTTGTCGTGTTGGTCACAAGATATTTTCGTAGCGTTAGCTACACTGGCCTCGCTGAGCCAATTTCGCGTGGCACTGGTCTGTGCATGCGCAATGATACTCCGCCGCCGCCGCGCGTTGCTCACCGCCGGTGTGCGTGCAATTGGATGCGCTGCGCAGACGATCAGTGGTGTCACGCACCGGAGCCGGCACCTCCCTCGCACTCGGCCGTGGCCACGTGCGACTCGCCGCCGCCGGTGTGCGCTTTCCAGAGGAGTGCCGTCATAGCCTTGGTAGACATATGGACGGCGACGCGCGCCTTCCCTGTGCAGTCGCCGTCTGACACTGCGCTGGAGCCGCTTGATAGCTCCCCTGACTGGCGTTTGCCACTGTGGTATAGCCATAGAGAAGGAGAGTGCAAATGCTGCTCAACGGTGCAGTAGAGCAGAGAAGCTTAAGTAATCGAATCCCGAAGTAGTTGCCCGGCAAAATAAATATACATGTGCCACATAGTACGTATACCGTGTGTGTGTCATTGGAACAGCTGTTAATCAAGCATGAAAATCAAGCTGATTCTAGACAATCAGTAAGCTTTCCAGAGGAGTGATGTCATGGCCTTGGCAGACATATTGGCGCCAGCGCGGGCGCTGCTATGCTATCACAGAAAGACAGACAATTCCAAATACGTGTTGGGGCCATAGAGACGGCAGTGTGTTACTTCACTGACCACTGAGCAGTCTTTGTGGCAATAGAGAAGCGACCTGGACGTTGAGCAGAAAATATACATGTGCCACATAATACGTATGCCGTGTGTGTGTCATTGCAGCAGCAGTAAGCATGATAATCAAGCTAATCCTAGACACTCTGGAAAGCTAAGAATAATCAGCTGAACCTTTGCTAACGCTACGTATATCCTGGCATAGCTGAGATAAGCCACTGCCATTTTTGTGAAACTAAAAATTTTGTTTTCTCTTTTAATGGTCATCGCCCTGATATTGGGCTGAATAATATACTTGTGGCAGCAGCACACTCTCTCCTCCCTAACTACGTGTCTATGAAGACATATGGTCGAAAGAGTACAAAAAAAAACTGAAGAAACTTTGCGAATGCGTAGGACGTTGCTCTGCATGCTCTAAATGATGATTGTGTGCGTGCCTATGTATGTACACAAATAAAGAAGGAATAAAATTTACCTTAGATATTTCATTACTTTGTTGATTCATCAAACTTTGCTTATATAGGTAGACCACGTTCGATGGCGCACAATATTTGACTTTTTCGGGAAATAAATGACTTACAGGTGAATCTGCAAACGCTTTCAAGAACAAAAAATTACTTGAACCAGTGCTTATTTTTTTACCCTAAAGGCAAAGGAAAGCTGCTAAGCATGTATTACTCACCACGAATGCTTTCTCTCTGAACGGGATACGATGGTGGCAGTGTATTCACAGCCTTCCGTATGCCTACTCACTCGGGCGAAACGAGTGACGTCATGGTGGCAGTGAGCAGGCCTGGCAATAGTCTTCTAGGTGGAATTGGGCAGACGCGGTGCTGTCTGGGTTACGTCGTCGGCGCAAAATGTAGCATGTCGCATTTCGCGCCGGTTGCCGCCGGGCCGCGCCGACGGACGCTGGTCGCACCTGGCGTCAGACTATAGGGAACTGAAGCTCAAGTGTGCAGAGCGATGACAACGCCGCGCCAGGCCCTGGCGGCGAGCTCGGGCACACTTGAGAAGAGACGCGGGAGAGGTCACAGGCGAGTGAGCGTGTTTCGCCGAAATGGGAGCGCGTGCGACACGCGCGCAACGCGTTCTGCAGTCACTGCGGGGAACTTAGGCGCCCTGCCGTCAGCTTGGCGCACTAAAACGAGACGCTCGCTGTGCGAAGTTCCCTTTCCGCGATGGAAGAAGTGGCTCCTTGGAAGCGTCGGCGACGTCCGAAGTATTGTGTTGTGGGCTGCCACAACAATGCAAAAAACACCAAGGGACGCCCTCCACGTGTAAAGCTGTATCACTTTCCCATCTTGTCATAGCCGGCGAACACAGCCGCTTTCGCGAAAAATAGAGCAAGCATTACATGACAGCCGGAAAGAAAAAGGCGAGCACTTCAACTATACTTGATGTGGTTAAACTTAGCTTGCTGCTTCGCGGCGACGTCAGCGTGTCTTGCGTGGCACGGAGAACATGACTCTAAAACTCCTCGGACATTTTAATGCCATGACCGTATATCTTTAGCTTTATTTATTTTTTCAGCACACCGAAACGTTAGCACTTGACAGTACATGCCCGCTACTGCTAGATACCACATCAAAACAACAATTATATGGTTTCCACAAACATCAACACAGCGCATCGATAGAGTACACGGCTTCATGTCGGCAGATTGAGACTTACCCCAAGGCATACGTCGTACACGGTATTATCAGAGAGGACCCGAGAAATGCATTTCGCAGTGACTCGGACGTCTTCTTCTTCCATCGTCTGCTCCACATCATAAACTTGACTAACGATCTTTACTCCTTTTGTTCGTTTCACTTCTCGCAAGTGCTTGTCCAGCTCAGAGATTTTTGTGATGCCACACGGCAGGCGGTACAGTGTGAGGTGACTCAAACGCAGCGCGCGCTCTCTGCACGAGTACGTTAGCCCTTTTAGGGATAATGGGACAGAAACGTCCCACTTTTTTCTCTGAAGAAAATGCCGTCTCAAATGAAAGTGGTCAAACTTGGCGCCAAAAAATTGTGCTGTCATCTATTTACAAACTGGGATAAACCTTCCTGTAGCAGTTTTGAAACAATTTCATAGATGGCGCTAGATACACAATTTGTTGAACCCTGTTTTGTTTTGATTGCGGTGTTCCGAGTTTTCGCTCCTGTAGGACTGGATTTACGAGAGTTCAGGATGAATGGTAAGATTTTTCTTTCTTGCACTTCTAGATATGTGTTTGCCGCATACTTTGGTGCCAATATTTTTGTAATCGAAGTATTTGGAGGTGAGCTACGGCAGTCGATGTCAGCATACAAAAGTTCAGGGACGTTTTTCTAGGCCTAACTCACGCAAACTCCTGTTGTTGAGATATGTCTCTGTTTATCAATTTCAGCGGACTCACTTTCACGGGAGGAGGCACTGGAGCTATTCCTCAGCCTGCCCGACGAATCAGACACAAGTGAGGATGAAGCTGAAAGCAGTGATGATGAGTTCGTGCCGGAGCTCGCGCCACGACACTCGAGTGGCGACGAAGACAAACCTAGGCCATTAACAGGCAAACTAAAGAGACGCCGACGAAGAACTTCAATAAACAGGAAAAGAGCCAGCCAGGATTCAATGGAGCCCGATGTCGAAGCAGATGCTGAACAAGAAATCGGCGAAGAGTGGGGTGAAAGTGAACCAAGTATTTTGGTCGGCAGTCCAAAATTATGGGACCCCGAGTTCACCAAAGAAGCAGTGCCACGCGCAGTAGATTGTTTCGCGTTGTATTTTGACGAAAAAGTGATCGAGATGATATTAGAGCACACTAACCGTGCTGGTGCGCAAAGGTACACGACGAAGTGGGCTGTGCTCACAGCAGTTGAGCTAAGAGCCTAATTTGGACTGCTTCTGCTGATGAGCGTGTCATCACGACATCACTTTTACCAATACTGGAGCCACGATCCACTTTTCAACTCCGAAGAAATCACCGAAGTGATGTCGTTCAGGCGTTTCCAGTACATCATGAACTCCCCTCGTGTGAACGACTACAGCAAAGAAAAGAAAAAAGGGGAAGGTGGTTATGATAGGCTTGGCAAACTGCGTCCCCTCATCAATAAGCTGAACAGGAGCTTTCAGAAGGAGTATTTGCCAACATCTCATCAGGCCATTGATGGTAGCATGATTCCTTTCAAAGTAAGATCTTCCATGAAGCAGTACCTTCCAATGAAGCCCATAAATCTTGGATATATAGTTTGGTGTAGGGCAGACTCAAGGACAGGCCATGTACTACATTTTCAGGTATATGAAGGAAAGAATGCATCACGACCAGCCAACCAAAGCGTTGGGGAGCATGTCGTGCTTTCCCTCTCAGAGAATGTAAAGCCTAGAACGCAGCTGTTCTTCGATAATTACGTGCACCAGGCTGATGAAAACACTCGCCGAGAGGGGCGTTCACGCTGCAGGTACTGTCCGTACAAACAGGAAGGATTTGCCTGAGGAACGCAAACGAAGCAATAAGCTAAAGAAAGGAGAGTACCTGTGGCGCGCCAAAGGACAGGTCACAGCTTATCAATGGAGCGACACCAAAGATGTCCACCTTTTGTCGAACTTTTATGATCCGACAGAAACTGTGGAAGTGTCACAAAAACTTACCAATGGCTTTTCAGTGGCTGTGGTTTGCCCCAAAGCCGTGGCAGACTACAACCTGTAGATGGGAGCGGTTGACAGGTTTAACCAAAAGCGAAATTTCTACACTGCTGACAGACGTTCCAAGAAGTCTTGGTACCGCATCTTTTATTTCCTCTTTTACGCCTCTGTTGTCAACGTGTTCATACAGCACAGCGCCAACACTGACATAAGCTACTTGTGGTTTCGTCTTGTGCTGGGGCGACAGCTGACGAATGGACGTACTTTCAGGCACTACGCCAGAACTGCGCCATTCCGAAAAAACAAGCAAGGAGAGAATAATGGACAGAAGATGGTTGGAATCTCGCATGAAATCAGATTCACCGGAAATGACCACAATCAGAAAGAAGGAGCCTCACGGAGAAGTTGCAGGTCGTGCTCAAAAACTAGGAAATGGGGTCCGCACAAAGTTCACATGTGGCACTTGCAAGGTGCCCCTCTGTCCCACTTGTTTTGGTGCCTTTCACTCTAAGTAGGCACGCAAGCGAAATCGGGAAGTTACCTAAATGGGACAATGGGACAGTGTTGTCCCACTTTTCAACAGCCACCGAATACGCCAATGGGACATATACGTCCCACTTTTTTCTAATAAACTAACCATGCTATCAACCTCAAATCTTTTGCATATCATTTCTAGCGTGTTCAAAAGCTCAAAAAAGCAAAAATAAATTTTGTTTGTCTTGAAAAATATTGGCGAACTCACACAGGGTTAGCGAGTGGCAGCGCATTGAAGCGAAGGCAAAACGCACCGTGTGCATCCCCAATTTCTACTTTTATACCAAAGATGGCGCTGCCTGTCTGGAATCGCAGTGCCACTATGCGTAGTGCTCGCGTTTTGCAAGCGAAGCGTCATTGCGTCCAGCGTGCGCGTGCGCCAACGTTACATCGTAGTATATTGAGCCCTTCATGATGCGCTCGCCGCCGTTTCGCTAGCTTCACACATACCGAATTTGCTATTACGAAACGTGAATAGACTACGATGGTAAGTGACACGTTCAATCATGATAATGATGGCATGCGTGTCATGTAAAACTTGACTACATCCTATGCTCATAGAACGCTCGCGGCCGTTTCGCTAGCTCCACATATAGCATGTTCGGTATCAGGTGATGTGAATAGATGTAGAAGGGAAATGACACGTCAGAACATGATAATCATGACATAGAAGTCATGTACGGCATTGTTTACCTCCACCTCGTAACGTTGGACTGATTTTAAAGTGACATATCAACCTTCCTCATTCGTGCTTCGCACATCATGGATTCCCACTATACGTGGGATCTGCAAATTTTATTATTGAAATTAGCCCATGCCGGATGACCGATAGTCTATCGAGGGTATTCTAGGGCTCCTAAATTTCAAACCATTAAGGTAAATTCGCTAGAGAGTATATCATCCCGTGGTCGTGGCGGTGAAGAAGGCTATGGCCATACTCCTAGTAATGCGTCCATAAATATTTCGATGAAATCTTTCTCCGCCGACTTAGTCCTCAAAACGAAACCATTTCGTATCATCTCTTAATCTTTTTTGGGATTCAAGTGCCCGATTACTCCGCTCGTATAATGTGAATAAGAACAGGAATTCTTGCGCACACACACACACACACACACACACACACAAACACACACACACACGCACACACACACACACACATACATACATACATACATACATACATACATACATACATACATACATATATATATATATATATATATATAGTTGCAGCAAGGAAGTAGCGCTGGCCCTGGTAGAATAAGGAAAAATAGCGTACGACGCACGTTGGTTTTGCATGGTATATTCTGACTGACGTTTCGGATGGTGGACCATCCTTTGTATATATATATTGTTACACCAGAAGCCCGACGTCTTGCTTACCTGCGCATCCTCCTTTGCAAGATCACTCGAAGACACGTTTTGACCGTCAATGTCGACACGTGACGTATAATCGTGGAGACCACGTGTTGCTGTGGACGCCAAATAGGAAACGTGGGTTGTGTGAAAAGTTGCTGGCACACTTTGCGGCACCTTATGTTGTTCTAGACTGCTTAAGCGATGTAACTTACTGCGTAGCACGTCTTCATCCAAATGGCCGACGATCTGCAAAGACTGAACTAGTCCACATAGCATGTTTGAAGCGCTATATTTCCAGAGAGACTCTTTAACTCGCCCGGTGGGCTTCGTCTGCACGAAGGGAAATGTTACTGCATACGTGATTTGGGTATGAGACGGTGGGTAGCGGGGAACAGGCAGATTAGACAAGAGGACGTTCGGCTAGCGAGATAGGCCTCCGGTGCACGACCCCTTGAAGTCTACCAGTACGCCACAGCGTAATAAATACATTACAAAACGTAACAATATATATATATATATATATATATATATATATATATATATATATATATATATATATATATATATATATATATATATATATATATATATTGTTAAGGCGTTTACTAGCCGGCAACGAGCGAGAATGTACAATGGCGACAGTCACAGCCAAGCACGGGCTCTCAGCGCGAGCGGCGTCCTTGTTGGGTAGCCCCACTAGAAGGTACTCAAGAGTTCGACCCATTTCAGAGTTCGGAGGCTTCGCTACAATTACCCCGGGGTCGAAGAGGGAGCCGCCTGGTGACCTAACAGCTCGTTACTATGAGCGGGTCATAATAAGCCTTCAGGCGCTCCACGTTGACGATGTCTCGCCCACGGTGGCGCATGTCCGCAGATTGTTCAACGGGTTCGATCAGATAGTTGACGGGTGAGGTGCGCTCGATGACACGGTAGGGGCCTTCGTATTTGGGACGTAGCTTGGAAGAGAGGCCAGTTGCAGAGGTCGGGATTGAGAGCCATACAAGCGCACCAGGAAGGAACGTGGGCTCAGAAGTGGTGGAGCCATCACGAATACTCTTCTGCCGCTCTTGCTCTTGCGTTGTAAAAGTCTTGGCAAGCTCGCGACACTCTTGAGCAAGCCTGGCTGTCTCGGAAATCGGTGTACACTCAGATGGATCCGGCGTGTACGGGAGTATCGTGTCCATGGTGTGCGACGGGTGCCTTCCGTACGGCAAGTAGAAAGGTGAAAAACCAGTCGTGCTCTGAGGGGCGGTGTTGTAGGCGTAGGTGACGAAGGGCAGTATATTATCCCAATTAGTGTGGTTGGCAGCGACGTACATAGAAAGCATGTCGCCGAGGGTGCGATTAAAGCGTTCGGTGAGGCCATTCGTCTGTGGGTGGTAAGCAGTAGTTTTGCGGTGGACAGAATGGCACTCCGTCAGAATGGCTTCGACGACTTCCGACAAGAAGACACGGCCTCGATCGCTGAGAAGCTCTTGGGGTGGTCCGTGGCGCAGTATAAATCGATGCAGCAGGAAGGACGCAACATCGCGCGCAATAGCCGCAGGGAGAGCGGCGGTTTCGGCGTATCGCGTTAAATTATCAACGGCAACGATGGCCCAGCGGTTACCAGCCGACGTCAGAGGATGTGGTCCACACAAATCGATACCTACGCGTCCAAAAGGACGGTCAGGGCAAGGTAACGGTTGCAGACCGGCGTGCGACATGTGGGCTGACGGTTAACGGCGT
Organism: Rhipicephalus annulatus; assembly: GCA_013436015.1. Classification (NCBI taxonomy): domain Eukaryota; kingdom Metazoa; phylum Arthropoda; class Arachnida; order Ixodida; family Ixodidae; genus Rhipicephalus; species Rhipicephalus annulatus. Next base: position 37,502 of record WOVY01011915.1, read on the forward strand.
TGGCAAGTGAGGCAAGAGCGAACGAACTGCTGCACATAGCGGTACATGCCGCGCCAAAAGTAGCGTTGTCGAATGCGATGGTAGGTCTTGAATACCCCAGAGTGCGCGCATTGCGGATCTGAATGGAAGGATTCACATATTTCTGACCGCAGACTGCGGGGTATCACGAGTAACCACTGCCGGCCGTCGGCGTCGTAATTGCGTCGGTGTAGAAGGCCGTCACGGATGGTGAAATGGCGAGCTTGACGACGCAAGGCACGCGTGGATGGCGTTGCGGATGGATCAGAGAGCATGTCGATGAGCGTGCCGATCCAATTATATTTTCGCTGTTCGGTAGCGATGATGTCAACATCAATGGCAGAAACAGCAGCCATGGATACTGAGCAGAGCACATCACCTTCAGGCAGAGGGGAGCGCGAGAGGGCGTCGGCGTCAGCATGCTGGCGTCCATTGCGGTACAGCACGCGGATGTCGTAGTCTTGTAAGCGAAGAGCCCAACGGGCGAGACGGCCTGAGGGATCCTTCAATAATGAAAGCCAGCATAGTGCATGATGGTCGGTGACGACATCGAATGGGCGACCATACAAATAAGGTCGAAACTTTGTAAGAGCCCAGACGATCGCCAGGCACTCTTTCTCCGTGACGGTGTAGTTTTTCTCGGCTCTCGTGAGCGTACGGCTTGCATATGCTACGACATATTCAGGGAATCCGGGTTTTCGCTGCGCCAGGACAGCGCCGAGGCCTACACCGCTGGCGTCTGTGTGCACCTCCGTTGGGGCTGTAGGGTCGTAGTGGCGTAGAATGGGAGGCGACGTCAACAAATGGCGCAGCTTCGCGAACGCGTCGTCGCACTCGGATGACCATGAATTGAAGGGCCCGTTACTTCCAAGGAGCTTCGTCAGCGGTGATATGATCGTGGCAAAATTTCGTATGAAGCGTCGGAAGTATGAGCACAGGCCCACGAAACTACGCAGTTCTTTGACAGATGTAGGTTCGGGGAATTCGGCCACGGCCTGAAGCTTGGCAGGATCAGGAAGAATGCCGTCTTTGGACACGACGTACCCCAGTATGGTGAGTTGCCGTGCTGCAAAGCGGCACTTTTTCAGATTTAGTTGCAAGCCGGCATTGCTCACACGTGCGAAAACTTCTTTCAGACGTTGGAGATGCGTGGAGAAATCCGGAGCAAAGACAATGACATCGTCGAGGTAGCACAAGCACGTGTACCATTTCAAGTTGCGCAGAACGGTGTCCATCATGCGCTCAAAGGTCGCAGGTGCATTACATAGACCAAACGGCATGACGTTGAACTCGTACAAGCCGTCTGGCGTGATGAAGGCGGTCTTTGGTCGAGCGTCGTCAGCCAAGGGTACTTGCCAGTACCCCGAGCGCAGATCGAGAGAAGAAAAAAAAATCGGCTCCATGAAGGCTGTCAATCGCGTCATCGATGCGTGGCAGCGGATAAACATCCTTGCGAGTGAACTTATTGAGCCGTCTGTAGTCCACACAGAACCGCACAGAACCGTCTTTCTTCGCAACAAGAACAACAGGAGACGCCCATGGACTGTCCGAGGGCCGAATAACATCGCGTCGGAGCATATCGTCAACCTGATCATTAATTACTCGACGTTCAGCAGGCGACACGCGATATGGACGTTGCCGTAAAGGTGGATGGGCACCAGTGTCGATGCGATACGTAACAACGGACGTGCGACCGAGAGAACTTCGCCCGACATCGAAAGAAGAACGATATCCTTGCAACAGGTCCAGAAGTTGGGAACGCTGTACGGCCGTAAGGTTGTCAGCGATGGAGGGGCCAAATACATCAGCAGATGGCGAATCAGAAGTGGAAACAGCATTGATGGTACATGACCTGGGACCGCGCATGTCATCGGGTACGTCCAGGACTTGTGCGTCGTCGACTGGTTCCACTTTGCCGAGACATTCCCCTCGAAGCAAGGTAACAGCATAGGGGGACGGGTTGGTTACAAAAATAGCAGTGTTGCCCTGGTTGACCTGCACGGTCGCGAAAGGTACTAGCAACCCTCTCCTGCTGCAAGCGCGGTCAGATGGCGAAACAAGTCCAATGGTGTCGGAGAGACCAGCGCAGTAGACAGACACAGCCGTCGTCGAGTTTGGAGGCACTGTTGTATCGTCTTTCGTTAGAATCTTGCTCAGTGTCGGGGGACTGTCTTCTGGCGTCAAATGCGAGAAGGGTGAGAGCTCAATTTCAGCGGAGGCACAATGGATGACGGCGTCATGGTGGGAGAGAAAGTCTCATCCCAGGATGACGTCATGAGAGCACGCCTGAATGACGATGAACTGGGCGACATACAGAACGTCCTGGATGACAACGCGAGCTGTGCACCCTGCTGTAGGATAAATGCGGTGCAAACTTGCAGTACGGAGGGATAACCCAGAAAGTGGCGTCGTCACTTTTCGAAGTAAGCGGCAGAGTTTTTCGTCCATAACTGATACGGCAGTTCCAGTGTCAATAAGCGCCGTTGCACAAACACCGTCCACAAACACGTCAATGACATTCGAGGGGCTGCTCTGAGGGCTTTCACATTGCGATAGCGTCGCAGTCCTTGCCTCGGGGACTGCGACGACTAGTTTTCCCGCTCATGAGCTGCCGCACTTGGCCGCATGGGGGACAGGGAACGACGTCGTGGAGACGGCGATCGTCGAGATGGACCTGGGCGAGATCGAGGTGGCATAGACGGCGGTTCTTCGCGATAAGGACGGCTGAGTTGGCCCGCAACAGGTGAAGAAATCGGAGCCGGCTGTACGCGATGGCAATAACGGGCCACGTGACCGGCGTAACCGCACGCAAAGCAGATGGGCCGGTTGTCGGGTGTGCGCCATCTGTTCACCGGGGTAGGTCTCACCCACGTCGCAAGGGCTGATGGACGGAACGGTGGCTGCATGGTGGATTGAAGCTGAGGCTGAGGAGTTACGTCAACATACGTAGCGGGCACACCCGCTGCAAAGGACGGAGGTCGAGCGGCAGCTTCGGCGTAAGTCAGAGGGGCGGTTGCTGGAACGACTTGGGGCGGCCTGGCGACCACTTGCGCGTAACTCGGGGGCGCAGGAGCCGGAGGCTGTGGGGGGTGGTACGCAGACATTACCTCCGCTATTTCCTGTTCAATCGCTCGACGGATGGGAGGGAGAAGGGTAGTAGGCGATTGTTGAACAGTCGGTTGGTGGGCGAAGGGCAGGAGCGAGAACTGACGTGCGATTTCCTCACGGATGAAGGACTTTAGTTCTGCCATCAACGCCACTTGGTCACAACTGGCCTCCAAGCCAGCAAGCGTTGCAGCTCGTGGTGGGGAGCGTCGGGTCATCGAACGCTGCCGGCGGAGCTCCTCGTAGCTCTGGCACAGTGTGATGACCTCAGCCACTGTGCCGGGGTTTTTGGCGAGCAGCATCGTGAAGGCATCATCGTCAATGCCTTTCATGATGTTCCGGATCTTGTCAGACTCGGACATGGTGGGATTAGACTTGTTGGATAGGTCCAGGACGTCTTCAATATAGCTCGTGAATGACTCACCAGCCTCCTGAGCACGTTCACGCAAGCGCTGCTCGGCTTGCAGCTTGCGAACAGCAGGGCGGCCGAAGACGTTGATGATTGCGGTCTTGAAATCGGACCAGGTGGCAAAATCGGACGCGTGGTTGTTATACCACAAACTGGCAACACCCGTAAGGTAAAATACCAAGTTGGTCAGCTTGCCGTCCTCGTCCCATTTGTTGGGGACGCTCACGCGCTCGTAAATAGCGAGCCAGTCCTCCACGTCAGTGCCATCAGCGCCAGTGAAGATTGGTGGATCGCGGATTCTGGGGACACCGGGACAAGGGGGTGGCATTGGAGGAGGCGTTTGCTGAGAAGCGTCGTGGTACATAGTAGAGGCAGGGTACGTGATCGTAGCTCCAAAGGCATAGACAGGGATCGCAGCACCTCCACCAAATTGTTAAGGCGTTTACTAGCCGGCAACGAGCGAGAATGTACAATGGCGACAGTCACAGCCAAGCACGGGCTCTCAGCGCGAGCGGCGTCCTTGTTGGGTAGCCCCACTAGAAGGTACTCAAGAGTTCGACCCATTTCAGCGTTCGGAGGCTTCGCTACAATATATATATATATATATATATATATATATATATATATATATATATTGTGATGAGCTAGACAGAGAACAAGAGACAACACCCGATCCTGGGCCAGCTGTTCTTATTCTGCCTCTTCTTCGCTTTTCAGCCCATGGCCCACAGCTGCCGCGCCGCTCTTCCTTACATTCGGCCACACTGCGGACCTGACATAGAAAAAAAAAGAAATTACAGTTCATTGCACCTGCAGCGGTCTGACTGCTTTTTTCAAGCGCAACACATGCAGAGCAAAGTTGTTTCGTTTGCATTTATCGAGACTGAAGTTCGCATCTGAGGTGTTCACACGCCATGTATTTTCTCTTACACGCTGAGTAATTATGAATGGCCCGTCGAACTTAGGGAGTAGCTTCTTGCCAGGCCTGCTGGTGCCCCTTTGCACCCAGACCTCGTCACCGATGTTGTAAGCAGGGGCGGGTGTACGGCGTCTGTCATAGTGGCGCTTTTGATTTTCTAGTGCGTGGGTGGCTTTCTTGATTGCCTAAGTTCGAACCTTCTGACAGGCCGCTTTGCGATCGTTGGCACGTGAAATTATAATGGGAGCATCCAGACTGAGGACCGCTTTCAGCTGTGGTAATTGCCTATAAACAATTTTGTAGGGCGTTTCCCCGGGTAGACGTCTGATGCGCCGTGTTAATCGCAAAAGCGGCTGACGGAAGATGGACGTCCCAGTCAGCCTCTCCTCTTTTCCTTGCCTTCGTATATGGAGCAAGTAGTGCCTGGATGCTCTGGTTGGTTCTCTCAGTAAGGCCGTTTGCTTGAGGATGAAACGCGGATGCGAATGCTGCACGCCTGCCGTGCAAAGGTACTTTTTCAGTTTCCCGCTACGAAACGTTGTAGCCCGATCAGATATTAACTTTTTTGATAAGCCATGTCTCCATTCAAATCGGTGCTTGAGGAAGTCGATTAGGTAAGTGGATGCAAGACATGGCACGGCCTCCACTTCCACGTATTTTGGCAGGTAGTCTACTGCTACAATGACGCAATGATTTACCGCAGTGGTGGTGGGTAGAGGTTCCATGTAATCAATGCCAATCGTGTGGAAAATTGTTTCTGGTATCTGGATTGGTGTTAGTTATTCAGGTTGACACCCAGGCAGTCGCTTAAACTGCTGGCAGATTGTGCAACTGGTGACATAAGAACGGACGCTACTTTGCATCTTCGGCTACCAAAAACGTTCTTGTAGTTTCTGGAGCGTGGCCCGTTGGCCGGCCTGTCCGCCTTCTGAGGAGTCATAATGACTCGTAATAATTCTGACCTGTGGGATTTCGGGATCACCAGGAGGTAACGTTCTTCGGATCGGTCCGCTCGCCAGTGACGCCGGTACAATGCGGCATGGCGCACCACAAAGTACTGTGATTTCCCTTGTCAGTGATAGATGCGATAATGGAGGCCAAATCTTTATCCTCCTGTTGGGCTCGGGATATATCCATTTCGGCGAAAAAAATGTGGGTTTGCCTGGTTTGTTGCGAGCAGTCAAGGGGGTTAATTCAAGTGAGAGTGCATCGGCGATGCTGTTTAGCCCCCCGGCACGGTGGCGCACGTCAAAATCGTATTCTTGCAGCGCGATTATCCACCGGGCAAATTTGTGCTTAAGTTGCTGCTTGGAGAACATCCATGCTATAGCAGCATTATCAGTCACAACAGTGAATTTACACCCGAAAAGATAATGTCGAAACTTATCATCGACGCTCCATACCACTGCAAGACATTCAAGCTCGTTGGAGTGATAGTGGCGCTCGGTGTCTGATAGTTTTCGGCTGGCATAAGCGGCCACGTGTTCCGCGCCATCTGGATCACGCTGCACTAACACAGCTCCTAGGCCGACTTGGCTGGCATCAGTGTGCACTTCGGTTGACCAGTCTTCATTGATGTGACTTAGTATAGGGCAACAAGTGAGCTTTTGTTTTATAGCTCGAAAGCATTTTCTTGCGAGACACCCAATTCAAACCGCACGTCTTTTTTAAGAAGACCACTCAAGGGAGCTGCGATCGAAGCGAAGTGGGGAATACACCTTCCCAAATAAGACGCTATACCCAGAAATGACTGAACCTGCTTCAAGCAGGTTGGTGTGGGATACCGCGACACGGCAGCTATTCGCTCCGGGAGTGGCTGAATGCCGACAGGATATATAATATGTCCCAGGTACGAAATCTTGGACACCCCAAACTGGCATTTCTCTTTGTTCAATTGAAACCCTGCTCCATAGAGTCTGCGTAGTACTTCGTCCAAATTGCGAAGGTGTTCATCCTCCGTCCTGCCAACGACCAGGATGTCGTCTAAGTACACCACACAGTTTTGGTTTTTCAATGGTCCGAGCACTGAATTCATTGCACGCTGAAAAGTGCTAGGAGCCGTTCTTAGTCCAAACGGCATGCGGTTGAATTCATACAAACCGAAAGGTGTGCGAAAGGCCGTTTTACATCGATCTTCCTCCGCGACGTTAATCTGCCAGTACCCTGTGCGTAAATAGAGTGACGAAAAGAACTTGCAGTGACGTACTGTATCAACAGCGTCATCAATGCGGGGTAAAGGGTAGGAGTCAGGCATTGTACACTTATTGAGCTGCCTGTAGTCCACGCAGAAGCGTAGTGATCCGTTTTTCTTGCGAACAAGGACGACCGGCGCTGCCCACGGACTCGATGATGGCCTAATGATGCCAGCGGCAAGCATTTCATCTACTTGTTCTGCGATCACTGCGCGTTCTCGTTCAGCGTATCGTTGCAGTGGTACGCATATTGGCGGAAGATCTCCCATTGGTATGCGAAGGAGCACCAAATTAGTGCCTGGCAGCTCTGCTGTATTCCTAGCAAATACTGGCTGATAGCGAGCCAAAATAGAAGATAAGGTAGGCGGAGTGGACGGCTCACCTGTCGGTAGTGGCAGGGTTGTGGCGGTAGTCCCAGCTGTCGAAGACCGGAGCTCGACGTGGCCGCGATGTATGGTGAACTCAATGTCATCAGATAGCAAGAAGTCAGCACCAAGGATCATGTCGGCAGGGAGGTCTTCAAAGACGGGAATGGTTGGAAGAACTTTAGTGCCCGCTGCCATCCGGACTGAAATGTCGAGCATTCCGACTGGCATAGCACATCCTCTAAGTCCGCAGAGGGGAGTTTGCGTCCACGGTCGGATAGTGTCCGGAGCATGACGTCGGTGTAGAGCCATTCATTCCGCACCATTATCCACCAGAGCAGATAAGTCACCTATTACCTCAACATGAATTGACATCCGAGGAGTATGACAAGCTTGGTAGTGGATTCGGGTCTGGAAAGGTTGACGACACTCCTTGGCGTTGTGGCCAATGCGACCGCACTTGAAGAATCCGTGTTGTGTGGAGGCGTAAGTCGAACGGACAGTCGGTAATGTGTCGAAGCTAAGCCGAGGACGAGAGTTCTGCTGAAGTTCGGCTGCCTTTTGAGCGAAAACCTGGAGCAACGCTTCAGGTAACTGGCAAGATAAGATGGCTGCATGGGTAGGGTCAGCCAACCCATCAACGACATACTGGCGGGCAGCCGGAGAGATCCATGTAATGCCACATTTGTTGAGAAGCCCGAGCTTATCGTAGACGTATTTACGGGCGTCTTCCGATGGAGCTTGCCGACGTGATCGCATGCGCATGAAATGGTCGTCGTATGCGGATGAAAGTGGTGGGAAGGCCGTGAAGAAGGCTGTAGTCCAGTCCCTCTAGGATTTGTACTTGCAGCCATCGTATTGATGCCAAGCTTTGGCGGACTCGCGCAGTCGGCTTACGGCTAGCGATAGCGTCACGTCGTCATTCCATGCATGTCGACGGGCCAACGAATGGATTTCATCCAGCCAGACGGTTGGCTCTTGATCAACGCCAGTAAAGTCAGGAATTTCTGGCATAAACAGAAGAGGCAACGTGGTGCGTGCACAGGCTGCTGAGAAGGTGACGGTGGCGTCTGCAAGACGCTGGCTCGAGGTAGCGATGGCCTGCAGAACCGTGCAGATTTCGCTGGCGGCTACAGGTGAGAAATTACGCCTGTCTTCTGGCGACGGTACTGACGTTGCTCCAGGGACCTGGAGCAACGTCTACACGCTCCCTTGTACTTCGACCTGAGTCGAAGTACAAGGGAGCGTGTACGGCGTCCCTGGACAAGGAGGCGGTTTGTGAAGCCAAGTCAGTGGAGTCACCTTGTGGTTTGGGAAGGACGCCTGCAGGCAGCGCGCTGGCTTCGGTACCCGCGGTGGCCAGGTCATATGCCATGGCCATGGTAGCAGGAGCTGCGGGCCGCTGGAGAGTGCGTCCACTCCGTAGGACGGTTTCTTCGCGCAGGTCGTCGCACACATGTTCGTTGAACGGCTGCGCCATTGTGATGAGCGAGACAGAGAACAAGAGACAACCCCCAATCCTGGGCCAGCTGTTCTTATTCTGCCTCTTCTTCCTCGCTTTTCAGCCCATGGCCCACATCTGCCGTGCCGCTTTTCGTTACAATATATATATATATATATATATATATATATATATATATATATATATATATATGGAAGTAATAATTCAATGGGCCAGTTAGTCTTCGTGAAGGGTGAAGGTATGGGATATGGCACAACGGGAGCGTTGTCAACAAGGATAAATATATTTATTTCCCAACAGTTTCGGGAGGGGTCCTCCTTTCATCAGGGGATGAGTTGTACTCATCCCCTGATGTAGGGAGGACCCCTCCCGAAACTGTTGGGAAATAATTATATTTATCCTTGTTGACAACGCTCGCGTTGTGCCATATCCCATATATATATATATATATATATATATATATATATATATATATATATATATATATATATATATATATATATATATAGTGTTCCCAAAGAACAGTCATGTGGAAGTTTTCATTGCTGACAAGTTGAAGGCAGAGTTTCATTTATAGTTTATCGGTTTGCATTGTTGCTTCACAATAATAGTTGAGCGATGAGTATCCGTGGCATACAGCTGTGACAGGCAATGACACTCTGTACCGCCCACACGTAACAAGTGGACTTGTCCCGCTTTGTTTTATAGCAGACACATTTAAAGGTAGCTGATGAAAACCGATGGGTTCCACTGTACAAAACAGGATGAACCCTTTCCTATCGAAAGGAATAAAAGTCATGAACAAAACGAAAAGAGGTAAGAGGTTTTTGTGTGGCTGTCTGCGAAGTCATTTATTATTCAGACATTTGTTATTTTCTTCATATCGCCGGTGCTATTGTTCATTACACGTCGCCTTGGACTCAAACGTTCTGATTGCTCTTTGGCGTGACATAATCTGAATATCAAAGTCTCAGCTGCAACCATGCAATGACTTGAAGTAGGTAAAAATTGCTATGTAAGTATCGCTAGCAGGTAAGCTCACAGTAAGTCGATAAAAGAAAACAGGAAAGAAATGCAAGAAGGGTGCCCACGACCCTCTCTGGAAACGGAGCTCTGCCGAAATTGCAGCCGGCTTAGGGCGCCGTGATGAAAGGAACCCCCGTCAAGAAAACTGGCAGGCTGTATTTGGCGAGGGGAGTTGCAAGATGAAATGAGCCGAGGAGCATTCAGGCCATCTGAGCTTCCAAACACGATATCATTCTGTGTCGAAACTATATCAAGAAAGAAGGGCGCCTGTACACCAGCTGCAGGCGGAGGAAAAAACTTCGCTTTGCCTTCATTCCTGAGGTGTTACTATAGCTGGAGCTGGTATAGTCGACCGAGGAGGGAGTTAAATCCCCAGGAATATTAGGTTTCGGGACTTGGTATACGACAGTCACGAAATGGTGTCGTTCGCGCGAAAAAAAGAGCTTGGACGAGGGGGGGGGGGCGAGAGACAGACAAAAAAGTATGTAAAAGGCGTCAGGTAGGTCGTGAATGCGAGAGGCAAGAAAACCAACTCAAGAGATGAAAAATGTTTTTTTTCAATATCCAAGCCACTGTATGCTTGACTGCAAGTCACGCTGCCAAATATTCCTGGTGCAGACATCAGAACGAGAAAGAAAAGAAAGGACCAAAAAAAAGTACTCATTTAGTGGTACAGTATGTAGCGTATAAATCTGCGACAACTAACGCGGAGACGAAAGCAACGTTAACACTGCAATAAAGAAAATGGCAAAAACAACGAATAACGCAGTGCTGTAGTTGTTCTAAAGAGCCTCGATAACACTGCAGCCGCTTCTTGTCAAAGCGGCGCCGAACCCTTCAGCGTTCGCTGAACGTTTCACACGCAACGTTTTCTCTCTTACCGCCCACCCTGGTGTGCGCGACGCCCGGTTCGTGTTAGCACGGTGGTCTGGAGTAGTATCGGACGTATATACACATGTACAGTTACCTGTATGCCGCTTGGGAACGCTGAAAAACAGAGTGCAGTAGAGTAAAAAAAAGGCGAAGAGCATAGTTTCGTCACGTGCCTAGGGTCTTAATCCAAACAATCAGCCGTTCACACTGGACACCCAAGCATTTGTGGCCCAGTAAGCGTGGATCTGTCATTCCGTGTGGCTTACGGACTTTCGCCAAGCCCGTGATAGGCTTGGCGGAAACCCGTAAGGCACACGGAATGACAGATCCACGCTTACGAGGGCCGCATATACAGCATGGAAAAGAATCCCCGAAAAAGCGGAGTAAGGGTGGCATTACGCACACCAGGTGGTGATTCGTGGTCATCTTTTGGGATGGCGTGTAAGCTTAAAAGTTTTGGCGGCCGATGAAGAAAGCAATTTTATGCCTCGTGGGCTGTAGAGTGGTGAGCCTCAGTAGTTATTTATCTCCGCATAGTTGCACTTTTCAATGCTTGTCAGCCTCATCCAGGCATAGAGCGAGGGTTGAACGAGGGCTTCGAGATTTTCAAGGCAGTTTGGATTTTGAAGTTTTACAGCAAATCGTGTGGTACGGAGTATCCCAATAGCTGAAATGGTGCTCATTTAGTTTATCTTGATTAGTAACTTTCGTGGAAGGAATGCGAATGAACGATGTTGCGGAGTTATTTTCTGGGTGTCGGTGGCGGTATCTCGCTCCATAAGGCTGGAATGCAAGTACGCATGTGTGCACTATTTGACTAAGAACACCAAGCGGTCAAAATCGAACCAGAAACGCCCCGCACCCTCTTCTCCGACCGCTCCATCTTCATCCTGCCGCCAGGGTGTCAAAAAATAAGAGGAGGTGGCACTGCGCAGATGACAGTGCGCAACCGGAACGCCATATTGATATAAGCAGGTCTGCCAATAGGACATTACCAAACGAACAGGGGTCCGGAATCCACAGATTGAGGTCGTGTTCTCAGCTCGCGAGGCATTAATTAACACAGCTACCACCAAAGCTTCTTCCAAAGGGGGCTACGTAAAGCCTGTTGTATTGCAAGGTATTACCACCGTATGATTAAACTATCTACAGGGGATCAACTGCTACCATAGTGCTTCATGAAGAAAGCAACAGAATACCAATCAAGAAGGGTGTAAGGCAGGGGGACACAATTTCCCCAATGCTATTTACCGCGTGCTTACAGGAGGTTTTTAGAAGCCTAGAATGGGAACAGTTATGGATAAAAGTTAATGGAGAGTACCTTAGTAACCTGCGCTTCGCCGATGACATTGCATTGCTGAGTAACTCAGGGGACGAATTGCAACTCATGACAAGGAGGGCAGAAAGGTGCGTCTTAAAATGAATCTGCAGAAAACGAAAGCAATGTACAACAACCTCGGAAAAGAGCAGCGCTTCGAGATAGGTAATAGTGCACTTCAAGTTGTAAAAGACTATGTCTACTTAGGGCAGGTAATAACCGCCGAGCCGAACCACGAGATTGAAGTAACTAGAGGAATAAGAATGGGGTGGAGCACATTTGACAAGCACTCTCAAAATATGACAGGTAGATTGCCAGAATGGTAGATTGCCTCAAGAAAAAGGTATATAACAGCTGTATCTTGCCGGTATTTAGCTACGGAGCAGAAACGTGGAGACTTACAAAGAGGGTTCAGCTTAAATTGAGGACGACGCAGCAAGCAATGGAAAGAAAAACGGTAGGTGTAACCTTAAGAGACAAGAGGGGAGCAGAGTGGATTAGGGAACAAACGGGGGTTAAGAATATCATAGCTGAAATCATGAAGAATAAATGGACATGGGCCGGGCATGTAGCGCGTAGACAGGATAACCGCTGGTCGTTAAGGGTAACTAACTGGATTCCCAGAGAAGGCAAGTGGGTTAGGGGGAAATAGAAGGTTAGGTGGGTTGACGAGATTAAGAAGTTTGCGGGTATAAATTGGCAGCAGCAAGAACAGAACCGGGTTAACTGGCGGAACATGGGAGAGGTCTTTGTCCTGCAGTGGACGTAGTCAAGCTGATGATGATGATAATGATGATGATGATGAATAAATTATTTGGCCTCTGTACTTACTCTCTGCGTGTGAGCTGATCATTTTCAAAAGGTACTAATTGTGATTACGTTTTCACAACGCAGGACAGATTTTAGTTGTGCCCCGTCACTTTGGGTAATGAATAATTTGCCTAGTACACGTCAACCTTGAAGAGATTGCAAAAAAGATCCCCCAATGACTTGGATAGACAAAGCTTCCAGTTTGCTTTATTAACAACATAGTGGCTATGATCAATGCTTGCGTGTGTTGCAGATAAAAAAAATAATGTCATTATTTAAGCCGGAGCGACTTCTCTATATTATTTTACATTTTCGTCCCCTTCTTCTTATTCCTCCGCTTCGCTCCACGAACACATGCGTAGATTTAACCAGAGTGGTGTGGAATAGCTTTGGTGGGCGAGAAACCAGTACAGGAAAACAGCAAGACGAAAGGTAAGAGAATAAATACTTAGCGAAAAAAATTCTTGCCGAGGTAAAATTTGCATTCACTCAACTACGATCTGATGGCGAGCGTTGTAACAACCTGTCTATCCAGACACGCTAGCAGAGCATAGCATAGCTTTGCATGATATAATGTGGCAAGAGTGTCTGAAAGAAAATTAGGGGGAAGGAGAAGAGACGTGAAGTGTGGGAGTAAGAAAAGTAGGGGGGGGGGCGTAGTGAAGTGTAGCGTAGCTAGATAAAGAGAGGAATAGAGAGAAAGAAAAGAAACAAAGTCAGGAAGAGAAAGAGAGAAAAAGGAAGACTCAACGAGAGAGAAATCAATAAACGAAAATTACTAGATAGAAAACAGAAGCGAGATATTGACAGATAGGAGAAAAAGAGTAAGTTAGATGAAAAAGAGAGAGAAATAGATAGAAAAAGAACGAGACAAAAATAAACGGAGACATATAGAAAACAGAAAGCACGCATAGCCATGTATAGTCATCATCATCTTCGGCCAGACAGCAACAACTTCAGAACAAAGACCTCTCCCATGTTCCACTAATCAACTAGGTGCTATGCTTTCTGCTGCCCCGTTATTTCTGCAAATTTTTTTATCTCATCTGCGCACAAAAGTTTGTCTCTCTATCCCACGTTTGCCTTCTCTCAGAATCCAGTCAGTTACCCTTATTGACCAGTGGTTATCCTGCTTATGATATCCTTAACACCGTTCGTTCCCTGACCCACTCTGCTCTCTTCCGGTGCCTTCAAGTTACACCTATAATTTCTCTGTGCATCTCTCGTGGCGCGATCCTCACTTTAGTTTAAACCCTTTTTGTAAGCAGCGAGTTTTCTTCTCTGTAGGTAACCACTAGTAAAAGCCGCTGCTATACAATTTTCTCTTGAAGGAACAGTGGAAAACTGCCATTTATAATTTGAGAATGCTTGTAAATTTGCTCCACCGCATCCTTTTTCTTCTAGGTGCTTCACTCTCGTGGTTTGGCAGCGCGGATACTACATTTCCTAAGGAGACGCATAACTTTACAATTCTCATTTTCTCGCAACCGATCGCAATGTGCTGTGCCTGTCAAGACTGTTGCTTATAATTTCATTTTTACGCGTAATAGTTTTCAGTCGTATTTGTTTGTTTTCTGCGTCGCAATCAGTAATCATAAGTTTTAAATCATTCCTTAAGTTACTCATCAATCCAATGTCATCAACAAATGATAGGGTACTAAGGTAATCTCCAGTAACTCTTCTTCTTAAATGTTGCAAATCTAAGGCCCTGAATATTTCTGCACAGACGTGGTGAATAGCCTTCGAGAGATCACGTCTCCCTACCTTACATCCTTCTTTATTGGTATTCTGTCGCTTTCTATATGAAGAATCACTGTAGCCTTACATTCATTGCAGATTTCGTACAGTGTGTTTATATAAGCTTCGTCAATGCCTTTATTCCAAAGTGTTTACATGTAATCACCACATGTAAAGACGCTGCGGGGATCTTCACTGACTCGCAAGCCGCTTACTGGAATTATGCGAAGGGCCGCGTCTCAGCCAACGCAATTACCATACCGAAACAGCGAAGCTCTCCACTTCAATATAGCTGCGTAATCTGGGTTCCAGGACATGAGGGTCTACAGGAAAATAAAGTGGCCCACGCCGCTGCCCGCAAGCACGTCAGCCGGACTCCCTGGAGCCAAATGATACCCGATCCGTGGCTGCAGAGATGGAGGTAGTAGAAAACACCTACTCATCGCTACTTCAACACTACAAACTGGTGCGACGGGTGTACCCTCCACACCATCAAAGACTAACCAAAGAGAGCGTCATTTTCTGACACCTGCAAAACAACCCTTACATACATGGCATATTAATGTACCACCTCTACTCAATGACGCATGGCTACATGTGCCAGCTCTGCAGCGTACCGGACACCCTGGAGCACTTGCTTCTCGAATGCCAGTGCCATGCAAACCACGACGTGCAAATGGAGTGGAACGAAGCCCCAAGAGTAAACGACAACCACCTAATGGAAACGTGGGAGGCCAAGCTCGTCCTCGAGAACCCGAGAGACCAGTGACAACTAGTCGCCAAGGCCATCTAGTGGCTAAGGTACTCGGCTGCTGATCCGCAGGTCGCGGGATCAAATCCCAGCTGTGGCGGCTGCATTTCCGATGGAGGCGGAAATGTTGTAGGCCCGTGTACTCGGATTTGGGTGCACGTTAGAGAAACCCAGGTGGTCGAGATTTCCGGAGCCCGCCACTACGGCGTCTCTCATAATCATATGGTGGTTTTGGGACGTTCAACCCCACAAATCAACAAATCAAGTCGCCAAGGCTAAGAGGGCAGTCGAAGCCAGATGGTTCTTGGACTAGGGAACCCTTCTACGTTAGCGTGATGACGGGCCTCGCTCGAAACACTGTTTCTAATTAAACGTTTTTTTATCTTTTTCTTGCGTATCTGCTGATAACTCGACCGAATCAAACGCGTTATCATAATATGTGAAGGCTACGTGTAGGGGCTCATTGTATTCCGGGCATTTATGTATTCAGTTTCCTATTTATTTAATCGTCCAATCATTCATTCACTTCGTACAGTATCCAGTACAAAATCCTGCTTGGTCTTTTGGTTGAATAAACTCTAAGGTCGTCTTAATTCTATTAGCTATTATTTCTGTAAATCGAATGTATATGCAACAAACAGTACGCTGATTGGCCAGTAATTTTTCAAGTCCTTGCCACCCACTTTCTTTTGGATTCAGATGATGTTCGAATCCGGTATCCTTACCGTCAAGGGACATTTCGTGTGCAGCGTGACCAGTTTTCTGACAGAATTTCTCAACAGACTGGCAAAGTAAGGAAAGTTCTATAGAGAGAACGCAAAGGGGCGAAGCTTCTGGTGAAGATTATGTAAGATCAGACGTGTTCAAAAATGGTGAAGATATTATGTTAAATATACTGGCCATGTATTATATATGTTATCAAAGGTTGGCGAAGAGAGAGGAGAGAGGCTAAAAGGCTAGCCAACCCAGGACCAGATATGTGCCAAGCAGCTGTGATGCGAAGCGACCTTGCGCGCCGTAGTGGAAGGTGGACTAATTGGTTCGGTTTATGGTAGAATAATACCGTGTCTATTGCTGTGAGATGGTATGAGCCTCTGATTATGACGACTGCAGTAACATTATTTTTTTGCATAATTTATCTCGACATGATACAGGCTCTTCACGGCTCATGCAGGAGTGGGGACAAGAAAATATACAATAAAACAGCTAAAACAAAATACATTCACGAAATATCAAGAAAATAGATGCGTTGTCACATTTCACATTTCAAATTGGACATACCATATAAGGTTAATAAATGATGGAATTGCGTTACTTTTAACAAACAATATTATTCTCTTATCTGTTCAAGTGGTGAATAGCTGACGGAAAAAAGGGAATGTTTATCAGTGTTAACGTGACTTAAAAGTTGGTGGATTGTTTTAGAATGGTTAAGTCGCAATGAGTGTCTAGGCGGGTCTAGCAGGTAATGAAAACATGATTTGTGAAAGTGACCAAGATTTATTTTGTAAAGAAACTTTAGTCGCGAGGTAACTCTGCGTTTCGAAAGAGAATTTTTGCTCGCCCTTGTGAGCAAGCCTGCAGAACTGGATTGCCTCGAGAATCCAGAATACGCGAACCTACCTGCCAATTTTTGTATTCGTTTATTTCATTAATCAGGTGGTTTTGATGTGAACACCAGGTGAGATTGGTATACTCTAAACATAGTCTAATTATTGTCATGTTTGCATTAGGTTCAAGGTGTGGTGGTGCAGTACATAATTTTCTTTTCAGAATCATTTCTTCTACGCTGTCTGAAACATGGCTAAATTAGGTGGTTCCCAGTTGAGGTTTGGTGAGAGTGCTATGCGTGAGTATTTTACTTGGTCGCTTTTGTCGATAGTTGTGTTTTCTATGCTATATGTAAAGTTAAGGGAGGACGCATTATTTGTTAAAAAATGAAATAAGTTTCCGACGTGTTTGTTTCGTGTAGCAACGGTTTTACACCAGGAATAAAGTATTTGCAATGAACCGCTAAGTTTAACTTGATTGTCTGAGTTGTGTACGACTGCGTGCATGACACAGTCGTCTGGGAATAGTCTCACCTGAACAGGGTTATTAAGAAAAGAGTGGGTGTTGTTAATAAACATTAAAAACAAAAGTGGAGCAAGAGCCTATCCCCGAGGTGCTCCAGAGTAAACATCAAGCGGTTGCGATAGATGATTGTAGATTGTAGCGTTGTTTTCGTTTGGTTACAAAACGGTTACACCATAGTACAATTTTATCACGAATGACAAAATCCGAAAGTTTTGTGACCAAATTCTTTTGTAGAACAACATCACATGCTTTAGAAAAGTCTGAAAATATGGCATCTAATTTGCTGCTCTTGTTAATTTCAATGGCTGTGTCCGGAGTTAATTCAGCTAATTGGGCTATTGTGGATATACCTGATCTGAAACCATGTTGGTGTTTATAAAGAAGCTCATTTGTTTTTATGTTAGTTATAATGGCCTTGAAATCACATGTTTCATTATTTTGCAGCGTGAGCTCGTAAGAGACACTGGGCTGTAGTTCCTAAATTACAGCTTTGAGACTGATTTGTGTATAAGGACTACTGTAGCGTTGCACCAGTCGTTTGGTAACTCTCGAAGTATGTAGAGATAACGTGTATATTTTAAAGAGATATGTAGATGTCCATTACGCACATAGGCAGAAAAGTTAGTTGGTAATATTAACACGACCAGTGGATTTAATTCATGAAGTTTCGGTAGGACAGAAAATATGCCTTTTTCACTTAGAATTATTTCTTCCATGGATACTTTCACAGCATACAGGGTAGTCCACATCACTGGCACGCGTTATAAAGACTGATTGAAAAAGCTCATTCATCTCACTACCGATTTCTTCTGGTTTCCTAGTTACTTGTTCAGAATTTTGAATTTGTGAGATTAAATCTAGTCCATCTGACAAGTATCACCGAAATTTTTGGGGACTGTGGCCCACAAACGAAGGTGACGCAGTGCTAAAGAAATGAACTTTTTCTTCGAACATTTTTGTTTGGAGGCTCCGATAAAATCAGATCTGTTGCTTTTGTTTCCCTTGTCCCACGTCGTTTTTATTTTCTTTTCAGTTGAATTATATCAATCACTACACAAGATTATTCGCGGTTGATATGTTTCTTTTTAATTGCAATGAAGGCATGTTTGCTATAGTTGAAAATCATTTTAAAACGTATCCACATTTCTTTCACATTTTTTAGCTCAGTGAATTCAAGAAATTGTGTTTCTAGGAAAAATAGTACAGCACGATCACTTGCACGGATTGATTCAAATTTGGGGTTAAACGCCCCAAAACCACCATGTGATTATGAGGGACGCCATAGTATGAGGGACACCATAGTGAACCACCTGGTGTTCGTTAACGTGCACCCAAATCTGAAAATGTGGACCTACAACATCTCTGCCTCCATCAGAAATGCAGCCGCCGCAGCCGGGATTCAATACCGCAACCTTCGGGTCAGCAGCCGAGTACCTTAGTCATTAGACCACCACGGCGGGGCTTGCACGGTTGTAGTCTTTTAGGTGAGTAGATAGTGGCGTTTTCTATTTCTGCGTGTAGGTAATGGGACAAGGTAAAGAAAGCAATTTGTGGTTCGAAATGCCATTCTCAATGGACACATAAGAACTTTCTAATGTGCTACTTACAAACGCTAGGCGAAATAAAGACGATGACATTGAATCAATCCGAGTGTTGTTAGTCACTAGTTGGTTCAATGGAAATGCGAAAGTCAGTCAAGAAGCAATTTGAAACTCATGACGTTACGACCGCTGATTTGATTGGATTTGTGGGGTCTAACATCCCAAAACCACCATATGTATACGAGAGAGGCCGTAGGGAAGGCTCCGGAAATTTCAACCACCTGGGGTTCTTTAACATGCACCCAAATCCGAGTACACGAGCCTACAACATTTCTGCCTCCATTGGAAATGCAGCCACCACAGCCGGGATTTGACCCCGTGACCTGCGGGTCAGCAGCCGAGTACCTTAGTCACTTGACCACCATGGAGGGGCTGACGTCCCGACCATCTTGTGAATTATTGCCCTAATTTATTCCGGGAAGGTTAAAATCCTCGGCAAGAATATTTTTTACTTTGAGTTTGCATGCTCTGTGAGATGATCGTAAATCATTTTGTTGTATTTAGGTGCTGCATATGGTGGTGTATGTATTGCTCTTATAGTCCTATCTTTGTTACAATATGTCAACTTTCCCCAGATGCTTTTATTGCAAGAACGCTGTCAAGTTCTAAGTATATGATATTCTTTTTGATTGCGACCTCCACGCCGCCGCCTCTTGTCTCTATGAAACAATCTGTATGTAGAAGGGACACAAGAGATTTCGGTCGCGTACACAAGAGATAGGCCAAGTTTGTGTTATTATAAGAACGTGACGTTTGTATATACTCTCTCAGTCAGGTGCCGGATAACGAACGGCATATAGGCAGTGCGCTCCTGCGTACTGACTAAAATCCTGTCTGTAGAAAGCCCAGCGATAAAACTACCCGTGACAGCCGCGCGGCGGGGAAGTAACAGATACAGCCAGTAAGAGCAGGCGCAAGAAGGACAAAAATAAAAAAGGGGGAAAGCCACCCTCTCTGTCGCACCAGCCTGGCGCCAGGAGCCGGCTTCAACTTACGGAGAACCGTTCAGCCACAAGCGCGAGCACGGAAAAAAAAAAGAAACCACCCTCCCCTTGCCACCACCATGCCAGCTGGGTGCCCGGTTCCAGCATCACGTTCACCATAGCTTACGTGCCGTGGCATTTGTGCGTCACCGTTTAGTTCTGCTGTCTTGTGATGGTCGTTTTTCTACAAGATGGTCTGGAACGGAAACATTTTCCAGTGCTATACGGCACACTTTATTCAAGATATCATACATCTCTCTGCGTTTGGGCAAACACTGGGATGTGTAGTCCAATTGTTTGTCCCAAAACAAGCAGTCCATGTGCAGTCCTACGTGCAGTCCCAAAAGATGTAGATTTGCGTTTCTACTTGTTCGAGATGGAGGTTAGTGTATATTTATCTTTCGAGAGTGCAACGTTGTTTTGGATTTTGCTGTTGGATGGAACAAACAAAACGTAATTACGTCTTCAGCTATAGGCAAAGCTGATTGAGTGATTGATATGTGGGGTGTAACGCCTCAAAACCACCATATGATTATGAGAGACGCTCTAGTGGAGGGCTCCGGAAATTTCGACCACCTGGGGTTCTTTGACGTGCATCCAAATCTGAGCACATGGGCATACAGCATTTTCGCCTCCATCGAAAATGCAGCCGCCGCAGCCCGCATGCGATCCCACGACTTGCGGGTCAGCAGCCGAGTACCTTACCACTAGACCACCACAGCAGGGCTATCTGCTAACCTGTTCGCTCGTCGGACAAAAGACTGCGCATGCATCAGCTTGCAGGTCATTGGCATTTCCAGCTACATTTAATGATCTTACGGCGTGGGTAATTACAGTCTAACATTGGTTGTGGCGATTTCAACTACAACGAATGTTATTCAACCACAACCAATGTTTTCAACCACAACCAAAGTTAGACTCATTGTTTTTTCTCCAAGCATACTGTGAGTGGTTGCGCTTTCAAAAGAGAAAACATTTGCTCTTGCTATTTCAGCGTATCCATTGCTAGCTGTATCGGACTAAATTACTGCTAATATTTCCGCCTGCATACCTTCTTGCTGCATTTGTCGCCACTGTAGTGCCAGTGTATATTTGCTGTTAAAAGTTCCTTTCCGCAACAATACCTATAGTTCGAAAAAAATAACATTTGGGTGGGGATGTAGGTGCCTTGAAACTTGTACTTCACTTTCATTGGCTTTATGTAACGTTAATGGAGGGGTGCTGAGGCTTTCGGCCACATTTTTTATAGATGTAGTGCATGTAGACCAGTTAGTCAAGAAAATATTTTAGCATCACTTCTGTGCATAGCCAGCAGATGACACACACAATCTGTTCTCCTTACTGCCCCCCCCCCACCGTATCCCCAAATGTCTTTAGGCCGGGCATATGAGCCCAATATGACAATATAACTTGACCTTGTTTGCATAACCAGTCTCCAATTCAGATGAGCTGACCCCCTCCATGCACGTCTCCCCCCCGCCTCGAAAAAGCACTCTGCCTACACCACAGCGTCACTTGCTACACCTACACGCTGAACGTATTCTTTCATATTCATTTCCACAAGGAGTAACTGGAAGCATGTGCAGTTGATTCTCAGAGAGTAACTGCAAACACGTGAGAGCAACGGTATACTAACCGTTGGTCTTAGAGCAGCAAGTGGTGGGAGTAATAGTTGGTCCTAAGGGAGCAACTGGAGGCAGTAACTGTTCAACCTACGGAGGATAAACTGAAAGGAGAGCAATGGTTCGTCCCTCTGCAGTTACTCCTTCTAGGGGGAATTGGCGTGGCAATGCCATTTCTCCCTGAAAGGATCAACCCTTATACCCCGGTTGGCCCCTTTTGGCTTGTACACCTTTGCTCCTTTTTAGAATGTACTGCCAGAACGAGCAAGTGAGTGTTTGGAAATACACAACCTGATTCATTAAATACATAATAACATAGATTGGCGAACGGAAAGAAGGGAGTGCTCCTATTACAATCGGAACTACGATTAGCATTATCTCAAGGTACGCTGGCCAAGACATAGTTCCGTTATGTTTTCATGGGACCGTCATGCGTATGCAGACTTTGACGGCACAATGGAATGGATGTATGTGGCATACATTCGATCAGCAGCATGAGTCGCAGCGCAGTTACCTCAAAAACTGATAGGGCCTTGCCGGTAGCAGGGTAGCAATTCAGCGCAAAAGTGCGCTGCGTTGCTACCTTTCGGAAAGGCCCGCTACACATGAGCAGTTGTTTTCTTCAACCTGGAGCTCGCTAGACAGTTTCTTCAACTAGAAGTAAATCCGAAGTGGTTCACTGAACAGGCTCCATGTTAGCACGCACATCGCAACTGTTTCCGCTGTTTCGCCGGTGAAATACTTTGTGCCAATGAGATTAGGCAATCCAGGTCCAACACCCTCTCGTCTTTGTTGTAGCAACACGACCCGACACTGCAATCAAGAAACTTCAGCACAACACCAAGCGAAACTGCCGCGTTTACCCCGTTATATAAGCACAGCATTCTTTGTTTTTTCTACCATAGTTGCCAGCAAATGGGGTGATTTATGGAACTATGAATGTGGGCGCTCCAGGAAGTAAAGCGGTTGACACACTGTCTCTCGTCTCAATGCGAAATAGTGGTATGAGAGCACGCATCGTAAAAGCTTACACGAGCCTTCTAGTTAAGTCTGTCGAAACTGCGCCTGCGACCATGCCCTTTTGATCAAAGTTCGCAGTGACCTTACAAGCAACGCAGCCCCTTCCCCGATCCCTGGCACTGGGGACCCTTCAATGTGCTTTTTTTGGACAAAAGACGGGTGGGGTATTTTCACTCTGCCGGAGGAGCCATCGAATGCAGGCGTCGCCCGCCAGGTGATGTTATCGCCTAAGCGCTCCGTGTGACGTGGATGGCCGGCTCGTGTCGTTTTGATTCAGCCGCGTTCGTTGCTTGTGCCCACGCGCTTTTCCTGACTCGTAGAACATACGATGCGCCGGGGGGTTATCGGTTGTTGCTTTATACGCAAGAAGATAGCGAGAGGGATAGATTTGAGCATGGCGCGCTCGGTCATTACTCAAGCCGCCGTGGGAGGGCGCGCACACGCGCGTCCGCGCTATTGCAATAAAAGCGACGTATCGATAGAAACGAAATAGGAAAACAATGGCAGATCCCACCTACTCTCGGAATCGATGATATGGGAAGCATGAATGAGGAAGCTTGATATGTCACTTCAAAATGAGCGCAATGTTACGAGGCGGACGTAAACTATGCCGTACATGATTTTCATGCCATTATTACCATGTTTGGACGTCTCATTTACCTTCGTCGTCTATTCACATCACTTGATACCAATCTTATATAGTAGAGCTAGCAAAAGAGCCGAGAGAATGATATGAGCGTAGCATGTAGTCATGTTTTACAAGAGACGAATGTCATGACTATCATGTTTGAACGTGTCATTGACCTTCGCCGTGTATTCAAGTCGCGTGATACCAAATTTGGTATATGCGGAGCTAGCGAAACGGCCATGAGCACGCTATAATAGTAGCTTATACTCATGTTTTTATGACACCCTTGTCATGATTATCAAGTTTACACGTGTCATTTACAGTTGTTGTCTATTCACATCACGTGATACCAAATATGGCATATGTGGAGCAACGAAACGGCTGCCAGCGCACTATGAGCGTAGCATGTAGTCATGTTTTACATGACACGGATGTAGTGAGTATCATGTTTGGACGTGTTATTTACCGTCGCCGTTCATTCACGTCACGTAATACCAAATTTGGTATATATGAAGCTAGCGAAACGACCGCGAAAACATCATGAGCGTGGTATCTTATCATGTTCTTAAATGACACGCATGTCATGATTATTATGTTGGCATCAGTCATATACCTTCGTCATACATTGACATCACGTAATACCAAATTGGGTATATGTGAAGCTAGCGAAACGACCGGGAATGCAACATGAGCGTGACGTGTAGTCATGACTTTCATGACATGCATGTCATGATTTCCACGTTAGGGTCTGTCACTTATGTTCGCCATGAAGTCATGTCATACCATACCAGTTTTGCAAAACGTCGTGTGAACGAAACCTTTGCAAGAGCTGCAATACCAAGAAATGTAAATCATGACAATCATGACATACATGATATGACTAGTCAATCATGCTTGTCATGCCATCATGATATGTCATACTAATTTTCGTATTGATATCATTATCTAAACGCCCACAAGAACAAAAAAATTGCCCGCAGCTTCCCTCGGGGGAACACTGAGGAGGATGCGGACCATATAATTGGTTAACGGGGTGTTAAAGTGCGACTTACTTGGGTCGATGGCTAAATTGGTTAACGTGGTTGTGAAATGGGGTGTTAAATTGCGACTTACTTGGGTCGATGGCTAAATTGGTTAACGTGGTTGTAGGAGGGGGTGTTAAATGAGTGAACACGTACACACGTATTTGAAAGGGCGGCGCTGGTCGAAGGGACGTCGATCATTGTGTTTGTGGATTCGTTGGAATTCATTTCACCGCGACCTTGGACGTCGACGCGCCGTACAAACCAACCGACGAGCGTCAACTGAGCGAGCGAGCGCCGACCTTGAGTATATATACAGCACGACGGCGCATGCACTGTCAGCTGTTGAATGTTCTCGAAGCGCGACGCCACATGCGCGTCCACTGGAGAATCAGGAGAATTGTAGATGTCGAACGCGGTGTGTAGAGGAGGAAGGGTGCACAGATGGTGGAGGAGTGAAGCGCGCGCGGTGTGTAGAGGAGGAAGGGATGCACAGATCGTGGAAGAGTGGGCGACGGCGCGACGGCGCATGCGCGCGCGTCAGCTGTCGAATGTTTGAGAAGCGGTGTGGACGGCGCGGACGACGCGGACGGCGCACTACAAGGCGCGAGTATAAGATGCTCCGCATCTAAAAGTTGTAGGTGTATAGACAGATAGATAGATAGATAAATAGATAGATGAATAGATAGATAGATAGATAGATACGCTTAAAGTCACCTAAGTTAGCCATGAAATGCTTCGCATTTAGATTTGCTCAAGTTCATGAGGCGTGCGTGACGTATTTGCTTTCCTTGTACCATCCCACCCTGCTTAGCTTCCAGTGCTTTCGTCGGAACAAGAAAAGACAGAGTGCAATAGCCACGTGCGACAAATTTTTGTAATTCCGTTCCTACTAGACGGATTCTGAGAAAAAAATTGTGGTGCTGAATTCACGAGGCAATATGCTCCTTTAGTGAGTCCATTTTGTAGCTACTTGAAGAAGTGTTGCTGGGCCCATTTGAAGCAGGTATAAGGTGTTTCCAAACTTACTCCCGGGATTCGACACCTCCTAACTGGAACGATGACGTTTACATATTTTTGCCATTACCTACTCACCTCCTACAATCGCATGCACTGCGTGCTTCACCTATTCAAGAATTCACTCCCACGGTTGAAACCGAAAAGGAATCAATAGCATATGAGCGTTTGTGCACGGAGAACAAGATACACGGTCGAAGCAGTAGCGGTATTTTACTTTTTTTAGGGGCGAAGATTCCTAGGGTGTTGGTGTGCCCTTCCTCCGCTGTAGTACGTAGCCACCGAATGCACATACCCAATCTAGAGAGGGTATGTGCCACAGGGGATGCGAGATGAGAGATGGCGGTACTTGCAGTGTTCACTAGATAGACGCACGGACGGACGCATGGATGGGCGGACAGAGAGACTAGCAGAAGGATGGACGGTAGGATGGACGCATAGAGCGGGCATGTGCCACAGGAGATGCGAGATGGCAGTACTTGGAGTGGTCACTAGATGAACGTACGGACGAACAGACAGACTAGGAGACGGACGGAGAGATGGACGACGGATGGACGCATGAACGGATGGACAGGCGGATGGACGGACTGACGGACAGGCGAACGGACGCATGGATGGACGCATGAATGGTCGCGTGGATGGACAGAAGCAAAAACGAACGTATGGAAAGAAGCATGGACGGGCTGACGGACACTTTGCCCTACTCATCATCACTCACTCCGTGGATATGCTGTGACTTTTTTCACCACAGATTAGCGAGAACGATTCGTCAGCATTGCTAAGCTGATGTCCGATCTCTGTCACATCCAGAGCTAGTGCTAGGGAGAGAGCGGGGCAGTTTGCTCTGTTACTGTGTCAGTCATGCTAGAAATTAGGCAATCATAACGGCTCTTGACTTACACAAGGTTATGGCAGGATCCCAGCAACTACGTTGGCAGTTTCGCTGAGCGTGTACGGATGGTTTCAAAGTTTGTAAGCAAAGTGGCGTATGGGGGGGGGGGGGGTAGAACGGTGCGCCAATGAAAGCTTTTTACACTTCGCGCACACCGGTTTGGGCGTGGTGCGTTTCTTTCAGTGGTTCAGTTAAAACATCTCTTTTGAGCCGCTGCCACATGCCGCACAAGTATAAAGCGTTTGTGATCATTTCAAAGTTGCATGCAGAACACTTTAGAAGAGAGCAATTGCCAGTGATCACGATAGAATGTGTCCATTGTCAGTGGGATAATGCATAGCATACCCATTTCGTTAAGCCACAAGACCGGCTAGCTCGCGGGAAGTGCTTTTGAAATCGCATGAGCTTATGATCGGTGCTTTTATTATTGATTTTATTTTATTTACACGTGCCGTTTATCTACAGCCTCGTTTCATAAAAAACAATTACCGCAGCTTTCGTTCGCCAAAATCGGGAAGTACACTTGTTGGACGGTGGGATACCTTGAAAGCAGCTCTATCTACCTTTCGAACAGTTTTCATTCATCAGTAAACGTTGAAAACTGTGTCTCTAACCAATGAAAAAAAGTTTTCAGCCAATATTCTGCTTTAGGATGCTTCCACGCATTCGAATAGGCGCTTTGATCAGGCATGGGCAGACGGTAATGGTTTCTGAAGCACATGCATGGGAAAATCTTCTTTTAATTGGGTGCGTTGGATTAGCACCTGAGAATGGCACCATTGCCGCTCGGGTATGCATTAAAATTACTTGCTTTGTATGAGGTGGAGAGACCAAATATGCGGGTTTTCCGAGGAAGCCAAGTTGTCCCGCCTAATTAGCCGCACTCCGGGGGCTCTTACGAGAGTGTCCGTGCTTTCACATGTGAGTGATTGATTGATTGATGTGTGGGGTTTAACGTCCCAAAACCACCTTATGATTATGAGAGACGCCGTAGTGGAGGACTCCTGAAAACACATGTGAGTGACTATAAGGCTCTGAACACGCACAGCATTCAAACACAACACGCCAACCCCCGAGTAAGAAGTGATTCGTTGGAATCCTTCTAGCCAGAAAAAAAACGTTGCAAAACAAGCAATGGCATATCAACAAAGCATACTTAAACAAGCATCGGGGGATATCTTCTGGGGCAAGCTTCCGGCGCAGTCGCGATGTTGCCAGAGAATCGTGGCGAAACCATCTGCACGAAGATATCCGCGAACGCTTGTCATCAATTACGCTCGCGTTGTTAAATGTGTCAGAGATTATTCTTTACTGCGAGACGCGGCGCAACTATATATTGTGAAATTATTCGCACTGCTTTCTGGATATGCTGCCATCAAAGCCCTCTACGCCGCTGAGCAAAGCCAGCCGCGCAAACGGCATGAGCCCCGCCAGCAAAACGGTGGACGATAGGATCAGCCAGGATAGAGACGGAGGTGTTAGCCCACGACCAGCCATCACAAAGAAAATAAAATGACGTTGAAATCTCTTGCATCGTGAAAAACTAATCAATGCGATACGACTGCTCCTTTGCCGTAATTTTTTTCGATCCATCTACGACGCTATACGCGCAGTGAGGCCAGTATTCTTGTCTTTGCTTCGAACCCACTGAACAGCTGGAAGAGAAATTCCGTGGTGCTAACTTTCGACACTTGGGAAGACGGGGTGAGCGGAGAAATGCGGAAATAAATGAGCAATCAGGAAAGAAAAAAAACAATCAAGCGAGGTGGATGCGAGAAAGAGCTAATAAGAGCAGAAAAAAAAAAGCAAGATGACGGAAACGTCGCTGCCCATTACATTAATACGAAGCCCACTTCAGGAGCACGCGGAGACAGTGGGACGAGTGAGACACGAATTGGACAAATGCGATCTGACATCGTGTATATATCGAAATTTTTCGATATATCGAAAACGTTTCACTCGATCACATAATTTCTCGGGAAAAAGACCCGCCAATCACGTCGTCTAGATGAAAAAGAGGAATTATTTCTATTGCGGGCATTCATATTATTTCTGAAAAAAAAAGTTTGTGGGATTAGCTGAGGAGCAGTTACGTACAAACAGAGGAAACAAAGGATCTGTAGCGTCGCAGAAAAGATAGTGAAATACACGTATTTAATATGGCTGAGTTCTTAGACGCGAAATATCGGGCGGGTATTTGACCTTAGAAACTGGCACACCCCGAAAACGAAGAAAATTACTCGCTCACACGTCGTTTTCTTCAGACACGTGAGGCTCGGGGCGGAGAGATGAGAAGCTGCCTGGAAAGGCCTCGTCCAAAACTGCCGAATAACCACAGAGCTGGATCATGGTGACCTCGACGCGTTGTCAATTTTGGGAGTAGTATTGGTGCCTTAGGTAAGACGTCAGTAAAGCGGTAGGCGACGAATGGATAAAAATGTGACAGCTGTTTCCCACGCAGGTGTGAATGCATTCGCTGTCAGTAGCCGGCTACGGGCATCTGACAGAACAGTAAGACGTCATAGCCATAATGTTTTTGCGCAGGATACCGGCCCACTGGTATACAGGAAAGTTACATTGATGCGAGCGCGTCACTCTGAAATTTTTACAACCTTTTTAGGTTATACTCTAAGAACGAAAATGTACGAATCTTCATGAATTGTATCATGACAAATGGGCGAAGCCGTAGGGATTATTCTTACCGTAAATCCCCCATGACATTGCCCACTCACATATGTAAATGAGTGACAACGTGTGTGTACGGCATATACAATATGTTTTTGCTGTTGAACCACCGCCTCTCACGCCTTCAACTCCGGAACAGCAGCTTGTTAATGGTGTTGTCGATTTGCCTTTCGCAGGCTAGAGTGCTTTCACGATCGTTTCCATCCATCGCAGAAAAAGATCCTGTGGTACAGAACGTGCTTGTTGTTCATCGTCATCAACGTCGTTGTCATGACGTGTAGTGGGTAGCTTGCATGTGCTGTGCCTTGGTAGCTTGCATGTGCTGTGCTGTAGAAAGAGAATGTGTGGTCTGGAATGCGCTTATTCTTCCATGTCATCAGCGTCATCATCATCGTCTTGTTGTATAGTGGGTACTTTGCCTGTGCTGTATCGTGATGAAAGTGACATCGTTATAAATAGATATGTGGGGTTGAACGTCCCAAAACCACCATATGACTATGAGAGACACCATAGTGGAGGGTTTCGGAAATTTCAACCACCTGGGGTTTTTTAACGTTCACCCAAATCTTGAGCACGCGGGCCTACAACATTGCTGCCTCCATCGAAAATGCAGCCGCTGCCCCCAGGATTCGATCCCGTGACCTGCGGGTCGGCAACCCAGTACCTTAGCCTCAAGACCACCACGGCGGGGCAGCGCCATTTTCATCGGGTGTCATGGATGTGCAAACGCACTTATTCTTCATCGGCATCGTCATGGCGTATAGTGGGTAGCTTGCATGTGATATGTGCGACTATAGACTACTCACAATGAAGAAGCATAGAGCCTAACGTTCTTAGCACACGTTTCTATGAGCCTAAGGTCGCCCTTGGCACAGGATTAATTGAAAAAAAAGAGAAGGTAGTACAGTGAATGGCAGTTTTGCCCACGCTACGTAACATTCTATCTAGCCTATGAATGGATGGATATGCTATTGAAGTTAACGTGTAAGAAGACACCACCACAAGTATTGCGAAGAGAGTTAACAGCTTATTATATGTTATATAGCTCAGCGTGAGGGATGGCGTGAAAAAGGTATTTGGAATAAATTACGGTGTCGGTGTCAGCTTTGGTGTCGACGTCGGTGGTCGTGAGAAAATAATCATTCTGTTTGAGACCGCCAATTCGAGGAAGATTAAAATAAAATAAAAATAAACGATTTTAGATTGAGTGACCGGGTATGTGGAGAGCATGACCACAGGGGTCACAATATTACTTGAAATCACTCCGAGAAAAACAAAAAAACGCTATATGAATGTTATGCAGATAGAAGAGAGTAACGCATATAATATAATATGGTGTGACAAAATCGTGAAGTTGCGCAGGGTCTCACAAAGTGTGTATGTATGAATTGCATAACGAGTGGCTGTTTTAAAGGCCAGACCTGGACAGTATCGAATATACATGTACCTTAGATACTATCTTATATATTCCATGGGCAATTGGTACTTGTATCAGAATACGTCTTGCAAGACGAGTATATGTATCTGTATTTTCGATATATTTCATAATGTATTATGTGTATTGAAAGGATCTTGTGACATTTTTGGGACAGCATTCATTAGCACAAGAACACGTGTAGCATTGATTGCTTAGACGAACGCAACAAGTATGGTGGAAATTGGTGCATGAAACTTGAAGTTGTGAGTCCTCAAAGCTGAAAACTTGGGCAGACGACAACGAGAAACGTTTCGTTTTGCATTTCACTCTCCTGCTTACGTCAAAGAGCGTTTCCAATCACAGTGCACGACTCATAAAGACGTACCGGAAATGTCACATTATGATGGCCTTCTCACCATACTCAGCAACCGCTCTTCTACGGTGTTATTAGCATGGTTACGACAAACCACGTGTGTCGCCCCCTGGTAGCACACGCTGCCACGGCCACAACGCGTAATACACATGCATACGCTTTGAACGGGGTCTCATTTTGGTTTGCATGCAAGACGTGTTTTAGGGCAACACCAGCGTCCGCCGCATGTCTCATTTTCGACTCGCTAAAAACACGGAATGGGTTTACACCTTTAGTTGCTGGCGTACCATAGCCTATTTCGTAGACTAAGTGTCGTGTTCGTTGTTCTGTAAATACATGATTTTAGATTGATATGATCAATATGTGGAGTTTAACATCCCAAAACCACCATATGATTATGAGAGACGCCATAGTGGAGGGCTCCGGAAATTTCGTCCACCTGGGGTTCTTTAACGTGCACCCAAATCTGAGCACACGGGCCTACAACATTTCCGCCTCCAAACACATATTTTAATACAGGATTGCTTTTTTTCTGAGAAAGAATAAAAAAGAATGAAACGGTTTTTGTTGTTTTATCATTCACTTGTGTGACCAAACTACCAACATATAAATATTACATACTATTTGTTGCGTCAAGCCAATGAAGAGTGAGCGGTCTTTGTTGTCACATCACACGGCATGAGGTCACTTCCTACAACAATAATTGCCGATGTGTCTCACCGTAATACAAAATCAAGGTAGTTTGTCCCGTGAAATAAATATATAACATCGTCGATTTCAGCGGTTTCACTTGCGCATAAATATCGGCGCACTCCACAGCTCCAGAAAAAGCAACGAACAGTATATGATCAAAATTGTGTCACAGGGCCCCTTTAAAGTATGAAAGATTGCCGTCAGCACACCTAAGCAAAACAATACATTTTGGCTTTAACTCCACTTCTGATGTTGATACTGCTGTTATTTTGTGACCTGTTGCCATAAGGTTTCTCTGCTTTACTTATTATTTTGTTTTTCTGCGTCATTTTTGGTATTTAGTTATCTACATACCAATTGACTTCACCGTTGTTGAAAATAATGTTAAACGCAAATGTAAAATAATCTGGGCGTACCGATAAATTTCGCATACGACTTGCTAAAATAGTGAAGTCGAGTTCGCACTACATTAGTAGGAAATATAAGCAGAAATTGCTTTTATTACAAGGCTGTTCGTGAACCACTGTATTGCCAAATACTCAGTTTTTCTTAGGAGCATTCCCACAAGCTATTTTGTGCTATTTACATATAGGCACTACGTTTTCTGTTGTCTCTTTTAACACCTAAGTCGAAGAT
This sequence comes from Rhipicephalus annulatus, assembly GCA_013436015.1. NCBI lineage: Eukaryota > Metazoa > Arthropoda > Arachnida > Ixodida > Ixodidae > Rhipicephalus > Rhipicephalus annulatus. The sequence continues at coordinate 69,152 of WOVY01011915.1, forward strand.
TAATCAAACTCAATTGTCGCAGCTTCTATATGTGCCGACACTATCGTGTCTATGCTCCACCCAACTACAACGAAATAAAAAACAATATTGAGCTTTAGTTGAATTAAAACAACAACATACGGTTTGACCCATGTGGCGCCTGTTATGTGACTTCTACATCGCGGTTACCTGGGTAACTAATTATGATAAATTATCCAAAATTTTCGTAATTTATTTTCACCTTAGTATATTTTACGTTGTATAGGGCCTTCCAAAACAATCAATGATTTTTTTTTGTTCCGGCAATGTACATATTGACCATGGATTGTTTTCTTGTGTTGAAGGTGACGCTGCGAAATATGAGTAGGCGACTACAGTGCTCTCAAAATTACTTCGAGCGACACAACCGGCATCTGGGCTACACTACGAGATGAGTTGCGGTTCCAGGCATCTGCTTTGAAGTGCGTCAGCATATTTATTTGCAGCGTATGGCAAGAAAACGTCATCCAGCCTGGGAAGCAGCATGCGGATCGTCTGCGCTTCGTTTGTTTCGCACAAAGCCTGTTTGAGAGCGCTGCAGTGAGGCAGCGCATTAGCGCAGAAACTTGGCATTGTTTCATATTTTGAAGGTCTCATTTAAAGCCCCTCAAAATTACCCCACAGCATCTATGCGAAGCCGTCAAAAATAGGATTGGTCGTTTCGGAATGCCATTTACGGCGTGAAAAAAGGCACCTAATCGGCCATAAATGAAAATTGAAAATTTCGCAGAACTGACAATAGCTAATCACTCACTTAAGAATAATGTAAATTATACCATTCAATCAATAACCACACAAAACCCGTCTGGACAGGCACAGACATCAAGACAATATAAAACAACACGCTGACTAAGATAAAACTAAACTAGATTGCTATAAAGTTTAATTACTGGTACAACTATCCAGGTAGTGTGACCTATAAGTAGCAATAGTGTGAATAGCAGTGTGAATAAGTAGAATAATTGAATAGTGTGTCTGCATCTCAAATTTTGGACGCCACATTGTATAGAAGCAGAGCCACATGAACGAAATGATTGTAGCATTACTTACACTTCACAGCTGTTCGATTTACGCTCACAGGTCTCATCCTGGGGATTGTCCTTGTACACTACAGATGGCTCTGAACGTGGCTCCGAACCCACAAGTAGTGACTATGGGTGTGGTGAGGAGGTCCTGTGACGGATTTCTTCCAACAATAAAATTTGTGAAAGCTTCAGGGCCCGGATTCACAAAACTCACTTACGAAAACATTTTTGCGCAAGAGAAATTTTCTTGCGTAAGTCGATTCACGAAACGAAAAAACGTCGTAAGAGGCCATAGTTGTCACATCGGCCGCTCCAAATAAAGCGCGCTGTGACTGCCCGGGAACATGTCAGCGATGGTGATGCAGTTGCTATATTTGCTTACGTCACCGAAAAGTGCTCGTAAGTGGATTCACGAAGCGAAATTGTGCGTAAAAACAGCATGGCTGAGAGAAAATCCCAAGAGTGGTCCGGACCACTCTTAGGAACAATGTGGCTACTTAGAACCTGCTGCCGCAGCGGTATACTTTGGTGTCCTGGCTGGTTTTGAGTTAATTCACGCCCATCAAGGGCTGCCTGATGACTGCTGGTGCGTTTTTATTTCTTTCGGCGCTTTGAGCTTCGCGTGTTGTTTCCCTTGTACGCAGTGAATGGTGTTGACAACCACCATCGTCCAATAAGTTCGAAGTCGCAGTAATTGAAGAATTCTATTGGGCGTCAATGGCATAAAACTACGCATGTAAAGATTTGTGGTTGGATGAAAACCAATGTGATACGTGAATGGTCGGTGCATTCGAACGCGACATGACATAGGATCAACCTCATTTGTTATGTTGTTGTGTTGCGCCCCATCTCATCCAATTAAAAGTGCGACTCGAAATCCTTGCCTCATTGGTGGAAATTACCACCAAAGAGGTTAATGGGAGCACATTCTTTGCACGCTATTGGAAATAAAAATGAGAGGAAGTTTTCAGTGAGTGGTTCCTAAAGTTTGTGCTCTAGTGTACTTTCATTGGCTCTAACTGTCCAATGGTTGCGATCTCTGAAATACAGCTGTCGATACACTTTCGGACGATCTGGAACAAAGCGTACTTTGTAAACCAAAGCGTATTAGGGGTGCGCATGATTACGCATGGAACTACAAACAAATCATGCATCTTCACCTTCACTGTTCAGACACCGATATGGACCGTGATACTATGGCAAGCAATCGGAATGAAATGACCCTAGTAACTTTGTATGACACCAAAAATATGCAAACCCTCACGATTCTAGAGCAAACCTTGGCTGAATTCATCCCTGCGTCAATTACCAGCCATTTAACTTGGCGCACGAACATCATTCAAAGGTAGAGCGAGCCACTGACATGTATTTTGTGCGACGTAGCGACCACTTGACCTGAGGATAATAGCGTTGTGAAGGCGAATCCCCTGTCGCATGCTCTGATCGAAGCAGACGACAAACGCGAGCAGACGACGGTTTGGCCGACAGGCACAGCTTGTGATTGGTTGTGAAGCAATACCCTCTACATCAGCTCACTCCGTGACGTTGCCAAAACACTTCTTTCATCTGGCACGCCTGTCCTGTTCGTCATATCACCCCCCTCGCACATAAGAGAAATTTTTTCACGCCGTGAAAATAGTGCAAGTACTTTCTAAGAGCTCTCTTATCATCTTATGTGCTGCGCAGTTGTCGAAAACAACATGGCGTCGTAAACAGGATATTGGTCGGTGCGACTTTCAGCAAACGCTTCTCGCACGAGTTACTTCAGCGTTTGACCGGATGTGTTGTGATTACAGCAGCTCTTTCGGTGCGTGTAAGCAGTGCGGAAAGCTGTGGCAGTGCAATGGTGTACGGTGAAGCGCAGCGAAGCCTGTGCGTCGGTGTGGTTATCAAGCGGGGATCGGCGTCGATATATCGACGACAACTGGCACTCGAGAAGCCTGCAATGTGTGTTTGTGTGCTGGTAACAGCTCGTTCGCTTGACTTTCCAGTCTCTCAGTTTGGTGCTGTGCGACATTTCGGATTGACAGCGTTTTTACACGTTACTTGAGCGACCCCAAGTACGTACGGAAACGTATGAACTACGCGCTCGGTTCTTGCTTCGCCACTAGTTAGCCCGCACGCTTCTATTTACTTGAGAGCAATGTACTGTTCGGGAGTGAAACGGTGTTCGTTGTGAACAGTGGTGCTGTGTTGACGTTCCAAGACTTGTGAACAAGCTGTGCTCGTGTGACCGAAACTTGAAAGACAGCGTTGATAACTGTTTTGCCCTGCGAAGTCGTGGTGGGGCAGCTTGGCGCTTTTGTTTGTTAAATCGTCACTTCTCCTTTTTGTGATAACCATAGTCCTAGCGCTGTGATGTGATCAACCAAAACTGCGAGATGCTACATTCTGTTGTAGATCGTGTTACTTTGGAAGTGCGCCTAGACTGTTCTTCGGTAACAAATTAAGAGTTCTATGTGGCAGCGAGAGCCCGTGAACGTCAAGCTTCCCTCCAGCCCTCCAAAAAAGCAAAGATTTCACCGGTGCCTAGCTTTGGATGAAGTTGTAGGCCAATATCGCCTAACTACAGGTTTCCGAGTTCGTCTGGCCATCGTTTTGCACGGCACTAGAGCCTTGACAACAGCCGGTCATGGCCAGTTCTTACACTTTATCAATGGACGTGCACGCCGGGCCAGCCCTTCATTGCTGTCATTGGCAGCTTCCAGTCTGCAGATTCCCTTTGCCTGTTCGCCGTACTTGGTTCCTTATGATACCGACGGCCACTAAAAGCTGCCATCGGTGAGTTCACCTTGCAAAACTAAATTTCCCTGGTACTATAATTCACGCAGTTCTATAACGTGTGCAAGTTTTTAAGCCCATCATATGTATTGTTTCTCTATGGTAAGTTGAAGCATGAAAAATTTACTAGTACTGTTATATACATACATATATTATGGAGCAAATACATAAAAAGTTTTTTGTGATTTGATACAAGTGAGCTCTTGTTTGATTATGAGGTTGGGCCTGTCGATTGACCACGTTTGATAGTTGGAAAGTTAATGTGAATTTATTTTTCAGGAGCCAGGTTGCACTTAAAAATTTCTGTTATTTTGAAAAATTAGTTCTATAGACGATTACCACTGTGGTAGTACTATACTTCAGTAGGACATATATATTGCGGTACGTAAATTTTACATGAGGCTTCAGTTTATTTCAAAGTGATTATAGCAGACTTTGGTCACTTTAACGAAGTGATAGCTTCCTCAAATAAGTATTAGAAGTGAGTGCTTTTAATGATTGTTTTTAAATATCTCGTTTTTGGCTCTTCACAGATCGCAGAGATTGGTTTGTTAAGGTCCTGTGATGCATCGGTTGCACATTCTGGCACATCAATCCTCATCATTACTTGGAGCACCTGTACAAAAATAGGAAGGACACGTTCTCCCTAACTGTGCAAGCCTATGTCACTGCTCGGACTGTTATCATTCAGCGGATGTGGCGTGGAAGCATGCTTGGCAGCCTCATCTGGAAGGACTGCAATCTGCTTGGGAGCTTCGAGGGCACAAAACTGCCTAACAGCTGGCTGCAAGGATAGTTTTTCTTTAATACAAACGATTACGTGAACACCACTTATTGTGCACAAATTGAAAACCCAAGCATGGTTGCTTTCAGTGGATACCTGTAATATTCTTACACATAATTCTTATTCAACATTTATAGAACTAAATTGCAAGATAATTGAGAATGTTGAAAGCTGAAAGCGTGCAGCTTATGAATGAAACTCCAAGAATCTGAGACTCAAAAGCTCGTGCTTTGAAACGAGCACAAATACTTTGATTCCTTATTGAGCTCTCCAGCTTGTGACTCCCTCTGTGGATCAAGTGCTCTGGAAGGAAATAGCAAGTGGGTGAAAATTGCCTGGCTGTTCACAACTTGCAAGGAGAAAGACCTATTGAAGAAGCCTCAGATTACATAAGGCCAGTAACTGGATCTTTTACCTAATGTAGCTTTTTCTGTCTCAGTGCTGTTGCTTGTGTTTCAGCCGAACATGTTCACCGCGTTCGCATAGTGATATATATTTTTCTACAAATTGTACCTGACCTAAGTATGCATTGTTGATCTCTAAAGGTGACGTTCAGTGTGTTTCAAAGCCATGGCTTCTCATTTCTCTGACTGCGGCTAGCCTATTTAGGCAGCAGAGCGATGCAGCTAGCACACATCAAATCCAAGTCATGGAGCGCTCCTTTGGTGTTCTGTGCAGGACACAGCATATCCATCCGGCAAGACACTGGTATCAACAATAATGGTGAGTGTTGGTGGCACCTGTAGAAGCCCGTTGTGTTTGTTGTGTATGATTATTTCCCCTGATGAAGTGCATTTTTGAAAGGTTTTCTTCATTTAGATTTAATAGATGTCAGAAACAAGCACACTCATAATCCACAAGTTCTTTGTGTCTTCTAGACTGCCCAAATGCTCCTATATGCGGTATGGTGAGCTGGCTATGTTAGATAGCTTTAAAGTTATCAAAATTGGCTGTTGTGTTGTAATGCAGTCTAACTTGTGTTTCTTAGTGAACTTATTTGTGGTCTACTTCTCGCACCTAGTGTAAAGTCGAAATAAAAGAAACTCTATTGGCTTTTTATGCCTGTCAGAAGTTTCATGCCTTCATCTATAACATTGTGGTTTTGCTCTTGTATCATAATAAATATATTTTCAGCCTTCACTGTTTGTGTGTGTGTGTGTGTTGAGGCTTGTCATTGGCTTCTGAAAATACAATATCTGTAAATATGAGCACATAATTGACAACTATACACTCTTGCATGTAGCATGGTTGTAACAATGATATGTATTTTTCTACGTTCCAGCAGTAACAAGGGAGTCGGTGCTCCACGGTCATGTACAGTGTATCAAGAACAGAGCACAGAAGACCAACAAGTATAAAGGGACTGCCAGTGACTGTTCTCCTGCTCAAAGTTTACAACAGCAGAAAGAGCACATTGTGATGTCAGGAGCAGCTGCTGCTTAACTTCTTAGCAGTGCATTATTCAGCAGTTCCTTTGCTTGCATTCGAAATTATTTAAATTTTGCATGGAAGATACCAAACTATGACACTAATTGAAGGGCTGCTGTAGTGTTAGTGGGCAAATATTTTTGAGCTGAAGTTTTTAACATGTGTGTTAAATGCCTGCGTGCCTCTACATTTGCATGCCAGAAATCACAGCATCCATGGTCGCCAATGGTAACTGTGTTTGCATTCTTTGTAGTACAAGAAGTAAAGCCATGGATGCAGTAATCATGTACTTAGTCGATGTAATCCTTCAGTGTACACTCATTTGTATAGCACCAATGATGCCATGAGTGTATAAGCTCTGGGAAGTGAATCTATGTGGATTATTTTATTTGGAAGGAAGAGGATCATCACTACTCCTAGTATATCTTAACAGTAGATTTTAGTGCTTGGGTATTATCCCACTGCCTGTCCCTCCTTCAACAGTCTACTTATCTACTGTGTAAGTGTAAGTTTTGAAATGTATACTTTGCTCGGATAGGTTTGTTCATAATGTAATGCAAGTGACTTATCATCTATGCAGCTCTACTCAGACTAAAAATAAAAGTATTTATTTTTATATGTAGCGATAGCATGCATTCACTTGTGTTTTTCTAGGTGCCTGTACAACTGTTTAGCCCTAAAAAAGTGCTGGTATACTCTAATATTGAATCTGGCATCTTAAAATAGTTTGTTAGTGGAAGTAAGAATGTGTTTACAACCAATATTACTATCCTCAGATGAACTGTGAAAACTCTGTGAAAATTTATTTACAGTTTTTGAACGTTGTGAAGGCAAATGTTATGTTCTTTTATTGTGGTCCCTGTTTCATGCAAATGACCCATAATTACTTGGCAGTGGAACAGTATTAGTTGTTATTTTACACATATGTACTGAGCAACATCGCAGTTGAGGCCAGCAGCAAGACATACATGCAGTGCACTGGAGCATCACCTCACATAGTGTACAGTCTTTGCCCACCAGTAAACTCAATATTTTTCAAGCAGACTAATAGACAGCTGTATGGGAACTGTGTTGGTGTGCAAACTTTGAAGTCTTCTTGAGGAGTGTTTTTAATCATTTTTGTCCAAGTGAAGTAGCTACCCAAGGCCACAACTGGTGGGAATGTGGTGGTTTCCTCTCTCCAAAAGCACTCCTACCAGCTGCCTCAATGTTAGCATGGGGTCAATTCACGAACTGGAAAAATAATTGGTCTTTGTTTTCTTGGCTGAAAGATTCACTTCCACCGTTGAGCCACCACGATGCGCCAGAATAGAAACTTTTAGCTAAATAAAGTTGATTCTACTTTTGAGAAGTGTTTTGGAGAAACGAAATGGCACCTATAGCTGTCAATATAAACACTGTTTGCACCAAGGAGCTTCGTAGCTTATATTTGTATTATTCATGTATTGTCTAGAATTTACTCGCGCTGTGCCAACTTTCAGCCCAAGTGTCCTAACATGCTTTGTTAGTGGCTTGTGAATGAGCTAAGCTATGTAAATAGAGTGATATTGCAGACATGTACAAAATATTGATGCACAGTCCTTTTCTTTAGCATGACATTGTCAAGGGCTTTATTCTTGTGTTTTTATAAAGAGTGCTTGTCACTGGGCATCAGCGGAAAACTATGCATCAAGCCTTTTGCGAGATGGTTCGAGAAACACCGTGTTCAGACATAACAGTGCCGGTGGATTTCTCTCGTAAGTTACTTTCTGTAGTATATTCAAATGAGTTTATTAGAATTGTTGTTTTATAGCCATTCATTTTAATATTTACACCTGAGTGTGTGTATGTATGTATGTATGGGTGTACATATGTATATGTGTGTGTGCGTATATGTATGAATGTATGTATGTATGTATCTTTTAAATGAGAATCCGTTTATCATTGGTGAGTAAGTTTGGTAATGATATGGCTGAATTTGTTTCTAGTTATTTCTCTTTTGAGCCATTACATATTTCAATGTATTTTGTACTGCATAAAAATAAATGTAACCTTACACAGAATATGTGTGTTCGAAGAAGTTGTTTTATTTACCAACCTACAGTCATGGGCAAGAAATGGGGTAAAAGGGAACGGACCTGCGAAGATTAGTTTAGATCATAGCTACTCTACATGGCATATCTCGTACACATTACGTTGGTTGAATATGTCGATTTCAACCTTTGAATTTTAATCAGAATAAGCAAGCTATCACCCGTGGTTGTATATGCGTGTGATATTTATGCATACTGTGATACCGGTTCGCAATTACAATTAAGGTCACAAACCTAGTCAAGCTGAATACACGAATTTTGTCCATGCACCTTTTATCTGCACTGGAACTGTTGTTAATAAAAATAAACTTCACTTTAGAAATTCATTGTAGTAACCAAAAGAAGGGTATCTCTTTATCACACAAATCAAATTGCCATTGTTCTGTTCCATTCTGGACAATAGGGGACCCTCTCAGCAGAACTCGATTAACTGCTATAGTTCATTTTAACCATTGACAGCGACATTACACTGAAGCGTGCAGCATGACAAATAGCGGGAGAGAAGACACAATCTAATCACTCTGTTCGCGTCAGCTCGAACTGTCCGTGCTCTTTGGTCTTGCTGCATGTGATGATGCCCACCAAATTAGCACGAAAGCGTGTCCCTACAAAGGCAGTCAACTTGGCTGCAAGCAGTTAGCTCACTGCATGTGTAGATTTTCTTCAAAACACCGTGAAGACTGATTGTTGGTCGAATATCCAAACACGTGAAAAGTAATATACCAGGTATAATTTGGTATTTCAGTACTGGACACTTTTGCGATAAGAGAGAATGGAGGAAAAAATTAAGAACCCTGAATTGTTTAATTTTTGAAGGAGCACAATACAGCGCTTTTGGGTCAAAAGGAAAGTGAAAGAAGCAAGTGCGAAAGCCTACTTCTCAAAAAATTAGTACCCGCCACCACGCATAATGTCAGGCCGGGCAACCTCTTGAAAAAAAAAGTTCTCAGTGATTCTGCGAATCGAACCAAGTACCTCGTAGATTGTAGTTGAGCGCTGTAACCACTCGTCCACTGCAGCAGTGCTTGCATTCGCCCTATTGCTGATATATTGTCATTCCTTCGAATGAAGCAAATGCAAAAACGTTCGGTGAAATTTTGTCAAAAATAGAAAAAATAGTTAGAATGCGTTTGCCCAAGGTTACTAGAAGATAGAAACCGCCACGTGTGACTGTATAACCGTGCGCTATTTATTCTTGTACATTACTGTCATGACGTTGGGATAGCCGGCTCTAACGTAGGCTACCTTCTCATAGTTTGCCAATTATAAATAAGAAAAATAAAAATATATAACAGCCTGTGACAACGCTAATCAAGTATTATGAGTTCACTGTCACTAGTGTCACTTTCACTAGATGAATGCTCAGTTTGCTTCCATTATCGTTATTTAGGAAAGTTTTGGCTCATTAACTGAACTCTCCTAATTAGCAATGATTCTCACATCTAAGGGCAGTCACACTCCATCTCGCTTTCTGAGTGGCTGTCACTCCCATATAACGCGTACTCCTCTTTTTTATGCTCTCCGAGCATCTGACGCTGCTTTGCGGAGACTTTCCCTGACGTCTGCTGGGCCAGAAAATTGTCTTTATTATCTATCAATTTCAAGCTTTCGGGAAGCCGAAACGAGAGTCTCTCTCTCTCTCTCTCTCTTCATCCTTTTCGCACGTGTGATAACGTCTCTCGACCTCAAGACTCGTATACACGTCCCTTGCTTTGTTTGCGCACTCAAACAACGCTGGACGAAATATTTGCACCGTGTTTTGTGAAAAGAATTAGCACTGAGACACCTCCCGACGAGTCTCCCTCATTTTACGTAGACATATACCTAAGCGTAAGCGTATGCACGTTCTCGAATTCCGGCTTTATAAAAATGCCGCGGTGCATGGAACCAGCGAAATTGCGCTCACAATTTCATTTGATTACTGCTGTTATCTATTTTAGCACAATTCGTCTGCAGGCACCAAAGTCGCTCATATGTCTTGTAATAAGAATATTGTAACAAAGGCTACCTTTGACTATAGGTACAAAACACCCTTATGTTCACCACTATACCGTGCTAGATTGCACGGAATTAGTTAAGTAGCAGCGCAGCTTCAATGAAATGTAAGGTAAGTGGTCGCTTTAAATAAGGGAAGACATTCAATGCACATTTTCAAACATTGCATGCATCGATTTATGTGTGGTTTCATTTATGTGGTGCACCTGGAGTGTTGTTTACTTGTACTTGGCGAGATAGTGCATGGATTGCTCAGTGGCTTAAGGCCATCAAGCAATTATTTTTTTTAGCTACAGTCGTTGATTAAAGGCGAGTGCTTGGCTTTGCACCGCCCACCAAAACGTCTATTACAATGTACGCGGCATCCCGTAAGCGCTGTAGCAGACGCTCGCGGAACTGAAACTCAGATGCAGCAAATCATTGGCTATCATCGTATACTCTCGATGCTAGACGCTTTGCGTGCTACCTTGATATTATCGGCACACACTTCTTTCTTTCCTTGTCGTTTCATCGGCTATCGTCGGTCCTCCTTGCCCTCTTCAGTGCCGAATAAGTTAAATTCATACCCGCGCTATAGTAATCCCTCCAGATAAGAGAATTTTCGGCTAAGAAAATGCGTAGCCAAAGAGAAAGCTTTGTGAATTCGGGCCCAGGTCTGCCTGACATTCTGGAAGCACAACAAAATGCTGGCACTAAGCGTGAATGAAATATATAAAGGCTCATAGTGCTTATGGGTAGCAACAAGGTAAGATGCCAATAGTGCACTATGTTATACGTACTGACACAGAAGTACCATGTAACATGTGAAGCTTTGTTAGCCCAAACAACAATATGATTATGGGGAGAGATGTTTAGCTCCAGAATTCGTAAATCCCTGCTGTTCATTACCGTGCACTTAATTCTGAGTAAACGGACCTCCAGAATTTTACCTCTGGAGTTACATGATGATGTTCTAAAGACTGTTCTTTGAGTTTAGAGAGCCAGTAACAAAACTGGTCAAAACCAAGTGAACGTTTTTGTTAACATATATGTGACAGCAGAAAAAAAAAACGTAGCAACACAAACAAATTGTGCGAAGATATATTGTTACAAAAGGCCAGCCCGATAGTTACAGGAAAGGTTTAGTTCCAAGAGGCCAGACGAAAAGTTATGCTCTTCAGCAGAACAAATGAGCAAACAGATGGGCGGAAAACAAGGAATGGAAGCTAAAACTTTGTAGAGAATACAGAGGGTGGCTAATCTTGCCATGTTGTTTCATTTCTTCACGATAAGCAGTAAATGCATACTCAGGTGCTGATCAAAGTTACAACCATTTGCAGGGAATGAATAATGACAGTAATTTCAGTTTTACTAGTCATTTCCACGGCTGGAACAACATGATTACCCACAAACATCTTCAACTGTTGGCTTTGTCTCAACGCCTGTTGATCTTGAGGCGTGTTTGTGAGACACCTTTGTACCCTTCTCTTCAGCATCACATTGTGTGTAGACACTTGCGACATGACTGTCTAACAGAAGAGGTGAAACGTTGACATTTCATAGCAGCTTTGACTGAATGGGTTACTCTGCAGTGATAGCTTTCAGTGATTACTAGAAACGAACATAAAATGAAATGTTTATATGAAATAACAATTTTATATATAGTGCCTAGTACTCTAGTTGGCTTTGTATGGATTTCAATCTGGACATAGGTCAGCTCAGTAATGTTTCATGCATGGTAGTGAGCATATCGTGGAGATTATTTGGTGAACAAAGTTTCCAGCTTATATCAACTGCACAAGATATTAAAAGCTACATTTCTGCTCATTTAGAGGCTGTACTTGCTATGACAAAAAAATTACACAGTTCCGCATGCTCAGGCAAACCGCAAAATCAGTAAAAAGGATATAAGCTGAAGAAACGTGTCCCATCGTCATAAAATAGACGCGATTATTTGCCTTCAGCACTACATAGCTATCACTTGCCGAAAAGCGCAGAAGTCGTAGCTAAAGCTACTTACAGACGAGTAGAATATAAAGCGCACCTGAAATTGTCATGTCGTTGTCGCCGTCTGCGTAATGTTTAGTTGACACTTCAAGAAGGATGTCAGGCTTGTGCCCTCTAACTGAGCACGTCTGCGTCGAAAAGGACATATTATTCGGGGCCCTGTTTCATTGCGTGTAAGCTGCACGTACGCACCTTGTGTCGCGGTCGCTTAGGCAGTGACGTATCACTCTTCTCAGAAGCTTGGAAACTGGGGGCGTGACAAACGCTCGGTACAGCATCAGACTTGAGCATTGCAATAGGTCTCGTTGGAAGACCCATGTGCGCCAAGTCGGGCGTCTTTGCCATGAAACATTGGGCCTCGAAATGGAGCCCGCAAATGCGACTGTTCTGCACGGAATCCCAGTTCACACGTCCACACGCGCGCACGAACTCGATCCACTTCTGCCGCTGAGGTGCGTGGCAGAGAAACCTATGTAGCGATACGCCTGATCCCCACTTTAACGGGCAGGTAAAATTAGCGCCGAAGGTCTTCGGCATTGGCTTGTCACTGCAGCCCCGACCGCGCAGGGAAATAAAGAAGTCCTTTCAAAAAGAAAGCCGGAACGCAGTTTAACCAAACACAAAACTTTCATTGCGTGTGCGGCGGCCACGGACTTGCGTGCAGCCGTTAGGTGGCTAAAATGGTAGCCACTCTAGTCGTCTGCTACGCCGGCTGGCATTGCCACTCCCGCTGCATACCGGTGTGGCTCTGCTGGGAACGGATCCGCCAGCTTGACGCTTTCCATGGGCGCATGTGTTAAAAAAAGTGCGGCCATAAAGTTCTCTTTTACCTGAAAGCACCTACATTCTAAATCAACTATACTGATAATTGGGCAAGTTGTGAATTTGATCCGGTGGTGTCTATTTTTACTGGTCCACGTGTGTTACGCAAAAATGACATGCATTCTAAATAATTTTAGAAAAAGCCTTCTTGCGAATAATAAAAATGAATAAAACTGAATAAAACTTATCAGCAAAAGTGATGAAATCTGTTCCTTGAGCAATAACGAGTTTGTGTTAATGAATGAGGGCAAAATTATTATGCATGCAAACAAGCAAATACTTAATTCATGAACTTAGACATGCAGTTATCAATTTTTAAAAATTAGAACAGGAATAGAGACATCGTTACCGAGAACGTTTATTAGGTGACCAGAGATCTCAAAAATTGGTGGTGACAAGTGTACATGGATGCAGAAAAACCCGCTGAACTCCACATTCCAGCTCAGTTACAGAAGACTGACCCCTGCACAGGTCTTGCTTTCATGATCATTGACATGAGCACTTGGAGTTTGTCGAAGTTTAATTCCTAGCCTCACTCTAGCATATGCAGAAACCATCAATTTGCTTATTCTTTCTTTGTGGGCCACGCATGTCTTGATAGAAGGCTTGTATATTTCTTCGAGATATGCTATTACAGAACGAAGCAGTGATTTCATAGTGAAAAATTTGCCATTGCATCTTAAATTAACAGCTGTAAAATGTTCCTCGTAGTTCTTCAAAGTTTTCATGACATTTTATCAGGCGAGGTTTTGATCGTCCCTGACGTATTCTCTGAGTGCAGCCTCAATCAGCTCATAAGAATATGTTTGTCATTCACTGAATTATAGTGGCGTCGTATGACGAAGCGTCGGGAAAACACGCACCGAACACTACTATGTGTCAATCGGTGCGCGCGCACACACACACACACACACACACACACACACACACACACACACACACACACACGCACGCACGCACGCACGCACGCACGCACGCACGCACACGCGCACGCACGCACGCACGCACGCACGCACACACACACACACACACACACACACGCACACGCACACGCACACGCACACGCACACGCACACGCACACACACACACACACACACACACACACACACACACACACACACACACACACACACACACACACACACACACCGATTCACAACTTATTCCCATTTGTTCCTGTGCAACCCAGTTCAACATTATTTGATACAGAAATAAAGTCGATGAGGCTCTTGATTGGTCGCGTTTGCATAGCATGAAAATTGATGGTAGCGTCGGCTATAGGGCAAGAGTCAAAGACACATTCGACACAACCCAGTGATGTACTGTGTCCAACTCTTTTGTGCTTCTCCCTATATCCTGCGCTACGGTCAATTTCATACTGCAGAATATCTGCTCATGCACATGCTCGCGCTTTTTGCTTTTAAGGCATGTGCCTCCAACACATTTGGCTTTTAAATAAAAAGAAAAAGCGGCGCACACCCTCTTTCTATTATATCATTAATAATGCGCATAGCACATACAACTGAAATTACCACTGACCGGCATATACCAACCTACTCACAGTCAGAGAGAGAGAGAGAGAGAAATACGATAGCTCGCAGTGGACGTGACACTGAACCAAAATGCGGCTCTCACGCTGCAGATACTCGAGTTGTTGGTAGGCGTCCATCTGTCCCGCTTAACGCGCACCAGTCACAGAAGCCTCATTTTTGGGTCTCTTAAGAAATGAAATATTCTCCAACCGTTTCGCCGGTGGTTAGAGCAGTGGGGGACGCAACATCCCGACGTAGTACGTCGAAAATAGCACTCCGAACGCAGCAGCAGTTAACGTACGTGAGCATGCAGTACACATTGGCGAGGGCGATGTTGGCGCTACAATGGCGGAGCGAATGAGCCAGGTGAGCTGTCAACTGATACAATAGGTGGCAGTGCCCTGAGCGGGGGGGGGCGCATCGGGGCACATTACTAAGGTGCAGCCCGTCCGTGTTGCCGATGTTGCTTCTGCGGCATTGTCAGTTCTCCGTGCCACGTGTGGTCAGAAGTTGTAATAGTGACGTGTGCACTGTGTTTAACGTGTTCATGCTGCTTCTTATGCCACTGAGAACCGCAAAAACTTATTAGGCAACTGGAGAGACATCAAGACAAGCAGAAAGCGTGCTTTGCGCCAGTGTACCGAAGTGGTTAGCGCACAAACCTGGAGAAGGTGTCTATGTTTGGTGTGCCGTCGGATGCCGCACGACTTGCAGAGAGGGAGCGGCTCAAGCTGACCTAAGCATGGTGGTGTGTTAGAAGTATTTTGAAGACATCTACTTCCAACGAAACTTTAAATTTACAGTGGATGGCGCTGTCAACGAGATCACCAGGCAGAGACCACCCACGCTTGAAGCCAGACGTACTACCAACGGTATTTCAAAACTACCCTATGCACCTTCTACCTAAATAAACCTAAAAGGAAAGTGCGGAACATTTGTGACCAACCACCACAAAACAGCAAAAGTGCAGTAGCATTGCAGATGCCCGCAGTGGGTCATCAAGCAAACGCTGCAGGGCGTTTGATGCAGTCTTCAGCTCACTGTGCTTCAAAGTCAGTGCTGAGTCACGGAGTGTTCATTCCACCGTGCTTCAAGCTTAACACCCGTTCTGCAAGATTTCAATCCCTGCAACATAGACTATGTTGACTGGAGCACCAGCTGGCTCTATTGCCTACGCGTGTTATCGCACAAAAAACAACAACTTTGCTGCGCTATTTATTGAAACAAATTGTGATGTTTGCAGCTGTGATGCCCGAAGGTGGTTAAATACTGGGTACAGCATATTTCCGTGGAAAGGAATATGGCAAGCACGTGCTTAGAATTACAATTGAAGCTGAAGAATTTATAAAAAAATTCTGCTTCGCAGATTCTTTGAGGCGGATGTGGCCTAAGCTTTGACTCGAAAAAAATCGCTAAATTCAGGGAACTGTATTTTTCTGAGAAGTGTCAGCTTTGTGTTTATACTTAAGGGGAGATCTGAGCGCAGTTCAAATATCCGCGAAGGCTCGTGCGTAACAGACTGCGCAGGAAAAAGCGCGCTGTCAGTCTGAAACATGCCCTAAACACTCAAGCAATGCTAAAAAAAAGCTGCCAACTGCGCAGTAGCAAGTGGCTGAATGAATTGGCACTGCAAGAAAGAATAGCCATTAACCCTCCCTCAAAAGCAGCAATTCGCTATGATGACCTGCTTTCTTGCTTATGGCAATCTGTGAAAGGCATGTCGTACGATGAGAACTGGATAGTCGTATGCCTTTTGATGCGAATGTGCAGCCTGAGACTATGGGCACCTGTGCAAGAAAAATGTGTTTGTTCTGGCGGGGCGAGCTTGTTTCCCAAAATACCTGCAGTGCTTTAAAGGCAGTTTCGCCCTTAATCCAAACTTATTTTATGCGTTTAAGAAGAGGACCAAGAAGAATAATTATTTCAGCCGCCACGGGAACCTTTTTATCGACCAGCTCTGGGGCAAATATCTGTTTGCGATTGACAATTACCGTAGCCGCATGGTCCGACTACTTCGACACATAAGGTATACCCTTAGCTTGACGCTGCATCAGACTGAGTGTGATATGCCGCGAACAAAATATAATACCACCACGACTGAGCGGCGCGACTAGCCGTTGACTAGATCAAGGTCGAGTAAAATCACTTCGTTGGAAACAACGCGAAACGGCTGGGGAGAAGACTGAAAGAAAAGAGAAAAACGCAGCGCTATTGTTCAGTTTCGTGAGGTGCGGTTTTTAACGCAGTAAGATGTGTCATATAATTGGCAGCCAGTTGCGACGACGCTCCTGATCGAAAAATTTTGACGGCGAAAGTTTTTGTGTAGATGCTAAAAACGGAGTGTTATTGTTCGCGATCGAAATTGCCGTGAGCTAATCTTACGCTCTAAGCCAAAATTTGGCAAAGTTGGACTAACTGCAGTCGTTAAACAGACCGACGAACGGTTCGTCCAACAGAAACTAAATGCGTGGCATTGCATGCCGTACGCAAACGCCTGGAATTGAAGGGCCAACGGGGATGGTAATTGCGCCGCAACCCACATCTGTCGATGCTGCACTGCAATGCTTGACCCGGTAGGCTATCACGAATACGAGGTATGTCGGCTGTACGCCACTCTGAAAGCTAAGCACTATGAAACTAATAGAAGGTGTTATGAGAGGCAAGCTCGACACGCAGTCAGTGCACACAGCAAGCGCCTTCGCGTTTCCACCATGCCGGCTCAGGCGAACCGAAGAAGGTGAAAGCCTCCGAGCACGGGCAATGCGGATATCTCGCTTCAACGTGCTGAATTAGTTATATTTACGCAGAACTGGCAGCGCTAATATTAGTAAGCTGTTCGTCAGCGATCTTATACCCACACAGTCAGTGGCTAGAACTTCAAAGCGATATATAGAATCAGTACGCTTTGTACGTCATCGGTAAGCGATATAAAGAAAAAGTAGGCTTCATACGTCATCGGTATCAAGCTGGATGCTGGTGTGAGTGCATTACCAGCACTTGGGGAAAAAAGTCGCATACAATTTCTTTCAAAGAAAATAATGTGTCCTTCGGTAAAGATCGGATAAAGGTATGCCTTTTTTTCCATCCAACAACTGTGGTCAAACATCAAGCTTGAAGTTGATCGCGGATGACTAAGCCTGGAGCCGGTGGCGCACAGCGAGCGAATTAGCAGTACGATGAAAGAACCGTGCGTTCGAACGGTCTCGTCGCGGTAATAGCTATATCTCCCCGTAATCACACAGAAGAGGGGTGCTACCCAAAGATTATATTTTACTCATTCCCGTAGAAGCCGTACGACAAAGAGCAGCGGCAACGCTGTGTCTGTAAAACACAACAAAGTTTTTGCTTAGCAAGCACGTAACAGCTTAGGAATGTACAATCACGCTGAGAATGGCGCATTTCATTTGAATACTTTTCTACGTATAGCCACGGCCACGTCTGTGTACAGAGCGCGAGCAACCGGCCTTGTTCCGTGGCGCGACACCTTGTGGCCGAAGCGGGTTGTAACGTTGCGTGCACAGGAGCATGCGCGGCCTTACAAACATGCTGGTCTGCTCTGCACGGGGGACAACGTTGAAAGATGTGCTTGTTTAACAGAAGATTCGCGCTCACTCATGGGCGCTTTCGTCATATCTATTTAATAAGACGAAGTGCATTTCGACTGATAGCCCAAGCCTGGGTAAACGACGCACTCTTTGTGGAGTTTTTGATTTTGTGGCCATCTAGATTTTTTTACGCAGGCATTGGAGTTGTGATATAATTTCATGCCTCAAAACAGCCACAGAGTGCGCATTGTTTATGTAGGCGCTCTTTGTCAGTCAAAACGCACTTGGTCTCATGAAATAGATGTGACGAAAGCGCCCTGATGTAGAGCGGATCTTCGGCTAAACAAGCCAACTTTGAACTGTGTTCACCCATGAAGAGCAGGCCTGCATGTCTGTAGGCCGCGCATGCTCCTGTACACGAGATGTCACAACCCACAGCGGCGGAAAGGTGTCGCGCCGCAGAGCAAGGCTGGCTGCTTGAGCGCTATATACTGACGTGACGGAAGCCGTGCACAGCTCTAGTAACGCTAGCAAGAAGTAAATGCAGAATAAATCGCAGAAGGTGGAGCGATTTACAGGAACACAGTGTCTTTTCAGCAGATGACATGGATGCATTTTGTGCTTATTTCCAAAAAGTTTCTCAAAGAGTTCTTTTACTAACGTGTCCAGTTTCAATGACGGCCGATCCCAAGCTTGCTAATGGTTTATGGACGACGGCGAGTCAGCATCGTTTACCCAAAGTACAACCACTGCAATGTGTATTTGCAATTTCCACTCACGCCGGCTTTGCAAGCGTCGGTCATTGCGTGCACCTCGCGCTTCGCCGTCAGCTACGAAGAAAGTGCAATGAAGATAGATTAGGTGAATACTCTTAAACATACCGCAAATAATATCAAGAACTATGCCTCCTCACAGCGTGTGCACACGCTACAAGAGCTGTAAGTGCTTGTGTAAGAGTTTAGATACTCAAACACTGTTCGTAACACCACGATGAAAAGCGCGATACGAAAAATATTCTCACCTGTGAGTTGACGAACTATGCAAACTTTAACTACCGATTATGCACGAGTCTTCTGCCCTCGGCACTGCTCAAGACATCGAAAATAATAGCACGACAAGGAACGCCATCTCAACCACGCGTTAACAGCCACGAAAGCTGTAACTGCCGATAACGTAAATGTCGCGATCGCTCAAATGAGCTGCCACTTGGCCGAACGCATCCTCAGTTATGTTGAGATAATAGTTATGATGGTGAGCGACAAAATAACGTGCAGGCAGTACACTGAGCCAAGCCTTTTCGTGCGGAATTCCAGCAAACACTTATCTGCACTTTAACGTCGTATAATGATTGCTTGGGCTGTCAGTGGCATTTTGCTGCTATCTCGGAATGTGAGTGGCTGCCGCACAGTTTTCTCCACACCGTAAACATCATTTTCCGTGAAGAACTTGCATCATGTCGCACGCACTGTTGCGGAAGTATCATTCCGCAAACACGACACTGCTGAAGCCGCACAGCAAGCACTGTGAGTGATGCCACCGCACTGGTGGCACTACAACTCGTTCGCTACACCAGCCTGCTCTCCTCTCCCAGATCCCAGTCTGTTGCCAATCGACAATGCGTGTAAACTCAGTTCAGTGCGCTAACATTTGCAGAAAAAACACACGGCACAAAAGCAGACACAGCCGATAACCTGTCGCGCAACGTTCCGTATGCCTTTCAACGTGGCCCAGTGGCCCTGTCTATGCCATAGAGTTTCCCAAAATTAACTAGAGGGCACTCTGGCGCTGTGATCGTTCAGCGACCATGGGAATAATGGGTAGTACACACATTTGCCTAGTCTTCGTACTTGCGGGCGGTGAATCGTACTTGCGATTTCGTTTATTGCTGTGTTTCAGTTTTGGTTTGAAAGAAAAAACAAACCCTTTTGAACTTACTGACTTGATTCGAAATGGTAAGCCTAAAAGAATAAGGTTAAGCGCAAACGGTGAACATTTGCTAATTTATGTTTTCATGAAAAAACAGCTTCAAGCCACACAAACACACACGGAACCAGAAGCAGGCCAGAAGTACGAAGATTAGACAAATGTATGTACTACCCATCATTCCCATGCTCGCTGAAGCACTGTGTATTGCAGCTCCGATAGACACTAGCAACAGAGTTCCCTATAGTATATATTGAGAAACTCTATGGTCTATACTAGCACTTTTTAAGCCAACTAATTTGTCAGCGCCACGTGTGCGTTTTTGACGCGCCATCTGGGCAGGGCTAGTTTTCTATAAGTACGGAATGTCGAAAAACAAGCAGACGCCTTTAGGTATGTGTGTGAAACGCCTCATCGTTTTGTCAATTTGAACCAGCAGAGGATTATCTTCAGGCAGTTATTTGGCACTAATATTTCTTCCATCTGGTCAGGTCTCTTGTCAAGTGTGTTAAAAGCAACAAAGAAGACTGCATTCGCAGTAGGAAGTGCTGTGCTATGCTGTTCATAGTGTAGGAGCCACTGACGCCCGGTAGACAAATGGATGGACAGACGGATACTATGGGCGTCCGCTTTATAACGTGGTGGTGACATGTGTACCACTCGGATCGTAAGAAAAAACGAAAAAAAAAGAAGCTTCTTTTTTATGTTGGCCTATGGTCTATTCTACTTGGAATAAATCGATCTTACTGAAAAAGTAAGTTTATGTTCCATCTCGGCCTCTTCATGCAGAGGGAGCTCATTTTCCAACTATTTCTGTCCCTTATCTCTACTTACCTGCAACCAATATTCTTACCGTCTCTTGCATGCTTCTATCACGGACGTGTTCAGCTTTCAATGTTTCTCAACAAAACTCAAAGCCTCATTTAGGCTTGTATCCACACGTATACCTGAGTGTACATTGAAGCATTCAATCAGAACATGTTTCATTGTTTTTTAGCTCCCCACAGCATGTACATTGTTCTTAGTCTTTATTGAATCTCGCTTCATGACTATTTGTTCTAAGGCAACCCGACCTCACTTCTAACAGTAAAGCTCTTCCTCTTAAAGTATTTAAACCTCTCCAGCCTTATTTAGTTTTTGCCCTTTCGGTAGTTACTCAGAGTCCGCTTCTTCTCCATCGCTGTAATCCAATAAATCTTCTCCGCCTCCCTGACATTTTGCTAAATGCTCCTTGTTGCCATATCATCCACACTACCCACCGCATTTATACTGGTGAGCCTCCTAGTTCTTTTGCTCCAATTTGTACCCACTCTGTTCCTATACAAATACCTCGCCCCACCATGGGGGTCTAGCGGCTAAGGTACTTAGCTGCTCACCCGCAGATCGTTGTGTGAAATCCCGGCTGCGGTGGCCGCATTTCTGATGGAAACGGAAATGTTGTAGGCCCGTGTATCCTCATTTGGATTCATTTTAAAATCCTCAGGTGTTCAAAATTTCCAGAGCCTTCCACTATGGCGTCGCTCATAATCACATGTTGGTTTTGTGGCGTTAAACCCCACATATCAATTAAATTAATAGACAAATGCCTGAAAACAATCCCGGCACATCTACTCTCCTTCATTTTCTCACGCCTTTCTTCAAATATTATTTTACTCGGAGCGTCAAGCCTGTCCAGCCCATATCCCCATTTACAGCCTTATTCGACGTGTTCCCGTGAGCACCCAACGCAAGGCGTCCAACAGTACTTTGATTTGCATACAATCCTGACTGCACCTCTGACTTTGTGCACGCCACTGAGTTCTCAAATGTAAGACCTAAAACCATTATGCCTTTCCACCGATGTTGTAGGACTTCGCACTTCTTGTATCCCCATAACACTCTGTGCTTCATTATTGCAGCTTTGTTCTTTCCCCTTGCTGCTGATTTTTTAGAGAGTGGCAGTGCCACCATGAGGTGACTGTGGGAAGGCATCAGTGCAGCGGCCACGCGAGAGTGCGTGCTCAGCACACTAGCCTTAGCGACCTATTTGATTGTACCTTGTATCTCCTTCGAAGGTTGACCCTGTTAGCGCCGTTTCCAGGCGTAGTCACTAGGTGACGAACGTTTAGTTTGATTCGCGAATTGTAAGCGAATGTAAGAGTGCCCGTTAACGAATTCCCGCAGCGACTTCTACTGTGCTTGGTGGTGCTTCGCTCAATGTTATTTTAGTTCGTGTGGTGAGATCCAAACTGCAGCCCTTTTAATCACGTCCCTGAGCCTTCTTTTACTGCAGCTTAGGGATGAGCTGTACACGTATTCTTATACAGAAAATGAAGGCACTCGAGTGATTTTTGGAAATAACTTCATTGTAGCAAGAGCAATTGATCTAAGAAAAATAACGCTATTGCACAAAAGAAACCAGAGTTATTTGGATAAACTTATATACTGCTCACGATTAGTTCATCTAGTTTCTTAGCGAAGACGACCTAGCTCGTGGGCAGCAATGAGGGCTGCCCAGCTTATAAAAGTGCCTTTTGAATAATACGCCACAAGCTGACAGTAATTGTTTTCTTGGAAAAAACGTTCAAGACTACAGCGTCGCAATTTAAGCTTTTACGAGCTGGCGTTAACTGCAAAATAAGGCTGCACCAAAAGCATTCTTTCAGGATGTAGCTCAACGTGAGGAGCTGCTGAGCATTTCAGACGTGGGAAAAAAGTGACAGCTTCGTCGAAAAAATGAAGCAATGAACGCGATAGCAACAAATTGGGAGATCACGCGCAGAATGGCAAGCATCTCGAAACGTGCCCCGCGTTTCTCACGCACAATTGACGCAAGAAACGTGCCCTTTTCGCAAACGGAGGCTGTGAAACAATTGCAGTGACCTATGTGTGCCCGGCAACTACAACAGAATCGTTCTGGCGAAACATAGCGGCTAGCTAAGACGTACAACCCTCTCGATTGCAAGATGAGGGGACACGATAGAGCGTACACCTCTTATTCTTTACGCGGTCCAAACTACGCGTGAAAGATGAGAACCATCACACTATCACGCGCTCAGTGCACCATCTTGCTGATAATACTGAAAACACGATTGTTTCCTTCCAAGAAGCCTGCCAATCGAGGTAAGTGGTAAATATTGTCACGAGCAAAAGAAGACCTGCAAACAGGAGTTCACTTGAACCAGAGTAACGAAGATGTTCTCTTCTTTGCGCCCAAAAACGCGTATGAGCCACAGTGCTTCGTTCATCAATGGTGGCATTACCCTCTCTCCCAATAAGCATCGTCTCGATGCTGTACATGAAGGCAAAAAAGAAAAGAAAATTAGATGAAAATTAGCATGCGAGCAAAATGAATGGTGTAAGGCGGAATAACGTAGTTGGTTGTCGAGATATAAGTTAAATGAGAAATAAGGAAAATAGGAAAAATGTAAGGAAAAGACGAAACAAAAAGAAAGATGCGAAGTCAGTCACTCACTGGCGATTCACAGCGCGAAAATTATGGTTTGACACGTGAAACGTGAATTACTTCACTTTGCGGGGTGAAACGGGAACGTCTCAAATTGTTTTGTGGGAGAACCTCGTAAGTGACGTCGCTGAGACGTCGCACAACCTTGTAAGGGACGAAGTAGCGGCGAAGAAGCTTTTCTGAACGTCCACGCTGTCGGATAGGGGTCCACACCCAGACTTCATCACCTGGCTTAAAAATAACTTCACGGTGGCGAAGATTGTAGCGGCGCGCGTCTGCGGTTCGGTGACGTTGAATACAGTGAGAGCAAGTTGACGGGCCTCTCCTGCGCACTGCGTGAATTTGGCGGCATCCGTGTGGTATATTCCCAAGTTGTCGGGCAGGAGCATGGCGTCGAGCATCGTCGTGACGTCGCGACCGTGGACTAAGCGAAAAGGTGTGGAACCAGTACTTTCTTGAACAGCAGTGTTATACGCAAAAGTTACGT
Organism: Rhipicephalus annulatus; assembly: GCA_013436015.1. NCBI lineage: Eukaryota > Metazoa > Arthropoda > Arachnida > Ixodida > Ixodidae > Rhipicephalus > Rhipicephalus annulatus. Next base: position 92,996 of record WOVY01011915.1, read on the forward strand.
AGGGAAGTATGGCGTCCCAGTTCTTGTGATTGATGTCCACATACATTGACAGCATGTCTGCAATTGTCTTATTGAGTCGTTCACTCAGCCCATTTGCTTGCGGGTGGTAAGCCATTGTTTTACGATGTTCCGTGCCACTTCATCTCAAGACTTCCTGCAGCATCTCTGCGGTGAAAGCTGTCCCACGATCAGTTATGACGACAGCTGGAGCACCATGACGTAAGACGATGCTGTTAACGAAAAATTGGGCGACATCTGCGGCGGTGGCTTTTGGAAGTGCCTTGGTTTCACAGTAGCGTGTTAAGTAGTCTGTAGCGACGACAATCTCCCGGTTTCCAGACGAAGACGTGGGGAATGACCCCAGCAAGTCCATGCCAATCTGACGAAAGGGCGCCTTTGGTGGGCCAATTGGGTGCAGTAGTCCCGCTGGTCCTAAAGGTGGAATCTTACGTCACTGACAGTCGTCACATGTGCGAACATAGTGCTTCACAGTCTTCGTGAGACGTGGCCAGTAGTAGAAGCGTTGAATCCGTTGCAGCGTGCGCGTATAGCCGAGGTGTCCGGATAATGGTTCATCATGACACGTACGTAAAACGTCGCCACGAAGCGTAGTTGGCACAACAAGCAGATACATAGCTTGTGTAGGATGAAAGTTCTTTTTATAAAGCACTCTATCACGGAAACAAAAGGAGGATAGTGAGAGTGCAAAGCTTCGAGGAAGGTGGGAATTGCGTCCTTCCAGGTAGTCAATGAGTGGGATGAGCTGCGAGTCGTGACGCTGTTGCTCAGCTAAGCTGGTTGCTGAACGGCAGAAGGAAAAGTGTCGTCGTCTTCAAGGTCAGTGTTGGCATTTTCGACCGGTGCACGTGAGAGACAGTCGGCGTCGATGTGTTTCCGCCCAGATTTGTGGACGATGGTGACATCGAAATCTTGTAGCCGAAGGCTCCATCGTGCTAGACGACCTGAGGGATCTTTGAGATTCGCGAGCCAACAAAGGGAATGGTGGTCGCTAACTACCCTGAGTGGGCGGCCTTACAAGTATGGGCGGAACTTTGTTATGGCCCAGACAACAGCGAGGCATTTCTTTTCGTTTGCAGAATAGTTTTTCTCTGCTGGGGATAACGTTCTGCTCACATAAGCGATCACGCGCTCTACGCCATTATGCCACTGAACTAATACCGCTCCTAGTCCACCGTTGCTGGCGTCAGTGTGTAATTCTGTGTCAGCGCTTTCGTCAAAATGACCTAGTACAGGCAGAGCCTGGAGGAGGTTTCGGAGGGTGTCGAACGCATGGCACTGATCGCGACCCCAAACAAACAAGACACCGTCTTTTGTAAGCTTGTTGAGGGGTTCAGCAATCTTCGAGTAGTTTTTGAAAAAGCACCTGTAATACGCACAGAGCCCCAAAAATCGGCGTAGGTCGCGCTTATTTGTGGGCACGGGAAAGGCGGCAACGGCGCGGGTTTTCTCGGGATCTGGGCTGATGCCAGCATGGCTCACAACGTGACCAAGGAACTTTATTTCTTCATATCCAAAATGACATTTGTCGGGTTTGAGAGACAACCCCGCTGTTCTAATTGCCTGAAAAACTGCATGAAGGCGTTGGACGTGTTGTTCAAACGTGTCTGCAAAGACCACGACGTCATCAAGGTAAACAAGACATGATTGCCATTTGAGCCCCGTGAGAACCGTATCCATCATTTTTTGAAAAGTAGCTGGCGCTGAGAATAGACCGAAAGGCAACACTTTAAACTCGTACAGACCGTCGGGAGTAATAAACACCGTCTTTTCGCGGTCGCGCTTGTCCACTGAGATTTGCCAGTAGCCGCTACGCAAATCCATGGAGGAAAATATTTAGCATTGCGTATACAATCCAATGAGTCATCTATCCGGGGTAGAGGATAAACGTCCTTTTTGGTGACCTTGTTCAGATTACGGTAATCAACGCAAAAACGCAACGTACCGTCCTTCTTCTTTACTAGCACACCTGGCGAAGCACAGGGACTGTTCGATGGCTGAATGACGTCGTCCTGAAGCATCTGCTGGACTTGGTCACGTATAGCATCTTGCTCTTTTTTGCGACACCCTATAGGCATGTTGTCGGATGGGTCTCTCACAGGGTTCTGTGATGATACAATGTTGAGCAAGTGGTGTCTGTTTAACCTTTGACGTAGTGGCAAAGCAGTCTTCAAATGAGCCGAGTATACGCAAAAGGCTTTCTCGTTGAGCCGAAGGTAGTCTCTCGTTTACGTCGACAGTGCTCACGAAGGCCTCGTCAGGGTTGCCATTTGATGAAAATGAAGCTAACGTAGACGGACCATCGGCATCGGCAAGTTCTTCACAATATGCAATGACAGTGTGTCTCGATAGGTGGCGATAATCGTCGCTGAAGTTCATGACCAGCAGGTGAGCATGCCTATTGCTACGCTGAATGATTCCTCGGGCAACACAGATTTGTCGTGAAATAAGGAGAGACAAATTGGCCTCTGCAATTACCGCGTTAGACACGTCCTGTTTCAATTCTACTTTGACAAAGAGGCTGCTTCGAGGTGGGAGAGTCAGAGAATCGTAGGTAACACGGAGCGCTCTTTTCCGGAATTGCGTATTATCAGTTGCAGCGCAAAAAGGATCCTCGAACGACACAAGTAATTCACGGAGGTCGATGACGGCGCCGTATTCACGAAGGAAGTCCATTCCTAGAATGACTGGCCGAGAGCACGCGCGCAATACGAGGAAAGAGCCCGCAAATGTCGACGTACTTACTCGAATGCATGCCGTGCACATACCAGTAGGCGTCACCAGATGGCCACCTGCCATGCGCAACTGGGGTCCTTGCCATGGCGTGGTAACCTTCCTCAGTTCAGATGCCAGTGTGGCGCTCATCACGGTATAGTCGGCTTCGGTGTCGACGAGGGCGTTAACAGTATGATTGTCGACGAAGACGGCAATTTCGGCAGAAACAATCTTTTTGCTGTCGGAGAACACTGCGAAACCGGAATCGCCCTCGTCCGGTCGTTGCGTCAAAGGAGGGTCTTTTACAGTTCGCCGGGCCGCGACTTCACCCCCAAAAGTCCCCGTTCATAGTTTCCCCTGTGGGGACTTGGTGACCAGCTCCTGAAAGGAGCGGAAGATGATGAGGGCAAACTGGGTGACGTAGACCGGCGAGGCGATGGTGATCTCGACTGGTGGTGCCGTATAGTCGGAGGAGTACGTTGGCCCGTGAGATAGGCTTCGATTTCGCGGGGGTGCTCACCGTAGCGCGGGCATCGAGCATCAGGGTGGTAGCCGCGGAGACCTAGTTGCCGGTATTGACAGTTCTGGTATACGTGACCCGCTTCGCCACAGTGATAGCAGAGCGGACGGTTATCCGAGGTGCGCCACGTGCTTGCTGTGCTACCACTTTGTCTTGAGATAGACGGCGGATGGTGGGTGGGCTCGAAAACCTTGAGCCGAGAGGCGGGCTCGAAGCAGTGTCGTGGAATGGCTGCATAGCCTGGTACCTTGGCTGCATAGCAGTATCTGTAGCCGGTGGCGCAGGGGATCGCAATGCCGCTGCGTATGTCAGGACTGGGGCATCGGGAATCGGTGGTGCGATTGGGGCCAGGGGTGTGACGGCCTGCCGGACTTCTTGTCTGATTACATCCGCGAGGGCTGACACAGGTGGATGGGATCCCACTGCCTGAAGCTGGCGCAATTCGTCCCGAACGATACTTCGAATGAAGTCTGCGAGGGCCTGTCTCTCGCTGTCAGAGCCGATAGAGCATGTGGTGGCCGGGATCTGGCGTTCGTATTGTGACGACCGCTGCTGCAGCGTACGTTCTATCGTAGCTGCCTCACTGATGAACTGGGCGACTGTCGTCGGTGGATTGCGCACGAGCCCAGCGAAAAGCTGTTCTTTTACTCCGCGCATCAAATGCCGCACCTTCTTTTCCTCAGGCATGGCAGAGTCCGCGCGCTTGAAGAGCCGAAGCATGTCCTCGACAAACATGGATACACGTTCGTTCAGCCGTTGGTTTCTGCAGGATATGGCTTGTTCAGCCCTCTCCTTCCTCTCGGTGTTGCGATAGGCGTCACGGAGCTGTCGGCTAGACTCTTGCCACGTCGCAAAGGAGCCCTCGTGGTTCTCGTACCACGTCTTCGCAGAATCCTCCAAGTAGAAGTAAACTCAGCGCAGCTTGCGAACAGCGTCCCATTTATTGATACTGGCAACTCGATCAAAGTGGTCCAGCCAGTCATCAACATCCTCGGAGATGTCTCCATGGAACGGCTTTGGCGTCTGTGGCACGTGAAAAACAAGGGTGAGAAGAGAACCATGGGCATCGCTGGTTTGGACCGCCTGGCTTGTCATCGCAGTTGCCTTCTTTCTGGGTGTCGATGCCAAGGGACCAAATTCAGGGGGTAACCCACGCAGGCAGCGGCTGATTTTTGCTCTGGGAGATGTAGCTGTCTCCACGATGGCCGACACAGCCGAAGTACACGTACACAGCACCTCCACCAGTAATGTCACGAGCAAAACAAGACCTGCAGCCAGGAGTTCACTTGAACCAGAGCAACGAAGATGTTCTCTTCTTCTTCGCGCCCCAAAACGCGTATGAGCCACAGTGGCTCGTTCATCAATGGTGGCAATATAAATACTTGCCGTTTGCACGTTCAAGAAGGTAACCTCCTGTGGCTCATTCCACTTCTGGCGCTCGACTAGACCAGACGCGGGATGGCTTCCTCCTTGCGAGGTCAACAAACGGCCGACGCTGGCCAGAATAAAGGTGTTTCGTGCCCTCCACCAGGCAATCAATTTTTACTGCCGAATTTGCCGACTGGTGAAGGTATGAAACTTTGTGTTTTTCTCCACGGAGACTTCGAAGAGGCCCTATCGAATCGAATATTTTCGAGAACCCCTTGAAGAAGCCGGCGTGCTCAAGGCTGTTAGTAGTATAGGCGTGCTCAAGACTGTCAGTGGTAAAGGTGCGTTCCAGATGAGCCATGTCTGCCTTGTTAAGTTTCGAACGCGACAGGCGAAGGACACTGTGGTTGGCAAAGTGGCTTACGTGGGAAAAGTGGATATCGTGAAATCATTGATTCTTGTAAGCAGGAAATTACGTTGAAGATTCACTGGGTGCTTTTCCACGCCCCAGGAGAGGCTCTTCCAAAGGCTCCGAGAGAGTTTGATGAAGGACGCGCGTCTTGACGTGTGGCGTATTCCTGGATTTGAGCTCGCAGAATCGACAACGTGAGTTGTACGGATGATCCTCAATGAAGGTGTGTCAGTCGAGCAACTACTACATCTGTTCAAGTCTTACAACGGTTCTGTACTTGTTATTGTGTCTGGAAGAGCACCAGTTTACCTGAGCTGCCCAAGGCGTGGGCATATCAGACATCATTGTCAGACGCCACGCTGCACGGGGTGTCGTGCTTTTGGGCACGTCAGGGAGGACTGTGCTAGAACGTATGCCAGCGTTATCGGCGCGTCTTCTGCTGTAGACGAAAGTCACAAGAACATTATGGACGCCGAAGACGCAGAGACTGCGGCACCAATAACGGAAGACGGTTCTACGCAACGCGGACCAAGTGGACAACCTGAGTGCACTGGGAGTTCGCTGACAGAGTCTGAGGTCATCGACGAGAAGACGACTGAAGACCAGAACGCAGTGGAGCAACAGGATTGCGGTGACTACCGCGGCCGTGATAGCGCAGTGCCGACAAAGCGTCCATCCTTCCTTCTTTGCCGACAAAGCGGCAAAGAAGGAAGGATGGATTTGTCGGCACTGCGCTATCCTTCGCTTTGCCGACAAAGCGACAAAGCGAAGTATAGCGCAGTGCCGACAAAGCGTCCGAGGACGGACGCTGCCCTTCCAAGCGAGAAGGCATCCGACTGCAAGCAGCAACGCCGCGAGTGTCCATCGTCCAAGGCCGGTGGTCAAAAAGGCACTACGTCTGCAATGTCTCGATCGGCATCCTCGTCGCCTGCGCTTGGCGAACGGTGCAGAAAGTGAGTGTTCTGGCTTTAAGCCTGGACGCGCACTGGTGGTGTTGAGCTAACCGTGTAAGTCTGTTCACACTTGTCGAAAATTATGCGTCTGTCTGCACCTATTCGTGTAGGCACGCTTAACGTGCGTGGATTGTCTGAAAGGCGTAAACAGTGTAAAGTTAGGCGTCTAATTGAAGAAAAGACTTGGACATACTTGCTGTTCAAGAGACAAAGGTCGAAAGTGAGAGTGGAACCGAACATATGATTGCTCCTTGCAGCACGCGTTATAACGTGTGTGTTAACCATGTACTAGGTAGTTTTGCAGGGTGTGCAATATTTCTTAAGAAATGCTTAGGCATTGTTGAAAAAACTGTGGTTGCATCTTTGTGTGGAAGGTTTGTTTTGTGCGATTTTACCTTCGAAGAGTCGATATTCAGAATAATTTGTGTGTACACACCAACAGACTCTCGTGGTCACTTTTCTTTTTTTCAAGAATTGTGTGCCTATTTTGAAACTAATAGTCTACGTGTTGTTCTTGGAAATTTTACCAGTATTTTGAGTGCAGATGATCAATTTCGTTGCTTAGATAAAAAAGATGACAGTCCTAATTACCTAAAACATAGTATTGACAAGTATTCCTTTCAGGTTGTTGCTTTCTTTGCTAATGGCGGATTGAAGCATCATTTTACCCACTTTCAGTGATCTAGCCACGCAAGATTTGACAGAGCTTACGTGGTATTAAAATTGGCAAACGTTTGTGATGGTCATGGTGCTGAACAAGTCTCATTCAGCGATCCCTCACTTGCTATGTTTTCGTTAGGCAAAAACAAGCTCCTAAACGTGCATTTATATAGAACCTCTGGAAGTTAAATGCCAAACTACTTAGTGATGATATGTTTTTCAGTTGTATCAAAAAGAAATACACAAATTTAACACAATTGCATTTAGTAACTGGCGCAAAAATTGGGAATGCTTTAAAGGCTACTGTCAAAATGTGCGCCTTGTAAAGGGCTTCAGAAATATGGTACAAGAAAAGAGTGGAGGAGAATAGTTTAAGGAAGGTACTTGTAGAAGACAGCAAGGAAGAAACAGGAAACCATGGATTTTACGACGAAGTTATTAGAAGTAATAAAAACAAACTCGAGACCATCGACGTCACTAAATTCCAAGGTTCGGTTGTAAGGGCTCAGGCAGACAGGTTACTTGCAGATTAAATGCCTAATCAGCGATTTCTCACTACGGAAAAAAGTACGCGCAGGCTAAATACATCACAGAAATTGAATATAATGGTCAGTTAACGAATAAACGAATATATAAAGAATGCATTTACAGAATGTTACCGCGAAATATTTTCCAATCGTATACCTAAAGAACCCACTTTTAAAAAAGATTTTTTAAGCTTTTTGCCAACTTTAGATCGCCAAGATATAGAAGATTTATCGGTTTATATAACTGCGGGAGAGATAGAAGTAGTTATAGACCGATTGCATAACGGGAAATCTCCTGGCCCAGACGGGATAACGGCAGGAATCTACAAGACTTTCAAGGCAGAGGTAGCCACTGCTTTGCAAAAGGTTTTTGCTGAATTTTTAACAAGGGTAGCCTACCACCTTCATTCAAGAAAGCACACACTGTTATGATCCCGAAAAGTAAAGACCCTGTAAAACAGAAATATGTGTCTGGCTATTGGCCGATAACATTGACGAATGTGGACTACAAAATACTAATTAAAGTTCTGGCGATGCGGTTGCAGTCATATGTACACTGCTTGGCCCACATAAAACCTGTGCAATAAAAGAAAGATCAACTTTTACGAACATAAGTGTAACACGAAGCATATTGGAGTGCTATGACGCTGACTTGAGAAGAGTTGCAATGTTGCAAATCGATCTAGTGAAGGCTCTTGATCTAATTTGTCATAGCATTTCGTTTAAATTGTTAGAACTTGTTGGCGTTCGCTCTGTGATACTGAAGGGTGTTCAGATGGCTTACGGTCATTGTTCAGCCAAGTTGATTGTGAAGCGCCAGTTAACTAGAAGAATTAGTGCATGTTCATCTGTTAGGCAAGGATGCCCACTTTCGCCTTTATTATTTGCTTTGTACCTGGAACCTCTGTGTGTGGTGTGATAACCAGATAGTCCTGGGCCATGGCGGTCGCTGGACCGAATCACACACACGTACTTTGGCCGGTTCCACACATGACTGGCTGGTCATGTGCGCCGTATTTATTTCCTTGCAACATCGACGCCCCCGGGCGCCGGAATGGCAAATTAATCTTATCACATCCCTCCCCCCTTTATTAATGGTTGCAAACCATTGTTTAAGGTGCATAGCGCGATGCTGGTCGTCGAATTCTGGTACTTCGACGCAGGACAGGAGTACTGGGTGCTGTGACAGCAAGTTCCGGTTCCCTTGCCACGTCTTCCCTGGGATCTTGCCTAGACTCTGTGTCGTGAAGACGATCCGGAGATAGCTGCCTCTGACCTACGTCCAAGCCTGGAGCAAGACCAGTTAGCTGCGTCTGACCCACGTCCAAGCTTGGAGCCAGACCGGTAGATACTGGGCGGCCTGACTTTTGGTTGTCTGCACTCAGTTCCTCAGGGGCCTGGCGGATGTGATCCAGATGTCGAGTTAACCGTCGGCCGTCTTCCAGTAGAACATCCATGGACGAAGTGCGTTGTTGGGTGACGACTGCAGGGAGCCACGCAGGTCCTGGACGGAAGTTCCTTGCGAACACCTGGTCACCCGGGTGGCCTAAAACCCTGGGTCTTGTTCCTTGGTCGCATCTGATTTTCTGCTTAAGTTGCTTCTGTAGCACCTTGGTCCTGGGTGTAGCAGGTCCAACGCAGTCCTCAGCTTCCGCCCCAGCAACAGCTCCGACGGACAGCAACCCGTGACCTCGTGAGGCGTTGACCTGTATGTCAGGAGCATGCAGGCAATTTGAGTGCGAATATCTCCAGGGCCAGCCTTCCGCAACTTGATTTTGACAGTCTGCACGGCCCGCTCTGCAGCACCGTTTGACGCTGGATGATACGGCGGCACCAGCATTCGCCTCACCCCGTTTTTCTTGAGGAATGTGGAGTAAAGCTCACTGGTAAATGCTGGCCCATTATCCGACACGACTACATCTCGAAGGCCTTGGTTTGCGAACATAATGTGCATGCAGAAAATAGTTGCTTCAGCCGAGGGTGTAGAGACCGGGAACACTTCAATCCACTGCGAAAACGCACCGACTGCGATAAAAAAATAGGTGTTCCTGTTAGGACCGGCATAGTCCACATGCAGCCATGACCACGGTTTCTCCAGGAACGGCCAGGGCATGACAGGCACTGGTCGTGACACTCTTTGACGCTCCAGGCAAATACGACACCTTTGAATGGTTATCGCTATATCGTTATCCAGGCTAGGCCACCACATATGGCTACGCGCAACTGCCTTCATTTTGGACAGTCCTGGATGACTCTCATGCAGCAGCTGGAGGACTTCCTTTTGCAAGAATTTTGGAACAATGACTCTGTTGCCCCACAATAGACAGTTCCCTTGCACGCTCATCTCATGAAAGCGCGTCTTGTAGGGTCTTCCCTCTGACTCTAGGTTTATCTGGCAGCCTGACCACAACGCTGCTGTTACTTGTGACAGCACCGGGTCTCTGGAGGTGGCTGCCGCAACAGCATTTGACGACAGCACCCCTGGGTATACTTCTTCCAGCATTAACACTTCGGCAGGGCAGTCAACAACAAATTCGGCAGTTGGCAGAGGTAGCCGGCTTAACCCATCAGCATGTGCAATTTGTGAACCCGGCCTATACTTCAGGTCGTAACTGTACCCCGACAACAGCAAGGCCCACCTTAGCACTCTCGGAGAACAGGATTCAGGAACTGGTTTGTCTGCTGCGAGCAGGCCGAGCAGCGGTTTGTGATCTGTGACGGCTTCGAATTGCCAGCCCCATAAGTACTGCCTGAACTTTGTAACGCCAATTACAAGGCTCAATGCCTCTTTATCTAATTGGTTGTAGTATTTCTCCGCGGTTGCCAGGCTGCGGGAGGCAAAACCAATGGAGCGCTCTTCTCCAGATGACTCTCGTTGCGCCAGTACTGCTCCAATCCCGAAGGGAGATGCATCAGTGACAAGCACAATTGGCTTTCCCTGGTCAAAGTGTGCCAATATAGCAGCAGAGGCCAATAGCTCCTTGCTTCTCCGAAATGCCTGCTTTTCATCAGTTTCCCAGCGCCATGGTGTTCCCGACGCCAGCAAACTATTGAGCGGCTGTAATATGGCAGAAAGGTTCGGCAAAAACCTTCTGTAAAAATTAACCAACCCAAGGCAACTCTGAAGTTCCTTGACCGCTCGAGGTGCGGGGGCTTCCAGCACTGCTTCAGTCTTAGCCGGGTTTGGACGCAGCCCAGCCGCACTAATGATATGACCCAAGTACTTGACTTCTGGTTTCATGAATTCGCATTTGGATAATTTCAGTCGCAGTCCCGCGGTCTTCAGGCGATCCAACACTCGGCCCAAATTTTCCCAATGCTTTTTGTCATGGTTCCTGTCACCAGAATATCATCAAAGTACACTACGACATGGTCAAGATTGTGCAACAGATTTTCCATCTCTTGCTGAAATATAGCCGGAGCTGGTGAATCCCCGAACGGCAGTCTTGTGAATTGGTATAACCCCTTCGGAGTGTTAATGGTGACTAGCTCTTGGCACTCCTCATCGAGTGGAACCTGCTGGTAGGCATCTTGCAAGTCAAGCTTTGTGAACTTCTTGCCACCTGTAAGTCGCGCAAAAAGTTCCTACATCCTAGGAATTGGTTAGAACTTGACGACTGTCACCGGGTTTATGGTAGTCTTAAAATCGCCGCAGACCCGAACCCGGCCGTCGCGCTTCAATACAGAAACGATGGGCGTGGCCCACTGAGAAGTTCTCACCGGTTTGATAACGCCTTCCCATTCCATCCTCTGTAGTTCTTTAAAAACCCTATCGTGCAAAGCAATTGGTATCGGACGTGCCTTGACAAAACGTGGCTTCGCACCATTTTGTACGAATATAGACGCTGTAACGCCGTGAAACGTGCCAAGCTGCTCCGAAAAAACTTCGTTATATTAACTTACCAGGTCTTCCGTAGACTTCACGACGTTGACTGCCTCCGTCTGAGCGATGCCTAGCTTGAAGGCCTTCATCCAGCTTCGTCCAAACAGCGTAGTCACGCCCCTTTCACGACAAATAGTGGTAGCTGGCGCTACTTGTCGCCAAGTTTGACCATTGCTTCCAGCTTTCCCTGGACGCGTTTCATGTCACCGAAAAACCTTCTCAGCTGCACACTCGATGGCTCCAACGGCACCGACGGAAAAAGCTCGGCAAACTTGCCATCATCAATGGTCGACACACTAGCGCCGGTGTCCAACTCCATCTCGAGCATTATGCCATTAACTTCAACCGCTATACGCATTGGCTCCGAACAAGCTGTGTGAAGCGTCCACAAGTCAAAAACTTCTGGCTCTTCAGCAGAGACAGGCAGGTCGCCCAGGTTGTTCACGCGACTAGACTGGCTCCGGTCGAAATTTCTGCTTCCCGGCTGAACTCTGCAAACTCTTGCAAGGTGCCCTTTTTGGTGGCAGTTGTGACAGATCGTGCTGCCGTGCTTACACCGACGCGCAGAATAACCTCCCCCGCAACGGAAGCAACAGATATCATTTTTCCCCGAGGTGACAACGTTCGCTTGCTCCGGAGCTTCGTGAGATAGTAGATGTGCTTACTGACAGCTCAATGTGCGTGAATCTTTACGCGCAGCCTCCATAGCTACGACGGCGTCCTTTGCAGTTTCGAAGGTTAAACACGTCGTTTCCAGCAGCCGTGTTTGCATGGTTACGTCATTGATTCCGTTGACTGTCTGGTCGCGCAACATGCGCTCTCGAAATGTTGCGAAATTAGTCTTCGGCTAATTTATTCAACGAGGCAGTGTAGTCAATTACGGTCTCCCCCTCTTTTCGATGTCGTGAGAAAAATTTGAAACTTGCCACTACTTTTACGCGAGGGGCGTAGTGCTTGCCAAGTGTGGTAAAAATTTCGGTCAGTCCTGCTTGGGCGGGGCTGCTTGGTGCTAGGAGGCCTCGTAGCAGAGAATAAGTCTCTGGACCGCAGCATGTCAAAAATACGGCTGTCTGCTTGTCGCTCGGGATGTCGTTCGCGATGAAGTACAGCTCGGCCCGCTCACGGTATTCCGCCACTCCGATGTACTCGGGTCGAACGGATCCAGCTTCCCGACGACAGGCATGACGACGTGTGATTGTGCTGTGCCCGTCCGGTTCGTCAGTCGACCTCGTCGCCACTTGTGATAACGGGATAGTCCTGGGCCATGCCGGTCGCTGAACCGAATCACACACACGTACGTTGGCGGGTTCCACACATGACTGGCTGGTCATGTGCGCCGTATTTATTTCCTTGCAACATCGACGCCCCCGGGCGCCGAAATGGCAAACTAATCTTATCACATGTGGCTAATACGAAAAATTAAAATATACATTGTTTTATTTAGGTGCGTATGAGGTGAAGATATTGGCATGTGCTGATGATGTTGCAATATTTTGTACCAATCAGGAGAGCATACCCCCATCGATGAGCAATGTACGAGGGTTTTGCGGTGCTTTTAGCAGCATTGTAAACATAGACAAGTGTGTTGGGCTGTAGCATGGAAATTGGGAAGCGTTCCCAGCGGTCTATGAACGGACCAATAGTCAAGCAAGCCTAACCCATACATAGGGGTTCTGCTTGACCAGTATAAGGACTAAGATGATCTGTGGGCCGAGAAAACCAAAGGGCTATCTGTTCTGACACAGAAACGGGGAGGCCGGGGTCTGTCCAGCTTCGCTCGCGCGACAACATGCAATAATCACGGCTGGTTTACTTGCTGCAAGAATTGTCGTGTTCCAGGATCAATATTCAGAAAATTCATAGGCTCCTTGCTGTTTTCCTGTGGCAATCCCAGTACGAACGGACAAGCCGCAACAACCTCTTTTTGAGACTAAAAAGAGGTGGTTTAGCCTTGCCTCACTTATTTTTGAGGCAGGTTGTATCAAGGTTTCTCTTTCTACGAGATCAACAAAATACGTTTTTACGTACATTCCTTCAAATCAGGCTAGCATCGGCATTGCCGAACTTTATTGTTGCCTCGAATGATAAATTACGTTATGGTGTAAGTACCTTTCTTCGAGACCTTGTTGCGGCTTTTCGATTTCTTAGTGCTAGATTTAGTTTGGAGTACTTATTTAATGTCACTCGGAAGCGATTGTCGAGAGATTTGATTCAAACTGTTTTTCCGGTTCATTTAGACTGTTCTATGTATAGTGGAAGCCAAGTGGAGGACGTTTTGAAATGAGTTAAAAAGATGATCGTACCAGCTGGAGTTAAAACGTTCTTTTATAAGCTGCGCACAAATACGCTGCCGGTTAAAACGTGGCTAGAACAAAGAGGCGATTTTTTACCGTGGGGATCCGACTGCTTGTTGTGCCGAAAGCCTGAGTCGGTAGAGCATGTTTTTATTGATTGCTGGGACGAATATTTGTTTTTGGGATGCTCTACAGAGAACACTTGGGAAAGATTTACCTCTCACTTCACTTGGGATTCGATTTTTAGCAATCAAACCTGGCCTACTAAAATATGATAGGCTCTTTCTCCTTGGCTTACACAGCCTATAGCTAAGCCACATGGTAGTCACACAATGTGATGTAGATGCGCGGCCAGTTCATATTTCTTTTATTAAACACATGTGCAAGTTGCGAGAAGTTTTTGCGAAAATTTGCTACAATAATGAACTGTTAATGTTATGGATGAATTATGTCATTTGAAACCATTTTAAGTATGTGTGACAAATGGCTTATCTGCCTTGAAGCCATGGCCTCGAGCTAGAAGCTTGGTTTGAGTGTCTTTGCTGTTGTTTGAATGTTTTATGCTGCAATAAAGAAAAAAAACTTTCGGTGGTTCAGTGGTTCAGTGGTTAACGCCTCTCGTTCACGACACGGAGGACACACGTTCTATTCCGCGGGCTCGAGTGTTTTTTTTTCTGATTTTTGTTCCTGTTTTGCTTTTCTGTCTCTCTCTCTCTTTCTCTCTCTCTCTCTCTCTCTATATATATATATATATATAAAGGGAAACAAGTATAGACCTAATGGCTCGTTTTTCGTGTTTTACACAGTATTAATGAGATCTAACACACAATAATGCCAAGGAAGGTATAGGGAAAGTTATTAGACCAAATGTAATGTAAATGAGAAGAAAGAAAAGGGGGTGAAAAGATAACTTGCCATGGGCAGGACCCGAACCTGCGACATTCGAATAACGCGTTCGATGCTCTACCACGGAGCTACCACGACAGCTATCCTCCCAGCCACTTTATTGGGTATCTATGTCAATTTAAACGTGAAAGTGTCAGCGCCACTAGTAGCCAAGGCGGCGAGTGTGGCACACTCTTTATGAGCCTGTTTGGCGTCACGTAGCACGTGAACTTACTAACTAACTGGCAGCTGGCCAATAGTCCCCCGTATACAACCTAAAGGCACCAAGGCTGCCAGTACGAGACCCTCGTTAATGAATAAGGTAAACAAGTGTATACTTAAGGACTCATTTTTCGTGTTTACACAGTCATAATGAGATCCAACAGACAATAATGCCAAGGAAGGTATAGGGGAAGTTATTAGGCCAATTGTAATGTAAACGAGATGAAAGAAAAGTAGGTGAAAGGATAACTTGCCGTGGGCAGGATGCGAACCTGCGACCTTCGAATAACGCGTTCGATGATCTACCACTGAGTTACCACGACAGCTATCCCCCAGCCACTTTATTGGGTATCTATGTCAATATGAACGCGGGAGTGTCAGTCAGCGCCACTAGTAGCCATGGCGGCGAGTGTGGCACACTCTTTATAGATATATAGATATTGTTACCTGAAGGTCTACGCGAAACTAGGCGTTTGAAGATATATTTACACAGCGCCAACGCGCAAGCCAAGATGGAGAACAAGTGCTGTGCCCTACACCCAAAATCACGTCGTCTTCGTCTGCGTCTATCTAACCGCTTTTGTGGGACATTGTCTCATAACACAACCCCCTGGTGCTAAAGCACCGTCTCCGTGCTTTCTATGATGTTGCCGAGTGGTAAAGCTTAAGGCAAGATACTTGAACAATGTTTGTAGATAATGAAGGGGAGGAGGAGAAAGACTCGAGCGGGGCTATCACATCTGCCACCTGGCGCAATACGTGGTAGGGTCCCGAGTAGCGGGAAAGCAGTTTTTCAGAAAGTCCATCTCGCCTAGTCGGAGTCCACAATAGCACAAGAGAACCCGGAGTAAAGGAAACTTGGCGATGATGGGAGTTGTAACGCTACCGCTGCTGATCTTGCGATGCTAAGAGGCGCTGACGGGCAACTTCTCGTGCTTTTCGAGCTCTGGTGATAGCATCGCGGGCGTATTCGGTCGTCGAGTTGACGGCTGTCGGAAAGATGGTGTCAAACGGTGAAGTTAGATAACGGCCAAACACGAGATAGAAAGGGGAAAAACCAGCTGCACCGTGGCGTGAGGAATTATAGGCGAACGTAACAAAAGGCAATGCAACGTCCCAGTCCTTGTGGTCGGACGATACGTATATGGTGAGCATATCGGTTAAAGTCTGGTTGAATCGCTCAGTCACTCCGTTAGTTTACGGATGGTAGGCTGTCGTAAATTTATGTTTCGTCTCGCAGGAGCGAAGCAGGTCGTCGATAACTCGGTAAAGGAAATAGCGCCCACGATCTATGAGGAGTTAGCATGGTGCGCCGTGATGAAGTATGACGTCGTGCAGGAGAAAATCGGCAACGTCCGTGGCACAGCTGGTTGGTAGAGCCTGTGCAATGGCGTACCGGGCTGTGTGATCCGTCGCAACAGTTATCCACTCATTCCCAGAAGCGGACTCAGGAAAAGGGCCTAGGAGGTCAAGGCCAAGTGGAAAGAACAGATCAAAGGGAACGTCAAGTGATTGGAGGAACTCAGCAGGGCTAACCGAAGGTTTTTTCAGTGTTAACACTGGTCGCATGAGGCGACGTAGCTGCGGACCGAGGGAAAAGACTGGGCCAGTGATGTCGACGCTGTACAATGTCATACGTCCAAGACAGTCCGAGGTGACCAGCAGGGGGAGCGTCGTGAAGCTGGCCGATCACGCTCGCACGTAAGTGGGAAGGTACTACATGGAGCAGTTCGTGTCCATCAGCACGGACGTTGTGACGGTAAAATGTGCCATCTTTGAGCACGAACAGTTGATTAGACGGATCGGGTGCCGCAGAATGAAGCTTCTTGGTGATTTTACGTAAGACAGGGTCTCGGCGCTGTCCTTTACGGATGTTGATTAAAGCGGAGAGAGACAGGACACATGGCACTTCATCTAACGCCTCAGGCGGGTCCACTGGATTCCGAGGTAAGCAGTCAGCGTCATGGTGTTAGCGGCCAGATTTGTAGGACACCGAGTAGCTATACTCTTGGAGTCGTAATGCCCATCGACCCAGGCACCCAGTGGGGTCCTTCAAGGATGGAAGTCAACAAAATGCATGGTGATTGGTTGTGACGGTGAAATGTCGAGCGTGTAAAGAGGGCCGAAATTTCGCTACTGCCCGAACGAGAGCAAGGCGTTCCCTTTCAGTGATTGAGTAGCTCCTTTCCACCTGCGAGAGGAGGTGGCTAGCATAGGCGATAACGCGGGCGCAGCCACTTTAATGCTGGACCAAAGCAGCACCAATTCCGTGTCCACTGGCATCGGTGCGGACTTCCGTAGGGGCGGAATTGTCAAAATGGGCCAGAACCGGTGGTTCTGTTAGCAATGCTATAAGTGTAGAGAACGCCGTAGCCTGCGCAGCACCCCATGCGAATGAGACATCTTTTCTCAGTAAGTTTGTGAGAGGACGGGCTACTTCCGCATAGTTGTTCACAAAACGTCGAAAGTACGAGCACAGACTGAGAAAGCTGCGGACTTCCTTGGTGCAGGTCGGAATGGGGAAGTTCCGCACGGCTCACACTTTATCGGGATCAGGGCATACACCAGAGGAGTCGACAAGGTGGCGCAACATGATTATTTGCTGGCTTCCGAAGTGGCACTTTGCTGAGTTCAGTTGGAGACCGGCTTTGCGAAAAACAGCCAGTATTGATGATAGTGGTCGAGGTGGATCTCAAAGGTCGGAGAAAAGACGAGGACGTCGTCAAGGTAACATAGACAAATTGACCATTTGAACCCACGCAAAGGAGTCTATCATCCGCTCGAAGGTGGCCGGAGCGTTGCAGAACACGAAGGGCATTATCTTAAACTGGCAAAGAGCATCGGGCGTGACAATAGCGATCTTTTCGCGGTCCATTTCATCGACAGCAATTTGCCAGTACCCTGATCTTAGATCAATGGACAAAAAATACTTAGCGACATGAAGACAATCCAGGGCGTCGTCTATGCGCGGTAGCGGGTAGACGTCCTTTTTAGTAATTTTGCTCAGATGTCGGCAGTCAACCCAGAATCGCCAAGTGTTGTCCTTATTTTTGACAAGAACTACAGGGGAAGCCCATGGACTACATGATGGCTCAATGATGTGTCTGGTGAGCATTTTGTTGACTTCTGCTTAATTTATGTGACGCTCAGTTGGAGATACGTGGTATGGCCGTCGATGGACAGGGGAGGCATCGCCGGTGTCGATGCGGTGCTCTACAGCAGTGGTTTGACCTAGCGGACGATCACAAAAGTCAAATACGTCCCAGTATCACTCAAGGACGTGAAGGAGTGCGTCAGCTTGATGCGGCAAAAAGTCTGACGCGATCATTTTTTAACGTCAGCAGACGGGCTTGCTTACGAAGATCGAGCATGCGTGTAGCTAGTGTCCAGCATTGTTCGAAGACAGAGCTGAGATGACGCATTCGTCAAAGGGCGTCAGCATGGCGAGGGCAATTCCACGTGGGAGCACTTGTGGACACATAATAAAGTTGAGCACAGGAATGAAGGCACGGTTTGCCCGCAACTGAAAAACAGTGTGGGGCAAGATAACACTGTGAGTCAAAAGAATGAATGGAATGGGCGCGAGCACATAGTCGCCACCGGATACAGATGGTGAGGGCATTACGGTGATGCAGGCCACAGTTTGCGGTGACAAATGGACATGCTCAGCAGAACACATACGAGCTTGGGAAGAACTGGGCGGATCGATCGGACACGGTAGGTGAAGTTGCACAGTACCAGCTGAGGAGTCGGTGAGGGCGGAATGAGTGGACAGAAAGTCAAGAACTAGGATCACATCATTGGTGCAGTGAGAGAGAACAGTGAAGAGAACTGAAGTTTGACGGCCGGAGATAGTGACACGTGCAGTACAGACGCCCATAACAGAAGCCGTACCACCATCAGCAACACGAACACTGCGTGAAGGAGCTGGAGTAAGGACTTTATTTAAGCGGTCACGAATGTGCAAGCTCATCACAGAAATATGGGCGCCAGTGCCCACCAAGGCTTTAACAGATAAACCGTCCACTTCAACGTCGATCAGGTTCTGATTGGTCGGCAGCGTCAACAGAGGAATTGGAGAGCAAGTCATATCAGCAGCGTCACCTCCAGGAGCTGCAGCCGTTAGTTTCCCGAAAAAAAACCGCCGGGCAGAAGATGAGGACTGGGAACGGGGCGGCGGCGGAGTCCGGGAAAATCTACGTCGAGGTGAAGGTGAGCGACTGTACTGGGCAGTGGTCGTATAGTGGTCGGGTCGTAATTAGCTGAGCCATCACGCCGTGGTAATTCCTGGCCATAGAGATGTGCTGGTGAGTGGAGGTTGGAGAAGCTTAAGTTTGCCCAATGCGGTGAGGTCCACGTGCTTCAGCGATGACGGGAAATGTGTCCCACTCGTTCACATCGAAAGCGAATTGGCCTGTCGTCAGGCGTCCTTCCGCATTCGGGTCACGGTTACGTGGAGCAGGACAGCGATAATGCTGTGGGTGGCTGGAGGTAGATGAACTGACAGCATCGGGAAGGTGCACAAAAGAGACCGTGTGAATACCCACGTTGGCTAGTTCTTGGTGAAAAACGGTCTGCATTAGCAAAATGGTCGGATGAGGATCACTCAACGCTAGTGTTCTCAAGGGTGCGGGTGATATAGCCTCGATTTCGCGGCGTATGATTCTCGTGATGTCACCAGAGTGTGAATTGGGCTGGGTTGCTATACGAAGATCCTCGCAAGTTGACGTCGCAGCAGTGTTGGGAAGGTGCGTAAAGTGGTGGGCAATGCGACGGATTTTAGCCTCTTGAAAGCGTTGGCACTCCGAAATAATATCTTGCAAGGTGGAACAGCCTCTGCACACAAGGAGGTTAAATGCATCGTCTGCGATGCCCTTGAGCACGTGCGCTACCTTGTCTGCTTCAGCAATGGTTCGGTCCATATTACGGCAAAAGGTCCGTACATCTTGTATATACGCCAGGTAGGACTCCGTGGACGTCTGAACACGTGTGGCAAGTTCTTTCCTAGCAGCCTGCTTGCAGCCGGCATATTGACCAAGTCGCGTAACTTGGTCTAGCATACGTCCCAACTCGTGATCGCGTCACATTGTTATTAAACCATGCCTTGGCTGTTCCTTGCAAATAAAAGATGATCTTGGCCAGCATCAAGGTTGGGTCCCACCTGTGGTTTTCATTGACGAGCTCGTAGAGTTTAAGCCACTTATGCACGTCCTCGCCTTCCATTCCCGAAAAGTTGCCAGGATCGCGGGGTGGAGCGGCCACGAGAAAAACAGGGGAAGGGGAGGTTGGCGCCGTTTATGCATTGGGCGCGGCAGTTGACGAAGCGTTGCTGCCGGTGGACATGTCGGAAGCAGCGACTAGGCGTCCACTGCGTAACTCCATCGTGCGTTTAACCCAGCACCTTCCACCAAAATGTTACGTGAAGGTACACGCGAAGCTAGGCGTTTGAAGATATATTTACACAGCGCCAACGCGCAAACCAAGATGGAGAACAAGTGCTGTGCCCTACGCCCAAAATCACGTCGTCTTCCTCCGCGCCTATCTAACCGCTTTGTGGACATTGTCTCATAACAAATATATATATATATATAATTATATATTATATATAGCCACGTACTTTTATTCAAGTTTTCATATCGTCGTGGTGCACTATGTTCAGCGCACACCACGCCTACATTGTTAGAGAAGCTTCGAGGCTGATCATTATAAGATTACGCCTACCTCGTGAATTCTTCAGAAAATTCTGGAAACAACGTCACCGCTAGTGATAACACTAGAATGCTGTAAGGCAAGTGCATGAATGCTGACACCTTCGCCACTTGCCGTTGAGAGACGGCCGACGCTCCGTTCACTGCTACTGTAATCAGACTTTCCGTTTACCGGGCACAGGTTCGCCCAAATAACAGTTCATCCAAACATAAAGTTTCCTGTCTTCGACCACGTCACGACCCCGTGACATCTGGTGGAGGTGCTGCTTCGTTCATGTACCGGACGCCCCCGTCAAGCCGTGAACCCAGCCCACGTCGCGGAGAAGACACCAACGCCAACCAGGAGCAGAGAACAAGCCGCCGACAGCAAGGTCTACCACCGGAGTATGGGCCCCTACAAGACAAGGCACGGAAGACTAAAGCCATAACCTCGACTGCAGCGACAATGAGAACCACAGCGTCCCAGCCTGCGATCGTCATGCATCAACCCAGGCAACCACCAACTTTCCATGGGTCTTCGTTCGAAGACCCAGAGACCTGGCTAGAAGCATACGACCATGTGGCCGCCCTCAACCACGGAAACAATGAAGAAAAGCTCCATCGTGGTACTTCTACCAGGAAGACACCGCAAGGACCTGGCTAGAAAATCGGGAATCCGCGCTTCAAACGTGGGAGGTCTTCGGTGGCGCATTCCTGCAAAAGTTTGCGAGCGTCGCTCGCAAAAAGAGGGGTGCTTCTTTACTACAAACCCAGGTTCAGCTGCCATATGAAAATGTTGCCATTTTCACACAAGAAATGGCGCGCCTATTCCGTCACGCTGACCCCGACATGGCTTAGGAGAAGAAAGTTCGTTTCCTCATGCGAGGGGTCATAAAGGAGCTCTTCGCGGGACTGATGAGAAATTCACCGAACACCGTCCAAGAATTTGTAGCCAAAGCGACCACTATCGAAAAGACCCTGGACATGCGCACCAGAGAGTATAATAGTCGCCTGACTCAATAATTTACTGCTGCTCAAGCCATTGACTTCGAAGCCCTGCGTGAAACAATCCGAGCGATGGTGCATGAAGAGCTGCGCAAGCTGTTGCCTTTGGCGCAGCCTCAAGTGGATTCGATCGCCGACATTCTGCGAGAAGTTCGGCAATCGCTTCGAATTCCCCGAGCACCGCTGCTCGAGCCCGAAGCTATGAGCTACGCTGCTGCAGTGCGTCACAACGCTCCTCCTCGTGCACACATAAACGCCACCCCATCGCACTTCCGTCACCAGACGCCACCGCCGCCACCCCCCCCCCCCCCCGACGCCCTACCGTTCGCCAGCAAGCCAGCACAGTACGCCGAGAAAAACCGAAGTTTGGCGTGCACCTGACATCCGCGCGCTCTGCTACCACTGCGTCAGGCCGGGCACACATACTGCCGTTGCCAGTACCGACAGATGGGACTGCGTGGCTTCGCCGTCATTGCACCACGTCCACAGCCAGGGGAACGGCCACGTGACATCGCCGACTACCTGACAGGAACTCAGTGGACACCACAAAGTCCTTCCCGCTTGCCGTCGCCCAGCCGCCGCATGTCACCGCACCACCGGCAGTCCTCTGGCCTAATGGGAGGCCGGTCTCCTAGCCCGTATCCGGGAAACTAAGGGTAGCAACCGATGGAGGTGCAATTGGTGTGCGACGAACTACCGAAGATCCTCCGACAACGACGACGCCACAATGGAGCTTTCCGAACACGACGCCAACCACGCAAAGTCCTGTCGACGAAACCTCACTTACCGAAGGTAACCTGACGACGCAATATAGAAGCAGCGGAACAAGCGAACGAAGCCGTGGCCCGACGCCACGGCGGAGCAGCTACGCGAGACGGCGAACTAGAGACCTCGACGTTCTTATCGACGGCCACAGTGTGACCACTCTCGTCAATACTGAAGCCGACTATTCCGTCGTTAGTGGGTCGTTCGCCGCGAAGTTGCAGAAAGTTAGGACAGCTTGGGAAGGCCCTGAAATGCGCACAGCTAGAGGTAATCTCGTAACGCCTGCAGGAGTCTGCACAGCGAGAGTCACCATTAACGGCCGTATTTATCCTACAGACTTCGTAGTCCTACAGCGTTGCTCGAGAGATCTCATCTTTGGCATGGACTTCTTATGCCTCCATGGTGCTGTCATAAACCTAAAAACAAAGTCGATAACGTTATCCACAGAAGAAGCACTACCGCCGCGCACACCATCAAGAAACCATGCCTTGAATGTGCTGGAAGAACAAGTCACCATTCCGCCTCGCTCAAGCGTCCTTATTTCAGTCGGCACTCCTAAATCACCTGAGCTGGAAGGCGTCGTTGAAGGAAGTCAGCATCTGTTGGTCACCCGAATTATTTGCGTCGCAAGAGGAATTGCAGAGCTGCGGGGAGGCAAAGCAACGGTTATGCTCATGAATTTCAGCAATAAATACAAACACGTGAAAAAAGAAACGACGGTCGCATACATCGAAAAAATCGCGAAATCCACCAGCTAGTGCTGTCGCCCTTGTCGATTCTGCGGAACCTGCTCAGGAAAACCAAGTCCCCCCCCCCCCCCAGAACTTTCGACGTCCATCCCAGCTTTACACACCATAAGCAGGAACAGCTCAAGACCCTGCTCCCGCAATACAAAAATTGCTTTTCGTGATCGTCAAAAATTCGGCAGACGCCAATCACGAAACATCGCATCATAACCGAGAAAAATGCCAGAGCACTCCGTCAGGGTCCGTACAGGGTTTCGACGCAAGTACGCGAGACCGTAAAGACACAAGTTGATGAAATGCAAGAGGACGACATCATCCAGCCGTCCAAGAGTCCATGGGCGTTCCCCGTGGTGTTAGTGAAAAAAAAGGATGGAACCCTACTTTTCTGCGTCGATTATCCGCCTGAACAAAATCACAAAAAGGACGTGTATCCTCTCCCACGAATAGACGACGCACTGGATCAGCTCCATAACGCCAATTACTTTTTGTCAATGGACCTCAAGACTGGCTATTGACAAATCGAATTAAACGAAAGAGACCGAGAGAAGACGGCGTTTATAACACCGGATGGCCTCTTCATGTTTAAAGTAATGCCCTTCGGTCTTTGCTCAGCGCCTGCCACTTTTCAACGCGTTATGAATACAGTACTGGCAGGATTGAAGTGGCAGACTTGCCTTATGTACTTGGATGAGGTCGTCTTGTTTTCCTCGAGTTTTTACGAGCATCTTCGGAGCCTTGAAGATGTACTTCAAGCCATCAAGACGTCCGGACTCCCCCTGAAGCCAGTAAAGTGCGGATTTGCGGACGAGGAGCTCCTGTTCCTGAGGCACGTGGTTAGCAAGTTTGGAGCCCGTCCCGTTCCGCGGAAAACAGCCGCCATCGCCGACTTCCCGCCGCCCACTGACAAAAAGGCAGTGTGCCGATTTTTGGGCATGTGCGCCTATTATAGGCGGTTCGTTAGAAACTTTGCCCGCATCACCGATTCACTTATTGACCTTACCAGGGCCGACGTGGAGTTCAAGTGGGGAAAGCCGCAGGAACACGCTTTCCAGGAGCTAAAGCATCGCCTCCAGACGCCTTCGTTACTTGTCCATTTCGACAAATTTGCCGAGACAGAAATACACATTGACGCAAGCAGCGTAGGCCTTGGCGCCGTTCTTGTGCAGAGGGCTCACAAGCTTGAAAGGGTTATTAGTTACGCCAGCCGATCGCGATCCAAAGCAGAAGCCAATTATTCCACAACAGAAAAGGAGTGCCTCGCCATCATCTGGGCTGCGTCGAAATTTCGCCCTTACATCTACGGCAGGCCCTTCAAAGTTGTGAGCGACCACCGCGCCTTGTGTTTGCTAGCCACGTTGAAGGACCCTTCAGGTCGCCTCGGACGATGGAGCCTGAGACTTCAAGAATATGACATTACTGTCACTTACAAGTCCGGCAAGAAACACTCCGACGCCGACTGTCTCTCTAATGCGCCTGTCGACCAACCACCACCCGAAGACCCGGATGAGGACTACTTCTTGGGAACGATAACTGCCGATGACTTGCTGAACGACAGCGCGCCGAACCGGAACTAAGGGCCCTAATAGAATACCTTGAAGGCAGGACTGCCGAAGTTTCGAAGGTATTGAAGCGCGCACTTGCGTCGTTCTTCCTGCGAAACGGTCTTCTCCAAAAGAAAAACTCACCGCTTCGAGCCCAGTACCTTCTTGTGGTGCCTTCAGCTCTGCGACCAAATATTCTGCAGGTCCTGCACGACGATCTGACGGCAGGGCAACTGGGTGTTTCCCGCATGCTAGCGAGGATACAAGAAAGGTACTAGTGACCACATCTTGCCGCCGACGTCATTCATTATGTGAGGACATGCCGCGACTGCCAGCCACGCAAGACACCGCCGACAATGCCAGCGGGATTTCTGCAGCCCATTGAACCACCTCACCGACCATTCCAGCAGATTGGCATTGACCTACTGGGGCTGCTCCCGACGTCGGCTTTCGAAAATAAGTGGATCGTGGTAGCCACCGACTACCTCACCCGCTACGCCGAGACAAGAGCCCTGCCCGAAGGCAGTGCATCCGAGGCAGCTAAGTTCTTCGTCGAAAATATTGTCCTACGTCACGGTGCTCCGGAGGTCCTCATCATTGACAGCGGTACGGCAATTACGGCTGAGCTAACCCAGGATATTTTGGCATAGAGACAGACAAGCCACCGCTGTATGACAGCGTACCACCCACAGACGAAAGGCCTCACCGAGCGCCTAAACAAGACTATCGCTGACATGCTGGCCATGTACGTTGATGTCGAACACAAAACGTGGGATGCCATACTTCGGTACGTGACCTTCACATACAACACCACCGTTCAAGAAACGAGGCAGATGACACCGTACAAACTGGTCTACGGAAGGACCCCGGCAACTACGCTCGACGCCACGTTACCCAACGTCACCGACGAAGAAAATCTCGATGTGGGCGAGTACCTTCAGCGCTCCGAAGAGGCTCGACAACTCGACCGCTTCCGCATCAAGAACCAACAGATGATGGATAGCCGATGTTAAAATCATCGACAGCGCTTCGCGGAATAATAGCCCGGTGAATGTGTTTGGGTATGGACGCCCATACGCCGACGTGGCCTCAGTGAAAAATTTCTGCGCCGGTATTTTGGACCATACAGGGTGACTCCACAGCCCGGCCCACTCAATTACGAGGTTGTTCCCGACGGTTTCACGAACTCTCAACGACGGCGATCGCGACCTGAAGTCGTCCATGTCGCACGTCTCAAGCCGTTTCATGCGCGTTAATGAACTCAAACAGTGTATTTCTGTGTGTTTATTGTTTTTGCTGTTGTTATTGCTGTATCGTAGGTCATTGCTTGTACTTTTTTGCATCATTTTTGTACTTTCATTTTCTGCTAAAGCATCGGGACGATGCCTTTATTAAGGGGGGGGGGGGCAATGCCACGTACCTTAATTCGAGTTTTCTTATCGCCATGGTGAACTATGTTCAGAGCAAGCCACGCATACATTGTTAGAGAAGCTTCGAGGCTTATCATTGTAAGATTACGCCCACTTCCTGAATCTTTCAGATTATTCTGGAAACAGCGTCGCCTCTAGCGATGGCACTAGAATGTTTTATGGCAAGTGTATAAGTGCCGACACGCTTCGCCACTTGTCTGTTTATGGACGGCCGACGCTCCGTTCACTGCTCTCTGTGCAAGACTGCTACTGTAATCAGACTTTCCGTTTACCGGGCACTGGTTCGCCCAAATAAACAGTTGAATCCCAACATAAAGTCTCCTGTATTCGGCCACGTCACGACCCCGTGACAATATATATATATATATATATATATATATATATATATATATATATATATATATATATATATATATATATATATACATGTACGGTACATCACATCAACGCCGACGTCCACATCGACGCCGGCAGTGAAATCCAGCCGAAAGTGTCCATATAATTGCTGTCACAATAATATGAAGCGCTTCCAATGCTGGTAATAACAGCTGCGGTTGCATGAAAACAATGTACCAGTGACGTTGCGCAATATTGAGGAGTTGCGGGTTCAAACGTATTGACAGATCCACGCTCATAACCATAAAAATGTCTGTGGCTTGTTATGAGCTACATATTTACGTGGTGGTGGTCGCAAAATATTCGAAAATTATGGTGAAAGGGCCCAAATAAGGCTGTCGAAAGTGTGCTACTCACACCCGTATTTATACGTGCCGCATTCGAATAATTGATGCTCTCCTAATCAGAGGCTTTTCGGTGATCATTTATTTTTGACAAGGCAACCTGGTCTTCTATGCAAGTGACTTGCCATATTAACATTTCCACAATTCCTTGTTACTTGCTTATGTACGAATGACCGTCATTGTTGTCTGCAGCAACAGAATGGTCGCGTGGCTAAGCACTTGAATGAAAGTTAAACTCTCGATATGGAGAAAAACTAATTAGGTGTGATTGGAAATTAAGCAAAATTTATCGTTTCATCGAGAATCTCTTGATGTAAAATAGCACGTCGCAACACTACGTGAGCTTTTACCGCACCTATCGAGTATCGTCGAATTTTCGTTATGCTTTTTGTGTTATAAGTGACAGGTGACTTGAGCGAAAATACGTAGTAACTTTTTAACCACTTAGTAGCCCTGCTTTGCTCAACAAGACACAACACTCACGACAATTGACAGCGTAATATGAAGAGCCTCACGAGTTTCAGACGTAGTGGTATGCGCTCACTTGAAACTAAATGCATGGAGTTTCATGTAACAAAAATCAAGAAGGAAAAGAAAAGCTTATTCAGCTCGTCGGCTTTCCTAGCTACCCGCTTGGTCAAAAAGGCGTGGCATCTCACGCTTTTGTAGACGTGTCACCATTCTTGACATGCTTGTTTACCCTCACCATTTAAATTTATTGCGCAGATATTGCGCCGTTCCTGACTGAATGAAATACCACTGTCGCATGGTGTTCTGATTGGCTGCGGCAAAACGCAAACCTTGGGCTGCCAAAAAATAGTGGTCTCCGAGTGATCCGGCTCGCTGCATCGTTTTCCGAACGCTTCAGGCATCTGGCAAGAAGGTTTTAGTGGTTTTTGACCGGGCTAGTTGGAGAGGATTCAGAATAGCCCAAAGCGCTTTCAGTCATATGGACGAAGACACGGTGTTCGTGTGTCTCCTTTTCAATCGTCTGCCCAAGTACGCTGTAAGCTGCGGCTGAGTTTGCTTTCTGTCCGATTTCCCACTTGTCAGCTTTGGCCACTTCACCCTCGGTGTGGACTACCCTTCAAGGCACGTCACACCGACCGCGTATCCGGAAAGCAAACGTGCTTTATACGCAAAAGGGAAACACCTCACTGCCACTTGCCCGAAACGCTCCCCGATCAATATTCGTGCAGTAAAGTTGATCGCTTTGGCCGCAGCCAATCAGGGCCCGAGACGCGTGCGCGCAGTATTTCTTTGTGTCGCAAGATGGCGGAACGTCCACCGTGGATTGGTGAATTCCTCAAAGAAAAGTGATAAGGCCTAACAAGTTATCATCTCACGTTTTTAAAACGACACCGTGGAGGCCAAGCCACTATTTTCCGCCAGGCTGCTGGACAGGTTGCGTCTACATAAAGGGCAGTTTAAAGGCGTCTGTTTTCGGCTTTTCGAAGAATACAGCCATGAAGAAGCAATGCGAAAGAAGTTTGCATCGAGTGGGCAAAGCTATGAACTACACATGGGCTGTGTGTGAATAGCATTTTGTACCCATGTGTGTCCTATATATGGAAAGACGTGCATATATTCGAAGTGACTAAAACACGTAGACCACGTGCGAAACCTTGGCTGCAAGGATAGTCGATAAATAGAAATGCTGTGAGACAGATTATCAAAATAAATAACGATTTTAGAAGTTCTTAGAGGGGTTTATTTCCCAACGCAATAATTGATTGATTGATATGTGGGGTTTGACGTTCCAAAACCACCATATGACCATGAGAGACGCCGTAGTGGAGGGCTACAGAAATTTCGACCACCTGGGGTTCTTTAGCGTGCCCCCAAATCTGAGCACACGGACCTACAACATTTCTGCCTCCATCGGAAATGCAGCCGCCGCAGCCGGGATTCGATCCCGCGAGCGACGCAATAAGCTCCTTTACTTGACTACTTGGCCATAGGCTGCAAGGCCCCTTTAATGACGCTCCACTCCTCCTCTGAGAGAGCCTCTATCTCTGCACTCCCGCAGCGCAGCCCTTTCCCCTTTCTACCTAAACCTTACTCTCGCCATGCCGGAAGGCCACAAGACCCAGTACAGAACGTGCGGATAGTGAACAGCTCTTTAAATTTTCACGCCAGGGAGGCCACCGTATTGGAATGTGCGCCGTCTAATGTACAAGTTTGGCGAAATCGCAATCTTGGGCTGCATGTACTTAAACTGGCTCGTTGTCTGTTGATGTGAGATTCCTGCAAATCCGAGGTTCATCGGTTCACCCGTGAGTTAATATGTAAAAAATGAACGATTTGCACACCATCTTTTGTATCGAAGATGCAGTGGTGGATCGAGCCAGTCATTTCAATGGGAGGGGGGGGGGCAAGGTTGATTAAATTAACATTGGAGAAAGAAACGTAGTCATTCTTTTTTTGTTTTTTTACTAGCACATAAACTATATCATAGCATAAATATTGCGGACGTACCAGCAGTGCGCTCTGCCTGGTAACCATCTTCATTCCACGGACATGGCCTGCCCCTAAACGGCTCCGTTGTTAAAACCATGTGCTTTGAAAGGAAACTCGAGTGCACAGTTTATGCAAATAAGCATTCTCAAGGTAGTGATTTCTCGGCTTGCGTAATCGAGCATCAGGAGACCTTTGGCGGTTCTAGAAATTTTCGATACAGGGAGACAGAAAGTTTGGTATGCCTGAGATTCAAAGGCCGAGGCATTGAACAGTTTACCTGTGACCATCGCTGAACTACTGCACCTGTGTGCAAAAATACATAGCTCGCAAAGAAAATAAACTAAGCATACTGAAATATGCCACACACTAAAAAGGGTAGTCACCAGTAAAGATCTCAGAGTAACGTGTTGTCGAAGAGGCACTGAGCTTTTTTTAATGCTGTCTTTTCTGGAATAAATGAAAAACGAGCAGTCATTGAGGACACAGAATGAGGACGCCCAAGAAATAGCGCAGCGTTTAATTAGCGTTTTGTTGACTGCATAAAAAAATTAGTTTAAGGAAAGTTTACTGCATTTGTTGTTGCGGTTGCTGCTTTTCCCGTGCATAAAATTTGTCATCATGTTTGTCAGAAACCAGTAAGATATAAAATTCACCCTTGAATTGACATTCACATACCTAATGACAGATCTACAATGTAAATGGTCAAACGATATGAAAATGCACACACCCAAAATCAGGGGTTTTAAACATGTGGGCAGCACGCAGCCCGAGGGCATCTCGCTAGAAATAAAATGTGTGTGACTTTCGTGAATGGTGCTCACCTTAATTGCTCCCTTATCGCAAATAATAACGCTTTGTTCGGGGAATCTAGAGAGACGGAACTTGTCTTAAGCATTTTTTATTCATAAGGTACTTTGTTAGGTCCCCATTCGATGAAACATTGCCGTGCCACAAAATTTATAATGCAGAATCGGCGAAAAGATTGGAGTCATTCTGTAAATCCGTATCGACATGTTTGTAGAATTCTGGGGCCATTTTAAACAGAAATGATTAATATATGAACAGTTTTAATTAATAATGCACAGTTTTAAATAATGCACAGTTTTAATAATTAATAACAGATTAATAATGCACAGTTTTAAATGACACTTTGAGGTGATATATTGTTTACCCTTTTTCTCGCTTCAACCTTTTTCACTGTCCTGGCCCTAATGGGACTGAATCTCTGCTAGGTGGTTCACTAGCGAAGATGAGTTTGAGACCCCTGCCCTAAATTTTCCCAGATCTCCATTCCTCTTCGTCACAATTGTGACGCGATGTCGATAATTGTAAGTTATGCGAATCAGAACGAGTGGCCAAACGTGACACAAACAAACGAATAAAAGGGTAATGGTTCATGTATCTGTCTTTTCAACTTTTGTTCGGCAGTGGAGCAATATGGAATACTCAAAATAAAATGATTTGAAAACTGATCGTGGTATTGAAGCATATATAAAAGCTCTTCATACTTTGGTTTAATTGTATACAGGAAGCTCAAAGACTGCTGCAAATCATCGTCGCATAAAAAGAGGCCAAAGGTAGGATTGGAGCTTAGGGGAACTGGTGTAAATTTCAGCGCAGCTGAAATAAGTGCTGCACGTACTACTGCAGGGTAAGGATGAAAAATAAAGAGAGTATGATCGAGGTATAAATTGATTCAACCTGGCTGCATGAACATGCTTACCAATTCAGGCGTTTGGACAATATTCATAAATTTGACGCACATGCCATTAGCAGAGGTTGATACAGGAGCATTACCAATGAAATTGCGCACAGTTTTAACAATTCAGCATCTAGTTTCATCTGCTCAAGAAAGGCACGCAATGAAACCCCGGCCACCTCCGCATTCACCGTACAAACGAAAATGTAGGTCAGGGATTTCATTACGTGAAATTGTGGTGAGAAATATTTATTTGTCGATAAAGCTCTATCGCTTGCACGACTTCTAATATGCGGGGCGATTTCGAGCGCAGGAACTCATTCTGCAGCAGACACGCCTTTTTAGACATGGAAGAACAGCATTTATTTTATTTTGTTTTTTTGTACATACGTTTCCCTGAATATTATATATATATATATATATATATATATATATATATATATATATATATATATATATAGGTATGGGATATGGCACAACGGGAGCGTTGTTGTCAACAAGGATAAATATATTTCTTTCCCAACAGTTTCGGGAGGGGTCCTCCCTTCATCAGGGGATGAGTTATGATGAAGGGAGGACCCCTCCCGAAACTGTTGGGAAATAAATATATTTATCCTTGTTGACAACGCTCCCGTTGTGCCATATCCCATACCTTCACGAAGACTAACTGGCCCATTGAATTATTACTATCACTATATATATATATATATATATATATATATATATATATATATATATATATATATATATATATATATATATATATATATATATATATTTGCCGCCGCATCGACAACGATATGGCGGGAAACGACAGTGTGCGCCACCTGCTAAAAGGAATTGCGACTGTCACTTTTAACGCGCTTGTGGTGCAAAATCCCCAAACCATAGCCGATGTTGTCGCTACCTGTCAGCGACTTGAGGAGCTTCAGACCACTCGGGTACAACCTGATATGTCTGATCTGAGCTCAAGTCATGATACAACAGAGCTGCGTGCACTGATCCGCTCTATCATCCGCGAGGAACTTCATGCACAGGCTTCACCTCGCCACCTCGATATCCGAACGACGCCACCCGCTGCTAGTTTACGCGACGTCGTGAGGGAGGAACTGGCCTTGATGACTAGTACACCAGCTCCGAGTTCACATCCCATGCCCAGTTATGCTCACGTTGCTGCAACAACACCTACGCCCCACCAGAGCCTGGCCTCGATGACTGTCACACCTGTCCCGAGCTCATATCCTGTGGCCATGCCAACGTATGCTCAGGTTGCTGCTAGGACACCTGCACCCCAGCAAAGCCCAATGCAGTTACCAGCGCCCGAAGTGCATGGTTCGCTCAACTCACTCGCACCGCGACCATCCTCCCAGCCTTACAACGCCTGCCGCAGTTCGCGGCCGACTTGCTTCTATTGCGGCATCCGTGGTCATATTTCAAGGTTTTGCCGACGCCGTCAGCAAGACGAACGACGAAGCTACGATAACCTTGAACGGGACGACTTCTACGCGACTGGACCACCCTATCGTCGGCTGTATCCGAACAGCACACGTCGGTCGCCGTCTCCGCAGAACTTTGACCCAGTTGGCAGTTCCCGGTTCTCACGTCGTCGCTCACCTTCACCGATGCGGCGTTCCTCTTCTCCTCTCCGACCTTCTACTTCAATTCCCGACCGCCAACTGGAAAACTGAACGGTGCAGCTTCGGGAGGGAAAGCTGCATCTTTCGAACTGCGTCAAACTCCTCCGGACCACCCATCGAATGTTTTATTGGTGTATGTTGAAGGTATACAGACAGAGGCACTGGTGGACACAGGCACATCACTTTCCGTAATTCGTGCAGACGTTTGTGGCCGCTTGAAAAAAGTTAGGACGCCCTACGATGGTCCTCCCCTTCGTTGCGCGGATGGAGTCCCTATTCAGCCTTCAAGTGTTTGCACAGTCCGCGTTTTCATAGATGGCATCCTTCACCACATTCAGTTTCTTGTACTTCCTTTGTGCACTCACACAGTAAGTTTAGGATGGGACTTCCTTTCTTCGGCATCAGCTTTCATATCGTGTCGTCAGCGAGTCATTCAAATGTCAGCTACTGAGAGTTCATTGGATGTCGATCCATACAGCTTCCGTTTCGTTGCTGCCACTGATTGTTTCATTTCGCCAGGAGATCAACAACTTCTAATGATCGCTTCGGATACTATAGTTAATGATGACGTGTTCATAGCTCTATCAGTTCGCTCCAAACCTGCGGGGCTTACTATAGCACCCGGCCTTGTGCGGTTTAACGACGGCAAAGCATTGGTCACCGCCTCGAATCCAACTTTTTCGCCAGTGATGCGGCCCCAGGGCACTGCTGTGAGTTGCTTCGCTGACAGTGAGCCCTTTTTGCTGGTTCCCCTTCACGCAGAATCACCGCCTTTGCCTGCTACTACTGATATCAAGGCTACCACTGTTACCTTAAATGACACCATAAGTCCTCACCTCACTGCCGAGCAAAAGAGAGACCTCTTAGACCTTCTCCAAAAGCACAGCCTTTCGTTTGATGTACATTGCAAAGTTCTGGGCCGCACCTCCGTTGCAGAGCACATCATCGAAACCGAAGGCAGCTCCATTGTACGCCGCCGCCCATACTACCGTCTCTCTTCGGCAGAACGGCAAATCATTGAGGAAAACGTCGCCGACATGCACAAACGAGATATTATTCGACCTTCATATATATATATATATATATATATATATATATATATATATATATATATATATATATATACATATATATATATATATATATATATATATATATATATATATATAGCGTGCCCCAGCTATCTTTAGCTAGAGTTTAAAATTATGCCAAAGCACGAGATGACGGTGCGATCAAATGCATGTGCATGTTGCGGCGTGTTTTCTGGAGTGAGTCACACTATTTTTTCGTTCTGATAAATTGCTATAACATACTTTTTAAGCAATTAAAGTTGGGTGGACATTCCAATGAGAAAGTTGTTCAGCGGTGTGCAAATCGTCCAATTAGACAGTTTTGAGCTTTATATCTGTTAATTTTTAGTGTTTTTCTACAAACTTCAGTTACCCGCGAAATGCAAAAAACACCACGCGACAAGCCCGCTTGCGCGAGAGCGCGCACAATGTTTCGGGTGCTTCTTAAAGTTCCGCTCACGAACAAACAGCATTTACACGATTGTGCTGTCTCGACAGGGCAGCAACGATGACGTTGTATTTGCGATGAAAACGTTCCGCTATCGTTCACAAAAGCGATAACCGCTGTGACTGCTTACCACTGTTATGAACCGGTGCGAAGGCAGCGTATCGTTCGTACGCGGAACGTTTTTTTTGTTTTCTTTTCGTGGGAATTTGAAGTTAGCAGAAAAATAATTGATATGTGGGGCTTAAGGTCCTAAAACCATCATACGAATATAAAAGACGCTGTAGTGAAGCGCTCCGGAAACTTCGACCATCTGGGGTTCTTTAACGTTCACCCAAATCTGAGCACACGGGCCTACAACATTTCCTTCTCTATGCAGTTAGCAGAAAAACACTAATAACTAACAGATATAAAGTTTGGAACTGTCTAGTCAGACGTTTTGCAAACCAATCTAACACTTTTTCTTTGAAATTTTTAACCAATTTTTGTTCCTTCAGAATTTAGTTAAAACGATTTAAAGAATTGAGCAGAACACACACAAAAACATTGGTATATCCCACGTACTGTGGGAATCAATGATATGTGAAGCACGAATGAGGGAAGTTGAGTTGTTACAATAAAATCAGCACAACATTACGAGGCCGACTTAAGTTATGCCGTACATAACTTCCATGTCATGATGATCATGTTTGCGCCTGGTATTAGTGCTCGCCGTCCAATATGGGCAGAAACAGCGCACAAACTCACGGGACGAAGAGAAGAGACACAAAAAAGGGCTGTTTGTGTCTCTTTTCTTCGTCCGCGAGCTTGTGCGCTGTTTTTGCCTATGATGTATCACCAACTAGCCCAACTTTCAGTCTTGCTCGCCGTCCAATAACGTCACGTAATACCAAGTTTGATTGATTTGAAACTCGCGAAATGGCCGTGAGAGTGCAATGAACGTAGCATGTAGGTATGTTTTACATGACACGCATATCATGACTATCACGTTTGGACACGCCATTTATCTTCATTGTCCATTCGCGTCACGTAATACCAAATGCAGTTGATGTGAAGCTAGCGAAATGACCGCGAGCGTATCACGAACGTCGCATATATATTCTTACATGACATGCATGCCATGTATGCCATGTTTGCACCAGTCATATACCTTCATCGTTCATTCACGTCACGTAATACCAAATTTGGTATATGTGAAGCTAGCTAAACGGCCATGAGTGCGCATTGAACGTAACATGTAGGCATGTTTTAGGTGACATGCAAATCATGAATAATATGTTTGGACGTGCCATTTACCTTCGTCGTCCATTCGCATCACGTAAGATCAAATGTGGTACATGTGAAGCTAGCTAAACAACCACGAGCGAATCACGAGCACGGCATGTACGTTCTTACATGACACGCATGTGGTGATTACCTTCTTTGCACCAGTTATATATCTTCATCATCCATTCACTTGACATAATACCAAAATCAGTGTATGTTAAGCTAGCCAAACGACCGCAAGCTTATCATGAGCGTTTCATGTAGTTTTGTTCTGACATGACACGCATGTCATGATTATCATGTTTGCGCCAGTCATATAGCTTCACCACCCATTCATGTCACGTAATACCAAATTGATTGCATGAGAAGCTAGCTTAACGACTGCAAGCTTATCATCAACGTGGCATGTATTCATGTTCTTACTTGACACGCATATGATGATTATCATGTTTTCACCAGTCATATACCTTCATGATTCGTTCACGCCACGTTCATGATGATAAGGAGTGGTTTTTAATGGCGCAAGGGCCAATGGATGGCCAAAGAGCGCCATTTCAATAGACTAGAGACATGAACAATGATATGATGCGTGGCTGTAAAGGGGCCTTAAAATTATTCGCGCTAACGCGGGTAAAAACATGGAAGTAATAGAAGCATGACAGTTGAGTGAGATATGTGCAGTGAAAGTGGATGGCAAAATGTCATGGTAATAAAACCATGATGGAGATGTAGTCACTGCAGCCACGACCACGGTGCAGAGGTCGGGCTACGGATTACCTCGAAATATGGGGTCAAAGCTATGAATATCTTTCAAAAACGTGAAAAGTGATTACACTGTAAAAAGCGGATCCCTACCGATGAGCATCCCAGGGTGTAGTGGGAGCTGATGACGGTAGGGCCGCAAGAGAGAGAGAAAAAACATTTATTGAATGAAGCTTGTGAGTGAAGATAGTTATAGCGCGAGAACAAAATGACTACACAGATACAAGAAGGACACGAAAGACATTCCTTGTCTCTGTGTCGTCGTTTTGTTCTCGTACTATAACTATCGTCATGCCATACCAACTAGCCCAAGCTGCCACACTTGTGAGTGAAGGTGGGAGGGTCCCTTATTCCAGGAACCCTCTGGCATGGACAGCCCGCCGGGCTCGAGCGACGAGTTGACGCTACTCGACGAGGTTCGGCTGGGAGATCGCAGCCTCCCACGCTTCACTGAGGAGGTCTTGGTCGGCATCTGGTGCCGTTGCTTGTAGTCTTGGGACGCTTAGTTACTGCAATGTGCGCCAGAGTGTCTACCACATTGCAGTGAGGACAGATGTAGCTGTGCAACGTTGGCCTCATATGGTGCAATAGTACGCCGTAGGTGAACGTGTTGCTTTGAAGACGCCTGTAGTCAGTCCCTTCGTCTCTTGTGAGTTTTGGATGTGGCGGAAGGTATAAAGTGCCTTTTTTCTTAAAGCATCTAGCTCATTTCACTGGACGAGAATATGGAGAACCGTAAGTGGCTCTCCACATCTCTCACAATATGGTGGATTGCCGGTAGATATAATATATGAAAGTGTGGAGTGCGTATGTCCTGCTCTAAGCCTTGTTAGTATTAATTCTAAGTGTCGTGATTTTGATAGTGGCGGCCAATTACCTAGTTGCGGCCTAATAGCATGGAGTTTACTGTCTGTGTGTTTATCCCACTTGCTCTGCCAATACCCCCCGAGCTTTCGTTTTACAAAATGTTTCAAGTCAAGTGCAGGGATTGGTATTGATTCACTAAAAGTAGTGTCGTTGGCGGAAGCAGCCATCTTGTCGGCCAAAACGTTCCTTTGTATCTCACAGTGCCCTGTCACCCGGCAGACAACGACATGCTGTTTTGATGTGTACAGTGTGCATAGAAGCGAGTAAAATGACACCAGCACGGGGTTATTGTGTTTTAGGGGTTTTCAGTGCTTTAACCACACCTAAGTAATCTGCGTACATTACCACCTCTTGTAATTTTATCTGTTTGTTGTGTTTTACGACTGCCAGTATTGCGTAAGCTTCTACTGTGAAAATGCTTGCATCAGAATGAAGAACGCCGGACTCTGAAAAGGATTGGCCTACCGCTGCATATCACCCAAAAGTGTTGTAGTTTGAGGCTGAGGCATTGGTAAATAACTCAGGGCATGTGTATTTATGTTATAGTTCTAGGAAGTATGTATGTATGTGTGAAAGTGGTGCGTGCTTTGTGACTTAAACAAAAGAGACATCACAGTCTATAAGCTGCCACTGCCATGGTGGCAGATATGCTGCAGGAGCCATCAAACTGTGTTCGAGAAGAGGCACACCTGAATCTTCGGCCAGGCCCCTTACACGGAGCGAGTAGGGCTGCCGCTACAAAGGACGGTTCTCTAACAAGCCAGAACAAGACAAATCATTACTTGTGAAATGAGAGGGGTGTTTCTGGTCTGCCTTCACCTTCAAAAAGTACAAAAAGGACAGGAAACATCTTTGTAGGTGGAGCGACCATTCATTCGAATCCACGTACAGGCTTTCCACAGCGCTAGTTCGAAAAGCACCCCTAGAGAGGCGAATTCCCAGATGGTGGACAGGGTCGAGAATCTTCAAGGCTGATGGTGTTGCCGACTTATAGATTGGAGCACCGTATTCTCGGCGTGTGCGTACGGGGCTTTTATATAAATTCATCAAACACTTCTTGTCATTGCCCCACGTAGTGCGTGACAACCCTTTAAAATATGTATTGTTTTTAAGCACCTGTCTTTTGAATACTTGATGTATGGGATGAAGGTTAGTTTTGTGTCTAATATTAGTCCAAGAAACTTGCGCTTGGTCTTCACTGGCAGAGGTTGACCATGCAGGTCAATGTCGGGGTCAGAATGAAGGCCCCTCTTTCGGCAGAACAAGACTCAAGTGCTCTTTTTCGCGTTGAGTATAAAACCATTGTCATTTGCCCATTCAGACACCTTGTTAAACCGTAGTTAAACTTGAAGTTGGCACATTGAGATGTTGCACGATTTGAAACCAATCTGTACATCATTGACATATATGCAGTAAAAAATATTACGTGGGAAAGACAGGGGCAAGGAATTCATTAAAACTATGAAAAGTGTGCAGCTCAATACACCTCCTTGTGGCATTCCTGTTTCTTGGACAAATACTCGAGATAAGACAGTGCCGACTTGAACACGGAATGTACGGTTGGACAAGTAGCTTTAGATGATTGTCAGCATCCTACACTATTTACCTAAATGTGTCAGGTCTCGTAATATGCCAAAGCGCCATGTAATGTCATATGCATTTTCCATATCGAGGAAGACAGAAAGAAAAAAAATTGCTTATGAACAAAAGCGTCACAAATTTGTGCCTCGATACGGACAAGGTGGTCAGTGGTGGACTGAGCCTCTCGAAACCCACACAGGTATGAGTCCAGTAGGCCAATTTTTCATGCAAATGCATCAGGCGCCTGGTAATCATTTTCTGGAAGACCTTGCAAAGACAGCTGGTTAACGCTATTGGCCTGTAGCTGGAAACTGAGGTCGGGTCCTTGCCTTGTTTTTTGAATTGGGATGACGATAGCTTCCTTCCAGGCAGAGGGTAGCTGGCCGGAAGACCATATCACATTATACAGGTAGAGGAGAGCTTTCTCGGTTTCAGTGGGCAGGTGTTTTAACATTTCATATGCCAAACGGTCTGGGCCTGGGGTAGATTTATTGCAGCAGGTGAGTGAGGCTTGTAGTTCAGCTAAACAGAAATGTTCGTTGTATGCCTCATGTATTGTGGGTATGCGCTCTAATTTCTGTTTTTATATTGTGGTTTTGTATCGTCAGAACGCTTAACTATAGTGTGATGAGCTGAAGACCTGCTGGAAGTGCGCCCCAAGAGTGTTCGCGTGGTCTTCCAAGCTCTCCCTTTGTGTGTTCACTAGAGGAAGTTTGTGTGCTTGTTGTCCTGCTACCTTACCAACCATGTTCCAGACTCTCGCCTCATCTGTGTATGAAATAATGTCTGATAAAAGTTTGTGCCGAATTTTCCTTCTCGCCGGTCGGCGCGTCCTGCTTCCTTGCGGCTTGATGTTCTGAAAGTTTAGAAGATTCTCGACTGTAGGTGAGTCTCTAAGCAACTTCCATGCCTCATTTTTTTTTCACGCATCACGGCACTCGTGATTCCATAACAGGACTCGTCGTTTGCCTGACAGTTCACATGTTTGGGGAATACATTTCGTTGCTCAATCAACCAAGAAAGCTGTAGAGTAGCACACAGCCTCCTCTATGCTTAACACCGCCATGTCAGTCCAAGTTAATACATTCATTTTTAGAAACTTTTCCCAATCGGCTTTGTGGGTGAGCCATTTGGGAACCTGTGCAAGACATGTATTTGTTACTTATGTGCTGATAACGACAGGCAAATCGTTACTAGCGTATGGATTATTAATGATTTACCATTTAAGTAGAGGCAGGAGTGATGGAATGTTATACAGAGGTCTATTGGTTAGTACGTATTGTTGGCGATGTTGTAATATGTTGGCCCTTTCCAATTATGGAGGCACGTACCGGAAGAAAAAAGGAACTGTTCAATCAGGCGACCTCGCGCATCGCAGCGAGAATCACCCCAGAGGCTACTA
The DNA here is from genome assembly GCA_013436015.1 of Rhipicephalus annulatus. NCBI lineage: Eukaryota > Metazoa > Arthropoda > Arachnida > Ixodida > Ixodidae > Rhipicephalus > Rhipicephalus annulatus. The sequence goes on from WOVY01011915.1 coordinate 132,556, forward strand.
TGTGCATTAAAATCCCCTAGGACAAGGTAGGGTTCTGGAAGTTCGTCTATGAGGGACTGGAATTCATGTTTTTCAAGACGGTGTTGTGGAGGTGTGTAGAGAGAGCAGATGGTGGCAAGCTTATTCATAAGAACTGCTCGAACAGCCACCGCCTCAAGGGATTTTGTAGTGGTAGGTGATTTAACGTCCCAGAACCACCATATGATTATGAGAGACGCCGTAGTGGAGGGCTACGGAAATTTCGACCACCTGGGCTTCTTTAGCATGCATCCAAATCTTAGCACAAGGGCCTACAACATTTCCGCCTCCATCAGAAATGCAGGCGCCGCCGCCGGGATGTAGTGGTAGGTGTGTGCATGCTTTTTCTTGATTGACTATAATGGCAACACCACCGGATGGCACAATGGAATCATGCCGGTCCTTCCGAAAAATAACGTAATGACGTAAAAAGTTGGCGTGTTTAGGTTTCAGGTGTGTCTCTTGTACGCACAGCACCTTAGGTATACACTCTAAGAAAAAAATTACCCGAATAAGGAGTAACGGAGGCCAATAGGCACGCGCGATGAACGGATGGACCGTTACGGAGCAACCATAGAGGGAAGCGTGCCGGGTGAAAACCACTTAGTCTCAAAACACGCTCCAAAGGGATGAACCGCCCGGAGATTCCAGGCCGTGCAAAAATCGTTGCCAAGGTCACTAGCCGCCCTCCTCCTCTCCTGGCTCAGTCTTTCCCCGTATTTTGCTGGCGACGGTTCGCGCTGCGTCGCGCTTGGTGTGCCCAACCACGGCCGCCTGCATTCGACGATCTAGGAATTACGACGTAGTGCTTGTTTGTACGCTTGAATGAGTGTGGGCTGCTGCTTCTACATTTCGCTGCACCCATGAAGCCTGAAGCAAGTCTCGACCTGTCACCACGCCACGCTGTATATCTCTGGCTTCAAGATAGTCACGACCAACACATGACAACAGCAGTTGGGAAGGACACCATGGCGGCCTAGAAGACAGCAGGCCTATCGGATATATACTTCAGTCCGACTCAGGGCAGATATCAACGCTGGATTCTTTCGCAAGTAGGTTATCATTCTTTATTCTACTCTACTTGTCACGTGTGCGATACGGATCGCACTTGCCGGCAACGGGCTCGGTCGTGTTGCATATTCACGCACGAAATGCACCGCCAAGGTCAGATTGGGTGTCTGCAGTTCACGTGTGCTTTGCGACCGCCTGGAAATCGACCGCCATTGCCATCGCCTTCCCGTATGCTCCCTCATCGAGTGCTCGCCTGTCTTCGCCGCCGCGATGAGCTCCGGGCTGACGATATTGGGCTGAGACCTCGTCGCTGTGTGGGGAGTCGTCGAAAATACGTTGCGGGTTCTCGTAACGAGCTTGGTTGTAGTATGTGATGCGCTGTAAGTGCACCAGCACGGGCTAGCGGGGCTTTCGCTAGCGTCGTAACTCAGTGAAAATTGGTCGCCATTACAGTTGGATTTCCCGTCAGTCGGTCGCAAGCAGCTCGGTGCCGTCCATCGGCCGCGGCGGCGGATTGGCGTTTGCGTACTGCACTCGCTTGAGTTTGTAAAAAAGGGCTGCATTACCGTCGATTTCTTCGGCGCTAGCTCCAAACCAGCTCCGCGCTGTTCGGGGTGGCAGCCAAGCGTACGCTCGCTCTCCTGTTCGAAGTTCGCTGGCAGCAGACACTCCGCGTGCAGCGCCGTGTTTGGTCTCGCGTTCGCTTGCTCGAGCTGAACGACGTCGCTCGCTTAAGGCTCGCCGACTTGTTGGCGGCACGGTGGTTCGCGGAGTTGTGGCTGAAGCCGCCGCTCCTAAGCTGTTGCGCTACGTGGATCGAAATGAGTCTTTGACGATGTGTGACATCACGGTTAAATCATTAGCATGTCATATCTCACGTATGTTTTAATTTCACCTTGCACGTATTTATTAATTTGTTCTTTCATTCATTCATTCTTCATTTATTCTTTCATTCATTCATTCTTCAACCAGCTGGGGGGTCCCTCAGGCGAAAAGCGGTTGAAAAACCACTTGAAAGTGCCTGAGGCCGCACGTTCATGGCAGCCGTTTCGAAATTACGCTCTTAAAAAATTTGCTGTATTGTAAGTAGGCAATTAGAATAAATAATTAGATGAATATTCTACAAATACAACATTTGAACAAATAGACACAGAAAAAATTAATAACTATGTATATGCACTTCAGAATACCCCGAACAGTATCAAAATAAGCATGACACAGACTGAAAAAAAATGCGATACATCGAGTAATGATAACATAGCATAATAAAAAGAAAGATACTAGGCCAGGGTGAAGAAATATTGCATTTCTTATTTTGTGAAGAATAAAAAGTTGGGTTCATCATCTATATATTTATTAGGTAGGGATGCTAATGTATATTCAAGGGGCTATAGAAAATAATTCGTGCGAGAACAAGGAACGAGCCACCTGTCGTGGCTTCGGGTTCGTGAATCCGAGTGGTGAAGACTTACGTTTGATATGTCTTTAAGAAATGTTCGGAAGTGTTCCTTCACAAAGAAGTAGTTAATGAGTTGAAAATTGTACATGTGTTGCATGCTGATTATCTTGTAGCGGTGGAACAAAGTACCAGTGGAAGTACTGCGTGGGACATTTGCAATGTAGCGCAGTGCCCTTTTCTGCAATAAGTGAATAGTTTTTACGTTGCCTAAGGTTGTGGTGCCCCAGACGAGAAGGCAGTAGTTTATGTCCGAGGAAAACAAAGCTTGGTAGATTTGCACTTCAGCTTTTTCCGGAAGAAAGTGCCGTACTCGTGAAAATACTCCAGCTGCACGCGATAATGACTTAGTCGATGATTCCTCATGACGTGACCATGTCATATGAGCGGAAAAAGTTACACCTAGAACTTTATGTTTCTCCACTACTTCTACGGGTTTTCCCTGAAGCGTTAACGATTGGTGAAGATTAGTTTCCGTGCCCCTGGATCTGAAAAAGACAGCTTTCGTTTTTTTCCAATTTGTTCGCAGGTCATTAGTAGTAGACCACCGCAGTACATCTGATATTACGCTTTGGGCTTTGACATTATTCTCAGCTGAAATGTTTCCCGAAACAAAAAGACTGGTGTCATGCGCGTACAGTAGAAATTCAGCATCGTTATTTATGTCGACAATATCATTGATGTAGATATTGAAGAGCATTGGCTCTAAGATGCTTCCTTGAAGCACACGGCAAGAAATGGTTTTATAGGAATAAAAACAGTTAGTGATTGAAATACACTGCTTCCTCTCGGACAAATATGAACAAAATAGGGAAGTAGCTACACCACGTACCCCATAGGTGTCTAACTTGCCGAGTAAAATGTGATGATGAAGGGTATTGAATGCCTTGCTATAGTCAATGAAGACACTCAGCGTAAGCTTTTTTTTCTTCGATGTTTTTGGTTATCAATTCTTTTTGGGTTAACAACGCAGTCTGTGTGGATTTGACACGCTGAAAATCATGCTCATTTTTGGAAAGTATGTTGTGCTTGTTAAGAAAACTACTCAGCCGGCAGAAAAGAATTTTCTCTAATGCCTTCGAAAATACAGGTATAATTAAAATGACTCGGTAACTATTACCACTATTACCATAATTAACATCTTCAATTTTTTATATGACGGATACTTTTGACATTTTCATGAGATTTGGGAAGCATCCAGACTGTAGAACTAGATTAAACACGTAAGCTGAACAAGGAGTAAGGAGGTCAATTACGTGCTTAATCGCTTAGACCTGAAATTCGTATGCATTCTCATATGCATTTGTATTTACCCTCTGTCTCGTGTGACTCACTATTTTACATACTTATTGTGCCGCCGTGGGCACACACCGTGCTGAAGGTTGCCCAGCTAACGCAGAAGGTTGAGTCGACGTGGTTTGAATGTAACGAATGTGAGGCGACGTTAGACGGTAAAATATAACATTGCACCGACGTTTATAGTATGACGTTGCCATAACACAGTGTTTTTAATTTTGCAGCAACATTAAAATAATGACGTGTTCCTAACGTGTTATTCTTAACGAGTTAACAACATTCGTATTATCACGTTGCCCTAACATGATGGTAATATTGTGGCAACAACAATCAAATAATCACATTGCATCAACGTTGTATATAGACATAAAGCCCATGTTTAACAGCAAACGTAGAGACATGGAGAGCATAATCGCTGAAACATCCGATATCACACATAGCAACTTTTTTAACTTTGTGTACTCATTTCAATAATGGCTGACAGTGGCTAGTTGTGTGGGCGAGTAAGAAATAGAAGAAGCACGAACAATACAGACAACAGTTCTGCCTATGTTCTTCACACACTAATCCTTCTATGAATCTGATTTCTTTACACAGCTGCATTATATTTATTTATTTGTTTTACAATAACGATTGCCCTAGAACAGGAGACAAAAAAACACCGTCATTAGTCACTTGACTAGGCCTCTATAGCTCCACGCCATACGTTCTTCACAAAGAGTGACTGCATTGGCAAAAAAAAGAAACACAAGAGCACAATCACATGGTGGAGACCATTGCGTCCCCTTCTTACGTCCGTAGCTAGATATACTAAACCAAGTGAATTCTTATGTGAGAAAGATATGTGCAAGTTCAAGCCTTTAGGACCCCGAATTTCCAGGCTACAAAAAGCCTGCTGTAGGCAGGCTTCATCTTAACATGTATGCATACAGACTTGAAGAATAAATTACTTGTCTATTTTAATTATTACTGTGTGGTTGTAAAAATAGCATGTGAGCCATTACATTATAAAGTGAGCAAGCAGTAGTTAAATCAAACTGTGCCTCCAATATGGTGCATCGCCACAATCATGTTTTAAAGAGTGCTTTCGGATTAAAGACACAAGAAACAGATATACTAAAACGGGACCTAAATGCTTGCTTGATGCAAGGCAACAACCACAACAAACCTTACGATTGGCAATAGTTATAGAAGTGGAACCAACAGGAACCATGGAGTTAAAAAAACAGCTGTTTCACAGAGCCCTTACTCTTGGGGAACATAAAAAGCAATGCAATAATTTGAGAAAAAGATGCAAACAGAGAAATCAGTAGGGTTTCTTCAAAACTTTTGGTTGGAGTGTAAATCATCTCCCAGCTTCATACCCAACCAGATAGACTTCTGTCGAATGTGTACATTCACCGCCAACTTGTGCACCATTTTGTAAAAAGCTGTGTTAGGCGCAGAGATTCGATTGTGAAATATTTGGGAATCTCATGTGTTGCCACAAGATGCTGGAGCTTGTGTTGCAAAACTTTCATACTGGGCTTGACAACCCACTTGCAGACCACAGATTCTACCAAACTAAACAGTAAAAAAATATACACATAGCAGGAGATTGTATAGCACTGAAGCCTAGCAATCTGTTATTATTGTTCCTCTAAATACTGGTCAAGTCCAGGTCTCTAACAATTGATACAGTGCTATATACTTATACCCTTACCCTGCATTACAAGTACACATTTATGACCTTGCCATGAGAGGTAGACTCAAGTAATAGCGTGAGAAACACTTTCAAACGCCGGCCAGTGACATTCAACATTTCCAGGGAAGGATACTGCTCAAAGAAATTCGATAGCATCCTCGACGCAGTGCAGTACATCATTTGCGCTGGCAGGCTGTTTGTATTTGGTTAATCATTGCATTGATCTTTAATGACGTGTACTTGGCCTGTTCTGAAAGAAAAAAAATATTAAGAAATGGTTGACGACTTCTAGTGTTGTAAGATCCTTCTGCTTTGCGGATGATTTTTTGCTGTTTCACTAGGCAGAATCAATAGGCTGGGAGTAGAATGTCTTGCCCACTTTGAAACTTTCTTAGGATGTTCTCCAACTTCTTGAAATAGCGTAGCTGCTTCTTGAATGAGGCACGATTAAATTCTTGAACTTAAGGTGGTTTCTCAGAGAATAACACTCATTGGTAGTATGAACCTTCTGCTTGGAAGCCATTGCTGCTTCTGTGTCGCGGTGTTCAAAACTGGCTAAAAGGCGGAACATGCACATGCCTTTGCAGAATGCTCTGTGGTAATCGACTCATCTCAAGCAAGGTGGATGATCTTTGTATCTTTTGTACCTCTAATTGTATTTGCTCAGAGCAGCCTTTGCAGTCGAGTTAACTTGTCGGATAGATATGGAGGGGCACGGTTGTTGTCTTCAAAATATCAAGTGATATATGCTGGAACACACTTAAAATCAATTGTACAGTGCTTGTCACACTTGCAGAACACCACTTTGGTTTCTGTGTAAACAACCCAGTGCCTTGTACGTCATAAGTTTGTCTTGGCTTCCAACACCCTTGCAAGTGCTCTCCTAGCAGACTTCTTCAATTGAAGAGGGGCAGACTTGCATGGGAGCACAAAGGCTGATGTCCTTGCTTTGACTGCACATTTTTATGCGTCGTGCATATTTACATCTCCGAGGCAATTATCGCTGCACCCAGAAAGCCTTCATAGAAGAAAGTTGTCTGTTCGGTTACCACGTCTACGCGGTTTTGTGTACATGTAGCCAGCTATGTTCGCATGAAAATTACGTTACGTCGCACCTCACTTGTTTAGCGCCCTCTGAAACCCAAATCGTGAATGCGCACTGCAAAACCTTTTTCTAGGTAACTAACTATTTCATCCACGTTCAGTGTGTTATAAACTACTTATTGAAACAGAAAAAAAACGCTATGAACATATTTTGTGTGACTGCTCAGGCTCTGTCTATGAAATATAATTGAGCCCTTAAATGCTCCTTTTGTTCTGTGACATGCAGAAGGGTCACTGGCTCAGACAGGAACCTAACATAATGATACACTCTGTGAGCACCGTCGCATTCTATAAACAGCAGTTTAAAGGTTTCTCGGAATCCTTGCGTGGGTTGATGGGTTAGGCCCATTTTTGAAGAGAGTGTTTCTTGCACTTAGTCCAGCTCAAAGGGTCAGGGAGAGAGTGGAGGAGGTCGCAAGGTCAACTGACGCATGTGTAAGCATGCTATCGTTGCACCTTTGAGAGAAGGAGCATTCTCTTTTGGTGGGATTTAGAGATGCGAGCAGTCAGGCTGCATCGTTTTCGTTTCACTTATCCTGATTTAATGATCTGTATGGTTTAACGTTCCAAAACCACCATATGATTATGAGAGACGCCGTAGTGTAGGGCTCCGGAAATTTCGACCACCTTGGGTTCTTTACCGTGCCCCCAAATCTGATTACGCGGGCCTACAACATTTCCGCGTCCATCGGAAATGCAATCGCCACAGCCGGGAATCGATCCCACGACCTGGTTTCGCTTATCCTGATGTTTTATTCTGGTGCATGGTTTGATGCTTTTATTTCTCGTATTTTTTTTGGATACAGCTTACCCTTGCTGTAACTTGATGGATAGGTGAACAGAAAAATTTGGGTGTTGCAAGGGTTTCGTTATTGGAAAATAACACAGTGCTTACTGAAATACGCAAAGATGCATACCATCGGGGAACAAAATTGAGGGCAAACAGAAAAGGCGTCACTCTAAACTAACTTTTCTTGGAAAATCAGCGAAATATATAAGCGTAGCAACCATGCGTCTGCACATTGCATCACATGCTAGTCAAAAAACATGCAATAAGACTTACAACAAAAGAATGATGACAAAAAAGTCACTAAAGAAAAAAAGCTTCTAAGAAACAACAATTCCCCACCAGGCAGAACAACAGATGACACTAATAAGCGTATCTCCCTTATTTTTATTGTAGATTGCTTCCATAATTTCACGTGCCGAGGTATCATTACTCTTTCCAAGGACGGATACACTGGAAAACCTAGCCTCACATTTGCAGAAACTACAATGTCCTGGCAAATATGCCGAAAGTTTATTTTTCACAGGAAGTTCTTCCTCCCAAATTCTGTCCTTTACGCATCGGCCCAATTGCCTGCACATTGTGGTTCCTGCAGGTGTGAGGCTAGGTTTTTCAGTGTATCCGTTCTTGGAAAGAGTAATGACACCTTAGCACCCAAAAGTATGGAAGCATACTACACTACAAAGAAGAGATACGCATGTAAGTATCACATCTGTTGCTCTGCGTGGCGGGGAATTTCATTCTTCAGAATCTTTTTTTCGTTTACTGCCTTTTTTCTCCTAATTCTTTTGTTGTCAATCTTATCGCGTGTTTTTTGACTAGCATGTGAGGCAATGTGCGTGCGCAAGGTTGCTACACTTATATATTTTGCTGATTTTCCGAGAATAAAGTTAGTTGTGAATGACGCCCTTTCTGTTCTTTCCTCAATTTCCTCTCCGATCGTATGCATCTTTTTAGAATTAAGTAAACATGTACCAACTAGCCCAACAAAATGATTTATTAAGGTGGTGGTCCCACTCCGGCGGCACCCGCTCTGCATTTTATTCACTGTTTGCTGACGTTCTACGCTCAGCCTATTGATGTGAATTGTAGTGCATTAGAAAGCTTATATTAGAAAGCTCACATTACGCTTAGTCTGAAGGGGTTTTGCATAGCTTTCAAAACAGTGCGAGAAAAGACCAGTGCGTTTGCTGTACAAGCCTCTGTTGCACCGGAAGTGTGGCAAAACTGTTCAACATCATTAAATGAAATTTCTTGAGCCTCTTCATAAAGCATTATGCAAGATTTTATGAACAAATGTAGCCGTAAAGCAATCAAAAAGTCATGCAGGCTTCAATCAAAATGAGCAGAACAAAGTAGGTTTATGAGTGAATAACTTTTTTCATTTTTGTGTAGAATAACAATATTGAGTGGGTTTCCAGGCTACAATGTACCTAATGTATATGCGAAGTTGTTTTGCGTTTTGACAAACAGCTCATGAATAATAACTGTTTGAATTCACAAATTTATGGATTCACTTGTTCAGGCATTACCGACGAGGTGGAAAACCAGGCCAAGATGAAAATCTGAAATTTTCAATATTGAAGCAACCGCCTTTCTATGCAGAGAAAATTGTCATAAGTTAATTGAAAAATGTAAGGCAGAGTAAATTGAGCTCATTTTTCTGCTTGCCAGGTTTGTGCAAATTCAATTTTTTTCTTTTATTGCCAATTCACAATTATCACACATTAGCGGGACTATGTCATGTTTTGTACTTACCATGCAGTGCTCACTAACTTTGCGTATCAGCGCTTGAATCAAAAGATTTTCAACAAATAATAAATATTGCTAACATTTTTAGTGGTGGCGTCATCTGTGAAAAGAACCATGAAGTTGTCTCGTGTCAGTTCTGACGTTTGTCAAAACTGATGCCACTAAACATGACTATGCCGCCGAAACACGTATGGGTTGTTTCTCCAGATTCCAGACTTCAGCGTCTTCTAGCCCAGTGGGTAAATTTATTCGCTACGTCTCCAATACACAATGTGACCCCAAGAGGCTGCTGAAAAAAAAAGAAAGAGACAAAGTGACAGAAAGAAAGAAGGGAACAAAGCGTGCCACATTCCTGACCAAGTGGTTTGGCAATTGTGCCGAGGACTCCAGGACCTGCTTGGCTGCTCGCCTTTGTAGCCAGGGGACTGCAGAAGCGTTTCTGAAGTACACAGAGAACTTGACCTTGCCTTCTATTTTTGAGACTCGTAGGGCCTTACCTGGTGGTGTTTCCTTCACGGGGAGGTGAGGAATGTTTGGCCGTGTGTGTTCCACGTGACACGGATTGAAGGTTAGTATAAAAGTGGACCCTTTTTGAGAGACTAGTCTGCACATGTGAAGAGGTGGCGACATGACGCGCATCACCTTTTTTTTTCTTGGGAAAGAAAGGGAGGTCACAAGGCCAAGCATCCTCTATAAACGTTGCACAGAGTGGCGAAAGTTGCTAACTGAGAGGTAGCTAGAATCGTCTGCAAATCAATCCTGAAAAATACTAAGCCCCCGAGATTTTTTTTATCAGTGTGTGGCGGATAACTTCAGAGGGTACGGATCCCCCGTTTCGATTTCGGCGACCTTCATAGAGGCGCTTTTCAAACTTTAAAAGGGCCCACTGACAAGTTTGTGGATAGTTTGCGGGCAAGTTGGTGGAAAACAAACTTGCATGTGCGCAGTAGCTATATTATAAAATGTTAGTTAATGAGCCATATTTCCCTGACTGCAGCAAAAAGTGCGGATGGCTGCGTGAGCTCTATAGCGTTCTCAGCCGCGCGCAGCAAAACTTTGACGCCTTCTGAAGTTTGGAAACAATATTTTCAGTATCCCAAATTCTTGATAAAAAATGTGATTGCTAGCGTAATGCTTACTCTCAAATTACGGTAGCACGTGTATTGCGAATGATCATTGTGTCCTCGAAGATTATTCATGTGATGCCATTTGCTTGTTGTAGTGGTCAGTGACTTGTCTAGCAGAGAGGTAGCAGTAATAAAGCTTCAACTGCATGAAATAGGCAAGATGGTCACCATTTACCTCTAGCTAAGCTTAGCTTTGGCAAGTAATCTGTTCGCTCATGTAGGTCATGTTATATCTTACTTTCTAGGCACCGGGCCTTTACTGACCATAGCGGGACATAATGCATTCACTCTCAGCATCGGCCACCATAGACATCTAGAAAATGAGACGTTCGCAGAAAATGTAGACGCACTCAAGCGTATTTCTCCAATGAACTTCTTCGAGTGCTCACTTGGTGCAGCCACAAATGTGTGAGCTGCCTATTCCCCTGCACTTCCCAAATGACAAATGCAATACCCGGACTTGTTTTGCAGCTTCCACTCGCTAAGCCAAGGGCCCCAATCAGCTAGCGTGCTGTCCAGACACTCAAGATGGTAAAAGCACAAAGAAGGTGGGAGGGGGGAGGCAATTTCAAGTTTGAAACAAAAGAAGTGGAACCTTGAAAAAAGACTGTGCGTGAGTTTTCTTGATAACCATATCACATGCTAGTGCTATGAGTACTCACATAGGTGAGCACTAATGAAGCATTCGTTTCGTGTGATCACTTTGTATACCATACCACTGTGCTGCTGTTCTAAAACTGGAATGAAAATATTTGCTTTACCATGCGCACAAACTCATCAGATTCTGACAGGTCGGCCGTCGCATTCATGAAAGCCCAGTAAGTGCGCAGGTGCGGTGTGACATTTCTGTCCCAAAAAGACTCCCAAAAGCCCATATGCATTTGTCTTAGAGGATTTGAACGCCGAAGCAGCTGTACTTTTCTGCTTTTCGCTCGACTGTATTCCCTCGCCAAAAGCTTTCTGCACCTCATGCGGTTTGTTAGTTTCTCGGGGATCTGACCAATTTAGACCGAGTGGCGATGTCACTTGATGGCGTCATGATTTCGAAAATTTTGTTGATCTACGGTGTCAACCAATGACTTTATATAGCACTTGTACAGACAGTGACAGGCACTTTTCACGCTTGAAAGGGCCTCTAAATCTTCCCTAACATGTGTACTGTGCTGTTTATTTTGCAGGAGCACGCCAAGATTATTACCTTTTAACACTGCATTGAATACCGCCTAAGGCTTATCATATTAAATACCCACTTTTTGGATTAGAAATATGTGTGAATATAATATCATTAGATTCGTTGTTCAAAGTTCAGCGGGTGCAATTTGCATCTGTCTTACAAATTAATTGTAGTTCGAGCGGAACTCGTTTTATAGCTGAAAGAATTTACTCTCATATGTTTCTCTATATCTGAGCACTGCATTCTTTTATGTAAGTGTGAGACCGCCTTCTAAGTGTGAATGTTGCGCTGCTTGACCTCATCTTTCCCTCTGTTGGCTCACGACACTTGCAACACATCATGATCAATGTCACCCAGTCCCCATTCATGTTTTTGAAGGTTTCAAGTAGCTCTGTGAGAAACAAAAAGAAAGTGGCAAAAGATATATATGTTTAGCGATGCATGAGGCTAGTAATGTTTTGGCTGGCAAATTCCTTCCGCCGTTCATGCCCATGAAATCACTATTTTTTCGCTCACTGCAAGGCATGGAAAAGGGGCTTTGTGTAATGATAGCGAGGAAGTAGTGAAAGATAGTTTTCCGGGTAGCTTCTGTATATAGCGACGTAAGTATCAAGCGGACCATGCGCAACACCTGCAGTATATGTGCAGAGGGTCCACTATTAAACGTAACGCCGGAGCACGTGTGATCTGCTCTAGTGTTTTTTACAAACTGCCACATCTACTGACCATGTCATCAAGTGGAGGAGGTGACATTTAACATCCCCTTAAACGGGTTTGCAAACCTTGTCAGCTATAGCTCGTGTCTCTAATCTCACTACAATCCCCTTGTAGGTTCCTAGAAGGAATATGAATAGCACCGGCAGTGAATAATGCTACCGGCTGCAAAATAAAGCCCCGAAAAGGGGGAATCTGAGCACTTCTGTTGAAGGAAGAGTACACGATGTAAAGCAGAGGTTGAGAAAGGGAAGTAGCAGGACAGGAAGCTTACATGTGTAGCAGGGACGCCTGACATCATGCCCATCAAGGTGCTGCCTCACAAAGACTGTTGTGCAGCTGCGGCCTGCTAGCAATGTTTCAAAAAAACAAACAAAAACAGGCAGATCTTCAGAAACACTGAAATTAAATGGTTTATCGGAAGAAAAGCTGCTCTCAAGAGGAATTTGTATGCTTTCGTCTTTTTTTCTTGTTTTTGTTCAGTGTGCTTCAAGCTCCGACACAGGCATTACAGAGTGATGCATATTAGAGTAATTTAAGTGTCAGAGACACGGTATGTTGTAAACAAAATGTCGTAAAATGCTGCTATTCTGTTGCTTTGCACACGGCAAAATGTTGCTAACATAAGTTATAGCAGTATAATGAAGGCTAGGCATTGCACGTGAGTTAGCCATATTTTGTTGTGAACTGCAGCTTAACATGATATTCAAGGGAATGCCTCTGCGAAACCACTGATAAAGTGTCCTAATGACGAGGAAGTACTTAAACTTTCAATGTTATACGACAAAGTGTAGAGCAAACAACTAAGCTTGTCCTATTCTAAAGAAAAAATGGGAAATTTCACTTAAGGCAAATGCATGAAATTGGGTCAAGTTTGTCGTTATGCTTGAAATTCAGGAGGAGCAATCTGATAGAGTGAGCAGCACTCGTTGAGCTAACTCTTAACCAAAAATTTGGTAGTCAACTGTTGCACTTCTTGAATTAACACAGGCGGTGTAACCAAATGGAAAAGATCCATAGATAACAATTTCCAAGAAAACAGTTCACTGTTATTACCATAATTATGGAATGGTAGATTATCGGTAGTCAACGCATGGCATGAATGCTGAGTAGTATTGTTTATTTTTTCTCAGGAGGGAATTATGTACACAAAGATAGAAAGAAAGTCTCAAAATGTTTGTTTTTTTTTGTTTGCATAAACAATTTTTTCTCTGAAAATATTTGAACATATGTCAAATTAACATGGAAACAACACTCTGCTCCTTAGTGATTATATTATGTACTTCAATGTCACACAACAAAATATAATGAATCTACACAGACATTTCTCCTGCTATGTGAGTGGCATCCTCAGTGTGCACTGGCACCAAATGTGTGGAGGTGACCGAATTCACTGATTGTCTCGTATGTGTCTAGTCATTCGGATGGAGGCCGTGCTTTTTATTGCACGCTGGCTGGTCACGACGGTCTAACCACGACTCGAAAAGCTTTCTCTTCCCTCTCTTTTGTTCCCGAGCCAGCGTCATCGAATTATGAAAGACGAAGGCATGCCCCATTTTCAAGCAGTGTTGGATGTGTTTTGTCTGAGAATGCGTGGTTTTTGTGAGGTCCCCTTTGTGTTCAAAAAAACTCATTGACCACTTTCTGCCAGTTTTACCAATATAAGGGGTGTCGCAGCTACCGCAGGGGAACTTGTAAAGAAGAAGAGGAAGAAGAAGAAGTGTCTCTTTAGAAGAACGCTTGTTTCAGCGCTCTGTTTCATTTTAGTGAAATCATCGGTCTTTTGAGGTGCCTCACCTCTCCGTCTTGCGGTGATGGACACGGAGCATGCCAGAGGCCCGCCTGGTCACAGGTCCTCCCACCCGTCAACCACAAGGAAGCGAGCTGGCTCTCCCAGTGACACTGAGGACACCGATCTCTACTCTATGTCGGAAGACGACACATCCGATGGCAGCTTTATACCTGTCCGAGGTAACAGGGCAAAGAGAAGGACGGCGAATACAGCAGCATCAGCTCCTGCAAGCACAGCGACTGTGCATTCAAGGCCTGCGCGCTGGCCGCACGTCATCATCTTCATGCCCGAAGATCCATCAAGCAACCTGCGGCTCCTGAACAGGCAAGCCCTTTCGTTTGCTCTCGAATGTGCGGTGCCACATTAAATTAAGGACGTACGAGTAAACCCAAGGAAGAACATTCTCGCCATAGACGTGCACGATGTGAGTGCGCTAGGACAGCTGCAGCAAATGACTGAGCTAGGTGGCATTAAAATGCGCCCCTTTATCCCGATGGATGACAAATCAATTGCCGGTGTAATTTTTGACATCGACACTGCCATTCCTAATGCTGACTTGTCTACCCTCATCAAGCCTGCAAACGAGGGAATTGTCATTACGCAAGTGCGGCGCCTTGGAAATACGCGCTGCGTAAAAGTGTTTTTCAAGGGAGATTGCATACCGTCCCACGTTAAAGTTGGACATTTTCGACATCCGGTTCGACCATTCATCCAAAAGCCACTTCAATGTCATCAGTGCTTCAGGCTAGGACACGTCAAGGGCGTATGCCCCAACTTACGACTGTGTCCCCGCTGCGCTGAACCTCATGCTGAAGACACCTGTCGGGCGACTACTCTGAAGTGCGCCAACTGCAGTGGTCCTCATGCTGCCTCGTCGAAAGACTGTCCTCGAATCCAAAAGGAGCACGCGGTTCTCAGACAAATGGCCCGAGACAACTCAACACACAGGGAGGCAGCCGAAGTAGTCCGGCGTCGACGTCGGCATCATCGAAAGTCTTCAAAGAAGGCACATTCCGGAGACGCTCCTTCCCACTCTTTAGCGGTTCTATCCAGTAGCGCCGCGAAAGGGCCCACCACTTCTACGAAAGAAAGAGAGAAGCCTCCTTCTCTGGAGGAATGGCCCACGCTCCCAACGCGCTCTTCTGCCAAGGAACCTCTGCAGGTTGTGGCCACACAAGAGCCGTCTCCAACCATGGAAGATTTGCCTAAAACTGATCGTCAAGTGATCTCGGTGCTGCATTCCAATAAAGAAGCCATCCGAGCGATATTAGTCGACATGAAGACACCATCTGCTCGAAGCGCACTTGGACTATTGGACGCCCTAAGCCCAGTGCTTGAATCTCTCAACTAGGAAGATGGCTACTCACACCTCAACATTTCTTAAAGAAGTCAAGGCTGCATCCGTCATCCAATGGAACGCCAGAGGACTAAAATCACGCCTTTCAGATTTTCGTCAGTTTGTGTTTACCAACGTGTTTCCAATCATCGTCATTTGTGAACCCAATTTGTCGAAACCAATAAGACCATCGGGGTACGAAGCTGTCATGTCTTCAACGAACAGTGCGTGCAGCAAAATCATTGTCTTTGTTCGTCGTGAACTGACGTATGTTGTGCAACCAATTGCACCTCACGATGACAATCAGTATGTCTGCATCACTGTGAAAAAGAACCAACTCATGTTTACTCTCATAGGCGTTTATATATCGCCGTCAAGTAAACTCGATTCCAGGAGATTAGCGGATAATTTGAGAGTGTGTCCTGCACCATGGGTCCTCATAGGTGATTTCAATGCGCACAATCATGCATGGGGAAGTACGCGGACAAATGCAAGAGGACACAGGTTAGCAAACACCGCCTACAACTATGGCCTTACTCTCCTGAACGACGGCAGCCCCACTTTTCTTCGAGGTGTGACATACGGCAGCTGTCTCGACCTTGCTTTTGTCTCCAACTCCCTCGCGAGATACGTCAAGTGGTTTCCAGATGTTGAGACACGAGGAAGTGATCACATTCCAATCTACCTTAACATCAAAGGCTTGTCTAGTTATGGTCCACGGACGACCATTCGAGCAGTCCAATGGACCAACTTCAAATCTGACATGGAAGATGCTTGCAGCGATGGCCTACGATCTGGGTTAGAGGAAACAATTAAGAGCACAATGCAAAACGCCACTCGCACGGTGACGATATCTTCCACACGAAACGACTTTGATATAGAGTTGGAGCGACTCCGAGCACTGCGACGCCGGGCGGAGCGTCGGTATCGGCGTACAAAATCAATTCACGATCTTAGGGCAGCCAGGAGGATGCAAAAGAAGATTCGGCGTCGCATGGATAGATTAGCGTCGGAACGATGGACAACGTTTTGCCAGTCACTAGACCCTCGCAAGCCACTCTCACACATTTGGAAAACGGTGCAAGGTCTACGTCACCCTACGGAACAGCGCTTTCCATTCAAAGCGCTCGCGCTATTTCAAAGGAGGCAAGAGATCGATGTCGCAGAAGATTTCTGTGCGCAGATCGCCAACCAAGCCACTCGTCCAGATTCTCCAGTGAGAGGTGACATTCCCCGCTCCCGTGACTACCACATGGACCTCCTTTTTACAATGGAGGAGCTCGAGGCGGCACTAGCTCTCTGCAGGCGTTCAACTTCTCCGGGCCCAGATGGTATTTCGTACCGAGCCTTGTGCAACCTTGGGGAAGGTGCAAGGAGAGAACTGTTGAGCCTCTACAACATCTCGTGGCAGGATGGCTATGTTCCTGATGACTGGAAAGTAAGCCGCTTGTTACCCATCTTGAAGCGGGACAAATCCCCACTCGGACTAACCTCATACCGCCCAATTGCACTGGCCAGCTGCGTAGGGAAGATAATGGAACGGATGATACTAGGCCGCCTGGAGTGGTATCTTGAATACCACAAGATTTATCCGAATTCAATGGCTGGTTTCCGACGCGACCGCTCTTCTATTGACAATGTCGTTGATCTAGTTTCGTACGTTCAGCACGAAAGATCCCGTAAGCGACTATCTGCAGCTTTGTTTCTAGATGTGAAAGGCGCTTATGATAATGTACTACATGAAGCCATTTTGGGTGCTCTTGCGGTGGTTGGCCTTGGTGGTCGAGTCTTTCGGTGGATTTCGAGTTACCTGGCTGCAAGATCATTCTTTGTGTTAACAGAAGATGGCCCAACTACGCGACGCTATACTTCCAGGGGTGTTCCTCAAGGCGGAGTTCTTAGCCCGACGCTATTCAATCTTGCACTGATTGGCCTTGCTGAATACTTGCCAAGCACCATTAAAATCTCAATATACGCAGACGACATCTGTGTCTGGACATCGGCAGTCACACGTCCTCAGATACGTTCCCGGCTTCAAAAAGCAGCAACTATGATTGCCAACTACTTGTTCAAACAAGGTCTCAGCATATCACCAGAAAAATGCGCGCTGGTGGCTTTCACTCGTAAAGCAATGACGCCTTATGTCATCTCAATCTGCGGGCGACTGATTTCTGACGCCAAAACCCACCGGTTTTTGGGCATCATTATTGATAGGGACCTCTGTTGGAGTCCACATGTGACCTATATGAAGAAGCGCCTGACCGCTATTTCTCATCTGTTCAAGTTCCTGGCAGGAAAGACGTGGGGGATGTCAGTAGACGCAATGATGGAGCTCTACAGGGCCCTGTTTCTCGGTTTCCTCAGATATAGCTTGCCCGTGCTTAGCAATACCTGCAAGACCAATGTTCGTATTTTACAGGCAGTACAAGCCCAAGCGCTGAGAGTGTGCCTCGGTCTGCCCAGATATACGTCAACAGAAGCAACAATTGCAATTGCTGGTGACTATCCAACACAAACTCACATTGTTGTTGAAGTCCTGAGAACACACATCCGACACTTCGCACGTGCCCCCGGCCATCACCTTGCACTGTTGCCTTCAGAGAGGCGCCAAGCATCGTTCGCCAAAATTATCGTGAAATACAACAATAAACTTCCCTCGGGCTTCACTCATGCATCTAAACCATCCATACCACCTTGGTGTCTTATTCGACCCACAGTGCATCTTAGTGTACCAGGGATCCGGAGGAAATCTGAGTTTTCGTCGCCCGTGCTGAAACAACTGTCTCTTCTTCTTTTGCACGAGAAATATTCAGACAGCATACATGTATACACCGATGGTTCCACGAACCACCAGTGTTCGTCAGGGGCAGTAGTTATCCCAGCAAGAGGTGTTACCATCAGCTTTAAGACTGACCACTCCACGGCATCTACAGCAGCGGAACTAGCTGCTTTGCGCGCTGCACTTTGTGTGAGCAATCGGGAACCACCGCAACAATGGTCGATTTTCAGCGACTCAAGGGCTGCCCTACAATCTGTGCTCTCAGCACTGCGTCGCGGCCCGTACGAACAGCTTGTTTTCGAAATTCGATGCCTTCTCCACACTTTACTCGAGAAAGGGCATCATGTGACGCTTTAATGGCTGCCAAGTCATTGCGGCATCACAGGGAACGAACATGCCGATACTGCCGCGCGGGCAGCCCTTGAAGGAACACGAGAAGAAGCCATACCACTTTCGAGGACTGATGTTGCCAGTAATCTTCGACGACTTGCGCGTGAAATCACGTTTTCACTATGGTGCCCACCGAGCATCGACACGAATCGTCAACACCACCTGTCCTCTTTGATGGCTTTCCGCATGCCCACAGGACTCGATCGAAGAGAAGCCACCCTACTTCATCGCTTATGGCTAGGAGTGGCATTTACAAAATCTTACTCCTTTGTCATAGGAATGGCCGACAACGCTCTCTGCGATGCCTGTCATTGCGAAGAGACGCTACACCACATCCTGTGTGACTGTCCATTGTATGAAATCCAGAGACAGTCACTGGCGTCTGTTTTTGCGCGCATCGACAACAGCCAAATGTCTGTGGACACTATTCTGTCAAGTGCCCGAGAGAAGACACTGCAACAGAAGGCGACGAAAGCTCTGTTGAAATTCCTACGCGACACCGACTTGAACAAGCGACTGTAACAGCAATGTCACACACCGCGAAAGACAAGACTGGACTATGACTGAGTGTGCGCGCATGTGCTGCCGAATGTGCTGTTTCTATCTTCCCTCTGTGCTCTCTTTCATCTCCCCCATCCCTCTCCCATGCGCAGGGTAGCAAACCGGCTGCCTATAGGCTGGTTAACCTCCTTGCCTTTCTTTTCCTTCTATTTTCCTTCCTTCCTTGTAAACGACCCTGTTTTGATCATTCACAGTGGTGCTGTCTTTGGGCTTAGAGAGCATGTTTACCAGGGTAAAATGAGGCTTTAAAATTGTTTTAATTCCCAGTGGACGAAGTGCTATCCGAACAGAGTCTGAAAAACCTTCAACGTAAGGTGCAGAAACAATGGGTTTTGTGCTTTCTCGTGGCACACTCCTTGTTCTATTTTGCAAGTGTTTCTGGGTGTTGTTGATAAACCAGCTTAGATAATGGCTTCGTTACAATTCACCAACCACGTTTTCCATCTATATGACTGCAAGTGCTGATCAGTGATGTATGCGCCACCTTATGCATGAGGGAAATATGCAGGAAGTGACGAACAGGGCTTAAAGAGCACAAAGGAGACATTTCAAAAGCCATTCATGCCACGCATTATACGGCAAAACTCGTCGAACACTGCTCGACAACTGGAGATGCCTTCGACTTCAATAACAAGATAAAGCTAGCTCGGGAACAAAAGTGGGGCTGGAGAAATCTTCTCGTGTCGTGATTCAATAGTGTGACAAGTTGTTGCGCCATAACAACCGCGGCTGCATACTAAGCGACATACGAGACAAGCAGCAAAGTGTGTAACCTCCGCTCATTTGGTGCCAGGGCATACTGAGGACGCCAGCTGCAGATTTTGCGAAACGTCTAGGTAGTTTTTGCTATAATTTTCTGTGTTAAGTATGAGTCTATATTTCTAATTATGAAGTGGCCTATCTTTTGGGGAATTTTTACATGTGCTCCTTGGTTATAACTCTGCTGCATACTGCGGTGTACCAAAAACATGCTGAAAATTTTATTTCGATGTTTTGGATAAAATTTTCTTATTTTGTTTTAGGTACATATGCACGTGCCGGAAGAAGAAAATGAGCAGCAGAATTTCATCTTACTTTGCCACCAATGCAGCTGATGAGGAGTGATAGAAGAGAATACTATGCTGTGAGTGCCTTCTGTTTGGTAGCACCATATTATATGGCAATTTTAAACTACTAACAATTTTCTTTGTGCATCATTTATAATAATTAATTCAACGAACATTGCCACCCTGAAAATAACTAGGTAGACTAAATGTGTTTGAGCTGAAGAACTGAAATAAGACTGTAAATAAGCTCGAAATGTTGATTCTTTGCCATCAACAATGGGTAAGGAGCCGATCATTCAGCTCAATAAAGCTTCACAAATTTCATCTCTGCACTATTTAAGTTTCCTCGCTGCAGTATTTTTTCACTGCTGGATCGTTACATAGCTTCCTGTCAGTCCTGGCACAGCTTTCATAGGATGTTGCAGACAGATTTTGTGAGCCGATTCACTGCAAGTTTTAGAGAAGTGTTCCCATTTAATTATTTTGTTTGCTTGATAAGCTACTAGTATGGATCTAATCACTTCCTCTTCATAATGCAGGCCCTCATTGCCAAACGATTGCCTTACATCATGGCTTGTTCCACAGTCGTCACAGCCATCATCCTGCAATTGCTGTTTGCCGACATCGTCGACAGTGTGCCCCTCTTAGACGTACCCGGACCTAGCGAACTTGTTCACTCAAGTTGAACCACATTGGCAAAGTCTCTAGCAAAGACTGGCAACTGTAGCATGCTGCTCAGTTTGCATATGTGAACTCCACAGGGCATGTGAACTGTTGTGGTGGTATGACTGTCAATGGCTTCTCTGATGGTGATGCAGGTTGGTGTCCAATTGTAATTTTACTCTAAACGATTGCATTTCCTGTGCATGTTGCTGTTCCTGTGCCCACAAGTATGATTGTATGTGTATCCTTATTTGACATGTATGATGTTATATTTTTGTGAGAAATAGGATGCTCGGTCATAATACTCGTTCTGAATACCTTCGAAAAATCGACTTTCTTCCTAAGGGACTTCCGCAAACAAGTGGGAGTCCTTTGGCACTTTTTCAAAGATGCGCATAACCACTCGCTACAAAGTATCAACTTGGAAGCTGCATTCACTGCAAATCCAAAAAAGTTGAAATACTAAAATTAGTGGCACTCAAAACAAAAGAAATACATAAATAAAAATACTAGACAGCTATATAGAGCAGTGAATAACAATTCAAAGGTAACTTGAGCTCACCTCCAGAAAGAAATAATAAAATCTGGACTGAATGAATTAGCATAATTGTGTCAAGGTAGTTTAATCATCCAGTAGACAAAAGGACAACAACTTGGTAATGAACTGAACAGAAAATAGTTGCATGCCTTGTGTATTCGTTTCGTGATCAATATTTCTCGCTTGGTTGTGGTTGGGAGGTCGCTTTTTTTGCGCGAATTACACTGAACAGTTGCTCCACTGATCGCGGTTGGCGTTTTCTGACCGGGTGTCAGCTACCTTAACTTCAAAGGCGTATTTTTTTATGTAATCAATCGGCAACATTTAATGAGCCGCTTTTCACTGAATGCGTGTGAGGCAGTAATCATGAAGTTTAGCTGCTTTCAAACTGATAAGCTTCTTTTTGATGTGCAACATGCTTTGCTACACAGATATCGGCAGGTTGTTCTGTTTTGTAAAAACAAGTTCTTGTTTTGAACCTTTTAAGCTCCATCGAAAAAAGCTGTACCTGAGTGGGACGTGCCAGTTTTTCAATGCTGCTATTTCGTCTCTGATAATGAAATCATGACATAGACAGTAAACAGCAGTGGGAACCACCATTGTATACAATGCATGCAAAATTACCGATAAGGCAATGGCTGCCTATTATATTCGTGTCCTCCTATGTATTTAACACATAGCAGTTTCGTCAGTGTCTGCTTTCTTGCCCATTCACTTTCCCACTGATGTTGTGAATACTATAGATAAAAGCTTTTTTCGCCAAACTTGTGCTAAGATTGTATAAACAAGTTGTGTTTTCATTTTGGTCCTGTATTTGTTTTTTTACGACCCAGCAGTTGACATAGTATGAAAGAAACTTCCATTGTGCCTTGTTCATATGAATGCTTAAATGTGTTTGTTTTGTAACACTCCCATTCATGTCTTGCTCTGTGACAACGACAAATAAAGAAAAAGTTAGTATTCTTAGTAAATAAATGTCTTCTTTTTTCTTTAATATGACATCCAGGCACTTTGCCTTATACTTTCCTGCCTAAGCTGTGTGACTGCATGTCCTCATGGTGGCTGCGATTCCGCACATAAAAATGTTTCACCCTCAACACATATTCACTCATTGTAGTCATTGCTTATCCAGAGCGAAACCACATTTTTCAATGCTCTAAAAATGCAGTATTTATATGACATGTGTTGGAAGCTTTGGAATTTGAAAAGTGTGTTTTTGGTTTCACAGACATGCACAAGTGTGTTTTGACATTTATATAGCTTCCCTGTTCCAACACCGCTTGTTTATGCATGTACGAATGCGTTGATAAAGATCTGTTAGAAAACAGTTTTGTGCGTGGACAATAATAATGCATTCACGCGAGGACGGTGCTCGACGAGACCATGCAAACATATACACATTGCTATCTGCACTTGTCGACGCTGTACGCATCTTCCTCGCTCGAATGTCTTGCCCGGTGGCTAAGTCTGTATGACACTGCTTGATTTTCTGTCTCCTGTTCTGGCACAATGGCGTTAACGGCCCAGCCGCCTAGTATAAAGAACGTTAGGAAAAGGACAACCGTGTTTCAATGGACTGTCCGCAGTCTCCGCTGTCGTCTTTCTGACTTCAGACAGTTTCTAAAGAAGCACCGCTTTCTGATGATCACCATCTCAGAGTCCCGAGTGCGCACTGGCATACGCCTTTCTCGATACATCATCACAGTTTCATCGACAGGAAGAAATATCGGTATTGTTACCTTAGCTGTTCGCAATGATTTAAATTTATTGGTCACACCATATCAGCTGACGCGTCTAATGAATATGCTGCAGTGACAATGGTGTTGGGCACTTTGGTCTTTACGGTGATTGCGGCCTACATACTACCTCGAGCTGCATTTGATGTGACCAGGCTGCAGGAGGAGGAGGAAGCAACAAAAAGGGAGAAGGCAGGGAGGTTAACCAGAAAGGCATCCGGTTGGCTACCCTACACTGGGGGATTAAGGAAGGGGACAAGAAAGACGATAAAGAGGGAAGAGAGGCAAAAAAGTGGGTGGGGGAGAGACTGACAGTAATTTCACTGCAGCGTGTAGAAATCTACCGCATGTCAGAGGCGTTCACACAAGCCTGTCTTTCTCAGGAAACGCAGCAGGGCTTTCACTGCCTTGTGAGCTGTCCAGGCATGTGTACGTTGCTGTAATAGCACCTGCACAGAAAGAGGCCGATCATCCAGTCGCCGCATTGCGTTGGCAAGTACTTGTCTATCCGAGGCAAATCGAGGACAATGACACAGCAGGTGTTCGATATTTTCGTCGGTGCCGCAAACATCGCATGCCGCACTGTCAGTAATTCTGATTAACGTGGTATAAGCTTTCGTGAAAGCAACTCCCAGCCACAGGCGATAGAGAAGCGAAGCTTCACGTCGATGTAGGCCGGGTGGAGGCCTAATTTGTAGTGAACGGTCGAGCTCGTGCAGTCGTGTACGTCGTATGCTTGGTGTGTTCCACTCAGTCAGTGTGAGACTGCGGGTCAGTTGACGAATCTGCCTCAGTAAATGGAACAACTGGACCTCACATACTAACCTACAATGCACACCACTTAGCCTGATGCGGCAGGAGGATCTCAGTCCGTAGTAGACACCTTTTTGCATCGTACAGCGAAACAACCTGGTGGCTCCTAATGATGAGCAGCCAACCTTTTTCAAGAATGACCGATGCAGCGCCCTGGATGTCACTATGACCTCCACGTGCATCATGTCTACAGAGATCTGGTTTGCTGACGCCGAAAGTCATGGGAATGACCACGTGCCCACCTACATCTAATTGGGCTGTCCTACGCTGAACAGACCGAAAGATGGTTCGCTGCACAATTGGGATGTATATAATGCTGCAGTCGAATACGCATACCCACCTGGAATGGCGTAAGAGGAATTTGTGGCTGCGCTAAATCGAGCAAAACAAAGCGGCATTCAAGCCTCAAGAAATGAATTTTTGAAGCTTATTTGTGCTTTCTATTGCACTGACCTGAGGCGATTGGTAAAGATGATCGTTTATTTCATTAGTCTATTTAACAAAGTTTGGTCAAAAAAGTGCGAGAACATTCAGAAAAAGAAATAAGAAGTCTGTACTAAGTTAACAAAAGCTTGAAACAGCGAAACTGCACGATTGTGAGGACACTTGAATGAATGAATGAATGAATAATTGAATAAATAAAAAAATATATAAAATAAATTATCTGATTGTTACAAGGTTCTTCAGGCTTCATCTAGGTGACGCTATGTTGTTTTCAGTTTGAAGCTCAGCGACAAGGGTTTCGAGCTAAACCATAAACAGTCACAGACGCGACAGGATTGTCTAAACTCTAGAGGACAGTCGTGGTGGAACTAAACGTTCGCACCTCTCATAGATCCACGGGCGCGACTTGATTGTCGTGGTCTTTCCATCGCGTCGGGATTTTCTTGCGGCCGCCGTTGGACTTCGCGTTCCTTACAGTATTTTCTGGTCGTACGTACTCAGGTCTTTTAACTCGCCGCCATTGGTTGGACTAAATCTTGCCTTTTTTTCATTTTTAGGGGACCAGTGGCGAGTATTGGCATACACCCCATTTCTGCGGCCATTGCATGTTCATGATTACGATAGTTTTCTGGAAACACTGAGAAAGAATGGTTTGCGGAACATCTTCGCTATTAAAAAGAAGAGTGTACCATGCACCACTTTGGAATGATTCGCATCGCGCGCACTTACGCGCGCTTTTCACCGACCATGGGCGCCCGAAGAATCACGATTTGCGTAACACTCTGTTGTCGCTCGGGTACTTTTCCATTCGGAAGCGCTTCGGGGCGACCACAACACAGGCGTAATCACTCCCGCGCGGCACCGAAAACAAGCTCGCCGCTCTCGGACATTCATTCGCAACAATGGCCCGACAGCGAGAGAAAGAGACAGAGAGTAAGACAGAGGCTCAAATCACCCACCATCAGTCAGGGCCAAAGCTGGACCGCCGCTGTCGCCACGATGCCATATCCGCGGTTTCCGGAGCTGACCGGGAGCGCGGGGATAGGGGAGGCGGACATCGGCGGGAGCGTTTAGCGGAACGCGTTTCCAGCAAGCAAGCCGACGCTGTAGCGTCAGCGGCGGTGGAAGCAGCAGGTCATCTGTCCTTCGCGGCCGCCTGCCTCGAGAGGCGGGTGGGCGGAATCGTGCTTCAGCCCCGCGACTGCCGATGGCAAACGTCTTCCATTTGTAGTTGCACAGTTCGGGGGTACAGGAAAAACACGCTGTACGCAACTTCTCGAAGAGAACGGCGTGCCGCCGGCAGTATACACTGCGCATCGTCGGCTTCTTTTTTTTTTCTCGTCTTCTCCTCTTTCCTCCACCCATCCGCCTGGCTCTCCTTCTGTCATACGTTCCGCGCCATTTTTCTTTAATGCGCTGGCATCGGCTGCGGCATCGGAAGCCGAAAATGGGCATGGCTGGCGACGTCGCAACACGCACGGTCTCCGCTTTGGCGCTCCGCCAACGCGCACCCCTCCCGCTCAGTGACCCGAACGTTGCGTATTAGAGGCCCACACACTCGTCGCCCACCAATCACCAGTGAGCGCTGCTACCATTTCAGTAATCTACTTAGTATCTTATTCAAAAAATCTGTTTTTCCGTCAGCCGCAACAGATTTGACATTCGTAATGGTTGATTTCGGGACACCATGCTGATTCGGAGCCAAGAAACCGGAGGGATGACATTTCTGCTTTATAGGTCGTTTTCTCTGGATCTCTTTCTCCCCACTCTACGTACGCCTGAAAAGTGCACGGCTATTTGCTTATGTTGTTCTTTTTTTCTTGTCCAAACTAGGAAAACTAAAATGAGCCGACGAACGGTTCGTATATAGTTCCAAATCGAGTTACTGCAGTTGCATCATCCTGCCGCGGTAGATTGTCTCATGAAGAAATCTTTTACCGTTGCCTTGGGCCTGACTTCGTGACAGGCAGGACGCTGTCTCACCCACCAAAGTATTGGGTACCACTTTGGCATCTGAAATATGTATACCACGACGTCAGCAAACAGTGAACAGGGCGCATATTGCAAATGACGAAACGTGAAGGTCGCAGCATATATGAATGACGATGTTCTCTTCACTTTTCTTTTAGATCAGGCGCAGTTCAGAC
Source organism: Rhipicephalus annulatus (assembly GCA_013436015.1). Taxonomy (NCBI): domain Eukaryota; kingdom Metazoa; phylum Arthropoda; class Arachnida; order Ixodida; family Ixodidae; genus Rhipicephalus; species Rhipicephalus annulatus. The sequence continues at coordinate 158,924 of WOVY01011915.1, forward strand.
TTCAAACTTGGGCTTAGTTCGAAGGTAAGCTTAAGCATGTCTTTTTCATTATTTGGAAAATGTTTGTTATTGGTATTGATTATCGTTTGAAACACCCACTGAAGAAGTTGTTTTATATAAAAAATGTAATCATGTCTGACTTTTTCCATCGACGCGAGCCGAATCTACCACCGATAAACGAACGTGCTCCGAGGACACTTCGTGGTAAAAACAATCATCATTGTCGCATCCAGTCCGTTTCACCTCTGGTTTATTACTTTGCTGTCGCACGTTTCTTCTATGGTGGCGACAATAAAATTATAGATGGTGGAAGGCAAGAGGCGTAGGTTTTTTCCGTGTATAGGGTATGTGAATCAGCACCGCTCAAATTCAGCAGACAACGTACAACTTCTTCGACGAATCGAGCATGCACCTGAGAGCCATAAGAGCTCTCAACCAGAGTTCTCATGGTAACATCCGAAGGTAAATTTGTACTTGTCAAAATTACTCAATTTGCTCCACTTATTCCTTGACTTTGTACATCATTCATTCGCATGCACTGAAGTTTCATTTGGCTATGTGCTTTAGTTGTTTTCCTTAAGAACCAGTAGCTGAAGGTACTTGCGTGTTTGTTTTTATGATGTGTACTTATAAATGAAAGAGTTCTTTTTTGGTGCCTAGTTTACTACAATAGGAAAAAACGATAGTTAAAAAATAAACACTCCATGCAAATCTAGCACAGATTTTTAGGTGTGACAAAAACAAACAAATAAACAAATAAATAAATAATGAAATGAGTAGAACAAGTCTTCAGGCTTGATTTTGTGTTTTTTTATTCATACGAATAGAATAAACCAATAATACCGCTTTAGAATGGTCCCTCCGAATCAGCCACTACGAAAAACCTCTTCGTGGAAACGCGAAGTAGTTAACCATTGCATATTCACCTGCTCACTATAATTACCAGAGAGCGGGAAGGCTAGGTAAGAACAACTCGCAATGGTGGTGATGTTTCTTGTGCACCTCAACTTTTTTTATTTCAACCAATATTAATAATAATATTAGATCTTATATTTCTTATCAAGAATATGAGGGACGCTGGGAGATTAGGCTTACAATGGGCTAGACTAGCTTCGTCCCCCGACTGTGTACTTTGGCGCGTTTGCAACCAACAGTGCTGCCTATAATGGAGAAACAAAAAAGAACTATGCAGCGACACCATATTATACAAAGACACGATAATAAACAGTGTAAAAAACGGCAAATAAACAGCATGGAACTGAAGTTGATTGATGGAGAAACAAAATTGCTACTTATGGTAAAGTGCATATTCATTGGAAATATAAAGTACTATCATATCGCAAAACACAGACACACATGCACGCACGCACACACACATACACACGCACACATGCACACGCGAACCCACACACAAACCCACACACACAGGAACACTCTGAACTAGAGAACCGAGCGTGTAAATTCAGCATATGTAAAAAAAACAAGTAAAATGAAAATAAAGCAACATGCAGTGGACTAATAAAGAAACATATGTTTAAAGGACATTACATAACGTGTCAAATGTAATCTTGCTTTTATGTTGAATGTTTTTCAGGTCTGTGTTACAAATTTTCTTTTTTTATTATCGTTAGCTTTTCTTACAAAAACTGCTCTCTATACATGAAGAAGCACTGTGTTACGTTATGAAGTGTATTCATGGTTGCTCCAATCCCTGTCAACGGACGAATGTCGACATACTTACAAGCCACAGAATAATGCCGTGCACAATGGCATCAAAACAACCTGGGAGTAACTCTTATTTTCAGCTAAGTATTGCATCCAAAGGAGTTGGTTAGGGAACCGAACAATCGCATCCGAAATACTGTAGCAAAGCTTTCGCAATAGCGTATGAGGTTTGCAAAGAAGCACGATCGCCTGCTTGGTGGGCTATACGACGAATACGACGTGAACAAAGCTGTTCTCGACTGGTGCGGTTGTCGATGCGTATGAGAACAGTTCTTTTTTTCTACCCCTTATTGATGTCGGTGCTGAAATTCAACATTTCGCGTGAGTAATCAGACAGTAAGGTTAGTCGCGGACTGTCGCAAAGTTAGCCGCGGAGTTATTCCACGTGCAAAACAATAACGGAGACACATAGAGTGAATGGTGGGGAAAAATGCATTATAGGAAGATAGTCCGCGTTGACGCAAAGCTACTGCAATATCTTCGCAATGCTTGGAAAGACAAGACGAGAGACAGAGAGGAAAGGGGTCAGGAAGCAGCAACACTCGCCACGTTCGCGAGATGAAGTTACAACATGTCGCGATATGCCCAGGGTGTCTGACCCACGCTCTGCGGCCGCCCTCGTTCTAGCAGGCGTGGAAAGCAGGCTGTCCAGCGGCCGGACAACGCGCGGCTCATTGATTCCCGGTGTGCGCAAGCTGGCGCAAGCTTTAGTTTGTGCGCCGGGCTAACATAGACGCGCAAAAGCGATCGACCTCTATCTCGCTTGCTCTGCTCACTACCGGCCGGGCCATGCCACTCCGTGCACTCAGGCAGAGTGGCTGCCGACGATCGCTGAGGAATGTTGGCGCGACAGTTATTCCCGTTATACAGAGAGGCGCGCCGGACTCAACCAACGGCTCACGAAGAGTACCATCGTGCCACCAAAAGAAAACAGCAGCGAGAACTATTGCGCCCGCCGCCAACGGCGTTCGGTTCAATAGCGTGCTGCCGAGTACATCGTCTGGTGTTTCCAAAGTAGAGCGAACGGTGTCTTCCGAGCGGGTCACTTCTGCTCGTGTAGCACCACTGACTGATGCATGCGAGGGGACGGCGTTAATAGAGTCGGAATTAAATACAGCAAGTGGGAGGGGGGGCGCATTAACGCTGCGTGGGTCGTTGGCAATTAACGCCAAAGGAAATGTACGCGCGTATACACTAGTATTTAGCTCGACTACAACGCAGTACAACTTAATATTTGCGCCATTAAAAAAACAAATCGCTTTTCTCAATGTCTCCTTCTACTTTGAAATACGTCGGCTTAGGGTCAACGTGAAGATCTCCTTGTCATAAGGCGCGTTGCATTGTAATGTAATGAAGTCGTGGACAACTTGCAGGCCAGTACACTTATCATGTCAGCATGAAATTGATAAGCTTGGCCGACTGACCGCAGAAGACCGAGTGCTACAATGGCAGAACCCCTGAATTCTGGACCAATCCCCCAGAGTGGATGTAAGTCAGAGTTGAAGGTGAGCCACAACAAGAACGCCAGGTGCGTGAGCGCCGCCATTTTTCTGAATAGTGCTGCTTTTGCTCGTCAAGTGGGGTTTTCTGCGAAGGGGCGATGGGGGTAGAATCGTATGTGTGGCCTCCGGACACCACGAGGCCCGAGGGTGTTGTCTCCAGAAAACTCAGCTGCACCGAGAGCGACATTGACAGTAATGGCAATGCGCACTATGGTTAGCAGTGAAGAATCCGGTGATGACGCATTCGAGCAGGTGAGTAGCCGCAAATCAAAATAATGGTTTGGGAGAGCTTGATCCCATTCAAGTGAGTGTACCATGTCTTCGCGAAATACCGAGGCATCAATCATCCTTCTGGCACCAGTCCTCGCCAGTGTAACATGAGATGCTTACACCAGCTGGCTGCGTCTGAGACCTAGAGGCGCTATAGTTCTAAAAAAGAACAATAAGAGGGAATACCCGCAAGAACGCCCTAGCAATTGCCGTGAATGACGCGGCATCCTAATCAATCCTAATGAATCCTAATGCAAGGGAAGTCCACTCTCATATACCGCTGCGCAAAGAATTGAACACTGGCACAAATTCTGATGTTCACGAAGCTTACAACGCCTATTCAACAGTTCTCGTCAAGCTTGCATTAAGAGGCAGTACGATAACAAGGGTGTATACTGTCTCGGGTAGAAACAACGCTTAAAGGTTATAATTAAAGGTTAATCACTCTATTAAAATGTAAAAGTGGGCGATTTCCGACGAGCATTACACCCTTTTTACTAGAACAACTTGTGTGCAGGAGGTGCACGAAGTTACGTGACGTGATCAGGGTGTGCCCAAACGCTATAGTTTGTTCCCGATACGCAGTTCCCGCACCCCTACGCCTACCGGTTGCCAGGTCATGAGACTGAAAGGGTAATATTGTAAAAGGCCTCTTCATGTCTTGTTGAAGGAGAGCCCCGTTATTCACGTGGAGAAAGAAATGCAGAAGAAAAGGGTTAGATGTTGTATCCCGCACAGAGAAATGGCTACGTGCACAGGGCAACAATAATCCCGTCGTCGACGGTAAACAAACGCCTCAAAAGCATCGTTGCCACCAAAATCACGTCCGAGAATGCCTCAATCTCAATCACTCAGGTCAAACGCTGTCGGGTCTATGGGCAATGCTGCTTCTCGCAACAATGGAACTGACACTTAGCTTCTGCAACCCATGCCGAATGCAGCCGGATCTAGGGACACTAACGCTTCTATCATCAGTGTAGCTGGCGCTTGGGCTGAATTCGCAAAACTACATTCCGCTATTGAGGGACATCATAGTTTGACACCAAGCGACACCTTTTCTGCTGCTTGTAACTGACACATTCAAATAGACGAGTCCTACCTATAGTCTATACTCTGGTGAGTGTTCTTCGTGTGTTCCTGTGCAGGATGCATACACCGATAGCTCGTAGCACGTCGAAACTTCTAGATGTCATCACTCCAGCTCGCGTAAGCTTTCATAAGTCCGTTATTTGGAAACCCTGACCACAGCAGCATGGCTTCTACATCGACATGATTTCTGACTCGGGCAACGTACGTTCTGCCTGCGGGTAATAGCGTGCAAGCGGGAATGAGAATGCGGCTGAAGCAGATACCAAACTAGCTGTTCCATCTCCTACACTGAGGTTGCATGCGATAACATAACCCTGCTCGGGAGACCTGCCTAGAAGCAGAAAGGAAACACCTCACCCGTCTTTAACGAACAAGAAAACACATGAAAAGACGTAATTGGGAGGGGGGAATGCTCGAGTAGCAACTTCGGTTTGAAGTATGCGGTAACCGCCGCTGTCGCACGTGCAATCTCGCTTTCTCGGGAGCCATCAGCGGGCGGCTCGTATACCCTTCTACGTGCTGCGCTCTGAACGTGAACATACTGTGGGCAAGGCGTCCTCCAGGAACGCCTTTCGCATAGTCTGGACCGAAAGGTGTCCCTGGAGTGGCAATACTCTCTTACGCCAGTGTTCTATAGAGTTGAGTGATTTCTGATTTGAGAGAGCTAAATGCCAGCCTTAGTTTGTATGGTACAATTTATTGCTACCGTATTCTTTGCTTCATTTTTGCGATGACGCTGTGAAATTGTCTATTAAACAAGCTGTTTTTGGATCTATAGGCTACAATATATTGTAACAAACCGAGCCCCAAAGAATTTCTTTTTTTCAAGCAATGCCGGTTAGGTCAAAAAGAGAGGCTGAATCCAGAACTCAATGCTGGTTTTTGAAATACCGGTGCCGTCAATGCTAAGTGATGGGCTTTTAACCTAATGTGTTTCCATCCCTAAGGACACGCGCGACTATCCGCTTTGCTTTAAGGGCTGTTACTTGCATACGAAAGAAACAGGTAAATGAACTTTCGTTCACTGCGAGCATAGTGTTAATTCAACTCTTTTTCAGAGTCATGCGGTTGACTCAACGGAAAATAAAAAACATACAAGATGAACTGAAATACTCAAAAAACACCCTCAAGATCGAGAAGCGTTGCTGTGCCAACGCCTATGTCTCGCAGGAGTCACCGCGTCTGCAGCGTATACCGCTACAGAGGCGGTGACTCAATACCCCCAAGAAGGGTGTCGGCTTCGGCCTGCATCAGTGCTACATGTGTCACTTCACTGTGGCAAGAGCAGCAAGAACACTGCCTCCCCAAGGGCCGGTGATCAGTTTGCTTGTAATTCTATCGCCTAAAGCCGTGAACAGCCGACAATAATGGTGGTCAGCTTTTTGAAGTGTCACGGCAGGTTCGGAGGCGTTACCGTTGGGCCGAAAACAGCCATTTTAACCTAAAATGCATTGAACTTCTGATATCACGCGTATGTTTATTCACTGTACGCCCGCGGTTGCAATATGTGCCGTACTGAGCGCAATACAAAAAAAAAAGATCGGTGAGTTGAGGAGGCAGTAGATTATAATGTCGGGCTTTATTTCTTGTTATCTGTCGGGCGAAAATCCCATCCTCATGGCTCATCACAAGACCGTGTTCTATGAGTATAGCCAAACACATGTATTTTTAAATTAATATACATGTTATTTTATATTTAGAAACCTCTTCATACTTACAGTTGCATTATTACCGTATGTTTATACAATTTTAGTTAAGCAAAACATGTGGTGCCCCAAATCAGACATGCCCCGCCGTGGTCGTGTAGTGGCTAAGGTACTCGGCTGCTGACCCGCAGGTCGCGGGATCGGATCCCGGTGGTGGCGGCTGCATTTCCGAGGTGGTCGAAATTTCCGGAGCCCTCCACTATGGCGTCTCTCGTAATATATGGTGTTTTTGGGACGTTGAACCCCACGTATGAAATCAATCCCGCCATGTTTTTTAATGCATGGTTCACTTTCTCGACGTAGTTTACTGCGGCGTCCGTTAGCTGCACGCCAACTGATATGCTTTAACTTCCCCGTATTGGTACTTGACACGCCAACAGAGCGAGATTAGCGAGCGCGATTCAATTAGTGGCATCGCTGAGCAAGTGGTAGACTGAGCGGAGACATGCGCTAGGAACAAAACTAGAGTAGTTACCGTGCCTCGCTGGATTTAAAATTCTCAAAAAAAAAGAATAAAAAATAGAAATGACAGGAAGAACCCTTGTTTACCGTTGATATAAGCTTTCTTAATAAAAAACTCGCGAAGGACAACAATTGCGAATATCTACATAGACCTCATTTCGTTCAACCAGATTTTAAGGTGCCCTGCAAACCGCTATATACGAGCGCGAACGTTTCTTTGGACAGAAATTGGCGCTCACTGTTCTGGGCCTGCCTAAACTTCAATCTTCTCGTACGGGGCTTTCCAGCACTTCTCCTAAAGCACCGACACAGGGATAGACCACATTATTACGAAATGGTTCTCGCCAGAAATTACCCATGGCGGAAAATGATGACGCATGCCGGAGGTCTGTAATCGGATAAATATAACATAAATCTAATGGCGGCATTGTATAGAAATGGGGTTTATTATTGGGTTTCCTTCGTTGTTTAGCTCGTTTGTTCACTGAACGCGTAATATATAAGCTTTGCTGTTTTATAATAATAAAATCTGAGATTTGATGTCCTAAAACACTCATATGATTCGGATAAACACACTGGAGGGCTCCGGAAATTTTGATTGTCTAGTGTTCTACACACATGAAACAGAAATTTCTTTTTTATGTTCTGCTTATTTCTATTTTTTGTATTTCTTCATCAACATTTCTCAAAATTTTATGTATGCAATATTTCTTATCGGTGCCACTTTAAACTATGTATTTGTGTCCGTTTCGTTGTTTCGAGGACTTTATGAATGCTTTCACTTTTTCTGCCTTGCATTGATGGGATGTGGGGCTAGTCAAGCTGCGTTTTTTATCGCAGCTTTTTTCCCGCATTCCACACCACACATTGTATGATGTAACACTGCGGTGAAATAAACTTCAAACTTCAAACTTCTTTGACGTGCACTGACAAAGCACAGTACGATGGCCTCTACTATTTTGCCTCCATCGACATGCGACTACGGTGGCTGGGGTCGAACCTGCGACCTTTGGGTAAGCAGCCGAGCACCGTAGACACTGTTCCAACGAGGCGGACTTATCCAACTTTTTCAACTTGAAAGCTACAGCGCCAGGCGAAAAACACGTCGAACACCATGGCCTGGAGGAAACCTGCCGGTAATGCTCCGAGCGTTGTTGTGCGAAGTAGAGTGTACTATTCGAAGAAGCGGAAGTTTGAAGAATGTAATAGCATTAATATGGACGCCATTGCAACAATAAGTATTTCCAGAACTACAAAACAGTTCACAGGTGTTTGCAAGCAGCCTCGTTTAGCACGTGCGATTCACTCTTGAAGAACCACATTGTTAACATCTCAACGGCATCACCATTACGTTGAAAGTAACGTGAAATAAGGCACGCAAGTTTCCTGTATTTAACAGCTATAAGTTCATTTCATTGGAGGGGGGGTATTCTACGTCATAGAAAGGAATAGAAATAGGGTGTGGTGACCTCGCAAAAACCTAGTTTAAGGTATTGATTCATACGTGGTGTTTAACGTCACAAAAACACCATATGATTACGAGAGACGCCGTAATGAAGGGCTCCGGAAATTTCGACCACCTGGGGCTCATTAACGTGCACCCACATATGAGCACGTGGGCCTACAGCATTTTCTACTCAATAGAAAAAAGCAGCAGCAGCCGCCGCCGGGATTCGATCTCGCGACCGGCGGGTCAGCAGCCGAAAACCTTATTCACTAGACCACCACGGTGGGGCCCAGTATAAAGTAGGCGTCTATTATACTGTATTTTGACTTTTGTATGCTCAATACCTTCGGACTTCACACACCTACCGCTCTTGCTTTACTGGTCTCTTCAACATTCAGTCGTACGCATCCCACTATTGAATATGTAAGACAATTAGGTCTTGAAAAGTGTTGAAGGGTCTCTTTGAAGCATCGGGACGAAGTCTTTTTAGAGGAGGGCAATGCCAGGCACACTCCTGCCATTGCGTATACTTCATGTTACTAACCCATTACACGTGCAGATACTGCCTTGGGCAAACCACGTCGAAATGTCGGGGAGCATTCGAAACCATCTCTCGGGCTTGAGTGCATGAGCGCAAGCAACTGAGACTATTCTACAACGTGCACCTCCTTTATTTCTTTCAATGCCAGTGCAAACGCACGCTTCTCAGCGAGAGAAGTCGGTCCGCCTTAGTTCAAGGAGTCATCGTGATGCAACGCAGCATAATGGGTAGCACTTCTTGAGTCATACGTGCTTCCAAGGCGCGCTTTTCCCCAGAGATGCGATAGACCTGTTTCAAACTCTTAATATCAAGTCTTTGTCATATATGGTACCTCGTGCTTCTTCCTTGTGGTTCAAACGAACGCCGAGTAAGATAAATGTAAAAGCGAAAGCTCCATCCCACACGTTCAGAAAGTCGCGGCTTATCAGCTGCCCATGGGGCTTAACACCATCTCTGCGAAGAGGAAACACTTCCGGCGAAACAAAAATAAAGTGAATGTGACGCAACAGACGATAAACAAGTGACGTCATTCTCTATGCACTAGCGCAAAATTTGATTTCACATTACTTTTCATAGGCCTCAGATCCTTAGGGGCTCGCGCTAAGGCGATCGCCAGTGAGTCCTCCACGAGCGCGTTTCAAGTCAACGCCATCTAATGTAGTACCGATTCATGACTACAGATAGTGATGTTTAGGTGTACTACCATTCACTTTGCCTCGGTTGCTTATTTGCTACACGCACACGCTGGTCCTTAAGCATGCACAATGTTTGTGTTCATTAGTTTAACAGGAAGAAATGATGCCTAGTCACGCTAAAATTATGACATTTCATTTTTATTCATTGGTCACAATAACTCAATTATATAGCAATGTACACAATTAGCACAAAGAAGTTGATGGACACTACTTGGGGTACGTTTTTTTAATTACGCTCCGATGAAATTATCGCTACGTATGCGAATGCAGACGTTCGAATGGTAGCGTGATAGATACTTGAAGATTTGCTCACCAATAACGCAAATGACAGAACGCACTGCCTGCTCAAGAAGGCAACCAGGCTGCAGGAATACTGATGGATGAATCTCCAGTGAGCACTGCATTCCGAACCGTTCCCCTTGTTTTTTATCTAGAAGACATGGGTCACCAGACACGTTTGTTCCTACTGTATTCTTGCACAGCATATAGTTTCCGCAAAAACCGACGGACGCACTCGGCGTTAAATGTAATCAGCATCATTCCGCTGCCCGTTAACACTGTACTCAAGACGCTCACCAATAATAAACCACACCCAACCATTTTGCGCTCAGCAGAGAACGCAAGTGCAGAACAATAAACCAGGTGAGGGGATGTGTCTTCACAGACGAATTTTACGAGCGGGCGTTTCAATGCAGTGCAAGGGCTGCACTGAGTAGTAATAGAGTAATAGCACGGGCAGAGGGTGCTAAAATTATCGTACTAATAAAAAACTGTCATAAATTCTTTGCTCATCACATAAACACATTGTTATAGGGGGATGGAAATGACACTCGCCAAACATAGGGATTTCTTCAACTTTGAATCAAGCTTGGTTTTTCATTATTAGTATTTGTTCTCTCTACACATAGTCGCGTTTCAATTGCAGCTCCATTAACTTTCCATGCTGATGTCACTGGCAATAGCTCCTGAACCGTTTTTCGCCCGAACTTTCACAACCTCTTTGAATAGATCTTGGCAATGCTACCGCTGTATCACAGACCAGAGCGTGCAGAAGCGTTGAAGTGATGCTTTCCCATTGGGTGCCCGCATAGCGCCAAGAAAGGCAACACTCTATCTCGAAACACCGCACCTTTTACAGAGCCAGCGTGCCCGCTAATATTATGAACACAAGAAAGGCAAGACGCCGTCCCGCGAACCTGTACAAAACTTAGCAAAAACTAACTTCATTTGATTTCCGTCGTGACGCACTACAAGAGGGATTCTCTTCCCCATTACTGCAAAGCACACGCGAAGGCTAGATTTGATTCATTGATATGTGGGTTTTAACGTCCCAAAACCCCCTTATGATTATAAGAGACACCGTAGTGGAAGGCTCCGCAAATTGTGACCACCTGGAGTTCTTTAGCGTGCACCTAATCTGAGCACATGGGCCTACAGCATTTCCACATTCATCAGAAATCCAGCCGCCACAGCCGGGATTCGATCCCGCGATCTGCGGGACAACAGCCGAGTACCTTAGCCATTAGACCAATACGGCGGGGCTGGGACCAGAAAAAGAGAGAATGCAATTGAAACATGCGACAAATCTTTGTAACTCCACTCGCACTGGATAGATTCTGAAGATTTTTGCGGCGTTGAATACGTAAGACAATAACTCTTCCAGTGAATTCGTTTCATAGTTACTTAGAAAAGCGTTTTAGGGCCCCTTTGAATGGCATAAATGAGAAGAAAAATATTATTTTCTTTAAAAAGCAAGATTTTTTACCTGTATTATGGCCATAAATATTTTGACTGCGTATGTGAACGTATTCAAGGTGAACTAGACTTGCTCAGGAGTTCAATAACCAGAAACGTAAGCGCGGTTGCAAATAGCAAAAAGCAAAATGGTTTGCAATGCGAGGCTCTTCAACAGTGTTAGAGCAATCATATAGTGGTTTTGGAACGTAAAAAACCTAGCTAGAATTATTTTTGCAGGAACAGTTTCCAAATGCAACCACATACCGCCAAATACCAGCAACAGCTGTGTCTTAGAGGTTGAATTGGGCAGCTTGACTCACTTATTACCAAATTCGTTCAAAGAAAATGCGTTAAAAGGAGCTGTACGCAAACACTGCAATCCTGTATTGCCTTTCAGGAAGTGCTCGTGACTACACTGAAAGTTTTCCATGAGCTTGCTCATGTAGATGCTGGCGAACCAAAGGTATTAATAAAGTCGTTGATCTTCAGTTGATGGTTATGTTCAGAAGGCAATCAGCCATGGTTGCCTTATGGCTAAGACACTCAGGTGTTGACTCGCAGGTCGCGGGATCGAAACTCGGCTACGGTGGCCGCATTTTCGGTAGAGGCGAAAATGCTTGCGGCCCTTGTGCTTAGTTTTGGGGCACGTTCAAGAACACCAGGTCGTCGAAATCTCTGGAGCCCTCCACACGGTATCTCTCATCTTCATATGGTGGTTTTAAAACGTTAAATTTCAACAACTTTTATTATGTTCAGAAGGCCTCTTCGAAAAATGTCATCGTGATTTGTGCTGGAGCTCACATCAAGTTTCGATGTCCGCAAGCCGAACAGATAACGACAGCTCGCTTTTGACGGTTATACATTGAACGTAATGTGGCCGCTTTGCTTTACAGACAATCAACAACATGAACCTCTATAGCGAGGTAGCCGAAACTATATATTGCCAATATTTCTGAGGAACCTCGGCAGTTGGTCTCCCATTGTGATTTTCCCTGGGTGAAACAAAAAACAAAATGAAAAAGGACTGCGTGCAACGTCACATTGTGTACGTTTGGCCAGCAGACACCAGTTCGCCGCCGCAGGAAGATAGCGTCGTGGCAAACTCATCGAAAGCCTCCCCCACAAGAAAAATAAATTTAATGTAAGACTGCGAATGTGCTATGAATGTAAAGGGACGAGCAACTTTACACCTGACGTTACTAAAAAACCATAACCAAGTACGTTACCCGTCACTGTTCCGAAATAATATCGAGTCAGTTACTAATGTACTACAAAAGAGGTAACGTGTTACCGGCACCGTAACACCATTACTTGTAACGCCTTACTGCCAACCCTGCATAAGTCAGCCGACTTCCACCTTCTTCAAAGTCACGACCACGTGACAATATCGGCTCTTGATGGAGCACTCCAGGAGCTGAAAAATATACCACATTCTCTGCTGCTATTGGACTCTTAAGCATATCCTAAATTTAGTATGTAATACGTCGATGTTGTTGTTGTGGTTATTATTATTATTATTATTATTATTATTATTATTATTATTATTATTATTATTATTATTATGTTACTATAATACCATTATTTACTATGACTCTTTATTTATTTTTTATTTATTTAGTTATTTGAACGACATGCACTAAGTCATCTTGGAATCGATGATGGGACAGCGACTACGCTATTGAGCTAAGCTCTTAATTTCAGAAAGAGAAACCCAACTTCACTTTGGACGAGACCACTATACTACCAACAACTTGCAGTGACCTGTGTGACGTGGCTTGGGACATTTTCCTTTCCCCTACGCTCTATATTGACGCCAAGCGTGACTTGCATGAAAACTCGCACGTGATTACTCGAATCCTTACTTCGTTTCATCCTAACTACGACGTCGTCGACCGGAGAAACGGATAAAATACCGCCTTTCTTCGAATCCCATGGTAACATGTTAGCCGCGAAGAGAAAAAAAAAGCTATATATAAGGCACCGGGTCACCGACGTACGGCAGAGTAGCCGAAGAATATAGGAAAACAACAAATGATGTCGAAGGAAGCCCGTAGGACTCGTTGTGGTAACAAGTCCGAAGCATTTACGTTATGAAACGCGTATGCATGAAATAACTTAAGAGGAGGAATGTGCGGTGGTGGGTGAAGGGCCTCGGCTCTGCGTCGAGCCGACGAGCAGCTGCAAAAATGTCCATTCACTTAGGACCTGTGATTTCCAAGCTGCCGTACGCTGCACAATCTTCCCTGCATCACGTGCATACCAGACCATCATAGGTCAACGGTCATTCTGACATTACAAACGAATGAATAGGATTCGGCGTAGACAGTCTATCGTTGATTGTTAACTCGTAGAAAGCGCTTTCACTTTCTCCGATAGAACGATAAGTCCATGCTTTTTGTCTTTTAAATTTCCCGCGAGGTCAACGACATCTATATTACCCACTGTTTGCTTAACACTTTTTTTCACAAGAAACAGGAGCCTGCTAAAAAGTGTTCTTGCAACACGGCAACGACCGCTACGACCACCGATATTATAATAGCAAGTCCTCAACGAGGCTTACCGCTCAGTGGGGCATATACACTGACGCGCTCGTTTTGTAACTCCACTATGATGCAACTGTCGTGGACACATTTTGCTTGTTTTTTTGAGGAGGTTGACGATGACAATCCATTTGTGGAATTCAGAAGAGGCAATGTGAAAGCGAGGAATGGGCTCAAGGTGCCTTGCCTGCGTTACTTCATTCTTTATACGCTAACTTTCCAGTTTTTCTGTTATGCGAGGCCTTTTTGTACATGGCTCTCATCGAGGCAGAGTGAGGCTGTGGACGTAGCAACGTAGTGTCTCGGAAGCAGAGTACAAGAGCATGGGTGCAACGATTAGCCTGTTATTTTGTGTACGCTGGGAGACGGACCCCAGGCGTGTCACAAGCCGTGCGCGATGGGGAGCAGCGGCGTAGCCGGCTCAGTTTGCCTACAACTGCTGAATCGGGCTGCGACTGCTGAATCTAGAGATTGTTTTTCCAATGAAATGCTGGCGCCTTTACATCCTTAAGTGTGAAGTTGCAACAGCTCGCTTGCGTAATATGCCAGTAGAGGGCGATGTTTCGGTGGGTTGCATTGAGTTTGATTGATATGTCGGGTTTAACGGCTCAAAAACCACAATATCATTATGGGAGATGCCGTAGTAGGCTCCGGAAATTTCGACCATCTGGGGTTGTTTACCGTTCACGTAAATCTTAGCGCTTGGGCATACAGCATTTTCACCTCCACCGAAAATGCAGCCGCCACAGCCGGGATTCGATCCTATGGCCTGCAGGTCAGCATCCGAGTACGGTGCACCACCGTGGTGGGATGGGTTGCATTGATGGCCCTCCGTAAGCAAGGTATGAGTGACTTACGCATATATTTCGTTTCGGTGAAGCTTCTGTAGGAGGAAAAATGAATATTTCTGGCATATTTTCATTGCATCTAGTGCTGCAATGAAAAAAAATCTAACAAAACTGTTAGTTATGGTCCTTTACGAATACATGTATGGTATTTAGTCTGTTTGTGCGCCTCAAACGAATTTTTTTTTTGTTTGAGCGATACTGTAGGCGCAGGTAAGGGCCAAGGAAGGAGGGTCGTGGGAAATACAATTCATGATAACATGAGGGAAACATCATTGTAAATATGAAACGAAAAAAGGACAAAAATACAAAACTTGACGTATAAACTAGGCATATACCAAGCATCTACAAAACAAACTAAACAATCTCAACATATAAGCTCTGCAATAGCGTCGATATTTGACAGACGTATGCTGCGTGCTTTAGGAGAGTGGAGTTGTATTTCTTGAAGGCAATGCACAGCAGCTATAAACTGATGCTTGCGGTTACAATGAACAGACGTACATACTTCGATATTTAGATAATTGAGCTATTTCTTTCTGAGAAGTATGAAGTGCGTGAGAAAGCTTGCGCAATTGTCAATCCGTGCTGTTCTGAAAGCGCTGATCTAAATACACAATTTAACACTACCTGAGCCAGCGCCTCCTCTATTTTTTTCAGTGCCCGGGCGAACGCTCTCTTCAGGCCGTCCAGCGCGCGCTCCTCCTCCGCTCGCCGTTGCCGCATGGTGGCGCAGCGTGAGTAGACTACGGGATGCTGGCGCTGAACGGTCGCACGTATTAGCAAGCTCTGAAATTCGTGTTTTCGTGCGAGTTGATTTGCAGTCATGCTTCTTGACGGCTTCACGGATGCGGAGAGGATGAGATGGAATGCGAACATAGCCGCGCGTTGTTTTCACTGGGCTCTGTCAGGCCGTGCTACCGGTTTGATATATGCGTTCGAGTTTTATAGCATTCGCGTTTTATTCTTTTTGAAGGTATTGAAGCCCCATTATTTGCGTACCTCAGTATGTAATACTGGTGTGTACCACTCTGCATATCTCACGAAAAAATACGGATTGTCTTTATTTTCATTTCTCATTAGTTACAAAAAAAACTCGCCGGTCCTCTTATGCATTCACCTGAAACGACTTGTTTGTTTGTTTGTTTGTTTGTTTGTTTGTTTGTAGCCTGAAATTCATGACACATACCCACTCTGGGGGATAGGATAAAATAGTATCCTATAAACGATAACTGCACTATTGCTTACAAAAAAGCAAAAAAGAGGTAGAAGGAAGACGTCATAAAAAATTAAAAACAAATAAAGAATGATTGATAACAATAAAATAATCACTAATATAGTAACTATACTTTGATTTCGGGAGCCAACCGAACAGCTGAGTGTGCCAAACCCGAATAATTTGTGATGTATGTCTCATTTTAATTGACATTTCAGAAATTACATCCCGACTCTTCTTTTCTTTAGTATTTGTTAAAGTGGGTCTTATAGTGAAGTATATTTAGTGTCTCGAATAAAATTGCACACAGCATGAAATACATCTCTGCCTCGTTTTCCCAAAGCGAAGGCGACAAAATTCAGAACAGTTTTTGTGGTTAAATTTAAACCGAGCTTCGCAAACAAACTTACTATAAGTGTTTTCCTAGTTATGCGTAGTTACTTCATCAGACATCAATATTTTCCAATTCTTTGCTTAACGGACAAAGAGGGGAAAGTGTCAGACCAGCTCTGTGTAAATAAAAAAAATTGGCCGTTCCCACGTACTGTGAGAATCGATTATATGGGAAGCTTGAAAAAGGAAGGGTGATAGGTCACTTAAAAATCAGCAAAACGTTAAGAGGCGGAGGTAAATTATGCCATACATGACTTCCATGTCAGGATTATCATGTTTGGACGCTTCATTTACCTTCGTCATCTATTAACGTCCTCTGATACCAACTTTCGTATATATGGAGCGAGCGAAACGGCCCCGAGCGTGCTATGAGCGTAGCATGTAGTCACGTTTTACATGAAATACATATTATGATTATCATATTTCAACGCGTCATTTACATTCAAGATTAATTCAAGTCACGTAATACCGAAATTGGTATATGTGGAACTAGTGAAACGGCCGCAAGAACGCTATGAGCGTAGCATGTAGTCATGTTTTACATTAAACGCATATTATGATTGTCAGGCTTGGACGTGTCATTTACCTTCGTCGTCTATTCATTTCCCATGATACCAAATTTGGTTCATGTGGAGCTGGCACAATGGCAGCGAGTGCGTCATGAAGGTCCCAATATACTCCGACGCAACGTTGACGCACGCGCAAGTTGTCGCAGCGACGCCACGCTAGCGAAACGCGAGCACTGTTTAGTGCGACGCCAGGCGCCACCGGAACGACCAGCGTCCGTTGGCGCGGCCCAGTGGCAACCGGCGTGAAATGCGACAATGCGACATGCTGCAATTCGCGCCGACGACGTTACTTAGACAGCACCGCGTTCGTCTCTCTTCGTGACGGAGGGATGCCGTGTGTGCTCAAACGCGCATGCGTCAAAGCAACGCAGCGCGGCGCGCGCATGCGAGTATATGACATGCAGATATACAATAAGGGTCAGTGGGCAGATCCACTGATATCTACTAGGGAGATATCGGCACCTGACGTGGCATCGCCGATGTGACGCGATGAAACGAACGCCGGTGCGCACGCTCGCTGGCTCACGTCGAAGTGTATTGGCGCCTTGAGTGTGGCATGTTTTAACGTTCTTACATGGCACGTTTCTCATGATTATGATGTTTTCACTAGTCATATACCTTCGTCATCCATTCACGTGGCGTACTACCAAATTTTGGCATGTGTGAAGGTAGCGAAACGGCCACGAGCGCATCATGAGTGTAAGATTTAGTCATGCTGTTACATGATACGCATGTCATGATCATGTTTAGACGTGTCATTCTCCTATGTCGTCCATTCGCGTCACGTAATACCGAATTTGGTACATGTGAAGGTAGCGAAACGGCCGTGAGCGCATCATGAGCCGAGCATGTACTCATGTTTTTACATAACGCACATCTCATGATTATCAAGTTTGCACCTGTCCCATACCTTCGTCATCCATTCACGTCCCGAGATATCGAACTTGGTTCATGAGTAGCTAGTGAAACGGCCGCGAGCGCATCATCAGCATGACATGTAGTCATGTTGTTACATGAAACGCTTCTCATGATTATCATGTTTGCACTAGTCACATACCTTCGTCATCCATTCAAGTCCCGTAATACCAAATTCGATATATGCAAAGCTAGCGAAATCGCCGCGATCACATCATGAATGTGGCATGTAGCCATGTTGTTACATGACACGCATGTCATAATTTTGATGTTAGGGTCTGTCGCTTGGGTTCGCTATGCAGTCACGTCATATCATACCAGTTTTGCAACATATCCTGCGGATGAAACCACCGCTAGAGCAGCAAGGCTTATGACATTTATGACATACATGTCATGATTTTCATGTTATGAGTAGTCAGTTATGTTCATCGTCATGTTATATCATAGCAAGATTCGTATCGGTACTACTATTCCAATGGCGAGGAGAGCTGAAAGTCGTAGGTGGTTAGATAGATAGATAGATAGATAGATAGATAGATAGATAGATAGATAGATAGATAAGCTCTAAGTGGCCGAAGTTTGCCAAGAAATGCGTCGCATTTAAAATTTAATAGGGGAACATGCGAACGCATTCTAGATAACTTCAAGTTTTTTCAGCGGACTCTACTAAGGTTTCCATAAAATATTTAGACGACTGAAAGGCAAAAACTATCCTTGTTTTCTTCTGATTTAATGCACTAAATGTTTCCTACTTCCCTCCGGGATATTTCTGCGCCCAACATGGGTTTCTTACTACCTCAAGGATTGGACACTAAGCTAGCTTTCTGCCACTCAGCTTGTTATGCACTGACCTCATGATCGGCTCATTTCAACCAGACGAAGATGTTATATGAAGCTGTCAAGTTATCAGGTCTTCCGATACATCACAAGCATTTATATGTGACGTCATATGATGACATTTTCACGTAATGATGATTTTTTGCATCACTCGTGTTCACGCCGCCGGCGCGAGAAGATGCCGGATGCCGCCGGCGATCAATTTTTGCTGTTAATGAGACATTTAAGGCTATCGCCCTAATGCACTGTACGGCTGTAGCTCCATGAGAATGCAGCTTCCGCTGTTGTTTGGGAGAGCGTGCTTGCAGTAATCAGGCAGAACAATTGGTCCCCTAATAAATCTTTGTACTACGTTCTAATTTTCATCCGGCATTTACAAACCGAGTATTTTATATGAGTAGTGGCGGCTGAAGACTACCCGTCACGTTAGGCAACATGGAAATCGGAATCACTAAATGGGAGTGCGCTGCATCCAAACAGTCAACAAATGAATCTATCAGTAGCCAAATGCCTCACGATTGCTGCCGTGTGCAACGCTAACATTATGCCTCTACTTTGCTCGCTACCAAAATAAGAAGACAGAGGGAAGCTGAAAGAAACACAGCTGAGGAGCTGGATATTAAGGGTTAAACAATTTGTCCAAGAATACACAGACAAGCTCGAGAAACTGACTACAAGCCGCATTTTCATGCCTGTCACCTTGGCTCAAGTCGAGAGTTGGCATTAGACTTCAGAATTTAACACCATCTGTTCAAAACACAGGCAACGAACGCAGAAATTGTGACGCAGATTGAGGTGTTGTTTATTTTGTGATAATTTCATTATTTAGGCTTTCAAATGGTGAAATCACCTGTCATTGTTCCTTTATTTCTGACACTTGCTTTTTCTCAGTTGCAACACATTTAATGCTTTGCGAAGGGAATGGATGATGACCTAAATCCCTGGAAGCAGTCTAGTGACGTTTTGTGCTGTTTAGTGCATGAACTCCAGGCTCGCGCATAATGTGCTACGCCACTAGGAAGTAGCAAGCATCGGAGAACATAAGGCACCCAAGCTTTAATATTAGCTCCAGGCAAAGGCTTCTCTTAAAATCGACTTTCAGTTAGTCAAAAATTGCCCCCGTATCTGCATGTAATCTGCAAATGTCGTCGAAAGACAATCAACTTGCGTGTGGAGAGAGTGAACAAAACAATTATCTGATGTTCTGCGCAAGAACATCGGTGAATGGTATTTCGGAGGCGCTGCGTTAGAGTGCCTCGAGCGTGCAGCGGAGGCGAACGAGCGCATCAAGTCACGTCACACGTGAGACATGAGCGCCATCTCGCAGTTTCTTTTGGAAAACAAAGCAAGTGGCCGTGCGCACCCGTCTCAGAGGTGATAAGCTGTAGAACGCAAGGCGACGGGTAGGTGCTACCACCATCTCGTCTTAGCAAAGCATTAGAAAGACTCCTCGTTCCGTGCAAGCGTTGCATGGTAAGCGCAGCGTGATAAGCGCTACGGTCCTTTAAATTACTTATGTATGCGTTTTCTTGTAAGAGATGCATATGAAGAATATATGCGTGTTATTATGGTGCCCTAGGCATGCGCAATATATGTTTTTTGATTGACAATTGCACAAGCATGAACACTCAACCTTGAGCAACATTGGTGGTCGCTGCGGATGGCGTCGGCCGTTTCAAGTAGCCTATGCCGGTAAGAGTGGACAAACAGACAATTGTACAGACAGACAGACGGACGGACGGACGGATGGACGGACGGACGGACGGACGGACGGACAGGCAGACAGACAGACAGACAGACAGACAGACAGACAGACAGACAGACAGGCAGACAGACAGACAGACAGACAGGCAGACAGACAGACAGACAGACAGACAGACAGACAGACAGACAGACAGACAGACCAAAAGTTTTGCGTCGAAGGTCCCCAAGAAAGACAATCGTCTTTAAAAACAACTTTCAGTCTAGCGAATGTCATGGTGAGAAAACTATTTTCCGCGAATCACTTGCATGAGCAATTCGGTATCGGCCTAGCTAGCAGACGACGCACGAGTGCCTCGATCAAGTAGTCGCGAGCAACTTAAGGCTTTGAAATGAGCTGGGTGCCCCGAACCACATGTGCGTTACGAATCTCGTTTCCAAGTTGCCATTACACCTTAAACAACGCAATTACAGCCGAAAACTAAGCCGTATAGCCGCTTTGAATGCTTCCGCGGCATTCGTTTGCGTGAAAGACGACGCGGCGGCATTTTTACTCCAATTGTGGTGCCTGGCGGCGAAACGCCGCACTATAGCACTGACGGCCGCTTCCCATTGAAATCCGCTCCTTCGCCCAGGCACTGAAAAAGTAGAAGACGCGCTGCCTGAGCGCAAAACACGATTCTTATACAGGGTGTCCTACATAACTTGAGCCAAGCATTTGACAGTGAAATGCACTTAGGGGGCGAATCGAACCAAACGCATACTACTCGCACTTGCCTGTAGGTACTCAGGCTATTTCTTTTATTTCTCCCCATACTAGTAAATAATAATTCTTAATTACCTAGTTTTTACTATGGGCTGGAAAGCTAGAATATGAACACTGAGGTGTGGATCACTTTTAGAAACCATCGACTAAATTGTTTTCTGTACGATACGTCTCACGCCGTTGTTTTTTCCGCATTGTAAAGAAAGTCCACAAAATAATAAAAAAAGTCGTGTTAGGGTCCGCGAGCGCACTGCTATAATGCTGCTATAGGCTTTATTTACAATGCGGAAAAAATAACAGCTCAAGACGTAATGTACAGAAAACAATTTTGTCGATGGTTTTTGGAAGTGCTCTACATCTCAGTGTTCACATTGTGGGTTTCCAGCCCATATTTAAAAATAGGTAATCCAAAATTAATAATTAACTTGTATGAGGAGAAGTAAAGAATCGCCTGAGTATCTACAGGCAAGTGCAAGTAGTACGCATTTGCTTCAGTTTGCCACTGAAGTGTCTTTCATTTTCAAACTCTTGACTCAAGAGATGTGGGACACCCTGTATATTGTTGCGAAGCGCACCTCCGACGACGTTACGAAGGGCGCCTCGAAATCTCACCGCTGCAACCACTGTTTCGAAAGACGGCGACGCCAACACGGTCCCGAAGGCGCCACTGCTTCAAACTCCGCCGGGAAGGTCACCAGTCGTTTGGTAGCGTAGGTTTCTCAGCTGGCGACTGCTTTTGCGCAGAGCTGATAGACGAGCGGAAGAGACCACGGTGAGTTAAACAAGGTTTATATACAGCATATATACAGAGGCATTACAAATTCGGCACTGGGGCCGACAGCTTAGAGACCCGAAGAGCCGAGCTCTCCTCTCTAACACATAGGCCTGCTCTCAAATAGGTCTGCTGCTAACACATAGCTCAACTGCGACACACATGTCTGCTCCTAACACATAGCTCAACTCTCTATCACATAGCTTTCTTCTCTGACACACAGCTCAACTCTCTATCACATAGCTCTCTTCTCTGACACACATGTCTGCTTTCCAACAGGTCCGCTGCGACACACATGTCTGCTAACACATAGCTCAACTGCGACACACATGTCTGCTCTCACATAGGACTGCTGCGACACACAAGTCTGCTCTCCAACAGGTCTGCTAACACATAGCTCAACTCTCTATCACATAGCTCTCTTCTTTGACACACATGTCTGCTGCTAACACATAGCTCAACTGCGACACATATGTCTGCTCTCCAACAGGGCTGCTGCTTGCGACGCGCCGCAAGGCTTCTTTTATATGCACTGGGTGGATTCTTTGAATGACAAAATGTCCAACCAGAAGCGCCGCTGGTCATGAGGTCAGACTCCTCCAATGGGGTCGCCGCTGGGCCGCGTCATTCTTTCTCATCAAATCTAGAGAGGCTGCGCTGCAGGTGGCTGCACCCAAGGACGAGTGACGTCGCCAGGCATTGCGTCAGATCCGCCAGACAGGAAGGCGCCGGTTGCTTGCTCGATGGGCTCGCTGGCTTAGGTGACTCACTGCACGTGCGCAGCCGAAAGGCGCCGTCGCGTGATGACGCCGTTAAGTTGTTTATCGCGTCAGGCGGGCTCGCGTGCTGGCCTTGACACAGATTTCCTTTTTCCGAGGCACGGACGTTCGTTGCGGACTCGCAGGCATAACAATATATGGTTACAACGTCAAATTTCGTGTTTTATTTTATTCATTCAAGCCTAAGAAAACACCGGACCTGCGTTGAATACACAGCCCAATCATAGCGAAAGCTGAAAGAGTGCCCTTTCTGGAGCCTTCTTTAAATTGTTTTGGGACAACTACAGCAATTTCCCTTTGTAGTGGAGCATACGCACCAACGCGTATGCGCCTTCGGAAGACAACAAAAAGCCCGTGCTCTGCTTGCGCGAGAGTTTGTGCCGCCATATCCAGACTGGCCGTACGCCCACTTTCCGTCGCGACCTCGTTGCGACTTCTCGGCTCGAATAAACGTCATCACATTTGGTGGAGGCTGCTGAGATCCCCAAGAAGACCTGGAGCTCCGCTCTCGCAAGTTGCCTGAAAGACTACCGACAAACATGACTGACGCAGTTGCCAACCAGCCCGTCCCAGCCCAGCCAGCACCATCGGCTGCCCCGTCTACCTGCCCCGGCGCTACTCGCCAGCGGGACCCACCAATCTTCAGCGGAAGTGGTGAGCAAGACGTCGAAGACTGGCTGTCCTTGTACGAACGCGTAAGCGTCAGCAACAAGTGGGACGACGACTCTAAACTCGCTTACGTTATCTTTTACTTGGCAGACGTAGCTAAGCTTTGGTTTACCAACCGCGAAACCGCCATCGCCAACTGGTCCTCCTTTAAGACCCTCGTAACAGAAGCGTTCAGCCGACCAGAGGTCCGCAAGCTCCGCGCTGACCAGCGTCTGCGCCACAGAGCCCAGCAGCCTGGCGAAACGTTTACGAGTTACATTGAGGATGTGCTCGACCTCTGCAGGCGACTTAACCCATCTATGCCCGAAGAAGAGAAAATTCGGCAGATTCTCAGGGGTATTGAGGATGGCGCATTCCAGATGTTGCTAGCGAAAAGCCCGACCTCGGTGGCGATCCTCGTAAGCCTGTGTCAGAGCTTCGATGAATTACGCCGTCAGCGTTCCATCGCCCGACAGAGTGTCTCACCACCAGATTCGATCTCGGCTGTCGCACTCGCAAATGTCAACGTTCGCCAAGAAAGTCTGTCCAACCAGATCAAAGACTTCATCAGGGAGGAAGTCGCCCGACAGCTTTCCCTGCTGCCGCATAGCGACGCGCCCACCGCAAGTCTGCCTTCGACACTGCAGCAGGCCATACGCACTGAAATTTGCGATGTCCTACCTACAGTGCAGGCCCCTTACGCATGCACTTCGGCAGCATCTAATCTCTCAGCTGTCAGCTACGCACCACCTGCACCATCTTCACCTCTCAGCTACGCAGCTGTGGTTGCGCGACCCCCACCGCATCCAGTATCCTTATCGGCTCCACCTCCTCCGGCAGCGCCTCTGGTTTACAGGCCCTCATCTCGCTTTTTCCGTCCATCTAATGAGTGGCGCACCCATGACAACCGTCCTATCTGCTTCGCGTGTGGCATCGCTGGACACATTGCACGCTACTGCCGCCGCCGTCCCACACCTGCGTACGCCTCCTTTGGAACTCCTACCTATGTGTCGCAGCAGGCCACCACGTCTGCATACGAACAGAGGCACCCTGACTCGGATCGTCGCCCATCGACTTCTCGTTTCCCATCTCCTCGTCGCCGATCGCCATCTCCTATGCGTCGTAGACCACCTCCTGAGGAGGGAAACTAATCAGTGCAGTTCCAGAGGCAAGAACTGCAACTTCTGCGCAATTATCAAGGCCTCCATTTTCGCCGCGAAATGTTGTTGATGTCAATGTTGAGGGAGTCGCCACACAAGCGTTAATTGATACTGGGGCCGCCGTTTCTGTGATGAACGCAAAATTTTGTGCAAACTGAAGAACGTGACCACATCTCTCTGTGGCATCGTGCTGTCCACGGCTAGCGCGCAACGCATTCAGCCCTCGTCTGTGTGTACGGCGCGCGTCGTCATCCAAGACGTTTTGTACATCGTCCAATTTTTTGTACTACCATCTTGCTCTCATGACCTCATCCTGGGTTGGGATTTCTTATCAGGTCATGAAGCTATCATCGATTGTT
The DNA here is from genome assembly GCA_013436015.1 of Rhipicephalus annulatus. Taxonomy (NCBI): domain Eukaryota; kingdom Metazoa; phylum Arthropoda; class Arachnida; order Ixodida; family Ixodidae; genus Rhipicephalus; species Rhipicephalus annulatus. Next base: position 183,598 of record WOVY01011915.1, read on the forward strand.
GCCGTGCGGAAGTGTCCCTAGTGCCAAGTTGTGAATTTCCACCACCCGACCATTCACCACTGCTCTGCAAACTCATCGCTGACGACGACATCACCTTGCCTCCGGAAGCTTCAGTCCCTATTAGCCTTTCATGTGTGGCGCAACCTGACGCCACGGTGGTGTTTACGCCATCCCCTGTTTTTACTGAACGCAAGGGCATCGTGCTCCCATTTGCCGTTCTTACGATTGCGTCTGGTTTAACCGTAATGCTGGTTACCAACCACTGCAACTACCCCGTTGGCTTGCTTCGTGGTGAAACGTTAGGATATGTGCAACCTGTCGACCATATCAATGATATTATTCTTCCCGACGAAACGCCATGTCAGATTGCCGCAATCACTCAGGCGTCTGAGCCATCAAGCTCACCAGCCTTCGACAATGCTATTGACGCAGACCTTCCCCCCTCGCATCGCAGCCAACTTGCTGCTCTCCTTAACAAGTTTCGCTCTTCTTTCGACTTTCAGAAACCTGCTTTGGGCCGCACCACGACTGTCACTCATACTATTGACACCGGCTCACATTCGCCTCTACGACAGCGTCCTTACCGCGTTTCTGCCGAAGAGCGCCGCGTCATTACGGAGCAAGTAGATGACATGCTTAAACGTGGAGTCATACAGCCTTCTCAAAGCGCTTGGTCGTCACCCGTGGTTCTGGTAAAGAAAAAAGATGGCACCGTTCGATTTTGCGTGGACTATCGCCGCTTAAACAAGATTACAAAGAAAGACGTCTACCCGCTACCACGAATAGACGATGCTCTTGACTGTTTACAAGGCGCCGAGTACTTCACATCCTTGGATCTGCGTTCTGGGTATTGGCAGGTGCCAATGGCTGAATGTGATCGCCCTAAAACAGCCTTTGTAACGCCGGATGGCCTGTATGAGTTCAAAGTCATGCCATTTGGGCTCTGAAACGCGCCTGCGACGTTTGAACGCATGATAGATACCATATTGCGGGCCCACAAGTGGAAAACTTGCTTGTGTTACCTAGATGACATCGTAGTCTTTTCAGCTGATTTCCCGACACATCTTTGTCGTCTCCACGAGATTCTGACGTGTCTAGCTTCTGCAGGCCTACAACTTAACACCAAGAAGTGCCACTTCGCAGCCCGAAAACTAACCATCTTGGGACACGTCATCACAAGAGACGGTGTTCTTCCGGACCCCGATAAGCTTCGAGCTGTCGCTGACTTTCCAATGCCCACATCACTGAAAGCCCTAAGAAGTTTCGTTGGTCTTTGCTCGTACTTTCGTCGCTTCGTGCGCAACTTCGCGTCCATCATTGCACCTCTGACTAGTCTGCTTTCCAACAGCAAAGGTATATCTGCATGGTCACCTGCATGTGACGACGCATTTCACCAGCTGCGCCGCCTGCTGACCTCGCCACCTATTCTTCGCCACTACGACCCCACTGCTGCCACAGAAGTTCACACTGATGCAAGCGGCGTTGGTCTTGGCGCAGTTTTGGCACAACGGAAAGGCACCCAAACCGAATACGTAGTCGCTTATGCAAGTCGCGCTCTTAAGAAGGCTGAATTGAATTACTCCGTGACAGAGAAGGAGTGTTTGGCCATAATCTGGGCGCTTACGAAGTTTCGCCCATACCTTTACGGCCGTCCTTTCGACGTGGTCACAGACCACCACGCTCTATGTTGGCTGTCCTCCTTGAAAGACCCGTCCGGACGTCTGGGCCGTTGGGCACTTCGATTGCAGGAATACGACATCCGTGTCGTATATCGTTCCGGTCGCAAGCATGCGGACGCCGATGCACTTTCCCGATCGCCATTAACACCAGATGTGGCTTCTCTGTCACTCCCTTTTACCACCTTGTCACCACTCGACAGCACTGACATGCTTTCGGAGCAGCGTCAAGACCCATACCTTGCCTTGTTAGTCGACTACCTTACCGATCCGTCTTCTGTCCCTTCCACGAGAGCGCTGCGCCGGCAAGCAGCCCACTTTGCCTTACGTGACAACATTCTGTACCGCCGCAACTACACGCCTGGTGGTCGGAAGTGGCTCCTTGCTGTCCCAACTCATATGCGCTCTGACATCTGCATGAATTTCCATGCAGATCCCCAAAGTGCTCACGCAGGTGTCCTGAAAACCTACGAAAGGCTGCGCCAACGCTATTACTGGCGAGGAATGTATCGTTTTGTGCACAAATACGTTCAGTCGTGCACCACTTGCCAACAGAACAAAACACCTCCGCGGCACCTTACTGGCATGTTACAGCCGCTCCCGTGCCCGGCTCGCCCATTCGACCGCGTGGGTATAGACCTCTATGGCCCCCTCCCATATAGTAGCTCTGGAAACCGGTGGATTATTGTCGGAGTCGACCATCTGACACGCTACGCTGAGACTGCAGCTCTACCGGCAGCGACCGCCCACGAAGTTGCACTCTTCATTCTCCGCAGCTTCATTCTACGCCATGGTGCTCCGCGGGAATTACTTAGTGATAGGGGTCGAGTGTTCCTGTCGGAGGTCATCCAAGCTATCCCCACTGAATGCAACATTATCCACCGTAAATCTACCGCATACCATCCACAGACAAATGGTCTTACTGAGCGGTTCAACCGCACACTTGGCGACATGCTGAGGATGTACACCTCCTCCGACCACACTAACTGGGACGCTGTATTGCCCTTTGTTACCTTCGCTTATAACACCGCGACGCAAGCGACTACCGGTTTTTCCCCGTTCTTTCTATTGTACGGCCGCGAACCTTCCCACCCACTCGACACTATACTACCGTACCGCCCTGATGCATCTGAGTGCTCCCCGCTTTCGGAAGTCGCCAGATACGCTGAAGGCTGCCGTCAGTTGGCTCGGTCTCTGACAAGTGAGGCTCAAGGTCTACAAAAGACTCGACACGACGACGCTCACCGCATAGCTCCTACATTTCGTGCTGGCTCCCTTGTGTGGCTTTGGGTGCCCCCGCACGTTCCTGGCCTGTCTTCTAAACTTCTGGCCCGGTACCATGGTCCCTACCGTGTCATTGACGCGACCTCCCCGGTGAATTACATCATCGAGCCGTTAACACAATCACCAGATTTGCGCCGTCGAGGACGCGAGACCGTACACGTCGACCGTCTCAAGCCCTACTACGACCCCTTCATTGTGCCTACTCCCTGAGTCGCCAGGATGGCTACCCTTCACCCCGGGGGTATTGTAGTGGAGCATACGCACCAACGCGTATGCGCCTTCGGAAGACAACAAAAAGCCCGTGCTCTGCTTGCGCGAGAGTTTGTGCCGCCATTGCCAGACTGGCCGTACGCCCACTTTCCGTTGCGACCCTCGTTGCGACTTCTCGGCTCGAATAAACGTCATCACACCTTGCATGTGTTCCTTTGAGTCATTATTCAACATAATATTTTTGGAGTATAGGAAAGTATCCACTTCGTCAATATTCGTTATTCTTCGGAGAAGTGTGGTGCGCATTGCACATCTGCAAGCCACTGTGGGCGAATTTATTCATGCTATGGCTCATGACGATGAATAATTATTGCTGAGCTCTTTGTTCAGCTCAACGACCCACTGCTTAAGCAATTCCCGTTCAGTGGCGCCTGGCTTTTACATTATTCTTGTACCACACTATGTTATCTATTTTATCGCAAATCCCTGGCTGACACGAGACCTGCACATGATTTTCTTTCTCTTTTTTCGCAGAGGAGCTTCAACCACCACCAATGTTGTACTAGGACTGGTAATGTTATACGCATTTAAGTCGCTACAGAAAAGTCACATGAATGGCACACACACCGAGCCACCATGATTAATGAGGTATCTTTTCCAAGAAGTGTGTTTTGAATAGGAGCTACTTCTGCTAACTCCGGCGTATTTCAGTTGTAAATTAAGTCTGTTGATCAGTTTCCGCTGCTACCTTAGAGGGGATGGAAGTAGACCACCCCGGGCGCCTGCCGGCACCAGCGGCGTCAGCGGCGACCGCCTCCAGGAAGCGGATGGGACAAGCGAGCGACAGCGACAGTGAAGATACTCATGCTTACTATCTCAGCAGTGAGGACTTCTCAGATGACGGTTTTCAACCTGTGTGGAGCCGCAAAGCGAAGAGAAAGAACATGAGGACAAGCTCAACCTCTAGTAATAAACTGTAAGTGAAGCGCCAAAATCGAACACTTATACCATTCTGTTTCTGCCTGCACTTCCTACCGTCAGCATGAAACGCCTTAACAGACAGTCTGTGTTGAGGTCTCTGGAAACGCTCGTGCCAAATGAGATCACGGACATAAGACTGAACGCCAGAAAGAATATACTGGCTGTTGACGTTTTGCACGCAAGTGCGTTGGGCGTTCTGCGCAGTGTAACTGACTTGGACGGCAACCAGGTGCGCTCTCATGTTCCCTTGGGATGTGATGTAGTAACCGGCGTGGTCTACGACATTGATGTCGCTATTTCCAATAAGGACTTACAACTTCTTGTCAAGTCAACAACTGATACTCCAATTGTTGATGTCACCCGGCTAGGCAAGTCTCGCTGTGTGAAGATTGCGTTTAAGAGCACATCACTCCCCTCTCATGTGAAGGCGGGGTACTTCAGATATGCTGTGCGGCCTTTCATTCCGAAGCCTCTCTAGTGCCGTAAATGCATGAAACTTGGACATGTGAGCAGCGTCTGCGAGAATTCGGTGGTATGCCACCGCTGCGCCGAGCACCATGAAGCGGATAAGTGCGTCGCAACTGTTAAGAAATGCTCTAATTGCAATGGATCCCATGAAGCCACATCGAAGGACTGCCCGCGGATTCAGAAGGAAATTGCCATCTTGAAGGAGATGGTGCGCGATCACTCATCTCATCGAGAAGCCGCAGCTAAAGTCAGAAGGCGTCGTTCACGTCGACGTCGGTCTTCGAGGACGCCCGCTACCTCCTCGACACGTTTGCGTGATCCCTCATCAGTACCACCTCCTTTGCCTCGCAGACCACATGCCGTGGGAAAGGCTGTAAAGGACAAAGCCAGTGAGCATACCCTAACTGCGACAGAGTGGCCTGCACTTCAAGGGGAAGCAGCATCAAGCGAACCGAAGGAGCTTTATGACGGCCAGTCCGCGCTCCCGGTTCGAGATCTTTCCAACCAAGACAGGCAAGTGGCTGCAATCGTGCAATCATTAATTGCCACGATTCGCACGCTACTGAGCAGCATACAATCTCCGTCTGCTAAGAGTGCACTGCAAATACTGGATGCACTGAATCCAGTTCTTGCTAACTTCGTATAAGCACAATGGCTCAACAAAATCTCATCTTCCGCACTAAAGTTAAAAGTGCGTCGATTTTTCAGTGGAATGCCAGAGGCATGAAGTCCCGTATCTCGGACTTTCGCCAATTTGTTCGGGCCAATCAATTCCCTATACTTGTTATATGTGAACCAAACGTATCAACGCCTTATAGATTGTCCGGTTATGAAGCTTTTTGTTCAGCCGCTTGCGAAGAACGAAGCAAAGTAATTGTTTACATTCGCACAGACTTGACTTATCTTTCGCACCCAATAAGTTCAAATTACGACAATCAGTACGTGTGTCTTCGTGTGAAGAAGAATGCAGTTTCGTTCACGCTTATTGGTGGATATATATTTCCGTCATCGCGATTTGACTGCGACAGATTAAAAGACATCCTAATGAGAACCGATGGGCCTTGGATCATCACCGGTGACTTCAACGCCCATCACATGCTTTGGGGGAGCACTAGGATGAATGCCAGGGGCCGGAACCTTGTTTCATTCGCTTCCGATTACGACCTTTCCATCATGAACGATGGTACCCCCACATATCTGCGGGGTCTCACGTATGGCAGTTGCCTTGACCTGACATTGGTGTCACGGTGCTTCTCTCACAAAGTTAAGTGGTTTTGCGATATTGAGACTCATGGGAGTGATCACATACCCACCTACGTGACGATCGATGGTATCATAAAAAATTCTCTTCCGGTGTTGCAATTGGCACTGACTGGTCGATGTTTGCATCGCGTGTTGAGAACGCTTGCCAAGAAGGCCTCGCCTGCAGCCTGGAAAATACCATAGTGGAAGCTATATGCAAGCGTCCAAATGCAAATTATCATTTTCGTCTAAAGTAACACAGTTTGACATCGAACTGGAAAAATTACGAGCTATACGAAGGCGTGCGGAACGACGATACAGACGCACAAGATCAATTTACGATCTTAGGGAAGCAAGGCGGCTCCAGAAAAAGATTCAACGACGCATTTACAAACTGGAGAGCGAACGCTGGAAAGCATTCTGCGAATCTCTAGACCCTCATAAACCGCTGTCATATATCTGGAGAACAGTTCGTGGTCTTCGCTCCTCTCCACAACAACGGCACCCTTTTAAAGCTTTGGCACTCCATCATGGAAAAACAGAACTCGAGGTGGCTGAAGAATTTTGCACGAGAGTTGCCGGGAATATTATGAACGAGAGCATCGACGCCGTGATCGTTCCTGAGACGCGATTACCAGAAATGGACACTCCGTTCACCATGGAAGAACTGGAAGGTGCGTTAGTCGCTTCTAAGCGCATGTCATCGCCAGGTCCTGATGGTATTACTTATAGTGCGTTGGGACACCTTGGACAAAAAGCTAGAAAGGAACTTTTAACATGCTTCAGCAACTCCTGGCTCAGCGGCAGTGTTCCCCGAGAATGGAAAATAAGTCGATTAATACCACTTTTGAAATCGGGAAAATCACCATTGGACTTGACAGCGTATCGCCCTATTGCCCTCTCAAGCTGCCTCGGAAAAGTGATGGAAAGAATGGTTCTATTTCGTCTCGAGTGGTACTTGGAACGATACAACAAATACCCTTCTTGCATGGCAGGCTTTCGTCGGGGCCGCTCCTCCATTGACTGTGTCATTGATTTATCGACATTTGTTCAACAAGAAAAAAGTCGCAAGCGCATATCAGTGGCACTCTTTCTTGACGTGAAGGGTGCATATGATAATGTAGCTCACGATTCCATCCTCACTTCTCTCGCAGCAATGGGCATTGGTGGACGAATGTTTCAATGGATAAAAGACTATATAACTGGCAGGGGTTTCTTTGTGCAAACAGATGAGGGTAAAACTGCTGAACATTACACCTACTGCGGAGTACCTCAGGGAGGTGTTTTAAGCCCCACATTGTTCAATGTGGCCCTCATTGGTCTGGTGAAGGTTCTGCCAAAGTCAGTGTGCCTATCCATATAAGCCGATGATATTTGCCTCTGGAGTGCTGCAGTTACTCGCCCTCAGGTGCGTGCACGGATACAGCGGGCAGCAACCCTCACAACAGCCTACCTTCAGAAACAAGGCCTAAATATATCAACTGTGAAGTGCGCGTTGATGGCGTTTACACGCAAACCAATGACGCCATACCCTGTTTACATCAATGGGCAGAGTGTCAAATATGCGCGGCCGCATCGTTTCCTGGGCATAATTATCGACAGAAGTCTTTCGTGGAGCCCACATTGTGCGTACTTGAAGAAACTGCTATTTATTGTGCATATCATGAAATTATTGTGCGGTAAAGCATGGGGAACTTCTGTGGCCTCCATGCTACAGCTGTACAGGGCCCTATTTCTGGGTCTATTGCGCTACAGCTTGCCGGTACTGACTAACACTTGCAAATCGAATACTCATTCATTGGAGAGTTTGCAGGGTCAGGCACTGCGTATCTGCCTAGGACTGCCCCGATGCGCTTCTACTTATGCCACAATCATGCTTGCCAAAGACCATCCGGTCAGGACATATATAGTTGTGGATTGCCTCAGAGCGCACATTCGACATGCTAGCCGTGTCCCCGACCACCACTTGGCCCTTCTACCTTCCGGAAGACCACGTGCTACGTTTTCAGACGTCATAGCCAAGCACCTAAACAGCATTCCATCAGGATATACGCCAGCTGCGAGAACGGCATGCCCTTTGTGGTGCCTCGACCAGCCGCAAGTACGTCTAGAAATTCCGGGAATCAAAAAGAAAAGCAGTCACTCCAGAGTAGCAATGAAGCAAGCAACACTGCTATTATTACATGAGTTGTACTTAGACCGAACGCAGATATACACTGATGGGTCCGTCTCATCCAGCAGCTCATCAGGTGCCGCTGTAATTCCGGCTGCAGAAATGACAATCAAGTTTAAGTTGTCGCATATGACTACATCTACGGCATCAGAGCTTGCTGCTATAAGGGCTGCTTTACAATATCTCGTTCAAGAACGTCCAGGAAAATGGGTCATATTCTGTGATTCGAAGGCAGCGCTTCAGAGTTTGCAGTCTACCATGCGTAGGAGGAGCCATGATCAACTGGTAGAAGAAATAAGACATTGCCATCATGGAGCTCTAGCACGAGGCATGATATTATATATCAATGGCTGCCTGGACATATAGGTATTACCGGAAATCAATTAGCCGATGATGCAGCCCGCTCAGCCCATGAGGAAACCCGTGTAGTCCCGATTCCTCTATCAAGGAATGATGCAGCAAGACAACTTTACCTGCTGGCTCGAGATCTCACACGCACGTTCTGGTCGTCTACCACTTTCCCAAGGTGTCAATTTTATGAACTGGATCCTTCGCTCAAGCTAAAGCTACCATCACACCTTTCCCGCTCCGATGCGACACTGTTATGCCGCCTTTGGTTGGGTGTTGCATTCACAAAGGCGTACTCCTTTCGCATCGGTATGGCAGACACTCCTACATGTGACTACTGCGGAGATGAAGAGACCATCGAACACGTCCTGTGCAGCTGCGCTTGCTACGACACACAGTGATGCCAGCTACGGATGGTTTTGAATCGACTTGACCCCGGACCATTTTGTGTGCAGAAGATACTAGGACCTTGGGCATCTGCCTCAGTTGCGCAGAAAGCAACAAAAGCACTGCTACTTTACCTCAAGTCAACAAACCTGAGCGACCGCCTGTAGAGTGTGTGTGCTCCCCGAGTGTGCTCGTGATTGCGTGTACCTTCTCATCTTTCTGCAACCTCTTTTCTCCCCTTTATCCCCTCCCCAGTGCAGGGTAGCAAACCGGATGTGCGTCTGGTTAACCTCCCTGCCTTTCCTTGCATCTTTATCTCTCTCTCTCTTTTCCAAGAAGAAGCTGCTCAAATGCCCAGTCCTGTTGAGACTATGAGCCCTTTACAAGGATGCTTTTTGCCTTTCTGGACACTTATGTTTGTTTGCCTGACTTTTAAAATTTCTTCTACTATCTGGAACATTGTGAGTGTTGTGTATGTGTTGTGTATGTTAAAGTAATTTGAATGTGACAAATTATGTATTGCGAAGTTTGCAATATTTACAGGTAAGATGTTTATGTAATAAAGCAAAAAAACACCGGCTTTGTTTTGCGGTAGTGTATCCAACTGACACGCAGGTGGCCTGTGTTCTGTGTTCAAAAAGTAGTACAGGGACGGAAAAATGAATTGGCTGTTTTCCTTGCTCTATTTCATCCTCACTCTCTCGTTGCTTTTCTTCAGCCTCGCACTTCTTTTCCGCCTTCTTAATATACGTGGCTACGCTATGCATGGTTCTGCCGGCGTGACGCCGCACATGGAAACTATAACGGGATCTCTCCTTGACCCTCCTGCTCAGTGGAAGATGAAAAGTACGAAGTCCGAGGCGAAATCACGTTATAGTCATGTACGGCGTCACGCAGACAGAACCATGCGTGGCATAGCCGTGCAAAGCAAGAGGGCGGGAAAGAAACGTAAGACTGAATAGAATGGAAAGAAGGAAGTGAGGGAGGCTAAAAGGTAGTCAAGTCTGGTAGGGTGTTAAGCAGGCAGAGCTGTTTATAGCATAGCCGTGTATAACAAGGAGGTGGTAGATAGAAGTGAGGAGACGAGGAGTAGAGAGGGTGAAGCATAGCGTAGTTATGTACGGGAAAAACATGTATGGTGCTGCCATGTATGGCATAGCCATACATAAATAGGGGGTGGGAAAGGCAAGTGAGAGTAACTAGAAAGGAAAGGAGGGTGTATGCTGTCATCGCAAGCTGTCATGTCATGTCACTCGGCGTCTAGCACGCGAACAAACGTCGTCGTCGTCATCATCATCAGCCTGACTACGTCCACTGCAGGACAAAGGCCTCTCCGAAGTTCAGCCAGTCAACTCGGTCCTGTGCTTGCTGCTGCCATTTTATACCAGCAAAATTCTTAATCTCATCTTCCCACCTAACTTTCTGTCTTCCCCTAACCCGCTTGCCTTCTCTCTGAATTCAGTTAGTTATTCTTATTGGCCAGAAGTTATCCTGTCTATGCGATAAATAAATGCCCGGCCCATGTCCATTTCCTCTTCTTGATTTCAACTATGATATCCTTGAGCCCGGTTTTTTCTCTGGTCTACTCTGCTCTCTTTTTATCTCGTAAGGTTAAACCTACCATTTTCCTTTCCATTGCTTGCTGCATCGTCCTCAATTCAAGATGAACCCGCTTTGTAATTCCCTAGGTCCCTGCTCCGCAGCTAAGTACCGGCAAGATGCAGCTGCTATATACGTTCCTCTTGAGGGATAGTGGCAATCTACCTGTCATAACTTGAGAGTGCCTGCCAAATGTGTTCCACGCCAATCTTACTCTTCTAATTACTTCATTTTCGTGGTTCAGTTCCACAGTTATTACCTGTCCTAAGTGGACATAGTCTTTTACAACTTCTAGTGCACTATTAGCTATCTCGAAGCGCTGTTCTCTTCCCCGGTTGTTTTACATTGTATTCGTTTTCTGCAGATTGCCTTTCTGCTCTCCTCGTCTGACTCCGTAATCATGATTTGCCACTCGTCCCCTGAGTTACTCAGTGACGCAATGTCTTCGGTGAAGCGCAGATTATTAACGTACTCTCAATTTCCTCTTATCCCCACCTCTTCTAGTGTAGGCTTCTGAAAACACCCTGCAAGCACGCGGTAAATAGCATTGGGGAGATCGTATCCCCCTGCTTTACACCCTTTTTGATTGTTATTCTCTTGCTTTCTTTATGAAGCACTATGATTGCAGCTTATTCCCTGTTTTCTTCTGAGGTTGTTATAGATTACTTTCGTTTTCTGAAGATAAATTTTAAGACCTACCTTTCTGCGCTCATAGTCGAACTCCGTAATTATGCTTTGCAATTCGTCCCCTGAGTTACTCAGCAACGCAATGTCATCGGCGAAGCCCAGAATATAAAGGTACTCGCCAATAACTATTATCCCTAACTATTCTCATTCTAGGCCTCTGAAAACCTCCTGTATCCGTGCGGTAAATATCATTGGGGAGATTGTATCTCTCTACCTTACACCCTTCGTGATTGTTGCTTTCTTATGAAGCACTTGGTTATGAAGCTCCCGCTTTCTTTATGAAGCACTATTGTAAGTCGATTCCCTGTATGTTTCTTTTAGGATGTTCTTATATGCTTCGTCGATGCCCGTATTCCACAGTGTCTGCATGACTTCTGATACTTCTACTCAATCAAACGCATTCTCGTTATCTATGAAGGCTGTATCTTGAGCATTTCTCTATTACCTAGATGATACTAAGAATATGGTCGATTGTTGAGTAGCCTGTTCGAAATCCTGCTTGTTCCTGTGGTTGACTGAATTCTAATGTTGCCTTAATTTTCTTAGCAAGGGCCTTTGTAAATAGCTTAATTGTATATTAATTGTATATCAACCTATAATTCTTCAAGTCCTTGTCATCTCCTTTGCTATGTATTAGGATGATGTTAGCACTCTTCCAAGATTATTGTACCCTCCCCATCAGGATATACTTCGTGAACAGGGTGGCCAGTTTTTGTAACACATCTGTCTTCCCTATTCCAGCAGATATGGTGTTACCTGACACTCACCAGCAGCTCTGACTCTTTGCATTCCCTCCAAGGCTTTGCTGACTTCTTCTGTCATTACTGGTGGGATTTTATGTGGCTTCCTCCTAGTTCTTACATTATGGTCGTGGTTGTTCGGCTGCTGTACAGATCTGTGTGAAACTCCTCCGCCATTTTAACTATATGCTATTCATATTGGTAGTAACTTTTCCTTTCTTTTTTAGCTAAACTATCGAGCAAAAGGACTTGTTCAAAACTTTGAGCAGATCTGATGATACCTGATCCTCACCAGCAGCTTTGCCTATTGTGATGTTCTCCAAGGCTTTTCTCACTTTCTGACTTATTTTATCATTACTGGTGTGGTGCCATATAGGTTCCTGCTGGTTAAGGATCCGTATCCCCCTGTAACTTATAGCAAGGTTGGGAGAAAGAGGAATTCTGAAGAGGAATGGTGCAGAAGACACCACTGAATCGCAAATGAATGTTTTTTTTTCTTTTTCAGCCATGGAGGCCTAGCGGAGTGTACGGCTGAAACGCCAGGCCCGTGCTTGCATGTGAAAGCAAGCGTCACTGAAAAAACGCAAATTCTTCAGCGATGCTCACAGGCTGCGTTCTTTCTCTCTACTTCTCCTCGGACGTCTCATCATAAGCGCATGCAGCTTGAGTTCACATAATAATAGAGTTTGAGGAGTAGACCCCAGGGAGCTTAGATACCCGAGCTATTTGCGAGCCCCCAGGGCGTATGAGGAGAACCCAAGTCACTCTTGGACTCTTGCGCCCACGTTAGCCCAAAAGTCGAAAGCTAGCATGGGTCCCCAAGGCGTTTGTGGTCACGCGAACGAGACAACGTAGATGACGAGACGACACAGTTTAATTTCGCAATTGTTGCATCTGGTGCATTTGACCCAACGCAGTCTGCGTTTGACTCAGTTCTGAAACTCTTCTAGCCCTCCGAACACAAAAGCAGCCTAACTAACGCAGCTTGGGGACCAGTGCCTCGGCGCTCTAATTCTCAAACTCTTATGCTTTGCCAACTAACCTCTCAAGACACGCTGCTTGAGATGGTCGCTGAAAAACAGGTGAATAGCTTTTAAACAATTCATGCAGCTTTCACGTGGAGTGCAAGTGCATAATTTTTTTAAATAAATAGTTTGAGGTGCAGGTGTGGCTTTGCGGTAGAACACGTAGTATTCACGCTGGAAGTATTGCTTAGATTCTAACTCTGCTTGATTATTCTTTCGTTATTTGCCTCCATCTCGAATTTTCGCCTATGGACAGCGCTGATTTTATCGAGCACATTCACTGCAAAGTACGTATCCTCAACCACTATTTAAAGAAAAAAAATCTAGTTTTTGGTTCATTAAGTAGTACTGCTTGGTGGTGCTAGCTACCGCCCGATCTAAAGGGTACAGCCATATCCGCCCGTCCATCCGTCCGTCCATCCATCCTTCCGTCCATCCATCCATCCATCCATCCATCCATCCATCCATCCATCCATCCATCCATCCATCATCCATCCATCCATCCATCCATCCATCCATCCATCCATCCATCCATCCATCCATCATCCATCCATCCATCCATCCATCCATCCATCCATCCATCCATCCATCCATCCATCCATCCATCCATCCATCCATCCATCCATCCACCATCCACCCACCCACCCACCCAATTATTCGTCCATCCATCCATAACTAACGCTGGTGGCACAGACACCGACACCAGTATTTCTGCTTAACCAGCTTTTTTAAGATATCGTTTTAAAATACAAATTCTTCCTTAGTGAACCAATTGCACTCTCACAGCTTTTGTCTTCGACCGCTGCGTACAAGACAAAGCGGCCAATTCGCGGTAAGTATTGATCGGTACTGTTGTGCTTAGGTTTGCACTCTACCGTATCTGTGTTTTGTTTGTGCGGCCATCACTCCCGTCGTGTTAGTGAGACGCATCGTGAACCGCCGGGTGGAACAGTTATAAGGATTCATCAAACTTCCCGTCAGCAATCGATCTCAAACGCACATTTTGAAACGAGCAAGCGAGGAGAATAAGAAATAATCAAGGCGCAGCGTTAACACCATGGTAGCACGAAACTGCAAGCACTACCTTCGACGAAATAAACCTTGACGCTTTGACCCGACTTTGATTACGCATTTGCAGAGCGAAAACAGCTGACAGCGGTGGCGGGCGCCGTACAAGGTAAGGCCATTTATTGAGGCGACAACGCCATTGTTGCGTGCGGCGTTGAGGTGCCTAAAAAAGAAAAGCGCGCGCACAAGTGGCAATGCAGTGTTTTGTATTGTCGCTCCCAGATGGCGCGACGATCGGCTCACTCCCGCTAGGTCGGTCAATGGCGTGTCCGGGTTTCGGTACGCAGTTTCGCAACTCATATGATTGAATAACTCTGTAGTGTAACGCCAAAAGTATCTTCCGTTAGTCGTTTTCGCCAACGCTTACAGCAACGCGTTAGGTTTTTGATTGTTAACGCACGGCGGTAACGTTTCCCTGCTTCTTTACTGCAGTGAGTAACGTATTTCGTAACTTTTTTTTTCCGGTAATATATAGGATAGGGAAAAATGAGACGCGGGGCGAAATGCGACATTTTAATTTTTCTGGCCTCTGTAGCTGATACAGAATCTACTTTACTCTGTTTCTCCTTTCCAGCAATAAGAGCTGGTACTTGCCAACTTTGTCACGTGTAAGAATTAATTGCTTGACGTGTTCGAGCGGGAAAAATTACGCGGCTAGTGTTGGTGTTTCAGTAACCCATCCATATTGAATGCAAGTATGCTTAACCAGGTTTTCGAATCAATGCATGGAGCTACTTCGACGTCAGTATAACGAGGTAAGTATTTATTTTGTTGCTTTATACGATTAGCTGCATACCACCAAAAGATATTTCATTTGGTTTTCTGGGCCAAAGTAAGTATTGTTTTGTATGCGGGCATGTCAGATGTGCAAAATGCGACAAAAAGGCATTAATTTGCCATTTAGAATGTCCTATTAAGTGAACAATTCACTTGCACTCATTATACAATTTATTTATTTGTTCAGAAGGGTTCGCACGTACAAGAGAATATGATATAGAACTCCCTGGCTGGAAAACGACATAAAAGCACTCACTGTTGTTGAGAACAGGACTCACTCTATTCGCGCAGTGTCGAGGTTGTTGAGTGGTCCCAAAGATGCTCCCAAGAGGCCCTTAAAAATTTGAAAGAATTTCCAACTCATGAAATTCACATACACCTCTTGGAATCGAGTTTTATTTAGTTTTTGCTCATGCCAAAACTTTCAAAATAACAAGTAATAAAAATCTGAAATTCATCGCCTTACAAAGCCAGGCTGACGAAGTCGAAAGTCACGGATTGATCGTGCAGTCTTGCATCAAAACAAAAAAAGTGATGAAGAAATGTCAGAACGTATACACAGTTAGTATTATTAGAAATAGAAGCTTTGCGCTTGTGTCTTGGACTCCCCACATTTGTGGCAAATAATGTTTTGTATGTGGAAGCGCATCTTCCACCTTTGTTAACTCGGTTTAGAATACTTACAGTTCAAACGTTACTAAAAATATACGATTCGCCTCTGAGACAAGCGTATTACGTTTTTATTCAAGAACCATCCGCATTCTTCAGAACAAAATGGTCTAGACTACACTCCCCTCAGATTAGGTTCGTCCCAGCGCTGCTAGAGCCTCTGAATGTAAATATTTATCAGATTTCCATAAGGAAGATGCCTAATTCAAAACTTGAAATTAAATTGATCATATTTTCCCCTTTATTGCGAAACAACTGCCCCTTCAATATTTAAATAATCGGTTACAAGATTACTCGACTCATCTCTCCATAAACATCATTATTGCGACGGATGCATCCGTATTAAACGAAAAGGATGGAGTAGGCATCTTCTGTACTTCTCTCGACTGGTCTTTTTCAGTTCAATTACGAGATTACACGCCTATATTCATTGCTGAATTATTTGCTATAATTCTAGCACTTCGAAAACTTCCTGCAAGCGAATCAGAAGCAGTCATACTTACTGATTCTCTCTCAGTATGCACTGCACTATCTACAGCAAAAAATTGGACATTAATGAGTATGATTAGCAGTTTATTGCCAGCAAACCTGAAAATAGTTCACTTGCATAGATACCTGGCCACTGCGGGATTTATCTAAATGAGATGGCAGACTCGTTAGACAAAGCATCTTTAAGCGCACCACTCTTACCTATTTTACCTGATTTCGCCTATGTAACAGCACTCAGATATCAAAATGCTTGTTTGCACAAAGAAATCGAAAAATTATCATTGGATAAAGTCAGACTTCGTACATCTAAGATTTTGCTGGAACAAACAGTGCTGTGTATCTCGGCAGTTAGAATATACAATCACCAGATTACGATGCAGTATTCCGCACCCGAATTATTACCTACATAAAGCTGGACTCACAGCATCTCCGTTATGTCTTTTTTGCAAGGATTCAGAATCAATGGATCATTTTTTTATCCTGTCAACGATATTCTTATTAAAGAAAAAGATACCTGGTCGAACCAATTGAGAAGCTAGGTTTAAACATAAAAGTGGAAGTAATTTTATCCTTCGGAGGGATTACATTAGGTTATAGTTACAGGGAGGTTTACTCTGCCGTGTGTGCGTACATAAAGGCAACAAAAAGATTACCTTGTTAGTCTATTGTTATTATTATTTACGGCTACTAGACTACCTGAATGCTTGACTCATAACTAACTCACTTGAGGATCCTGCCGCCCGGTTCTTGGCCGATCCTCCATTGTGGGCGAGTGCCAGCAAAGCTGAAGGCTCCTCATCATATACACATTTCAGTTCGTTAAATATTCCCATGAAATGCAAGCATTCAAAAAAGACAACATTAGCACTGAGAACTTTCAGAGCACATTGAGGTTCCTTCTGCCAAGGTTGACAGTTGCTGCGACCACATATTCATTCATGCATATTCTCCATACATGTTCCTCTGAAATTTTCAGCCTTGTTTGCCTCTAAAATGTTCACAAGATCAAGATAATGACTTTCAAAGAAGCGGCGCACAAAGGGTCACAAAGCACGCGCTCACATAAAAGACGCAAACAGAAGCTTGTTTTCGTATTTTTTGCGCGTGTTTTGTGCCCATTGCACGCTTTTCTTCGAAAATCATTGCTTACAAACTAGCCCCTTATAACATATCAAGCCAGACGCCCCAACCCCTTATTGAAATTTTAGCATTACCTAGTATCATAACCATCGACGAACCTTTACTTTATAATCACCACGAAACTCGCCAATACCATGATTGTAGCTACATTTAGATGTATGCACGAAAGAAAGAAACATGGGGGTATTGCTGACTTATTTCTTAATACCAATTACGTTGTAGCCCAGACATACTTTCCAATGGAAGATCCTTCTACTGATTATTGGAAGAGAAATAAAATACGAAATAATGAGGTTAACGGTACTGAACTGTCTCTGGCTGTCACCAGGCCCTTTGGGTGGTGCTCGCGTGGCTCACACTGCAGCAATGACACACCGCCTCGTCCTTCGCGTCTGCGCCGACGAGAAGGTCTCACTGAACCAGATGGTCGGCCTTGTTACGTTGCTTCGCTGCGATGTCCTGGTTGTCTGCGTCGACGTCCTCGATGGACAGCTCAGTGGACACGAAGGAGACGTCGTCTCATATCTCTTCTCGACCAGTGTCGAGGGAAACCGAAGAAGGCTTTCTGTGGGACGGCGAGCCTTCTCTAAAGTTGGAGGCTCTAGTGTCGAGGAGACCATAAACCTTGAGACAGGTGGATGCATCCATTTTCACAACTAATAATATACCGATGCGGTTTCCTTCATTACGAATGTCAAGTGCGTTCGAAAGCCGGGTCGTATGAGCCGCTCGCGCTAGCAGATGAAGATGGCGATTCGTTTTGCCTGCGTGCGATTGCTTGCTTGCTTGACTCTTTACACGTGGCTCGTACTCACTACGAGAGATTGACAATTCAAGCCAGCGGTTAAAACAAGGGGAAAAGTGCGCATCTAAAAATTGTTCTTCATCTTTCGCAGAGAACAGGTGCTTCTATAAAGCACCTGTGCTGTGTTGACTTGTCTATTCTTAGCACTTACACACACTCAAGCTAGATATTTAAGAGATAGATGAGTGTTACTTTGTCACCAGTGAAAAATTGATTTAGTGAGATTAATTTAACTGGTTGGCTCAATGCATGATTGCCGCAGACTGGGTCATATAAGTACATCCAATTTTTGTGGCAGATAACGTAAGGTCACGGGAATATTGTCGGTCACAAAAAAAAACAAAGAAACTGGTCTTTTCATTGAATTCCTAACAAATGTAATTCAAAATATTCGCAATACATCAAACTCTCATTAAAGCATCTGCTTCTGTTCCCATTTTACCCTTAAGTCCGATTTAATATAGGCTGTGGAGACATCTTTATTTGTTAAACAGATTTAAAAACTCTTAAGAATCTCATTACTTCAAAATAGCTTAATGTGGCAGTGGTTTTAGGAGAATAGGAAATCATCAAAGTGCATGTCGTTCACACTTTACCTATTTGTTGCTTGTCATGTGCTACATTTTTCTCAATTTCCAATAGACGCTTGTATTTCTTGAAGTTTGATCCTGAAAAAAACGTAGGAAGATTACCTAACTAATTAATCGGCATTTTCGAGTTCCAAAACTACGCCGTTTTTACTATTTCAAGGTAGCAAAAGTAAAAAGGTAATGAAATTCACGATCTAGCAAGCTACCTCCCAGATAGAGCTTCATCCTGTTGTGTTGCTCGAGTCAGCACACAGTGAGGAAAAATAAAGTTCGTCTATACTTCGCCTAAAAGTTTATTCCGCCGCACAGCTACGCCGCTGCTTGAAGCTGCGCACACACACAAAAAAGAGATTATAATGGTGTCATATTGCGAAAACGTCAACTGTGGTTGCAGGGCTCGTTATCGGTGTTTATAACAATGTAACAAACAATACGTATTGTTACTACGACTCGTATTTTGATGGAGGTAGTCGTATTACAGCAGCCGTACTTCGATGGACGCAAAGTGGTAGACGACCTTGCTGTGCGATGTCAGTTCGCGTTAAAAAAAAAACCTGAGATGATCGAAGTTTCCGGAGCTCTCCCTCCCTGATAAGAATAACGTAGTTTTATGACGTCACGCCTCAGATATTATATATAAAGATGCACGCACTCCGTCAGCATGCCGGAATAGCATCGACAGTAGTGGTAGTCGTGTGCTTAGAAAGTCGGGAAGTGCTGGGTTTGATTACCAGTTACATTGGGTACTCACCAATTTTCTCATGAAAAAAGATAGTTCCCCGGTTTAGCGATCGTTGTTTTGAGCCCTTCTTTCTTAAGACAGTGGTATCTCCATTTATTTTCTTTCACTTCTCTTTCCCCTCCCCTAATGACGTTGAGTCATGCTCTCTAGTGGGTTCCATTAAAAGACAGGTATAGTTTACTATTAGCCCATCAATCCCCGCGTAAGCGCATGTGGACCCATGCGAAGCGCCATTCATTGGCGAGTTGCCTTTACGGGCGCCCTCACGCAGCGCGTTGCGTCGCTCTCGCGGTACGCCATGCTCGGCTCGCGCGCTTGGCACTTGCGACTTCAGGCCGAATCCACTGCTATTCGCAAAGTCAAGCGAGCTCTAATTGAAGAGCTGGGAGCTGCTCCTGATTTGCCAGTAAAACATACAGGGAGTACTCTCAATCTGCCATCGGAACAGACTTTCTCCACATGGAGGAGAAAAAGTGCTACTGGAAGTGATTCGAATTTGTCACTTGAATACACCATAAGCGTATTGTTGCGTGCTAATGTTGCTGCTCATCCTTCAGCTCTGCCATCGACCTTTTAGCTTACACCAAGGGCATCACTAGCGTTACCACACCGACTTCACCCACGAGCCCTCCTTTACCAGTCCTGGAATTGAAAAGAAGCCCAATCGAACAAGATTAGAACCATAAGCAAAAAATGGGCAAAGAAAAACGCGAACAAACCAACAACTGGGGTTTATTTGGTACACGCGAACACACAGGAAGATGCTAACACTTGATAAACAGCCTGTTTAAAACACTAATTGTTGAAAGAAATCACAGTAAGGTTTATTTATTTTTTCACTCCACTATTTTTAGGATGTTCTCACTTCTATGCTTCACAAAGCGCGAATATACATTCTTAAAGTAGATGGTGGTGGAGGCGCGGCAAATAGCTTCAAAAATACAACCACTTGATGTTCATCAATGCATTCGGAAATGCGCTGCCCTTAAACGACCTTCATGAACTTAGCCTCAACGGTTTCTTTCGACTGTCTCGCCGCAATGATGCCCCGTATAAAAGCTAGAAGAGGAGTGCCACCACGTGTGACTATTTCCTGGAGAAAGCAGTCTCTCGAAGCGCTTACCCATAGCTCATCGAGGAAAAGAGATACGCTGCTTCCGTTTCCCTAGCCCCGGTGCTGCTTCACACGCGCCGAGTTCTTTTTCTAACGACCGATCCTTTCTTTTCCTATTTTGTTTCTTGATGCTGCGAGAGTACATAAAGTCGCCGAGAAAAAGAAACCTGGACGCATCTTCCACCGTCGGGATACTTATGTATCCTGCTCCTTAATACAGACACTTCCATTTCCTCCTTGCCCAAACAATCTAAAGCCTTTTGGATCATCGTCATGTTTGTTCGCGCTGTTTCTCCTTGAGTTTTTTTTTCTTGGTTCTTACGCAGCGAAGAATAGGTGAAGCTGCTTTCCGCAACCCGCCTGAAGAAACAAAGAAACGAAAGTAGGCTTCGGCAGGGACAGATTTTTCCCGGAGTAAAACGGACGCGGAGCCAGTGGTGTATATGCGGAGATGCGAGCTTTTCCGTTTTCGAGGTCTACTCTCGGGCGAAATAGTCAGTCAGAGGCATCGAAAAGCCATGCGCCCTACTTATTTTCACTTCGCCGCTGTCTTGGCTGACTTCCGCACCTGTGCCTATGCGCAAACGTCTTTCACTCACGCAGGCGACGACTGTCGCTGACGACGTGTGGCGATGGCACTGCGGTCTTCTTGGTAAAGGAAGCACGCGCCATCCCCTTATCTTCTCTGCTCTTTTGTTTCGTGTGTCTCGGTATTCTTTATTTGTATATCGTTTTTTTTCTTTTGCTCGCATCATCCATTCCTGTGGAGGGAATGATTCACGCGAATTCCCGCTCGCTTTATGCGCACGGATTGCGATCCGGACGTTCCTTTCGCCATGCCTTTCTGCTGCATGTGTTTTTATACTTGCCTGCGCATTCCAAAACAACTTTTCTCCGCTCGTTTCGATCGCTTCGCGCGCCTTCCACACAAATCCTTCGCGGAGCATTTCGACCGCGCCGCGTCTTTCCCTCGCTTGCACCTGTGCGCCGAATTCTTCGGAAGGCGCCACATACATTTTTTCTCTTTATAGTGGTTAAGCGCACTCCTTCTACACCCGCCCCCCTCCCTCATGCACACGCAAATACACATGCTCCTTTTTTGCTTTGTTTTGTACCGTATCTTGTAAAACGCGTTCTCCTCCGTCTCTGTGGCATGACCCCCGCGTCGCATTACCATCCAAGGCTACTATACGGCTCACTTCCGTCATTTCAATACTTCGCGAGAGAGCTACAGCTGAATGTTCTCCTTGGTCTGATTTGATGCGATTGCGATGTTCAGCTGACCGTTATCATCTAAATTCTATAGAATGCATCGAAGAAAAACCGTGGGGTGGGCGAGGAGGGTAGAACATATAGATGGGATCGTTTCTAGAGTTGTAGAAAAGTGGCAGTTTATGGATTCGCTTAGTGGGTGCAGCTGACGCCTGAGATGCATACGTCCAAAATTAATGTGCGTTCGTAGGACTTGAAGAAGTAGTAATAAAAAACGAAAAAAAAAAACACTAGCGTCCAACTATCTGCCTTTTGAACAAGTAGTTATCAACCTACTTATCAAGGGTGTAACCCTTGTTTGCGAAAGCTTGACATCGTAAATATTTGGGGAAGTTTTCAGAGCACCTAGTCATAGTTCCTGTTTCAGAGAGGCTGAAGACAGCGGGGTCATTTTGCAAGCACTGCTTATGGCGTGAACCCCAAAAAACAGCGGTGATCAGAATTTCACAGCTGCAGCACACGCAAGGAGTATGGCTGGGTACTACAAAATCATGATTTAGGCGAAGCTTGTTTCTTTAAATAAAAACGAAATTTAGATAGATGTCGCAAGGTGCTCGGTTTGGCGCCCTGTTCTGTGGCATGAGGTTTAAATTTGTTCTTGGCGACAGTGTCATTGATATCTTGTGAATAATATTTGTGTGTCCTTGTGGTGTGAAAGGACTTGGGCAGTATAGTCACCCTTTGCAAAAACGTTAGCTTTCCAAGAGTCACGGCTACTGTATAAAATATAAATAACTGAAAAGTAACAACGGTCAAGTTGTTTCGCTGGCTACTCCGGTTCCCCTGATTCTTCCGGTCCACATTACCGTCATATGTGAAGACTTCAGCGCAAGCCAAAACGGACCACAAAGAATGAAAGATACGAGCACTGGCACTTACTAACAACTGCCTTATTCTTCTCGTCACAATGCACATAAAATGCCACAACCTCCGATCTTGCATCGCATGCGTAGCAAAACCTCTTGCCAACGTAAAAACAGGTTTTAACCGAAGACATGCAGGCATGAATTTATTTGACGGGGAGAGCTATGCACAACGCTGATTTTTCTGTGAGTCATATAGCTGTCAGATCAATGATGAAATAATATAACTAATCTTCAAAACCTTGAGTGAACCCTATTGACAAGAAAGGCTACATATCGTTATTCAGGCTGCCTCGCGAATCGTATATGAGTTAATACCTCGAAGCTAACTGCGTTGCTAGGTGGCTCTCGTCTGGCTTCTCGGCCAAGATGAACTTTGGGTTGGTATTACATCTGCGCACACACAACATTAAAGGGTCACTAAAGGGCAAAATGTTTTTTTGCGTATTAGTAAACTATAATTTCGCGATCCCGAGAATGCCAATTTTACCACGACACGACACTTGGTTAGCGAGAAAACGTGCGAAAAGAAAAGGCGGGTGGAGTCGCCACCTTGAGATTCCCGGACCGATCACTGTGACGTAATCAATATTCGAAGTCGTGTACTGGGTTTTACGTAGCTTCTAATCGAATAAATTTAGGTATATTGTAATCTGGGGTGCCGTAGATTTAGCCTACGAAGTCTCAGAAAGTTTCATCCTAAAAATGTCATGAAAATACGAAAAATAATTTGTTGAATTTTGAAGGTCACGCGCGGAGTAGTCAGCACAAAATTTAAAAATTTAACTTTAACCTCGACTTTCCCCGCTAATAATGAACTCACGACAGCGAAATCTATAACATGAGACTTCTCAGAGTGCAGTTTATTAATTTAAAACAACTCATTGTTGGTCTTTAGTGTTGAAGCAATATCGAAAAAAGATTAATTCTCTAGGGCAGTGGGATGTCTTAAGAACGCACTCCAACAAAAAAAAAAAACATTTCAGCTCTTTCCTACTCGATCTCTTCCGCTCAGCAACAGTCACTGGCCTTGTGAGAGTCATTGCCCTTTTTATGTGCGTCCCCTTACTCACCTGCTCGTCTGTTGAGTGCCGTTCGCTGATACATTTTTTTCCCAACATCGACCTGCAAACTGTGCCTTCAATCCATTCCCTTGCATTCATTTAGGCTATGACCAACACGTGAGTTTTAGCTTGACCAATTAAGTAACATTTCTATATATCCTGAGTGAGAACTATTGATTTGAAAATTGGGAATTTTTTAGTCATAGTGAGCCCGGTTGAGCAGAGGTTTGATGTATCTGATTCCGGGAGCGTTTGGACGAGGTGAATATTGGCGACGTTGAATAGGAGTGAGGCAGAAAGAGCAAAAGTTCTCGGAGTTTAGACACCAGCGCGTGTGGCTAAGTAATAAAAAACTTTGATGAGCCTTAGCACGAGTGAGCCCTATACAAATGTATAATTTTCGGCTTAGTCTGAAGGAATCTAAGTTATATTGCCAACCCATGGTCTTGTAAATAGGTAAACTCTATTCTATTTTCTAAATATTTTCCCAACATATTTGCAATCGTTAATGGCATATTGCGCAAAAAAAGCACGCGAAACAAAAAGAAGACAGCACTGACTTCTCTGTGCTCTTTTCCTTCATGTTCTTGTTTGTTTGTTTTTCTTTTTGCGCAAAATGCCATCCACAGTGGAATACCAACTCGCCCAATGCTTGGCTCTGCTAAGCTGTATTCGCCAGCCTGGTCGAATGCAAGTTCACAAGTCCAGAAGCACGTTGCGGGTGTTCAAAGAAAACTTTCCTCGAAACTTTGGTGTGGACGTAATTATTCGCGCAGAGCACAAGCACAGCAGGATGTGACCTTGAAATATAGGACACGTTTCGGGAAAAATGCTGCCACTGATACTCTTCATGTTCCTTTTTTACAGGCAACGCCAAGCAACGGTGGAAAATAAATTCCCTGCAGCCGTTGTTCGACGCCAGAATTCCAGCTCGAAGCAATTCAGCAATAATCTATAACGAGCCAGCCTGGGAGCAGGATTGTAATTGCATGGCATGCATGAAAAATATTCCAGTTGGTGTACGTCATATAAGGGCTAGGCCAATTTTGACCACCTGGGGTTCTTTAACGTGCACCCAAATCTGCCTCCATCGGAAATGCAGCCGCCACAGCCGGGATTTGATCCCGCGACCTGCGGGTCAGCAGCCGAGTACCTTATCCACTAGACCACCGTGGCGGGGCGCAAGCTCTGATGCCGTAGACGTAGTCGTATGCGACAACTTAAATTTGGTTGTCAATGGTGCAGCCAGAATTACAGCGGCACCTGATGAGCTGCTGGACCAGACGGACCCATCAGTATATATCTGCGTTCGGTCCAAGTACAACTCAAATAATAAGAGCAATGTTGCTTGCTTCAATGCTACTCTGGACTGATTGCTTTTCATTTTCATACCCGGAATTCCCAGACGTACCTGCGGCTGCTCGAGGCACTACAAGGGACATGCAATTCTCGTAGCTGGCGTATATTCTGATGGAATACTGTTTAGGTGCTTGGCTATGACGTGACATCTGAAAACGTAGCACGTGGTCTTTCAAGGGTTAAAATGGCCAAGTGCTGGTCGGGGACATGGCTAGCATGTTGAATGTGCGCTCTGAGGCAATCCACAACTCTATGTGTCCTGATCGGATGGTCCTTGGCAAGCGCGATTGTGGCATAGGTATAGGAGCGCATCAGGGCAGTCCTATAGGCAGATACGCAGCACCTGACCCTGCAAACTCTCCAATGAATGAGTATTGGGTTTGCAAGTGTTCGTCAGTACCGGCAAGCAGTAGCACAATAGACCCAGAAATAGGGCCCTGTAAAACTGTAGCATGGAGGCCACAGAAGTTCCCCATGTTTTCAGCACATGAATTTCATTATATCCACAATAGATAGCAGTCTCTTCTTCAAGCACGCACAATGCGGGCTCCACGAAAGACTTCTGTCGATAATTATGCCTAGGAAACGATGCGTCCGTGAATATTCGACACTCTGCTCATTGATGTAAACAGGGTATGGCGTCATTGGTTTGCGTTTAACCGCAATCAACGCGCACTTCACAGTTGATATAGTAAGGCATTGTTTCTGAAGGTACGCTAATGTGAGGGTTGCTGCCCGCTGTATTCCTGCACGCACCCAAGGGCGAGTAACTGCAGCACTTTAAAGACAAATATCACCGGCGTATATAAATAGGCATACCGACTTTGGCAGAACCTCCGCGGGACCAATGAGGGCAACATTGAACAGGGTGGGGCTTAACACACCTCCCTGAGGTACTCCACAGTAGGTGTAATGTTCGGTAGTTTTACCCTCATCTCTTTGCACACAAACAAAAGAAACCTGCCAGTTATATAGTCTTTTATCCATTAAAACATTCGTCCACCAATGCCCATTGCTGTGGAAGAAGTGAAGATGGCCTCGTGAGCTACATTATCATATGCACCCTTCACGTCAAGAAGGAGTGCCACTGATATACGCTTGCGACTTTTTTCTTGCTGAAAAAATGTCGATAAGTCAAGGACACATTCAATGGAGGAGCGGCCCCGACGAAAGCCTGTCATGCAGGAAGGGTAGTTTCAAAGTGTATTGTTCCAAGTACCAGTCGAGACGAATCATAACATTCTTTCCATCAATTTTCCGAGGCACCTTGCGAAGGCAATAAGGCGATACGCTGTCAAGTCCAATGGTGATTTTCTTAATTTCAGAAGTGGTATTAATTGACTTATTTTCCATTCTCGCGCCACACTACCGCTGAGCCAAGCTTTATTGAAGCATGTTAAAAGTTTTCTTCCCGCTTGTTGTCCAAGATGTCCCAACGCACTATAAGTAATACCATCAGGACCTGGTGATGACGTGCGCTTATAAGCAACTAACGCACCTTCCGGTTTGTCCATGCTGAATCGAATGTCCATTTCTGGTAATCGATTCTCAGGTACGATCACGGCGTCGATGCTCTCGTTCATAATATTCCCGGCCACTCTCGTGCGAAATTCTTCAGCCAGCTAGAGCTCTGTTTTTTCATGACGGAGTGCCAAAGCTTTAAAAGAAGCTGTTGTTGCGGAGAGGAGCGAAGACCACGAACTGTTCAGATATATGAAAGCGGTTTATGAGGGTCTAGCAATTTGCAGAATGCTTTCCAGCGTTCGCTCTCCAGCTTGTGAATACGTCGTTGAATCTTTTTTCTGGAGCCGGTCTTACTTCCCTCAGGTCGTAAATTGATTTTGTGCGTCTGTATTATCTTTCAGCACGCCTTCGTATAGCTCTTAATCTTTCCAGTTTGATAGCAAACTGCGTTATTTTCGACAATTATGGTAATTTACATTTGGACGCTTGCATAGCTTCGGCGATGGTATTTTCCAGGCTGCAGGCAAGGACTTCTTAGCAAAGCGTCTTCAACACGCGATGTAAATATCGACCAGTCAGTGCCAATTACAACACCAGAAGAGAAATTTCTTCTGAGTCCATCGATCTTCACGTATGTGGCTATGTGATCTCTGCCATAAGTCTCAATGTCGCAAAACCATTTAACTTTAAGAGGAGCACCATGACACCAATGTCAGGTCAAGGCAACTGCCATACGTCAGACTCCGCAAATATGTTGGAGTACCATCGTTCATGATGGAAAGGTCGTAGTCAGATGCAAATATAACAATATTCTGGCCCCTGGCATTCATCCTAGTGCTCCCCCAAAGCATATGATGGGCGTTGAAGTCACCGGTGATGATCCAAGGCCCATTGGTCCTCAATAGGATGTCTTTTAATCTGTCGCAGTCAAATCGCGCTCACGGAAATATATATCCCCAATAAGTGTGAACGAAACATCATTCTTCTTTGCACGAAGACACACGTACTGATTGTCATCGTTTTAGCTCACTGAGTGTGAAACATAAGTCAAGTTCATGTGGATGTAAACAATTACTACGCTTCATTCTTCGCAAGTGGCTTAACAAAAAGCTTCATAACCGGACAGTCTATAAAGCGTTGATGTGTTTGGTTCACATATGACAAGTATAGGGAATTGATTGGCCCGAACAAATTGGCGAAAGTCTGAGATACGGGACTTCAATGCCTCTGACATTCCATTGAAAAATTGATGCACTTTTAACTTCAGTGCGGAAGAGATTTTGTTGAGTCATTGCGCCTATACGATGTTAGCAAGCGCTGGATTCAGTGCATCCAGTATTTTCAGTGCACTTTTAGCAGACATAGATTGTATGCAGCTCAGTAGCGTGAAAATCGTGGCAATTAATGATTACACGATTGCAGTTACTTGCCTGTCTTGGTTGGAAAGATCTCGAACCGGTATCCCGGGCTGGCCATTATGAAACTCCTTCGGTTCGCTTGATGCTGCTTCTCTTTGAAGTGCAGGCCACTCTATCGCAGTTAGGGTATGCTCACTGGCCTTGTCCTTTACAGTCTTTCTTGAAGCATGTGGTCTGGGAGTTAAAGAAGGTGGTAATGATGAGGGAGCTGGCCAATGCATTGGGCAGGTAGCGGGCGTCCTGGAAGACTGACGTCAACGTGAAGGACGCCTTCTGACTTTAGATGAGGCTGCTCAATGAAATCAGTGATCGCGCACTACCTCCTTCAACATGGCATGTATTTTTCTGAATACGCGGGCAGTCATTCGATGTGGCTTCAGGGAATCCATTATAATTCGATCATTTCTTGACAGTAGCGACGCAGTTATCTGCAGCATGGGGCTTGGCGCAGTGGTGGCATACCATCGAATTCTCGCAGACGATGCTCACATGTCCAAGTTTCATACATTTGCGGCACTGAAGAGGCTTTGGAATGAAAGGCCGCACAACATGTCTGAAGTACCCCACATTAACATGAGAGGGGAGGGATGGGCTCTTAAACGCTATCTTCACACAGCGAGATGTGCACTGCCGGGTGACATCAGCAATGAGAGTATCAGTTGTTGACTTCACAAGAACTTGTAAGTCGTTGTTTGAAATAGTCACATCTGTGTCGTAGATCACGCCGGTTACTACACCAGATCCCAAGAGAACATGAGAGCGCACCTGATTGCCGTCTAAGTCAGTAACACTGCGCAGAACACCCAAAGCACTTGCGTGCAAGACGTCAACAGCCAGTATATTCTTTCTGGTGTTCACTCTTATGACCGTGATCCTATTTGGCACGAGCTCTTCCAGAGACCTCGACACAGACTGTCTGTTAAGGCGTTTCATGCTGACGGTAGGAAGTGCAGGCAGAAACAGGATGGTATAGGTGTTCGACTTTCGCGTTTAACTTACAGTTTAATACTAGAGGTTGAGCTTGTCCTCATGTTCTTTCTCTTCGCTTTGCGGCTCCACACAGGTTGGAAACCGTCATCTGAAATGTCATCACTGCTGAGAGGGTAGGCATGAGTATCTTCACTGTCGCTGTCACCCACTTGTCCAATCCGCTTCCTGCAGGCGGCCGCCGCTAAGGCCACTGGTGCCAGCAGGCGCCTGAGGTGGTCTACAGCCATCTCCTCTAAGGGAGCAGCGAAAACCGATCAACAGAAATTGCCACAGAAATACGCCGGAGTTAGCAAAAGTAGCACTTATTCAAAACACAGTTTTCGTCTTTCTCGGTCGCCGAGGTGTCTTGTTAGGTAGCGCCGTCTCGCGTATCACTTTGTCTCCCCTTGCCGAACGATACAACGCGAGAAACCTTGCCCAATATAAACAAAAAAAGCTCTCTTCTCCTTCGGATATCCCCTAAAAGTGCTCCCTATAAGAGCTCTGGTAGGCTTACGTTCGGCTAGTGTTCTTCCCTTTTTTTGTGTGTGTCATGGCCCAATGTCACAGGGAAAGGGATATGATGTGACTCGTACGAAAGTACGCAGCACGCGCGTTCTGCGACTTCGCACGCACGAGTCGTCCGTTGTGTTTTGGTTCGAAGGGGAACAAAAGGAGAAGAGACGACCGGAATAATGTAGGGAAGAGGGCGCTCGGAGCGCTTTACCCTTCTCCCCGGGGAAAAAAGGTGAAGAGAGAACCCGAGTTCGCGCACCGAGTGAAAAAAGGGGGAGCGAAGCTCGCGCTTCTTTGCTCCTCGGGAGCATCGAGCTGCGAACCCGGGAGCGGCGCACTTGTGGGGGAAAGGGAGAGCGGGGGTATCGCGCGGGCAAGCACCGACGAATCGGATCGGTCCAGTGAGCCTCGTGCTGGCCGCGGCAGCGCACGCTCGGCTTTGGCGCTGCTGGCCTCAGCGGCTGGCTGTAGCCTCTGGACACGGGCCCGTGTGTGCCTCTTCCGTCATCTGTCTGTTGTTAAATAGTGCGAGGCATTTTTTGACGACACCTGCGCACCAGTCATTAGCTAGCTTGCTTGAGTGCTGCATCGACGCGCACCTTTTGATTTTCTGAAGCTCCACTAATCTGCTTTCTCGCTGCTATAGTTGTGCGAAGATACCGCTTGCGACTGCGACTGTAAGATCCGACGGTGAGAAGGCGCCGCGCCGTCGGCTGAAGTCGCTCGGCGACTTTCGAACTTTGGTGTCTGTCGAGTAGTAGAAAGCAGCAAGGCAAGAAGTGGTGGAACTTTTCGATTGCGAGTGAGCCGTCGATCAAAATATTTTTTTTCTGTCATCGGCTGCATTTTTGTTTCTTCCGGCGACAACTTCGACGCGCGCTGACCGCTACGAACATGGGAAAGAGAAACAGCAAACTGAAGGCCGAGCGCCTTTTCAAGCTGGTCAACGAGACATACTGTAAGTACAAGCATTTCGTTTTCCTAAGCATTTCACACGAAACTTTTGCGATCGTTCATCTCCGTTTGGATTTAGGGTTTCGTGTAACATTTGTAGTGCTCTCCCGATCGCCACTGCGCGTTGTCTTGTATGCAGTTGCAGTCTCGCTTTCACTGTCGAAAACATTTCCTGTATAGCTGTTGTTACTACAATGCAGCAAAGAAAATATGTAAACAAAATCAGCATTCAGTCGCATAGCGTGTTTGAGCGACTGTTGTTGGAAAACACGTATTTTGTCTTGAAACCTTGGTAGAAGAAGCTCAGCTTCAATACTAATCATCTTAAGATCTCATGCGTATTTTTTTCTTTTTTGTCACAAATTGAAACACCAAGAACTAGTAGCGACGCCTAAATTGTGTTGCCATCGAAATGAGGCTCTTTCTCAGATTTAACGTTTGTACGTATTCCCATAACTTGTATTTCTTTACACTAAATTTTGCGATTCGTGCCGTCACCCGCTCCTGAACACTTTTCTTTATAGCAGTTCAGTTACACGTTCTAATATCTTTGAAGCCATGTTAACAGTTTTTCCTCCTCTGTTATCAAGGAAAAAGCTCTTGGTTTTTATCGCAGATCAAACGTACTCACCGCTAAGCCGCAAGTGTGTCGCATGGAATGGAACACAAGACGTGATGCTTCCCGGATAAAGAAGTACAAGAGTTTTCTAGCAATTACAGAATTCTTAGTAAAACTGATGCGTAATTGTGACGAAAAAACAAGTCAGATGTCAGTCGTGCTTCAGAAGGGCGTTAGCGTCACAAGTTGTCGGGTTCAAGGTAGCGATCGCAATAAGCAATGTCTGTATTTTTTTTTACGAGTAAAGATGGGAGGCCCTATGTTCAACAACTGTTCAACATAGGACCTCCTCAACGGCAGTTTTCTACTAATATTGCCTTTATGTTTGTATGAAAATTTCTTTTTAGAACCGTTGTAATCGTGATATATTGCTTTAAACTCTGACAAAGCGGATACACAGCGACGAGATCATTTATTCTGGTCACATAAAAAAAAGGCTGAAGGAAATGTTCCTGTTCCTTCCGGTACAGCTCTAGCTTGAGTATACGCTGCAAAAACGTAAGAAAGCGACAGCCACATTTTCATTGCTTCTATGCCTGCAGTCTTCGCCATTATCCCGTCGATTGTGGAGTGCCTTTCAGTTTTCGTTGCGTGAACTCGTGCATGCCTAAGCACGAAAAAAAACAGTGCATTGTAGGCTCTTGTCAACCTTCCTAAACTTCCTGCGCAGGAGGGCAATTGAGCGTCACGGTCTGAAAAAAAAACGAGAAAAGTGTACCATCATGAATGTCTTATAGTGTGATCGCAAATCAGCAAAATGTATTGTTTTACTGCAAAAATCTCGATCGTGCTCGGGTGTTTTCTTTATGAATTTTGTTTTAACGGCAATTCCTCACTGTAACGACAACTACCGGGAAAGCAAAGGGCCCTAAGTCCCTAACTCCTCTAATTAGAAGGCGGGATTGGTAAGTATATTTCTATTTTTTCCGCACTCCAGGTTCAAGAGTGGCGGAATAAATATAAAATAAAAACCAGTCTACAAAACTTACAATTACGCTGAATCGTTTCTGAAATTTGAGTGATAATTTCCGGAGAAAGAACTGTTCCTATGCGCACCTAAAAAAAAAAAACTCAAAGATACGTCTTCTACCGGACGTAGGCTGCGTAAATCGTGAGCAGTTATTTCTAATCTAACTTGTTGGATGGATGGCATGGTTGGATGTATTTTTCTTTCCTAAAAAAAAGAAGTGATCTGTTAGAATCGCTTCTCTCTGGGGAATTTGATCCTGTTTGGTACAAAACTACGCATGTATTTGTGAAAACTGCGTAATAAAAACAACTTCTTTGGAACATCTTCCTGAAATCTTACGCTTCTCGGTGGAATGTTACTTTCGGGTCGGTAAATAGCTGTAAGCATCGCAGAATGACGGGCTTGTGCTGATGTACGCGAAAAGTTCAGGGAAAAGCGAGCAAGACAACCAAGCATGAATGTTTTACGATTGACATGCCTTGAGCAGCTATAAGAAAGGTCGATGTTTATAAAGTGGATATATTCTTCCTCCTTAATATCGTGTTCTGAAGATGCGCCTGAATGGGTGTAGACATTTGCGCTTGTACATGTTCCTTCCGGCACTTATTGCAATTTTTTTTGCGCCACTCTACATGGTTACCATTTTGGTGGACACCTCAAGAGAGAAACGACTCTGAAAAACACTGCATCCTCATCAGTCAACCAATGCTTAACGTAGAACCTTGTTCTTATTCTCCCGTGAAAAAGTTCAATCAAATGCCGTTATATGGTGTGATCATCGTGGATGCATGTGAACCTATATATGCGAAGATCAATAGTTCCTTGAACACATTATCGCCATCAACATTTTTTTTTCGAAAATTGACATCAGCTACGTCTATCCCACTCTATTGTCAGAGACGACAAAAAGCGCCCATGAAGTGTATTTTTGAATACCACATTGTAAAGCAGATATATTCAGTGTAGCTGGACGCGCAAGCCTATTATCTACTCAAGGTTTCTGCAGTGTTTTGGCCAATATAAACGGTTGGCATACAACAGGGGATCTCTGAAGACGGCTACTTTCTCCACGCACTCCTTTCCTTGGTATCTTACTGTGGTGCTTAAAGCATCTGTTTTTTATGTTCGTAACGCCTGGTTTACTAATTAGAAATGACTTGAAATCGAAGGCCAGAATTAAGTAGCTATGCCTTTTTTTCGATCTTTGAGTGCTTCGTCATTGGTCTGGGTGACGTTCCGTTCATATTATACCACACATTGTGCCGGTCGCGAGGGTCGGATAAGTCGATCATAAAATTGACCTCAACGCATCTTTACAAACTACCCGCCCGATCTTAATCGAGTAGGCCCGTGTGCTCAAATTTGGGTGCACGTTGAAGACCCCAAGGTGGCCTAAATTTTCAGAGTAGTCTACTATGGCGTCTCTCATAATCATATGGTGGTTTTGGGACGTTAAACCCCACACATCAATCAATCTTAACCGATGACTGCCTGAACATAACTATGGCATGCATGCTGTACTTTGCCTGAGTCGAAACGACTACGTGTTATCATCGCTGAACTGGACGTTTCATGCGCACAGCGCATATCCTGTCAAGCAACTGAATGCGGCGCCTCAAGATGTGGGGGAATTTGGTTAGTTGATTGATTGATATGTGGGGTTTAACGTCCCAAAACCACTATATGATTATGAGAGACGCCGTAGTGGAGGGCTCCGGAAATTTCGTCCACCTGGGGTTCTTTAACGTGCACCCAAAGCTGGGCACACGGGCCTACAACATTTCCGCCTCCATAATTTAGTTAGTTGCTGAGCTTTTACATCCCAAACTACGATAGGATCATGAGAGTTGCCGTAGTGAAAGGTTTCAGAAATTTCGACTACCGGAGTTTTTTCACGTGCACCTATTTACATGGTCCTCTGCCATTTTGTCTCCACCGAAACACGCTCGTCATAGCCGGCATTCGATCTCACAACCTTTGGGTCAACTCTCAAGTGCTACAGCCACCATGGCTGGTGATGTGGAGGAATTCGATGGCTGAATTCAGTTGTGGAGAGGAAAAAAATTCGACGTTTGAAATTATGCTTAACTCCCATCATAGTACCCAGACGTTCTACGCACTGTGGCTGTTGCTTTGTCGCCGTTTTACTTGTCAAGTGGGCTCGTTCTAAAAGAAACGTGTGATGGTGTCATGCAGGCTACGTATATATAGCACAGTCGCCTAAGGACGTTTACTTTGTTCTAAAATTACGGTACTTAGGAATTTTTATTAGTTTCAAGTAAAATTTATCCTAAAATATAATTCTTTCATTTAGACTTCGCAAATGTTAAACGCTATTGAGCTCTGAAACTTAGCAGGTTGAGCAGAAACTTAGCAAGTTTGCGAAGGCGTCACCGGAATTCAACTGTTGCTCAAATTCTGCATTACGTTAGTGGGGCACGGTAAGCAAAAGTATTGAAAAAGACCACTTATTTAGTTTTGCGGTATTTAACATCTGCGGTGTTTTATGAACAAGAATTAGCCATTTCTTTGTCCCAGTAGGCTTTTTTCCCCTCTAAAATTATATATTTAAATACTTATGCGGTGGCCTGACATGCCCCCATTCTGACGTGGCAAGGAATAATTTGGAGTTCATGCATAAAAGTCATATGAAAAGGTTACAGTTTGCAGGCTGCAGTGCATTTGGCACATTCAGAAAACAATGGCTCCAGAACTGCGAACATGAAAAAAACCAGATACATCAAGCTTTCTGTCAGGATATCTATATCTGGCTGGGGACGTCGTTGTAGTGCCATCATTCGTAAGGACAAAAAGTATTATCGTTTGACCATTAAAAGAGAGACAGCTTGGATGACATGCGAAAAGCTCTCCGGGTCAGAATTTTTACATGGCATCAAAGGATACCAGTCTATCGCACGGCCTTTGCCCGAAGGACACAGAAACTAGGTGTAATAATAACAAAGCCCAGTTGACTGAGGGAGCATTGGTTCAAAGCAAACACCTACCAGCATATGTTACTAAGACTGTTCAGTCAACTTATCCGAAACTACCTCATTCAGAATTATTGCTAAATGTCTCTATGGGGAAACTCAAAACCTTTATGAGACGTCGAGATGTCGTGTCGGAGCACACTCCAAAAAACGTTGTTCTCGGACACCAAACAATGACAACATGCGCTCTTGATGCTGTGTTCACTTTTAATGATGGCATTATAGCTTGCGTGAACATGCTGAACTCTTTTGGAATTTCGCCAGGGCACTGCACAGTGCAAGGACTACGCACCCTTGATCTGCGTTGATAGTACTTTCGTGACAGGGCTACGCAGCAGGCGAAAAATGATATTTCGAGGCTCGCCACACAAGTCGTTGCAAAACAAAAAAAATATATATAATTTTTGGATGACAGTCTGGGTGGTGCCTGTTGAGCGGGCCCGTCAATTTGCTGTTACGTAGTTGCACTTTTGAAATAATGCAAACTGTATTTTTAAATGCGATTATTTCGAAACACGCTTCTTTGTACTTACGTTCCTTTATCTCAGCAATCAAAGTAGCTAGAATCAAAGAATTCCGCCATTATTTAGATGACGTAATGGGCAATATGTGCTGAAAGGAGAATGATTATTGTGTGTGCTACCGCTCTTATTCAACACTTCTAATATTTATTACCGAGTTATTGGGTAGGTGTTTTTTACATATTTTTTTGAAAGCACAACTTGTTTTTTTTCGGGCATGTGGCAGGCACAAAGGCCCCAATCACCATCCAAATCCCTTAGAGAGTGTTTGATATGGTGAATCATTTACGCACACTAATTATATAATATACCTTTTGTTTATGTGCGTAAGGAAGTGCAAGACAATTTGATAAAGAGCTTCATGAGTGGGAAAAGACAAAAAAATACACTGGTTGCTGTTGAGGGCAGGACTTGCTCTGCTCGCGCTACGATGAGGCTGTTCCGTGTTTCCAAGAATGCTCTCAAATGGCGCATAAAAAAATGAGATAATCTTCAAGCCAAGCCATTCACAAGCACGTGTTGGAATGGAATTTTAGAAAGATACTATTCATACCAAAATTTCAAAAATAATTAACTATAGAAATCCGGAATTCATCGCCTCACAAAGCCCGGCTGACGAAGTTGAAATCCGCCAAATATCCATGCTGTTTTGCATCCGAATGGCAAAAAAAAAGAGGGGGGGGGGCAAGATGATACGTCAGAACATATCTAGCCTCCAGTCACTGAATATTTTAACGAAGTGCAAGCGTTAAACAAAAGACACCATTGACACAAGGAAAGACGGGGGCTGCTTCACCTGCTAGGAGTTTCGAAGCAGCACAGTGCCGTGTTCCGTATGTATTCAATGCGCGTACAGCAATGAGTAGACTCAGCAAGACTGCGTGGGGACCCAATGAGTGAATTTCAGGTGCTTCTACCGCAAATCTAAAGGGATGAAGTTTTGGCACATTGTCTCGTTTTGACCCACGCTGTGTCTCGTTTTACGCAGCAAGTTGAGGCAAAACGAAACATCTGGGGCATTTTTTTTATCTATCTTTAAAACACCCCTTCGTACTCGGACAACAAGGTATTGTTTATGAAGCACATAGCTTTTACACAAATGTAGGTTTCTAGAATATATTGAATGATAAAGATTGAAATAAAAAAGAAGATTCACTATTTTTTGTCGCATTTTGCCTCACCCAACACTAATTAGGTACCTGAAGTGAAACATTTACCAAAAATTAGCGTTAGAATTTTCAGCGCTTCAGTAAAAAGAGGAATTGCTTCTGACCACGTTGATTGTAAAATAATTACTGTAGGTCTTATATAGTCAAGAGTCCGACGGAATCCCGTCGGGTCGGGGACAAACATAGTGCGAAATAACAAAAACGCCGACCAACGTGAAATACACAAAATTTAAAGAGACGTTTCGGTTCCCCACACGGGAGCCTTGACTGTGAACAAGGCTCCCGTGTGGGGAGCCAAAACGTCTTTTTAAATTTTGTGTATTTCACCTTGGTCGGCGTTTTTGTTATATTGCACTGTAGGTCTTACGGTAACGTAGAAAAAGATAAAAAAATTTCGCTTAAAATACATGGTGGGTGTAGGACTTGTTCCCTTTACTGCCTTTTCTTTTTTTTACAGACCGCGCGTTATCGTTGAAGTAGCTGTTGGTAGTCGTTGAGCGTCGGTATAAGCCTGCTGCAATTCATCGCGTTGCCCAAGCGGGTGGTGGTCATGAGTGGCTTGGTGAAATAACATTACTTCCATGACATCCACAGTGCGCGGACTATATGTACACGTATACAACCAACGACTCTTATCTCAGACTCCCATTTCGCCCATTGCGAAACCATTGCTTCGACACTGCACTTTTTGGCATAATAATAGTTTTAGTATTGCCTCGCGTATTTGCTTTTGCAACTTCTTCGATTGCCTGTTCAACGGCTAAGCGATGAGCTTGTTGCATTTTGCTCTGCAAAGTATAGGGCGTGCGGCAGAGCTTGTCTTGCAGAGTACAAATTTTGCTGTATGTTGAGTAAGGTGACATGGCCGATAGTTGTTTGGTCAGTCTTTTTAACGTTCCCGACAGCGCATTACAACATGACAGCATTATGATTAAATAGGTGCGGCGTGTATAGTATGAAGGGCGTTGACCCTTCATGATCCTTGGAATTTTATTGAATTCACTCTTCTTTGATGTTTACGATGCAGCGGCTTCTTTTTGATAACGCACCCGTTCGATTCGTTGGCTCTGCGAGCTGATAGCTTCAGAGACAAAGTGAATGCAGGACCTGGTGTTATATATTGATTTGATTGATATCTGGTATTTAACGTCCCGAAAACCGCCATATGTATATTAGAGACACTGTAGTGGAAGGCTCCGAAAATTTTGACCACCCGGGGTTCTTTAACGTGCACCCAACTGATGTTATCTAATAATTTACTATGTTACCAGCGATGCGAAATAGCAACAACATGAAAAGGTCGATTTGGATACACCACTAAATTAGTGTGTATGTACGTAAAAGGCTCACAGACTACGTCAGTACTGCGGGTTTCTGATTTTCTCATCTTCCCGTGCTATCCTCTGCCGTTAGTGTAGGGTTTGGTGGCGGGCGGGAAGGAGATCTTTGCGTGGTACTTGATTCGGGCAAATTGTGATAGCAAGTACTAAGGCCTCTGAGATGGAGAGGCGTGCGAGAACCGTACCGAAACGAGCCGCGCCTTTTCCGCCACTACACGAATGGATGCGCTGTGACACTGTAAAAAGGGCAGATTATTCGCACGTATATGCTTCTTTGGGTCCTCCATTTCCGGCTTATTTGCGCTGCACCAGCTCAGTTTCACGCTGTGGTCAGCTCGGAATGGTTTCACTTAAGACTCAGATTTCTCATCGGGTACTTATTTTATCACGGTTCTGCTCACATTGATTAAAAGATCGATGCTCAGTTTGATTAAAAGATGAACACCCGTCAGGGCGCGGACTTTGAACAATTGCTTGGGCTGGGTTCGGTCATGTACGCCCGGGCCGTGCCCAGGCTTCAAACCACAGGCCCAGGCTGGGATCAGGCCAGAAAAATTAGGCCTGTGCAGTGCTCTAATTAAGTAGCTATTGACTCACTTATCATGACCTTACGTAGCAGCGAAAATTCTTCATGAAGTTTGCTCCGCCATTCCTATTGGTATCTAGGACAAGCCACATGCCTATACATAGAAAGGGTACTGGCAGGAAAATTTTCAGTTGTTGTTTTCTTGCGTCAAATGAAAGTTCAAAGCCGTGAAGGGATTAGATAATGTACTGCTAAGTGCCAACGCATCTTGAAAAAGTAATTACAGTGTGTTCTTCAAGCTTAAGAAATAAAAACAGCGCAAAAATATAGACAAGGACCGACGAAGAGACGACGCCGCGCTGAACTCACAACTAAACTTTATGGAAAACTAGTTTTGACTCGTAATGTAGCATGACGTCCCAACACCGTACGAGCTTTTCACCACATGCTCGCGCAACATACATGACATTACCATGGTCATTCTTCACCGTATCTCAATTGGGGACGCACAAGTGGCCATTTTGAAAGTTTTGGTGCTCGTAGTCAGCAGAAGAAGCCCGACTGCTGCGTGAAGGCACCAGAATTCGTACTGTAGGCTGAAGTCAAGCTGTGTCGATGTCAGTAGGTGCGCCCCACGAAAATTTACGTGAATATCAAACTAAAATACCTCATAAGCGTTTGGTGAGTCTAACACTACAGCCCATATTGTATACAAGAGGTTTGTGTGACAGACAGACACTTTTGTAGGGGCAAACTTCATTCTTAAAATAATGAAACTAAAACAACAAATATTGCACTGCTTGCTGCACCGATGTATAGCAGGCTACGGAAATAAAAAAAATGAATAGCACAACTGTCAAATGTTAATTTTGAAGAAGAAAGAAGAGAGAAAGAAGCAAAAGAAAGTAGAGAGTGCCACTACATTGCCAGCCACCTCCATAGGAATGATCGAGTGTAAAGACTTACGAAAATTTATGTCAGTACCCTTTTAGGTGGACACACGCGCCCTCTTATATTGTAGTTTTAGGGGCTTGCCCCCCAAGCTTCATGCTCGGGACATGTCCCTTCGCGTGTACTCTAGAGGCGCAGCTGTGCGATGTACCCACTACACGACCAGCGTAACTTTCAGGAAGTAGGGAAGAACCCATTATGCCAATCTTTATACTGCTGATAAGCGAGGTACCCATTACACATTTCTATGAGATTATACGCACTTTGTTCTGCCAAGAAGGCTCGTTCACAAGCGGACCCCGAAGTCTGAGCCCGCGAAGGGGAAGCGGCACGCACGTACCTCACAAAATTGAGCATTGACAGTCCATAGACTGTCTAAACCAGTTGTAGGGTGAAGCTCCTTAGGGTGTGGGTCTGTCCATCCTCCGATGGTGTATGTAGCCATCAGTGGAAATCACCCGAAAGAGTGGTCCTTAGGATGTCAGCTGGATGGCGGCACTTGTATATGATGAATACACGATGAAAATATGTGAGATGGCTGTACTTGGAGTGTTCCTGATAGAAGGACGGACGGATGGACATACAGATAGATGGACGAACTGACGTACGCACAGACAGAGAGACGGACGCATGGACGGATGGATGGACAGACAGAAAAAGGGATTGCCCCACGAACAGATGCACAGCTGGATGGATGAACAGTCGGGAAAACGTACGTACGGATGGACGCATGGAGAGACGCACGGACAGACGGATGCACCAATGGTCACATAGATGGACGGACACATGGACGGACGCGTGGACGGACGCATAAACGGACGGAAGCAGGAACGACTGAGCGGACGAAAGCATGGACGGACTGACGAACGCTTCGCTCCACCAGTCATCGTTCACTCCGTGGATATGCTGTGATTTTTTAGGCAGTCCATCGACCATCTATATATATATATTTGTAAGTACGCAAGCGCCGGCAAGAGAACCTTGCTGCCTTCTCCAACTTTAAACTGCAACGTATAATTCACGATCCCCTCACCACATACTTCACCGACCACGAAATTGTAATATTCAAAAGAAAACGCGTCCCACAGCTTTGCAATCAGTAATGTAATCATCTTATGTAATTGCGTCGGTATGTAAATCCTCACATATTGTGCATATATAAGTGTATACACAATTACTCCCATAACGACGTCTTACGTCGTTATGTGATGGTAGATGACTTGTACAGAGGATTCACGGGTTCTCCCGATCAGTTCCGAGCAAGCTTCTGCATCATCATTACTTTCGTAGAGATCGCGGGATTATTTTTTAACGTGATAGCGTTAAAGAGGTCGTTTCACAGAAATTTTGGCGCGGGCGGCGTTGCTTCTGAGTGGAAAATCATCTTATGCGTGACCAAAAAATTGAGGACTATGCAACTGAAACAAAATCGTGGAGTAGAGGGGGGACAGAACCAGTGTTGATTGATTGATTTGATTGATATGTAGGATTTAACGTCCCAAAACCACCATTTGATTATGAGAGACGCCTAGTGGAGGGCTCCGGGAATTTCGACCACCTGGGGTTCTTCAACGTGCAACCAAATATGAGCACACGGGCCTACAACATTTCCGCCTCCATCGGAAATGCAGGCGCCGTAGCCGGGATTCAAACCCGCGACCTGCGGGTCAGCAGCCGAGTACTTCAGCCACAAGACGACAGCGTTGAGGCCAGAACCAGTGTTGCTGGGGTCAAAGTGGGGATCGAACCCGAGTGGTTTGCATGGCGAACGGGTGTTCCACCACACGGCCATACCTCTGCTTGCGAATACAGTAAAAAGAACTTCCTTTGCTTGGAAATACAATCAAAGTAGCATTCATACTTCACAAAAACACGCGTCCTCTATCCATGTGTCACAATTCAACATGAAATATTTCAGTAATAATGCGTGGTACAAACGTCCATTGTAAACGGGACTTAGAATATGTGATTATCATAATGGCTCCGAGGTTCAAATCCGGTACCCTGCTACGAAATTGCACACACGCTACTGCGCCTATTCCCTCAAGGTCACGTAGTTGGTGCATAGCAAATTCGAAAAGGTTTCATGCACTAAGTGTTTAAAGTACGCACTATAGGAACAGAATTTCGCTATCGCGTTCAACTCCTAAAGGCGAAACTTTAGGGTCCCCTATTTTTTTCCTTACACAGTCCTCAGTGTGCAATGTGACACACACGCACACACACACAGATACACACACACACACACACACACACACACACACACACACACACACACACACGCGCGCGCGCGCGCGCGCGCGCGCACGCACGCACGCACGCACGCACGCACGCGCAGAGATAGATATACACCAAAACAAGCTTAGACGCGATTTGTCCTCCTTAAAATTCATATTTATATGGCATGAATAACCTTTCGTGGATATGCTTGTGTGTCTTCCTTATTTATTTCTCAGTGCTTTTTCCGGCATTTCACTTAGGATTTCTATCCTAGTTCTTGTACGCAGTTTTCTTTTTCT
The DNA here is from genome assembly GCA_013436015.1 of Rhipicephalus annulatus. NCBI lineage: Eukaryota > Metazoa > Arthropoda > Arachnida > Ixodida > Ixodidae > Rhipicephalus > Rhipicephalus annulatus. The sequence goes on from WOVY01011915.1 coordinate 225,296, forward strand.
AAATTGCTAATGACGAAGGAATCAGGTTTCCTTGCTTTTCTAATCCTGGCAAGCAACAAAACGAAAACAGGGTTCTCTGGCGCCTCCAGTAATTCGCGTCGTTTCTTGGTCCGCTCATTTACCCGGCAAGGGGTTTGGGGCTCAGCAACACAAAAAGCACCTCGCCAGGGAATCGTAAACGCAGACTCCAAAAGACTCTCCCCATATACCTCGCTGTTTTAATCCGCGACGTCTGAGTTCTTTACTTTGTCACACCGAGAAGAGGAGCGTAGAACGGGAGGCGTGAATACATAGCGTGGCATTAAATCCAAGGTATTAAAAAGAACCGTAAGCGGGGGCTCCTATAGTGAGTGTGTCGCAAAGCCAGGAACTGAAATAGAGATCTGGAGTCGCAGTTGAAATGAGCCGTTCAGATCTGATGAGCGTGGCTTGCGATGGCGTTTTCTGCACAATCTCATTAGGGCGAACGCAATTGTGATTGCACGGCCTATCTGGAATTTAGCAGTATAGTGGCACTGTTATTGCGATAGCGCTTGCAGAAAATGTCCGAGCGAGAACTTGTTGACGGCTTGGCCGTGACTTTTCGCATTAAAGCATGGTGCGATAATATTCCCGCGCGTCCCACCATCGGCTTTCTGTTGGGGGTGAACAGGAGTGCGTTAGCAAAATATTTGTAAACTGACAGCGTAACTTTCATAGACGCCCATATGTGCAGTAGGCGAAGGCTATTTGCTGCCATGGATATACCTACGTATCGTCGCTATCTACGTAACTCACAGAAAATAAAGAAAAAAATGCATTATTACCGCAAGCGGTAGCGGTGTCGTGCATTTGCACTACATGGCGCGAAGTTGAAAATTTCCTTCATTGCTAAACTTATGCACGCCGTTTGATAAATACGCGATTTTATTGAGCCTTTCTGGCTAGCCAATTGCATGCGCGAAACAAAAAAAAAACGAAGACAAACACGAAAGATTGAGGAAGTAAGGTTGTTTTATTGGTCAAATAGTGTACTTGCAATTAACATCAAAACTTTGCAGATGGAGAAATTGCAATACAACTGTTCACCAGCAGAATAGTACAATAATTGAAAAACTCACGCTACCAAATCACGGAAAACAACAGAAGCGAGACAGTAGCCATGAGAGTGACATTAAACAGTAGCTTTCAGTGACATTAGAGCGTTTCGTTGCTTAGCCTGTCGCATTCACCGTCACGAAAGGCTAGGGCACGTCGCCCGTGCGCCATGGAAGGCAGTCGACAGTCACAGGAGTGGATATATCTACACAATCTGTGAGCTAGTACAGTTCTGGCATGTCACGCCAGTAAACAGCACATGAACAAAAAATAAAATACAAAAGGTACGTACGAAACCAACATGCAAAACTAAGCGATGCCTCGTTGACCCGGCAATGCTCCGAACTAAGCACAAGCCCACATAGCGGACTGCCTGGATACGGGCCCGCATTTCGCATTTACGGCACTGTACCAAAAAAAAATGAGGCAATAAACCAGTTATTGCAGTGTCAGATAAACCATAAAGTAAATTCATAGTTTACGTTGGCATATGTAAAATTATGAGTATTCGAAAAAACTTGTGTTGAGTTTTTGGTTTCATTTAGTTGTGCCCTCCTCACTTATAGTCGCGCTTCAATCGTATGGTTAGTGTGGATGCCTGTGACAATAGGTTTTCGACCACTTTTCGTTCCACGTTTTGTAACCGATATGATTTGACCATGGCATTAGTGTGAGCAAACATGGCTGGTGCTTTCATCTGTTCTGCTTCTGCTCAATGGGGGGGGGAGGAGGAGGAATAGGTTGTTTGATCGATTTATGGGGTTTAACGTCCCAAAACTACCATATGCATGATTAGGAAAGACGCCGTAGTGGAGGGCTCCGGAAATTTCGACCACCTGGTGTTCTTTAACGTGCAACCGAATCTGAGCACACGGGCCTACAGCATTTTCGTCGGTTGTCTTTCGGATACGCGTTTGATAGCTGACGCAATGCGCGTCGTGCTTGCCCATTTACGCCAGCGCTTTTCGCCCCTACGGCGTTGTGAAGACATGCGTTGTCATAGCAATCTGTTGATGTTTGTCTGTGACTGCGTGGCAACACATTGGTTAATTTATTTAAAAACTTGTTCATTGCACAGGACTCTATTTACCGGTGCGAAAGCGATCAACCTTATTTCGTGGAGTTGCCTCAAATATTGTTGTCACTACAAGTAGTTCGTTATTTGATCTTAATTGTGTTTGATTGTTTGGTAGCCCCGCTGCCCCCAGTTACCGTTCGTGTGCTCGCGAAGCCGCTTGAGCGGCAGCGATATTAACGGTGCCCAGGGTGAAGCTTCCTACTGGTCATGACTATATCGCATTTCAATAAGAGTGTAGAATGACTGGGGCATACAGTTGCTGTGCACAAAAAAGGCTCCAACTGATATCACGCAATATGGTCATTGAGGTACCATATGAAGCAGTCAGCAAGGAACTGAATGAATCACAGTGCTTTATTTGCAGACAATTGTTACGAGGTTGAGATATGCCTTCGTGTAAATGCATGGAGTAGTTATGTGCGTTATGTGGGCCTACCAGGCACGTTGACCACCGCTTGCAACTGAAAGGTAGCTTGAAGTCCACGTATTGTTTGTAGTGGTTAACACTAGCCAAAAGTTGAGCAACCATTGTTAATTTTAGTTTCTGGTTCATTACGACCAACTAAAGTTTGTTTTACGTGATTAGATGCTACACATGCCACGTTATATGTATGACCAGTCAGGTCTTGTATGTTTCGTGATGCACGTTCAGATAGTGTAGCTTCACACTGGGATGACACTTCACCATTCATGTCATGCTGCAGAGAATATGCATAACGTGTCATTCATGGCGTGTCATGTGATTCATGGCTTGACATGTCATTTATCACGACAGGTTTGTCATGCACAATTTCATACGGCTACAATAGCTTGATGACATATTCATCCTGTCAGTTGTGCGACTAACAGGTGTTCCCCTCCCCCTCCCCCCCAAAAGCATTAAAAAGTTCCCGATTGTGCCACTGTTAGAAATTTACACCTGCGACGAATTTACTGCCATGTTAGCCGAGTTCGAATTAGGGAAAATGGCGCCCACAGGTGGTGGCACCTCCCGGTCACTCTCGTTGACGTCCTCAGTAACCTGGTAGTCCGCATTGTCTTCAAGCTTCGTCTGCAGTCATGATTTGTAGCCTTAGTTAACCTCCGATGAACTGAGACTGCCCCTCGCATGAAAGTGGGGCTAACCGAGAAGCGCAATATTTAATCTTCATTGGCACCCATTCGAAAGTCTCCCCGTAGGCCCTTGACGTTGGGAGGTTGGTGCGTCTGGCCTCCGGAGAAACCGGCATCAGAAACAAGACTGCACGACGATAATGAGCGCCAGCTGTCCTGAAGTCCGGGGCCTTGCTTCTGCTCTGTTTATTTTGCCTCACTTTGTGCGCAGTTCTGTGCAATTTTACTGCTTGCTCCCTCGTAGTTTAACCTTGCGAAGGAGTTGTCAGCTCCTCTCTTTTGACGTATGAAATATTCACTATAAGAACTGTTTTTGACTGCTTACTTATATTTTCAGTTATACCGAATAACATGAAAGATTCTTGCTATCATTTATTTGCTACAATTACTAGAAGTTGTTAGAAGTAAGGAGGCGACAGTATTTCAATAGACTAATTGAGGCTTGTTTCCCTTATAGCAGCTGTTGGTACAGCATGACGTCAAATCAAAACAATGCAGTGGCTGCCATTAGCCGGGAACGACTGTCCGCCAAAAACACGTAGAACTAATCAGACTGAAGCTGGACGACCAAGTCCGGAGCACCCATGGGGCAGAACAGTGTCGCAACAAACAGCAGCTGCACAACAGAACACAGGCGGAGACGATGACAGCCTGCGTGTGACGCGCGCAAGGGTAGGAGGGGTGCTGTCACTTTTCCGCGGTAGCCACTTCCGTACATTGCACTCCATCACTCTTCAAAACAAAACAAAAACACTTCGAAATAGGTGCCCCCTGCTTGATTTTCGTGGCAAACTAAATAGTCTCTGCGTAGACACAGCTATCGGTCAGCGTATAGGTAAAGGTGTTGGATCGATTGCCCGTGTTTTGGGCAGCTCCAACTGATAAAAGCACAGGTGCGTCTCTTTACGTTTTAAGGCAGTATATGAGATATGTTATAGGGGCACTACACTGTTCTGCGGCACGTTCGTTTTCGAAAACCAGACATACTTATACCATAAACCACATGCATAATACAGAATGACGTAGGATACGATGCAAAACCACAATACATGACATTTTTTTGTTTCCTACACGCACCTTAATATGAAGCACACAAGCTTACATCACCGAACATTTCAATGTATAATTTTCCATTACTCAAACAGCTTTCATTAATGCGTCCAGCACCACTGATTGGTGCCTACTCTCGCTTAAAACTTTTTTTTTGAGTGTCTATGTTTCACTACGTGTGGGCCTATAAAGTTTCATTATTTTCTGTTCCAGCAGGTTCATTATTGTTGGTGCTACAATTTGGCCTCACTTTTTCGCGCGAAGCTCAAAGAATGATCGGGGAATTCAGCGATAAGTCTTGTGAATGGTCCCGCAACCTTTCTTTATGCGCGTTTCAGTCGACGGGGTTATGAAAGAGGGTGAGGGTTTCGCCTGACTTATCGGCAGTGTATTAAAAATAGCAATGGCGTAGGAGTGGCACCTGCAGCCGGCTCTCTCAGCCGCTCAGCGTTGAAGCAAGAAAAATAGAAGAAAACATGGGTGCGGCATTTGCCACCATAATAAATCATCAGTTTTTTTCTCGATCGCGTAGGCCCATTGGTTCCACTAATCATTCCCTGGAGAACGCGACCACCTTCGACGCACATCTTAAAAGGCTGACTGCGCTGCTCGAAACAAAAAAGAGCAATGTAGGACGGCGCAAAAAACATTGTGCTGTGCATGTGAAAAGCACTGCCAGCAAGGAAAACATGATATGTTCAGTGGTTAGACGACTCTTAGTCGAGTGTAAGACAAACGAACCTCAAGATATGGTGTTGCCAAGGGTTTCAATGTGCTTCAATAACTGCTGGGAATTACGTTGGAAATCATCGTAACGCCCACGTGCAAGGCGCTGCTAGCATGGAAAACAAATTAGCTTCAATGGCTAAACGAACCTCAGTCAAGTGTAAGATAAACGAACCTTAGCATGGCGTTGCTGCGGGGTTCAACGTGTTGGATGCGTTTTATTAACTGCTGGAAAATACGTGCAAGAAAAGAAAGATTCTAACATGAGGCACACCTTAGTGGAGGACAGATTCTGTATTAATTCCGACAACGTGGGGCTCTTCAACGTGCACCAACACCTGAGAAAAAGAGTGTCCTTATGTGAGCAAAACGCACTTTGGGATATTATCTCCTTTGCAGAGAAAAGCCAACTTTCCTCATATGACTTCTCCTTACGTGGTTGTGCCGATAATCGAACCGGGATTGAGTTGTCGGGGGATATTAACTTAACCGAATCATTTTAACGTAAACAGTTGATAAGAATTTATGTTTATTAAGTTTCCTACTGGCTGCGTTCCTTACGGCCTGATTGTAATGTTGCTTTATACCTGCAGGGCTACAATACAATGCTTTCGTAGCCCTGAAATTGGCTGACACCATAAAACCGTCGGACCTCTTTGCAACCCCTGTGTGAAATATCATTGGTTGGTTGTGCTGAACATTTCCATGGCCACGCATAAATTCGCTAATGTCGCTGTTTCATGCCAACATGTGGGAAGCGTGGAGCTTTGAATCCTTGAAATCTGATTTTGTGAGTTCGTAACCAATGCAGCTAGAGCTCCATTTACACAGGCTTTTACACTGCGAATGTTCAAAATTGGACCGCTGCGTAAAGTGGAATTGACGGAAAGTTCAGGTTCTCTAAATATATATATTTAGGGGAATGTGGCCGTGTTGAAGACTGTATCAAGAACAAAGTAAAAAAATAGCGCCACACTATACCATATAAACTGACGAAAAAGGGCACAACTTGTCTTTACACGCAGTTGTCTGCTTTCACCTCACGAGTGTCAGCATGGGGCTCAGGGATGGCAGGGGTAATCTCTCGACTAGGGGTTCCTCCCACGCCCTCCTTCTTCAGAGAGAGTTTGACGTGTCGCTTTTTTAGCTAGTGGACGGTGTCTAAGTAATGATACCAGTTGCGCGGTTTAGTGTACTTACATTTCTTCCTCTGTGTCCCGTCGCTGCTCTGATTTTGTTTGTCTGGCTTTTTTTCTGCGATGAATATTGAATTATAGGGTACCACGAAGGGTTACGCAATATATACCGATTATTTTTGTCTCACCTCTCCACCCCCCCCCCCTTTTTTTTTTAATGGAGCGCGCACTCACTGCAAACATGACGTTCGGTCAACCTCTCTTCGCCCCCCTCCGCAATTAGAGAGTGACACCTTGGCGTACGCTCGTAAACAGAGCCAGAGCACAGCTATGGCTGCCAGAATTTCCTGCGAATAAATGATTCTACCGGGGTTAACCGAAATGGGGTACGGATGCACGTGCGAACCATGCTGTAGCAGCATTTGCGCACGTTGCAATAACGACTGGTGCCCCAGTGTGCGCCAGTAGTGGGCTCACTACATAGGCGCGCAAATAAACTGGCTGCGTACTTGTTTTCGCTTCGCTCCGTAATGAACTTGGTCGGAGCTCAGACGTGGCGCACCACGTACAACTCTAATTGCTCGAATTTCTGCCGGTCCAGCTCACACGCACGCACAGGAACTCCCCTCCCCCTCTTGTCGTTTGCGCGTCTCGTGATGCTAACTGGACAAACTTTGGTGTAGAGGTGGCGCGTACACTGTCGTGGCGGTTTTGGCGACGGCGGTCATCAAGCATGTGCACCATACCGGTCCGACAGCGGCGTTCCCCTTCACCCTTCTCTCTCGCGTCTCGGCATTACCCCCCCCCCCCCGCCCTTCCTCTCTTATCAGCCCCAGACTTCACCCGCTCGATCTGGGGAGCCAGCTCTGCCACCCACCGCAAGCCTGGACCGTCGCTTCGTTCTAATTTTCCTTGTTTGTGGGATGTTTGCACATTTTATTGCACATATACTTAGCGCCCTTTGTCAATTTCCTTCGGACTTTCATTTGTTTTTCGTTTGTTTCTTTTTTCCTCGATTTCCCTTTTCATGCGCGGAACGTTAACGCCGTCCCTTTCGTCTCTCAATGCTCTGGAGCGCGTTCTCTTTTGGTGCGATTGCGACGCAGCCAACCGAGAGGAGGTTCTGTGTTTCACCAACGCCACGCGACGGTGGGTAATCAGGCGGGCACGCACTGGCCTTGCCGTGAGCTTCACAGCGCGGCTGCGGCGTGTGTAACGGCGCGCGCTAGAAAAACTCCGCAATCCAGTACACAACTACGGGATGCCGTTTGCTTGCCGCGGCGAGCGGGCGGTTTGTTTGGGGAATATGGGAAGTGGGGCGCGCGTCTAAAAAGGCGCCTTTCGCGATTTGCGGCTGCCCGTGTCGTCACTGAGTGCGACGCGAGCTGCTTCCGGAGGCGCGAAAATCGTTACGGTCGCACGCAGTCTCAACGCACTGCACGACCTCCCGGTATTCCAATTCCGCGCAGCGCCTTGCAACGCTAGACGGGCTAGCGCTTGCAGCACGTTTCTAACGAAGACATAGTTGAACACAGGAGCGCGGACCTTGAGGCAAACTTGTTACGGTAAGCGTCAAATGTTCGCAGTGGGCAGTATGTGCTGCCATGTCCCATTTCCCTCTGACGGGTTAAGGCGTAATTAAAAAATGCCATGGTGATCACAATGCAGTATAACTGCGTTGTTTTAGTAAACAACAAGAAAAAAAAAGCAAGCAAGAGTTGTGGTGTAAACAATTATGGATATCTTTGCATGTTCAGTGACAAGAACCGGGAAAACGGAGAGTTCAGAGTGAGCTTGAGAAGCGTACCTTATATTCAACTTGTAGTGTATGCAAGCTATTGCCTCAACTGGGCAATCGCATGAGCCAACATTCAAAGCATACGCAATGGTCAAGCGAGCACTTTTGCGTAATGTGACCAGAGTAGTTTCTGGAGCACTGAGGTGAGGAGGTTGGCATATTGTGAATGCTGAATGCCCACGTCTCTCATATAGCCTAGACAAAGCCCGGAAACTCTGCTTTATAAATTCCTAATTTTGATTTGGAAGCTGGCATCAAGCTGTCACTGACGCCTACGTCAAATTTTGAAAGTCAGTGCACTCATTTTAAGAGAGCCGAGAGCTATGTTCTTTTTTTTTAGTATAATACGACTTTGACATGGCAAAAGTGGCCTTTCCATGACATGACAACGTTCCATTTGAGTAACCTTGCGCTATTAAGTGTCTGATAGCCAGGAACTCACGTTCGACTGCATGACATTTGCCAAGCCGACCGTTACCATTTAAGGGAGGGTTTGTTTAAGATCAATCGACAACAGTAATAAGCTGGCCTCAAATGTCGCAGCTTGAGGGAAGGACGATTGTCACGTCGCTAAAATGAATGCTGGAATTCCAGTGCTAGCAGCGAAATATAATGAACCAGCGTTTACGACAGACAGTGAATAACATACTTTGGCCGCATTTTGGCTAATGTCTCAGCGAATAGACCGGAAAACGTGACAGTATTGGCAGCATTAGGGGCCGGCAAGGGTTTCACTTTCTGACTTTTCTTCGTCTTTCCCCTGTCCAGGCTTTTGGATAAGGTTCTCGAACGACTCGAAGACGGATGGTGAGCGTGTAGCAGCACTATATATACAAAATACCCTTAATATAGCACCAGCACAAGCCTCACTGCGCAGTAACCGGTTATTATGTCATCGATCAGAGTCTTCCGTTGGTTTTTAACTTCGCGAATGCGATAGAGTTGGCAACCGCAGATTTAGCCGTGATGCACGCTACTCTCGGAGTGTTAAGCGTTGTTTGCGAGCTCGCGCTTCCGCTTGACCTTCGGTTGCATTTCGAGATTGCGATGCGGCTGAACGCCAGCGAAGGGTTTAGTGCGGCTTCGCGGAGACCATCTAGAAAAGAAGAGCGTGGGAAATGGGGGGAAGGCGCCTGTTTTCGCGTAATGGATTTCTCGTGCGGCTGGATAAGTGACTCGCGAAACGAGGCTTGTTGCTCGCAACACAGCGACACCGCGGTTTCGTTTCGGAGGAGGCGAATTTTTGTGGCAGGCGTCCTTGGCGTCCTTGCGAGTCCTAACGCTTTGACGTCAGTCGCCAAGAACGAGAATGTCGGGAAGGGACGTTGGTCTCGCATATAGCGCCATAATGGCTCTTCTTTCGTAGCCCAGTTAAAGAACAAAAACAAAACAAAAAATCTTGTTCAGAAACAGCGGTGCCACGTGTGTTACAGCGTGACGGCAATTTTGCTTTTTGTGAAGATTTTTTTTCGGCAAACATGGTGGTATACACGAAGGATGCCAGAGGAGTTTCAAGAAAGAAAGAGAGAAAGAGAGAGAGAGATGCATACGTATCTGATGCATTGTGGGAATTTGTGTGTGCGCGAAGGTTTCATGAGTCAGTGAGGCGAGATTGCGCATTACAAGACGTCAGGGAAATAATAAAATGAAGAATGGAAGTTTAAGATTTTAAAGCAAACTGTTTTAAAAGAAAAGCTTCCATGTCGTTCTTCTGCTGCCTCGCGATCCGTCCCAGTTCATGTCTCAAAGCTAACTGTCTTGCCAGGCGGCTCCGGCCTGACTCCACCGTCTAGAGGGGCTTTCTTCAGTCCATGGGGGTCCCACCACTAAACAGACGCGCTACAAATGGGGCATCCTTCAGTCTTCTCCGTAAGCATTTAGGAGATAGTGTAAGTTTCTTCCCTAATTAGAAAGTGTTCTATAACAAGACCATGCTCGACTTGGTAGCAACGCACCGTATCGCCAAGGCTCAATGAAAGATGTGCACCAATCGCGGCATTGAATGCCTCACATAACTTCATTTTACAGTGAAGTTGTTTACCCATGCCTTCCTGTCCGTTCTATGCGTTCCTAGGGGGGGGGGGGGCTACACTGGGCCACTCGCGTCCGTATAAGGCAGATCACTGTTAGAAACCGGAGATGAGGAGGCGGCCCACTTCGTAATTTTAGGTGGTACTACTTTTCGGCTCTCCTGTCACGTATTATGAAACAAATTAAATGACAATTCTCTACTGAAGTCAGAAATACAATGGCGATGGAAGTAGTAAGGTTGGTTAACGTTTGTCCATCTCATTTGCGCTACAAGTGAAAGAAAATGGCGCGCGCATGCACGTGAGAACTCGTGGTTCACAATGCTCCCATCATCGCTGCAATCTCAATTTTCCGGTCAGAGGTCTGAGTAAGGAATACTGAGGAAACCGATTTCGTTTTTTGGGGGTTCTTCTTATTCTAGTTCGAATCATTTTCTGGTTTTGTGGTTATGCACTCGAAACACACCGCCATTCCTTTTGAAAAAATATGCGCACAGACACACAATTCACACACACACACCGACAAAATATGCACACACACACACCACCATTCCTCTTGAAAAAATATGCGCACACATTCCTCTTGAAAAATTATGCGCACACACACACACACACACACGCGCGCGCGCGCGCGCGTGTGTGTGTGTGTACTTGTGTTGTGTTGTGTTCATTCAGGTTACCACAGACGTTGGAGTCATCTCGCGTTTACCCGGTACGATCACTAAGCCTCCACTGAACATACAGAGGCGTCTCAGGAACGAGGCTAGGCTGCCCTGCTATGCGGAAGTAGCTCGTTAGCAGCTCCCTACGCGCTCTAAGTGCAACAGGTTGTTTTCATTATTACACCTTGCTACTCTCCTGAAGCCACACCTCATTTATACTTTAGTCGGGATGAGTTACATGCGTCTCTGTGACAGCAACCTGCGTATCTTAAAACTCGTGAAAAAAGGCGAGTTGACAGGGAAGTACCAAAGGCTGTTCTCCAGTATAGGGCAAATAAAGCAGATGATGAAGGAGGAACAAAAAAAATGGAGGACCCTTAAGCTTCCCCTTTAGGAGTTGAACGCGGCAACCATATTCTGTTCCCAGTGCGTACTTCAATCACTTGATGTATGAAATGTTTTCAAACTTGTTACGCACCCACTACGTGGCATTAAGGGTGCAGTAGCGTGTGTGCCTTTTGTAGTGGGTGACTGGCTCTAAACTATGAGGTCATTATGATAATCCTATGTTCTGAGCCCGATTCGAGTGTGCGCTGGTGCTACGTATTATTACGCGTCAATATTTCATGTTGTATTGTGAATCATGTACACACGGCGTGTATGTTTGTAACACATGAAAGTCACTTTTACTGAATTTGCAAGCAGAGGAAGTAATTTTTCTGTTTACACAAGCACAGGTATGGCTGTGTGGTAGAACACCCGCTTGCTACGCATACGACCCAGGTTTGGTCCCCATGCCATCATAGCCTGATTTTTTTTTATTTGCATCTTTCTCTATTTTTTTGTCATGCAAAAATGATAATTTTTCGCTAACAACCAACGATGCCGATGCTAGAATTTCTGCAAAACAAGCTTTTCAACGCTCTCGCGTTGAAATTTTTGTGAAAGAATATGCTTGAAACGTATGGCGATGTTAATACTGTTGTTACCAGACAGTTTGTTCCTTCCTGATTTCTTTGTTTGTTCTTATTTGTCTATTAATAATAATAATAATAATAATAATAATAATAATAATAATAATAATAATAATAATAATAATAATAATAATAATAATAATAATAATAATAATAATAATAATAATAATAATAACAATAATAATAATAATAATAATAATAATATATATTATTATTATTATTATTATTATTATTATTATTATTATTATTATTATTATTATTATTATTATTATTATTATTATTATTATTATTATTATTTAGACGTTAAGACAAGAACAACTACATAAGGGCTAGCAGAGCAAGCAGAACACCGCTGCCACTGATACAGCACAACGCCTCCCTAATCTTTCGGTAGAATAGAATGAAAATATAGAATAAAGAGAGGGAGAAAGAAGGCGTACATAAGGAAATAAATTGTTGGACGAAATGACGGAATTTAAGAGGGGCACAAATAAAAATACAAATAAACAGTCACACTCTCTACAATTGTGAGGGCGACCTAGTTGCGATGGGAAATTAACTGTAAATTGCCATGGGATCAATTTCCGGCAACCATTACCTTCTCGTGACATTGCCTGTTCAACGATTTCCCATCGGATGTTTTTCGGCACGTTACGCAATTTCAACTTCACAAGCGAACGGATCCATCAGCGTTAGAAAATGTGCGTGAGGTTGTGCGTACGTGTCAAAACTACGCCGTGCGTATAAGGGCGGTAAAGTAACGTCATTGAGTTACCATTGATTTCTGTCCATTTATTGGCATATCTAGGTTACTCGTATTCTATCTGGTACGTGCGGTAACATTAAGTCAGCGCACGTGCACACTTTCAGACGTGTCAACGTAGCTTTCGATACTCCCAAACTGCAGGCCTGTACCCTATAATGCGGGCCGTTCAGACCTTCCGGTTGTAACTGGTATGATGCATGTACGTTTATCAGTGGAATAAATTAAGGCACTCTCTACAACCTCTGCAAAGTGCGTGGTCATGTATTTTTGGCCTCCATCTGATGGGATCTGAACACGGAGGCTTGTGCGACGAAGGTGAAAGCGAATAATCGATACGGAGAACCAATACAACGATAAAGAAGCGCCATAATGGCTGTGCTGAATATTCATCAGGATGTCCTCCCATGAGCTGAGACACGTACTCAGGCCACGGAGCAAGGTGGCCTGTATATCTTGTGGAGCGAAGGCACCTTTAACGTTCCTCGGAGGCGCTGCAGGCTCTTAGTGAAAAGGATACGGGTTCGATTACTCTTTATAGTACCCACGTTTCGATGTAGGCGAAATACACGCACACCCACGTACTTAGATTTAAGTGGTGAAAATTAATTCTGGTGTTAATATTATTGGGGTTTTCGCTCGTAAAACTACATGCAAAACTCCTCTGGCACTGGTGTAACACGGTGGAAAGGGGGGGAAGGTCAAGCCACTTGCCATTGCAAATTTTAAATTTCGGGAAACCAGGACAAACAAACACCCTCCCCCCCCACTTCCCCCACGCACAAATTTATGCTACGTTCCTGTTCCTGCCTACTGGTTATATGGCGTTGGTTTCCGCGGGCATCGGTTCGATCCCGAGCGCACTTCTACTGTTGAAAAATTTTAAGAAAGACCCTCCGGTAATAATTTTACGTGCATGATACGGGAAAGAATTTATGTGTATTGCCACAATACACTGTGCTGTATCATGATATTTTGTTCATTGCAGCATATTATCTTAAAAATTACTCATTTTAATCAGTTTTCTTGAAATTCTCGTATCAGTGAGATGCTTTAGTTTGTTGAGTACTACGAGTTCTGTTTTGGTGGTGTAGGTGGTTGTAGTGATGCTGCCACAGGTGTGGTTAGTGTGGTGAATGTGGCTGACAATTTCTTTCCCTGAGCACGGATCTCCATTAATGCCGTGATATTTTTTTCAATGCAAAGCATTTCCTAGCAAACTGCTGGCATTCTGAACGTATCTATCTATCTATCTATCTATCTATCTATCTATCTATCTATCTATATCTATCTATCTATCTATCTATCTATCTATCTATCTATCTATCTATCTATCTATCTATCTATCTATCTATCTATCTATCTATCTATCTATCTATCTATCTATCTATCTATCTATCTATCTATCTATCTATCTATCTATCTATCTATCTATCTATCTATCTATCTATCTATCTATCTATATTCGGCTATACGTCTGGGTGTTCTCGTGAGCACCTGCTTAACTTGGGGTAGGCCAAAATTTAGCTAGGAGGGAGAAACCTTTCGACATACGTCTGGCTGGTCATGGCGGGAATAGCGTGGAAATTCCGTCGCGTACATCGTCAAACCCTGTCTTTCAGACACGCGAGGCACCGCCCCCCCCCCCCCCCTGTATTTTTAGATCCACGATATGCGGGTATGTCGAGAACAGAGAGTGGTAATTCAAACGCTAGAGCGTTAAGAAAAACTGTTATAGGCAGCATTGGCCTGACGAGAATTCAAAAAGTAAATGTCTGAATCTCGACAACAATCGAACCCAAGCATTCGGCATGAAAATCACGTTATTTTTCCGCATATCTACGCAATGCATCGTAAACGCTTGGGAAAAAAATTCGACATATTCCATGTCTCTTGGCAATGAATGTTCTTCGAAGCATGTGGAGGAAAGATGACTATGTCGTAATTTTGTTATAAGGCGAAACATTACACAATGACGTTAGAGATATTTACAACTGTTGTACGCACTGACATATGTTGAACAGTTGGATATGTTTCATATAACCAGTTGTTGAAAGTTGCATAACGATGTCAACAGCAAAACGTATATAGCAGCACCAGAAGCGGTAAGCTCATATGTGGCGCTTGCGCTGGCTAGTATTGGAACCGTTAAAAGTGCTGCATGAGTGAACTTAGGTTAATGGCGCCCAACAGCGATAGACGTTAAGCGGACGTGACGGCTGTATCACAAGAGTACATATGAAATGCTTATAAAATTAGAAAGCAAGCACTGCAACATCAATTAACGTTTACCTGCAGCACCGTAAAAGTTGAGTGTATCAATTTTGTGTGTCATTTCCGATGGAGGCTGAAATGTTGTAGGCCCGTGTGTTCAGATTTGGGTGCACGTTAAAGAACCCCAGGTGGTCGAAATTTCCGGAGCCCTCCACTATGGCGTCTCTCATAATCATATGGTGGTTTTGGGACGTTAAACCCCGCAAATCAATCAAATCTATTTGTGTGTGTGTGTGTGTGTGTGTGTGCGTGCGCGCGCGCGTGTGTGTGTGTGTGTGTGTGTGTTTTGACATGCTCTTTGGCCGTGGTCCGTCCGTAAAATATCCAGGAGAGCATAATTTCGTGCCGCGGTGCCCGCCATCATTCTTTCATCATCATTTTTCCATGTGTCGTAAGCTCACCGGTGAGACTTAACCCAAGGCCGAATCTATGTATATATATATAAAGCTCTCGTCAGAGCTGTGTGTCTGACCAGACGTCCCTTTATCTATTTTCTTCAAGTTACGACAGGTTTCTGTGAGCCATTCTTCATTCTCCACTTCTGAAGCTTCCTTCTGTATAAAGTTTTTGAGAAATGGCCTATCAGTTTCCCCCCCCCCCCCTCTTGTCCTTGCCGTGCCAGTGATGGCCGCATATCCGTTGCTCTCCTTTGTTCTTTCCATCGCTCCTTTCTCGTCTCATAAGAACGATGGGCAACGCCCACTGCAATCTCCATGGCATGACCACACAAGAGTGCGCGCCCGGCTGCTCGCGCTCGAACTTTGGGCTTTAGCGCCGAACTGTTTAACGATGCCGAGGCGTTGATTCTGTACATGTTGACTCGAGCGCTTCACGAGGGCGTGCGCCCTTCTAACGCGCTGCTTTTATTATTATTACTCCCTCTCTTTCTCACTCCTATATAACGCTGCTTTTGCGCTTTTGGCTTTTGTGGACAAGCGTGAGATTGTGGTGCATGGGCGAAGAAAAAAGCTGCTTCAATCGGGCCGTTAGCAGTTGCATTTGACGTGGGTACATATTTTGCTTCGTCAGTTTTTTTTCCCCTCTCGTGTGCGTTAAATATGCGCCACTCATCTCCTCGTCTGCGTGGCGTTATTCTAGGGCTGTGTATAGAGTAATCACGGTATCGGAGAGCGCGGTGTGAGCAGGCGGGCTCGTGGCTATGTTTAGAAAGTGGGAAGGAAGGAAAGAACGGGGCGCTGATTTCGCACCTCGCAAGGCGTTTGCTGCCACTTCATCATCGCTGTATGCCACGCCGATGAAGAACGACCGACGAACTAGGCGGGCGTGTGTCTCTCGATATACGCGCTGAAGTCAAGGTGCGCAGGAACGAGTCACGGCACGTACGTTTGCCTCCGCGTACACTGGCGGTGTTGAAGCAGAAACGCCAGTGTATACAGATTTTTTGAAGTTCAGTCGTCAAAATGCTTCAAGGCTATAATCATTCGCTGACAACGAAGCAGCGCTTACAGTGGTAACAGGAGACAAGTGCCGTTCGAAGTCATCTGTTAAAGTAACACTGTATATACCTACTTCAGACGGATCACGTTTAATGCATGCGTCGCAGTACGTTTCAGAGCAGCGGATGCAAACTTGAGTCACTTCGTGAATATGCGCAGCAGTAGTTGGGAGTAGCAGCTCAAACTGTCACGTTTTTGGAGTAGTGGATTGACACTTTCTGAAGCAACTTCGGCGCAAATAAAGCACTCACAATGAACAAAAGACAATTATACTCGGGTTGCTGGTTATTTTTGCCTGTTTTATTTCATTAGTTTCCGAAGCATTATAAAATACGTTGATTGTGCCCGCGTACTCAGTTATATAGTGCGCTTAGTTCAGTGTACATGTGTAACTAATATAAGGGTTATGGAGCTTTTGTTTGTGTCGAGAATGGTAGCACAATAAAGGAAATCAGATTAGATTTTTCACCGGTGATAATTTTGACACTTACGTTACCATGCATGAAGCGCCCAACGGAAGGCCGTATTTTGAGAGCTGGTTCAAATATGGCGCACGATTCCGGCGGTAGCCAGCTACCAGCGTCCCTATACACGCTTGCTTTCCCTGCAGTTATATCTCTACGTTTACTTTGAACAGCCCTTAGCTTATATTACTAACAGACGAACTGAGGGTTTACTAATATGCGTGTAAAATAAAAAAAAATAATTCAATTTTATTTCATGTCGAGGATACGGGCAGGCTCGGGACAGAAGCAGCATTTACCACATGGGGAGGACTCGAGCCTTCCCCTGAAACTTGGAAGGCAACGAACCCAATATGTGTGATGGACCAGCAAACATACGACAATGAAGGGTTTTGTGTACTATAAGCAATAACATTATGAAAAGAAGTGAGCTAAGACGAACGAGAATTGACACAAACAAGCTAGGAGGATGCTTGAAATTCGCCTTCATGAGGGGAAACTGATAGCGCATTGGGGTTCCGTATGGATCATTTACACAATCGATATTGCCTAGTTTCGGTTCTCGGTATATGCCTCAATCGTGCCGTAAGGAAACTAAAGAGTGTGCGCATAACAATGGCCGTCTTAAAGTATAAATGAATGCCTATTGCAAAGTATTATTGCTATAATTCTTCCTTGTGCGAATCAGCAAAGGGACAGCTAGACGTCCGTAAGACAACACGCGAACCTGCGCAGGTGCTGACTTGAAGTTTTGCTCGTTAAAAAACTCCAGGAGGTCGAATTTTCCGAAGCCCTTCACTACGGCGTCTCATGTGTTCATATGGTGAACTTAAAACGTTAAAATAAACCTATTATTATTATTATTATTATTATTATTATTATTTGAACTTTTTGCTGGTGGTGATGATTGAATTTACTTTAGCGCTTTGTAATTGGTGAGCCTTCAAAACTTCCACTCGTTGCTCAATGCACATGTTTTCACGTCTGACGCAATTCTACGCTCCTGGCACGCAATAATGCATGCGTTAAGGAGACTCCTCCCATTACATGTCATTCATGTGATTTCTTTTTTCTAAGCACCTTCAAGCAATCAAGTAGCTCTGTGGTATAACAGCTGCTTGTCATGCAGAAGGCTTGAATGGGGTTCTCACTCGAATCGAAGATTTATAATATTTATTTCATTTGCAACTTTCCCAATGTTTTGGACATTGACAGCGCTTGTTTCTCGATCACAACCAACGACATCGACAAAGGAATTTCTGGGAAACTAGGTCTTTGAGGCGATCTCGTTAAAATACTGCCCTCTATGTTGTAGACGTAATTGTTGTCCCTGATGTGGCTACTAGCTCACTCACCATCTGCACAGTCAATGGGTGCTGGGGCGCAATAATGTCGTGCCCAAAATAAAGATAAAAAAAGAAAATGTGCAGACCGCATACCTCCGACAACCAACTTCTTGAAAGAAATTTACCCTGAGGTTGTACGTTCAGAAGCTGCTCAGTGAGCTTAAGAGGAATGGCATCTCACAGCATCAAGCCACCATGCTTGTCTTTTTTTTTCTTCCTTCTTTCACTTCTTTCTTTTTCTGTCGAGGCTGTTGTTTATATGACTCTGCATGGTCTTTGGCTTTCTTGCGTGTCGCGTCGTGTTGTCCTGCGCGTAGATTTCTTCTGGAGAACTCAAACCTCGTTTCGTTCACTTGCCGTAAGAAAGACAATAGATCTTTTTCAAGCAATTTGGCGCCGGAACGAGCGTGCAAGCGCTTATGGAAAATGTTGATACGCCGCAGCAGCCGCTGCAACGAGCGCGCGGGCCTCACGCCTCAACTTTCCGTTTGCACCGTGCCAGCGCTTCTCAGATTGAGTGAACTCGGCAAGGTGTGATATATTATACTGCGTGATTCACTCACAAAGTTCAGTGTTTAGGTGCGATGGCCTGTCTACAACTTGCACGTGCCCCCCAGTTCAACCAGCTGAGCGGCTCAGAAGCGTCAGTTAATTATCCTTATCCTTTAGCGTCAGTCCGCCTTCGGTATAAATAAAAAGCAGGACAACTTGGGTGCCCAAAAGGTGCAAACACTGTCCATAAAGTCACGGATGCATTAGGAATCAATGTGGTTTGACGCTCTTTACTAGTAAATTGCACGCTTCTGATATATTTAAAGAGTGTTTTTTTTATATAACCCGTATTCTGTAAAATGAAATACATTCACTAGACCATGCATGTGTGCATCGCTTGCACGATATGCACCCCAACTTCCCTTGACCCGGTAACTACTCGTTGGAATAAAACATTACAAAGTGAAAAGAAAGAAGTAGGACCAGCAACGAAATATGTACACCGTAAATGCTCACTCACGACTGAAAAGTCAACGCACGATTTGCTTTCCAGTTAAAAATATATGTAAGAAAATGGGGGGCCATCGCGCATGTCGCAACGGAGTACAAAAAGGCAAACAACCAAGAGACGTGTTACAGTTGAATAATAAAGTCAAGTTTCTTGTGTTGTAACGATAGCGAAGGTTAACTGACTTAAACAAGGTGTGGTGTTAAATTATGACATGTCTCCGATAGTTCCCGCGTTGTCTGGTTAGGGGGATTGTGCAAGATTACCAAGGCTTCAAAGATGAAATTGCATTTGCATGACTGAAAATGTGAAGTGCGATAACATGGCTTCATTTAATGAAATTTGATGCTCTCTGAGGTGTGTGTTGATTCATCACGCAGTCTGATCGAGGTGTATATGTGAGCAAAAAAGGAATTCGGTTAGCAACTCTGATTGATATGTAGGGCTTAACGTCCTGAAACCACAATGTGATTATTAGAGACGCCATTGCGGAGGACTGCAGAAATTTAAAACACCTTGGGGGTTAGCAACTCTTGCACCACAATTACAAGGACATTGCCATGTTTGTCATAGTACTCTTCACGACCCACTGCCGAGCCCTGCGACTTTTTGCGCTCTACGGAAGAACTGTTACTAAGCTTATGCGGAAAACGCAACCCTCACCTTGTTTCGCTTCCTAATTTCCTTTGAGACAGAGCGTATCTATGGAATTACTGCAATATTCATAGTTTCTTGGCGGGTGAAAGTCGCCTGAAACATTGTTTGTTTGCAGTGCAAATGAGCTGTTCACAAACCAACGCAATATGATAGGGGTGGGACTCCGCGCCTTCTTGCAGTGTGAACACATTGCTCAAGTAATGTGCCGAAGTTTTTTGTTTTTTATTGCTTAACCGAGCGTAAGTACATCATTATTCGTCATTGAGCAATATTGAAATACGACGATTCGAAATTCAACAGTGGCATGGCCGCTGGTCTCAGTCAATGCGGATTATACTGCCAGCAAACACGCTCCGCAGACACACTGAATCATCTTATAAGAAACCGCAAATTATCAGAGCAAGGTATCTCGCACGTGCATTCCAGTATACCATCCATTTGTTTTTAAACACATTTATAATGTGTTTACTTTTCTCATTTTCAGCGCTTGATTTGCCCATAAAAATTAAAAAGTGCTATAGCTGTAACACTTCTCTGCAGTCTTGTGTTAACGGCCCAATCAAACCGCATCGGTATTGAAAGCCATTACACTTTATGAGCAGTTCATCGCTGAACAACTATGAAATCAGTGTTCCAGCTCACCTTCCTCACGATATAGCATATTTTGACCACATGTATTGGTACGCAACAACTCGCACGTCACTCATCTTCTACGTTCGATGTACACCCGCCCAGTGATGACTACACTGACTGCGTTATTAATTTCACATTTTATGCTTACATGCACGTGCAGGTGCGTTCGGACCTTATTCAACAAGCGGAGGCATGTTCTTCTTGTTTTGTTTTCGCACGGCGCCAACGAGCAGCGGGTGGGGGAAGAGCTGGATTGCTCGGCGTACCAGCTTTTCCTACAGTGCTCTGCCCGCCCGTGGAGCGTTGTGGGATTGCTTGAAAAAGGTCTATTGGCGAAAAAAATGAATAAAATTCAAAGGAAGTCAGTCTAGCACCTAAGAGGCACTGGCAGCACGACAATGCAGCTTTCGTGTCGCATTTACCTGGCTGTTTCTCACGGTCCTTTTTTTTTCAGTCTGTATTGGTTAGCAATTGCTTGACATAGGCAGAATGAGCTATCTAGCACGCCATACTATTGTTAGTTTGTTTAATTGAATGGTGCAATATTGGTATAGTGTCTTTTATTTTAACTTATAAAGCACTATCCTGCACGTTCATTTATTATTTTTTTGTAGCCAGCGCTCGTAATATGTGACGGCCTACATTAATTGTCATCGGGTATGAATGTCTTCCCAAAAATACTGTAGGCCCGTGTGGTCAAATTTCGGTGCGCATTAAAAAAAAACCCAGGTGGTCGAAATTTGCGGAGCCCTCCACTACGGCGTCTCTTATAATCATATGGTGGTTTTGGGACGTTAAACTCCACATATCATATGAATGTCTTCCATTCTCTCGTGTCCACAGCCTCATAAAAGAAAAACATGCCGAATGGCACACACACTGGCACAAACACTGGTGAGCAGGTACTCATCGTGTCCTGCATATGCCACATAATATTCCTGGAAAATGTTCAAGTTGACTTAGAAACGCAATATGGCATGGCACGCTGGTCGCTGCTGAGTTTACTCCTGGCTTCCGACTCGCTGGGCTCGGAGGCAGCTTTGCAGCTGCTTAGCTGGTGGTCACGTGATCATAAAAGTTGGTGGTGAGCTTCGGGCTGGCCGGAGCCCATGCGCCACGACGTCGCTGCAAGAGGCTCAGCATGTCAGCGGCACCTACCACTGTTTACAAACATGGAAAAGGTCTATACGCAGCCTCCCCTCCCGGTAACTCTCAATCGATGCCGCACTACGCTTTCTTTCTCGTCTTCGCGTTTTTACTCGCTCACTCCTCCTTGTAGCCCGTGTAGTTTACGATTCCGTGCGAACCATGGCATAGAAAATAAAGTCACAGCTGCCAGCGTAGCATTTGAGTAGTGGCAGCAGTGGCGGCGGTAGGGGTGGCGCGCGTACTGTATATATACCAACCCATTTTTTTTTTCACGGGAAGTGGGCCCTTACACCGGGAATTTCCCCTCTTTCCACGAGGCATTGTGACCAAATCGAAGGCGGCTTTGCTTCGCTCGTAATAAGAAGGGAACTAGATTTCCGTTTCGTGATATTTTGACTCCTCCTCTGCTTCATCCTTTTTTATATTTTCTTTCCCTCGCTTAGTTCAATTTTTACCACTGAACGACATTTGCTGTGACATTTGCTCTTTATTGTCCTTGCGCTGCTTCAGTAGTGCGCAGCTCGCAACGCTGAGAAAGGAGAAGAAAAAAAAAGAAAACATTTGACTACAAAGTTGTGAGTGCATCGCTGCTGTCCGTTAAAGAGTCCTTCACTCCCATTCTTCCTCATTGTACAGTCCATTCGTGTTCGGGCTTGTACGTTTCTTTAATGACACTTTCTTTTATATTCGACATTTTCTCTCACCAATGTTCACCAAAAGAAAGAAGTCAACAGACATCCATGGACTACATGGTCGGGTGACAGTAGAAGTTCCAATTTCTTTTGATTTTCTGCCAACCAGGAGAGTTTTGAAACATCCTTTTTAGATATTCGTGTGTTCATGTATACCGACTGCTGCGTTTTGTGTTCCTGTTATGTTCACTTCAGCTCTAACTTGTTCGCTGTGAAAAGGATGAGATTTATATCATCTTGCACTTCACTTCTCTACGTTCTGCAGTCACGCAAAAAAAAGCAGGTACCCGAAAACAAAATTCAAGAAGAAAAGAAATAATTATATACCAATACGAAATAAAAAATACGTAGAAAGTTCGTTGGCAGGACTTAATTTTCACAGAGCATAATATTATGGCACTAGTTTATGTCCAACTTCTACCCGAAGTATACGGAGTGACACACCATTTTGCTTGACATAGCTCTCATCACAATGGTTATCTAATCCAATGTCTGCTAGCAAATATTTTAGAAATATGTACACCTATTGCCGAAGTTGCTTCCGGGCCACATTTCACTTCATTATTGTAAGGTGAAGGGGTGCCTGTGCAAGCTTGCTAGCTTTTCCTATAACTTTCTCTTCTTTCAGTTTGTCTCGATTGAATGATTTGTGGTGTTTAACGTCCCAAAACCACCAATGATTATGAGAGATGCCGTAGTGGAGGGCTCTGAAAATTTCGACCACATGGGCTTTTTTAACGTACAGTTTGTCTCGATTTGTGCATGATTGTGTGCATGTGTCTTTAGCCAATACATTTCTACATATTTTCAAACATCTTATAGAGGCAGTTAGTATCAACTATTTCAACGTTTCAAGCTCAAGATACTCTTTAGTTCGATAGACTGTATCAAATCATAAGCTGAAAAACTTGAAGGCAATTGATTAGGAGTGACTTAACAATCCTCATAATTGCCAATTCGCACTTCGAATATCTTCATAAAAACACAAAACTTGTGCATTAGCTTGAAGACGCATGTCCACAGTAATTGTTTCCGAGTCTCCTGCTTCCTTTTTATTCCGCCCTTCGTTGTTACCTTTGCTGTACAGCTCTGAAGCGATGACCAATATTTTCCTAGAGTGTAAAGCGTTATGAGCGCACAATAACTGCTGATATTGGTTTAGATGCTATCCATAGTAGGTATCGCGTGCAATGAAAAAAAAAAAACAGAAACGGGTTGGATTTGAAATTAAATCCAGGCATTCTGCGTGGCGGTTAGGTATAGTACCATGAAGGCACGCCAGTGCTTTTATAATTTTCCGGAAGCAAATATTGTACTAGCATCACATTCGGCGAGGATTCATGTTAAGAGACGTATATTTCGTAGCGTAAACTACGCAACCTGTGTGTTGTTTGAAGTTCCTACTACTCGCGAAGAGCTTAGCCATAGCTTGTTATCAATCATCTGCCACAGCTCCAGCAAAGCTATGGTCAAGAACGGCAGAGCTACCTGAGAAATATTTGTTAAACAAGAAGTGCCACAAGGTATGCTATTAAGACAATATAACACTCTTATAAAGTTCCAAGGAATACTGTCCCATACGCGAAAACGTGTTTCCTAAGGGAATCTCGCTTGTCAGTATATGGGTTATAGTGGAAATTTTCGTTATCATGCAAACGCAAATCGCCGACTTTTTATAAATCGCGGCACCATTCTCTGTCCAGTAAGAACAATTCGTCTAGGAGTTACTACAATAAAGTTCCTTATTAAATAACTAGCGTCGAAAAGGCTTTTTTGTGCTGCAAACGAAATTCGCATCGTCTAATCACATACAGTGGCTAGAAGCCAGCCGAGATCTTCGTAACCTTGGCAAATCAAACGTAGTCGGGCGCTTTTTATGTATAAGAAGTTACTTGTAACTGTATACGTACTGTGGATTTGTGTGAACGCTGCTTCTTGCTTATTGCTGCACTATAACCTTCCGAATGGTGACCAAAATACTGCTGCAGTTTTCAAAACAATACCAGACTGATGCGCCGTCTGTTACATCGAACGAAGAACCGCACTGTCGGCTGCAGCAGTGACTTTTCTGTCCTTCTCTATAACATTCCCTCCCCTTCAGCATAACAGGTTGGCCTACTGAGGCTCAGCCCCGCTTAGCATCCCTGCATTTCTTTTTATCCTCATTCTCGCCCACATTTTTCAAACCTTATTCTCTCCCACATTCTTCACCCTTTATTCCCACAGCCAATTACTTGAAGGAATTCACTCAACATGCCCAGATTAAGGCGCCGCATCTATACGCTATACCGCATGCTCTCACAACGCACCCTCATTACTGAGTTTTCAACACACGAGCAGATATAAGTGGAGCTCTATTCTAAGAAACTCAGAACATGTGCATCAACTTAGGCTCGTCCCAAGGTCCTGCAACGCTGCGTTGAGACTCGGCCTACCCGTTCCGACGTGGAAGCAGCCCGCCTCTCTACCACCTTGAGCAGTAGTATTCCTGAGGGCCTTAGTTAACTTCTATGACTTTCTGCCTATTCACCTCTTCCTACGAGGTCCACGGAAAGTAGCTTCGCGTATCCGCGTCCCTTGTGTACCTATTGATCTGCTTAAGATTACTAGAATATACAGATATCCCCGCCGCGGTGGTCTAGTGGCTAAGGTACTCGGCTGCTGACCTGCAGGTCGCGGGATGGAATCCCGGCTGCCGCGGCTGCATTTCCGATGTAGGCGGAAATGTTGTAGGCCCGTGTGCTCAGATTTGGGTGCACGTTAAAGAACCCCACGTGGTCGAAATAAACAAAACCCTCCACTTTGGCGTCTCTCATATTCATACGTTGGTTTTAGGACGTTAAAACCCACATATCGACCGATTAGGATACACAGATAACGTTAGTCTCTATAGTGAACCTTAAGTAGACTTTAATTAGTGGTATTTTGCAGCGGAAAAGATTTTGGGAGCCCGGTCTCAGAGTTCTTCAGCTGGAAACGCCGCACAAACCACTTTGTAATATTTGAAGGCGTCCGAGTTTGGTTCCCGACTGTAGTTGTGCTCTATACCGTGCTTGTGAAGCATGGATACTTGTGCCTTGGCTTGCTTTCTCTTTTGCAATACCATTTTCCTCTCCACTTGCGGTAGTAAACTATACCAGTTCTAGCGGACTTAGCAGTTTTTCCCTCATACCCTCACTCCTTTCTATTTCTATCTTACTTCATGCGTACACAATGAGAGACGCGATATACTCGAAATTTTGATAACTGTGCTTGCCCTGCTATGCTAAAAAGATAAACTGCCAAAGGTGTCTTCATACATCTTCAAATTAAACGACATGAGCTTTATAAAAACGACGATAAACCGATATTAACCCTGTATTTAATGAAGGGGACTTCGCCACGAATATTTACAGCAATACGATTTACAGACGTGTTGGCTTTTTGTTACAGCTTTTTGTTACCGTCACAGCTTTTTGTTAAGTTGCACCAGTAAGGCGTCACCAGTCCCACGCATTGCGCGGTACACCTCTATCCTTTTTTTCTTCCTTGTAACAACTCCTACAATATCACTGCCACTAAGAATGGTTCACTGTCTGGAAGCGTGTGGGTGTGTACAAATGCATGACTGTGGCTTTGTTTTCGCTCACCAATATTCGAGTGTTTTTTTTTTCTTCTCCTAAAATATTTTGAGTGCTGTTTTATTTGTTGAATCTGTTGTTTCGATTGAAAACTAAGAAGTCAATTTATTATGTGTACGTCCCCTACGTAATGCCTCACGGCGATGTAGGTGAATTGTAAATAAATAAATAAATGAATAAATAAATAAAATAAGTAACCTATATAACCAGTTGGGAAGTGCTTGCGAACGGTGATAGCGCTTCCTAGTGATGCCTGATGACATAATAATTTAGAGGGCGTCCTGATGTCGTTTTGCCGGCCCAAGCTGTATACGCCGTGCTGCTGCAGATCTAGCAGTTACATCACTTCATGGTAGTGGCACGGTTCAACGACCGAAGCCTGCAAACACTTGCACTGCTCAGTGTTTTACCGAAAAACTCAAGAACCAACGGCCAGAGACTTCTAACGAGATTGTACTCTGCCACTGTTTCTTCTGTCCTTCGGCCACTCTTACGTTGTTGGCAAATTTCTTTTTTTTTCAAGCTTGTTTCACTGCCTAGCCTGAAGAAACAGTCGCTAGTGCTTCTGCCTAGGCTGTCTGCGGTTCTTTTTTTTTGTTCGCTACTGCTGGTTTCATTCTAGATTAAATAAAAAAACATGATGTCCAATTGTTCATGAGTAAATTATTATATTAGTGCTTCGATAATTACGAGCATGACTCACTCATGACCAGCCGAGCATAATTGTGGTTACCACCACCACCACTACACTAAGAGCACGTTACAAATAGCCCCTGGTGGATGAAATTTTCGCATCTTTCCGCTATGGTGTTCCTCATATTCATATCGGGGTTTGGGGACGTCAAACTACAACAATGGCTATTAATGTGCTCGGAATTGCGCTGGAAAATTCTGGAGCACCCTGAAAGCGTAACATATCTCTTTAGTTTCAACTAAGTAAAAAAATCGTGAATGATTTTTCAGATTTGACGCATCAACACGATCGGGGCCATCCACTTTAGATCTTCCAATGATGCCTCAACCTTGCCCCAACGTTGCTTTATTCTTGTCAACTGTCCTCTTGTCTAGATATATATTTGAGCTGTTGTACTATACTACAAATTATCCCCAATCTTTTCTTTTTGTGCGCTTGTGACGTCAGCAATGTCTCGTTTAGTAAGAGTTCGAGACAAAGTAACACTACACTTAAAAAAAAAATTACTCCAAGATCGGAGTAAAACACTTGTCCTCTAGCGTCCCCCCTATTCAGAGCAATTTTTGCTCTGGACATTCGGAGCGAAAATTTTGCTCCGGCTTGCCGGAAGAATTGCGTGGCATGGCGAACGTACTTTAGCAGATATTTCACTCCGGCCGACTGGAGCAATTGCGTGCCGCCACCGGAGTGCTTTTTACTGGCATTTTTCTCCGACTGGCCGGATTGATTACGTGGCACCTCCAGAGCATTTTGGCGGGTATTTTCCTCCGGCTATCCAGAGCTTTTGTGTGGTACCTTCGGAGTATTTTACGAATGTACTTACTTCGTCCGGACAGAATTTCGGTGAGGTGGATCAGTACTTTTCAAAGTGTTTGCTCCGCTGTTTATTTATTGTATGCTGATCGTTTCACGCGTTGGTTAGATGAAGGAAGTCGCAATTCTTGTGCAAGCACTGCCAAATTACTGTTTATTTGTTTCCACAGAGCTTTGGCAGATGAAATTCAAGAAAACAATTCAGTTCTCATTCTTTGATTTATTCAAAACAAGCTGACATTTCTGAATGATTACCCAGCATTTGGGGAAAACAAGAATGAACAAACATGCAAAAGGCCACCAAAATACCAAAAAACAAAACAGAATAAGACAGTCTCATGAAATCAACAGCACTCAAGTTTGAAGCGCACCGCTTCAATTTGAAGTCATCATGATGCAAAACGATGCACGACAATCTAAGAAAGCATGGCCACCGAGAACAACTCTTCATCATCCCCGAAGGACCATCAATCAGATTCATTGACGATGGAATGGTTAAATCCATTGCTTCTTGCATATTTTAGCAAAAAAAGTAGTTACCCAAGAGAACGTGCACATAATGTGAGGGCACGGAAACTGACAATACTGAAGCCACTGACACTCAACTAAATCCTATAGAGTCTGTGAGTCTATGAGAAGAAACAACTTCTAAAACTGACCACACACACATACGTACACACACAGACGAAGACAGGATGACCGTTCAATATCAAGCACATCCGATGTAATACCGGTGTGAGAAAGCCGCAACATAATGAAAACACATCTTCTGACTCGAACAAAGTTCGAAACTGGCCAAAGTTTTCTATATATTTTTAAATCGATAGCTCTACCTTTGCTGAAACATTCAAAAGCAATTTTTGACTAAAATGAATCTTATTTCGGTACTCTCGCAGACGGCATCAGGATGGCCTTCCCGATCATTTCCTAATTTCATCAAATTCTGATTATTGCATCGTACGTGCTCTATCGTCATACTTCTAGCAAAGTGGACCCTTACAACTGGCAAGGTTTTAGCCAGTCTTTAAAGAAAGCCTAGCTTCATCTCTTTTAGAAAATAATTTTTGAGGTCAGTTGGCATTGTTTTTTTATTTGCACTGCCCGTTCCTTTTTGATACTTGTCATTGTGAACATTTTCAATGTAGTTATTGTATGAGCACGTATTTTTTTCAGGACGAACAGCTTCAAGCACAAAATAAGTTCACTACAACGTAACAAATAAATAAGCAATAAAAGGCACAAACATTATGCCACCTAAGCCAACTGCATTTTCACAGGTAAAAAAGAAAGCCAACCAGTTCACTCGACCTAAAGGCCCGTGCAAGCGACCTT
This sequence comes from Rhipicephalus annulatus, assembly GCA_013436015.1. NCBI lineage: Eukaryota > Metazoa > Arthropoda > Arachnida > Ixodida > Ixodidae > Rhipicephalus > Rhipicephalus annulatus. The sequence continues at coordinate 253,834 of WOVY01011915.1, forward strand.
AGGCCACAGAAGTTGACGCACGTGGAAGCGTCACGACCTACAGTGCCTCCTGTTAAATAAATATTCTTTTACCCTCTGCTGCTCAAACGCCCACGTCTTTCCATTGGCCAGGTCAAAACTACGTGTCAGCACTGTTCCCACTCCCGTCATCCGCAAAAACAAAAAAACCTGCAGCTACAGCAACCGCAGCACAGCTGAAAATAAAAGCATCAGTAATGATTGTCATTTCTCCCATCATCAACACAGGAAATACGGCTAGTTTTTCGGAAGGATTCCTTCTACTTTCCCTCTTTCTTTCACTACAATGTCCCCTCCGTCTTAGAATGTTGAGCAGGGCTGTCATATCGGTAAAGTTTACTACCCCCCTCCTTCCACAAAAACGTCGAGTGCCGCACGACTCGCCCTGCCAAACAACTCCTCTTCTCTCTCTCTATCTTTTTTTTGCATTCCTAGTCTCCAGTATCACCAGTTTTATTCACCTCCTTCTTTCTTTTCCTGAAAGCACCACATCCTCAAAAAAGTTCAGTATACGGCTAGAATGATATTTCAGATACCACTTATCCAACCAAAATAACTTTCTCACCAGTATGAGTGCGTGTATGCGTTCTATCTGTACCAAACACAATGTTCTACCTCAATTCACTACAATTATAAATAATTAACTCTGACTTTAGTTATTCAAGTTTTATAAGTTCAGCTTACATATTCTATCAAAATAACTTATAGGCAGTGGTAGACCTAGCCCTGGCGTTTATTGATATGGAAAGCGGACAAATGTTACCGCTTATGTGTACCGACAAGACCAAAAATATCTTTTAACCAGTGAGGTTGACCAATAAAAATTTTTACCGTTTAGTTAAATGAACCTAAAACTGTGCAATTTTCTATTGTCTCATATTTAATCAACACTCCGAATATTACAGTGACCTGATTCAATTTACCGAGGTTATTATGGCGTAAATGTAGTGCGAAAAATGACGAGGACAAGAAAGTGAACGACGACAAGCGCTTCTGGTGTTCACTTTTTTTATCTCGTGCTTTTCTGCGCTAAGTTTGCGTTATAACCAATCAGTATCAACTCTCTCGCATCTCTACCGAAGGTATGTTAAGAAGAAAGAAAATGTAGTCCAAACAACGCATTATTGAAATTCCACTGACTTTTCACTACTCCTGTGAAATTAGCCCATATTAATCACATGTTTGGCTTATCAAACCTACATTATCCAATCTAAGCACTACCTGACAAAAATAACACAGGTAATTCAAGGAGAGCTCACTCACCACTTTTTCGCCGCCCCAGCTACCGCCCAGTCTCTCAACACTCGCGAGATCACTATGTGTCGTTCACGGCCAGGAACCATCACACGTTTATCGTTCGCACAACTCCCTTCTGTCGTGGATAACCTTCGTTGCTGCCTGTCGCATGTGATATCCAGAAGATGTTCAGAACAATTTTCTTTTCTTCAATGCGGCTGAACACTTCGGACAATCCTCACTGCACCGGCTCTGTCTGCATGCGCCATGTTCGTTTGTGGGGAACGGCCTCTCGGCGGCGAGGCTGCCTACGTCACTCCTCGAACAGCCAATGAATGGCGCTGAGCGATGAGCGGGAGCAATTGGGGAGTTCACCGGTGCACAAGCAATGTTCCGGAGCGTTTCCGGAGCAGCCACGTGAGCATAATCGGGGGATTGGCCCCGCTTTCTTCCGGTTTGCTTCGTCCGGCGCCCACCGGAGGGAAACGGGGGAAAACGAATGTATTTGCTCCGGTACATTCCTGTTTCAGTGAGGCCACCAGAGTGGGAGGCCACCGGAGCGGAGCAGAGTGGGGGTGTCATTCCTCGGTTCCTAACAGCTGAGTATGTTTTTGTTTACAGTGTACATAATTGCTGACGTGTTCGAGGGGGGTGCGCTTCATTTCAACCCAGTATGCTCTCAAGTGTGGAAGCATTTACGCGCAACACTTACGCTCGAAGAGGACATGGTAACCAGTGAGTGGTTCTTCCTTGCATTCACGATATAGGCGGAAATGTTTTGTAACGGCTGTTGAAACTCTGGAAGCGAGCACTCAGTTCACACCCGTGTAATATGGTTCACATCATTACATGTTATAGTTATGTATGAATGTTTTATTTGCCTGCACCAGTGAAAACATTTTCAATAAAGGGGCATTTGAAAAACGCTTCCCATCCTTCGCCAAGTGGTGGCATGCACGTGGCGCCGAGCTTTAAAAGTGATGCGCTTCTGCGGTATTGAACATGGCTACCTGGCTGCGTATTGAGTGAGAAATTGAGGTAGCGAAGAGAAACGATGCAAAAAACAAAGCCACTTCTTTTGTCTGTGGTGACGGCTGATGCGTGTGATTCTGAATTTTTTTGTTTGTATGCAGGTCTAAAGTGTGTCAACTTTGTTTGATTATCGTATTCCATGAATTCGCACCCAGCAAATTACGAAGTAGTATAGGTCGACGCTCCTTCATCTCCAGGCGCTTGTATGCCGCTCTGCGCAATCGTTCAGGCTCCCGTATGCAATGTGGAGCACGTCAGTCCCACACCTCGTGCCTCTTCCCTCGAGGTCTTTTGAACCAGTGGACAGTGCTATCTGTAAACAGTGGCGGCGTTTGCAGAGAGACGCGTGATCCGTCCAGACTGTTTCGCCATCGTATACGGGTCGACAACTGCCGGTAGGTCGGTAGGCTCACTCTCGCTTCTTATAAAGTCAAAGCACGTCGGCGCCGTTGTGTACGGTCAAGTCACTCCACCCAAGGGGACATCGTGACTACAATGAGAGAGGTCACGTTTAGACGGGGCCAGAAGAAACTGAATGAAACTGTACGAAAGGCACCGCTGCATTGAAGAACGGCACTCCAACATCGAGGCGGGCATTTACTAGGCAGAAGGCATCCCGCAGTGCACCCCTTTCGCTGCAGGCAAGGCGCAGTTGGGCGTGGGTGCGCTGCGGGGTTTAAGCGATTTGTCGCGTCTGGGATGAGCTTCATGGGTCCCAGCTTGTGTCATGAGCTAAGTCGTATATTGCAGAACATTTTGGTGTTCCTCACTGCCTACTCTTAGAGCAACACGGATGCACTTTGTATAGATCGGTGACGACGATAACGGCATTAACTGGAACCACGTTTGTGTAGACTCCGCAAGATAACTGCATCGGCGAATTTTTCCGGATCTCTGTTTCGAAGCCGCGAAGTGCAGTCACAATGAGCTTTTTCTTTTGTGGGTAGTATTGCAATATACTATTATTTAATGTTGTATTAAGAAATATATTTGACCACGGCACCTCTCACTCACTTTTGGCGTGCCAGCCTCGCTGCGCCTTGAATATTTTTGTCAGGAAAGGTGGATATGTTTAGCGGGAAGCTCTCGCACCAGTTTGCGTGGACTACGGAGATCGGAACACAATCTGCAAGTGGCAAAATGAATATTTTTTATCTTAAAATGGACTACATTCTTCAGCGAAGCTACATGTGACCATGTATTGTCTTTGTACATCAACCGTACAAAATTCAAGCTGTGGTCATTCCCAAAGATAGTGCGATGCCGAGGTAACCTGCGGTGGAGCTACTGGAAGCAGGCTTCGAGCATCTAGTTCCTGTTGGTCACCGTACTACTTAGCAGCAACAACGTACAGATTTAACATTGCCCAAAAAATCTATATTAAAGCATAACTCCCTCAAGCAGTGCATACTGCTGTAATCAAGAAGCTTTCGTCGCAATCATCACCAAATCATGAGTGAAAACCCAACTTTATTCAGCACAGCTTAGCCAAATTACCAGAAAAAAACTTTTCTTATCCTTGACGTCCCACTGACACCTGGCAATTCAGGTTCCCAAGTGGAACCTGAAGTTTGAACTTTTCCTCTGATCAATAAGCGTGTGGTTGCAAAATCAGCAGCCGCAAGGTTCTGTGGCTAGGATGCTCGACTCCGGAACCGAGTAACGCGGGTTGGATCCTGCAGCTGTGCTGCTTGCATTTTGATCGAGGCGTTTGCTACAGGCCCGCGTACTGTTAGATTTCAGCACTCTCTATAAAAATCCCTGGTGCTCAAAATTAGCCGGAGACATTTACTACGGTGTCTTTAATTGTCTGACTCTCACTTGGCGATCAGAAACTTTATATACCAACAAAACAACAAAAACCAATGCCGCTAATGTGTTGAAAGAACTCTTATTAGTCTATACCAAGTTGACGTTTCGCTTTCGCATCGCATTAAGGCAAAGTGTCTTCGCAATGAGTCGAGTCACAAATCGCGGGATTAGCAGACTGTTCTCGCTTGGCGGCGCAAAATGTCGTTGCCTATTTGCGTACTAATACGTTCTCGCACGTTTTATTGCGATAGCAATTGTATGGACACTCCTGGCTGGATTTAGCCGCCGGCATCGGCGCCGATGTCATGCACCGTATATGTATACGTATCTAATTATATGAAAACGCTAGAAAGAAAAAGAAATAAAAAGAAACATTCAGGCGCGCGGAATTGAACGACCTCTGCGTTGTGAAAGAAGCGTTAACCCCTTAGCCAACCCGGCGCACATCCTTTACGGTTCAAAGGGCAAGCTACGTATATCTACTACTTACCGCTGCTCACGAGCATCTCGGGGGGGGGGGGGATGTGTTTTAAGCATTACCAGCAAGATGGCGCAATGAGCACGCGTCGCCACATTGCGTGGCCACGCCCTCCCTACCCTTCTACACGTACTTTGCCCGGCTTAGAGAAGGGGAGCGACGCTCCCCCACGGCCCTTATCTCGCGGCAGCAAGGAGGGGAAAGTCGTACGCCTGGCTGGCCGCGGGCTTTACCTGGAACGATTCTGCCTTAGTTACCAGGTGCACGAAGGTCACTGCAAGCATTGCAGCCTGCGTTTGCGAAAAGAGCGCGCTTTTAGGACACAGCAAAGTAACAGATAAGACGCTTATTTGCGTGCATCCGTACCTGTGAGTACGTTTTGTGCGTCATTTGTGCTTGAAGAGCGCGGGGCATGTTTCGATCTGCCATCCATTCTGCGCGTGACCTTTCAAATTGTTGCTATCGCGTTCATTGCTTCGCCTTTCCGGCAAAGCTGTGTCTTTTTTTGACCCCTTCGTACCCCAGGCGTTCAGTGAGCTCTCCTCATGGCAACTCTCGATACACACAGTGAGGGAGAAGAGGGTCACATCGAAGTATGTGTACGCCACTCTCGGCGCTGTCTCCCCCGACACTCAGCAATCTGCCACCGAGCAACTCAATTCCTCGCCCCTCCTCGAGGCGGCATTGCTGCGGTGGGCAGTCGTTGGGGCAGCGGAGGCAGCGTGTTTGGCCAGCTTGTTTGCCGGTGTCCGCTTGCAGGTGCATTAGTTGGCGGTCGTTTCTGCCACGGAGTCTTTTGTAGGAATAGCCTCCCATCTATATTTACCACTAATACCTCTCTTTGCAATCCCCGTTTTCCACTCGTTCTTTTTTTTCTTGTGTTGCCGCTATTAGGCGGTGGTGAAAATGCGTCGGCAATTCTCGTTGTAAAGATATACGTCCTCCCCCACCCATCCAAATTCAACAGCTGTAATGAAATTTTCGCTGAAAAGATATGCATTCACAAGTGACGCCCTTTTCCACCGTAATGTACGGAATTCGTCAATATTTCTCTTTTCTTTTTTTAAAGCAGTGAACGGGGTATCTTATTTTTTGTTTTCAGAGCTTACCACTGCGACCATGCTTTTTTTTTTCGGCCGTTACTTGACTCGACATGCGCAGAGTTCCTGAAAATCGTGAGTGCTTTAATAGGCATCTAATTCTACGTTAAAAAGTAACAGTGCTGCGGGGAGGCCTCTTACGTGCAAATAATTCATAGTTTGCATGAAAGTGCATGTTGAAGACGGCTCGGATCATTCTATCTGTTTGTCCGCCTACACAGCGTCAAATTCTATAAAACTAAACGCACAATTTGTATTTTCATCACACCGAGAAACTTTTCGTCATAGCAAAGCACCCCGAGTAATAAGCGGAGGCTATTACACTAGCTGGTATCTCTGGTTTAAAAATATCTCAATGCGCGAACTTTGTTATTCAGAATTTGTCCAGTGTTTCTGCTGCAATGTCATTGTGTTAGTTTGTATTACATGTTAAAACAAACTCACCGTTTTTTTTTATATTAACGGTATGGTCACGAAGTCACTATGCCTTGTATTATTGCACTTGACGACTTTATGCCGCTTGGCCTGGCTATAACTTAGCTACTTGAAGCCGTATTTGTGCCTGTATCTTTTCCCGTCCAATATCAATAAAAATACCACTATTTCAGCAAATCGAACACAAGAGGAGATGGTCAACGAGAGGGAAATCACCCTTGGCTTGTTATAAGCGGCAAAGATAAACTCGCTTAACCACGGCTAATTAGGAGCAACTACACGCATCATATATATGGAGAACGTCATGTTTAACTTTCTGCCGATGCGCGACCATGAAGTTAAACGTAAGCTAGCCAGAATATTTTCAATATAAGCTACGGGTGGTACCACGGTGATTGTGAGGATATAATGGCTGTAACGCTCAAGAGAGCGCGACGCAGCTGTATGGATTATTTTATTGCGGAGAGGAGCGGTGGGCCAAGTTACTTGCTGGCTGAGGTGCGGCGAATATCAGCAGATAAAAGATTTCCCGGGTTCATTGATCAATAAAATATTTTGAGAGCGACATTTGATATGTTTGTTTACACCCCTTACAATAAGACAAAGCTATAGCTATGTGCATGTCCTGTCCTCGCAGCATGTATTTTTTTTCTCTTATTGCACCCTTGAAAAAAATATGCATATCGGAACGTTTCTTTTTACGTGAGGAAAGAAGCAGCTCGCTTGGAAGTCTTCAGAGCCGCACGTTAATTGGGTGGATGCGCAATAGGATAGGGTCAATTATTGTGCTGCAACATTAAATCAATTTCTTCTCATGTGTGAGTCAAAGGAGTATAATATAATGGTAATCAGAGTGAGCTTTCTCCTCTTCTTACGTAACTTTTTCTCCGCACAACATGACTGTAAATAGGGCTAAGTTTTCCAAAGCATTTCTGTGCTTTACCTTTTTGTTCTGCAACGACCTTTCATTGTCTCATGCATCTTGTAATGACAGCAATGTTTTTTTTTCTTTTGAAACGTCAAACTGCAAGCGCCATGCAAACAGCATACCTACACTGAAATGTATGTTCCTGATTCAGTTCAAACTAATGTCCAAAACGCTAGTGTCTTGTGCCACTCTCCTTTTATTATATGTCACCTGAGGCACCGCCATCATATTCGACGGAGGCTATGGAAAGGACAGGGGTTAATCCCCTCTTGCCAATATACCTCGCCCGCAGGAAACTCCCGGACTTCAAATAAAGTTTATGCAATCATTCATTCATTCATCTAGTGGGATATTAACGAATGCTCTTAAAAGCCAGCGAATACACTCCCCCGCTTCCCTTTTATGTCCCCTTTCATGAGACAACATTTCTTTGAAAATTTCCCAGTTCTAATATTAGGCGTCCAGGGCACATTACACATGCAGACTCTTTTATTTCTTGTGTGGCGTTTGTCGCGCTTGGCTGTTAATGTGGCCTGTAGGACGGGCGCGGTAGTCTCTGGCGCATACGTAACCTTTGTGCCGCAAAATACCAAATGATTCCCATGACAGGCACTGTGGGCTCAACAACGAGTAACAGGGTCGTTTCGCGTTCTTCTTGTACACTAATTTCACGTTACTCGGAAAGTGTAAACTATGTACGTGCGCCATTACTGTTGCGGCCATTTCGAGATGTCCTTGCGAAGGAAAAGTAAAAAAGTATGGCTTTACAGCCCGCATTTTTTGGTGCGTCCTTTCCACTTTCAGAGAGGCCAGTGGTAAAAAAAAATAAAGACGTGGGTAAACATGACGCACGTTCGTCTTAATACCCTAACCCACTAATGAGAGAGATAAAAAGATGAGCGCATCTGCTTTATGTCCAAATGTTAATGGGATCGTACATGACATAATGGTGTTGGTGGGGCTTTCACGTATCGCCCAGCTTAGAGAGCGAAAGAGAGAGAATTGGAGAGGAAAGACAGGGATGTTGACCAAGCTGTGGCTCGGTTGGATTGGAATAGGCTAAACGTAAAGGGCATTAAATGAAATCCTGACAACCACTTTTGCCCAAGCATGGGGCCTATACATAAGCAATGTTCGCGTTTCGTGTAGCTTTGCTTGTTGATATAAAGGTACTCTACAAACTGCGTCGGAGCAGTGCGTCAGCTTAGGGCCCGTTCTGCGAGTTTCGGTGTCATACGCCGTTGCGGTGACATCGAATGAAACCTTGGTAAAAAAAGAACTTAGTCACCCACATGAACAGGTGTTTCTTTCAGTCATATTCTAATATAGACCCATACCGCCAATGAAAGCAAATTACACAGCTGACGCGAAACAGCGTTGAAAGTGTGAAAGACGCAAGGGAGCTTTCTGTCTTGTTAGCTGATGCCACATGCGCATGAGAAACTGTGGTTGAATTCTAATTCAACGGTTCACGGGATTTCTTAGTGAAAGAGAAATGCACGTAACCCTGCACCAATGGGCGTGTGTTCCTGAGTCACGTCATGAAGCGGACGGCCGAAGACCTTTCCTTCAGAGAGCTAAGCCCACTTCACCAGCAGTAGGCCCGACTATTTGGACAAAAGTCTTTAATGTCTCATGCTCCCGTCCATCCGTCAATATTCTGGCACGGTGCCAGGTGGCCGCCAGAGCACGCCAGCAAGCGCCAGTCGCGTCGGCCGCACCTCGCGTCGGACTCTAACACTCACGCTTTGCTTGCGCAGTGTCACTGTGGCCAGCGTGTCCAGTCATGCAAGAAGAGATATGCGAGCATGTCCGTTTCAATAGGCACAGGCGTTCGCCAAACCCACTCTGGAACGCACAAAGTGTTCTTAAGAGAGAGACGCAACTTTATTAAAAAAAAGAACGTCTGGCGAGTTATTCAGGGATCTGAGCGGATATCCCCGCCTAGGTCTCAGCCACGAGCATTTAGCTCTGCCGGCAGCCTCGGCCCGCTCGACGTCCCACAGTTGGTCTTCGAAGGCATGGCTGAGCAGAGCATGCTCCCAGCGTATTCGGTTCGAGGCTGCGTCCTCGTCTGGAGCCCCACCTCTGCCACACTCCCATAGCATGTGTTCCAGGTTTGCCCTGGCTTCGCAAAACTTGAAGCGCGACGCATAAAGCTCTGGGTAAGAGAGATTCATGATCACCGGGTTCGGAAACGTCCTGGTCTGCAGCTGTCGCATTAACGCTTCCCTTTTGTTCAGTTGTGGTATGGTGGCGGAATTATGCACCTGGCCAATCTGTAATGCTGGGTAATATTTTTAAAAACTGGTGAGGAAAATCACTCCCATTCCTCACCCGACGTCCCGGCCGAGGCGGCGGTGGTGATGATGGCGGCTCGGTCCGTAAGCCCTCGAGCCTACCCGTGCACCGCCTCGTTGCCGGTGAGCGAGGAAGTGTGGGCGGGTGCCCACAATACGTAAACATCCCTATTTTCAAATTTGCCCGCAAGTAATATTCTTAACTCTTCGGGAGTGACACGGCCGTTGACGAAGTTGAGGACTGCCATCTGAGAGTCGCTGATAACCTCTTCGGTGGTGGTGGTGGCCACTGCGAGCGCAATGGCCACTTCCTCTGCTGTTACCACGTGCTCCGTGCGTACCGTGATGCTACTCTTGCAAACATTCTGGTGATTCCTTAGAGCTTCCGCGCCTGCGCGCATACCTGGCCACGTCCACGAACACTGCCTCTTTACATTTTCCATACTTCTTCTGTAGGTCCCGTGCTCTCTTTTCCCGTCTACCTATGTGGTATTTCGGGGTGCATGTTCTTCGGCAAAAGAAGGACGACCAGCCTATCCCATACGTTGCTCGGTACGTCAAGTTTGACACCGTTCTGAGCATGATTTCAAGTTCCTAAACTCTCTAGTATGTGTCTGCCCGTTGTGCTTTTGGAAAGGCGCTCGGACTGCGCTATGATCTGTGCCTCTATCGATTCTTCCAGCGTGTTGTCGAGACCCAGATCGAGTAATTTACTCGTGCTCATCTTCATCGGTAGCCCTATCATCTGTTTGTACGCCTTCCTGATCAAGCCCTCCATCTTTGTCACTTCCGCTACCTGCCACTTGAGGTGGGATGCTACGTACGTTATTGGGCTCATTACGAAGACTTGAACTAGCCTTATGATGTTTTGCAAACTTTTTTTATTATTTACTCGTGGAGGCAATCGGCTGCCACGCTTAGTTCATCTGGGTTGGGTCTCTCCAAACTTAAGTTCTATCTGACTATTGTTCATTCCACGTCTTTCTTTCTTTCTTTCTTTCTTTCTTTCTTTCTTTCTTTCTTTCTTTCTTTCTTTCTTTCTTTCTTTCTTTCTTTCTTTCTTTTTCCTCTCTTTCTTTCTTTTTTTTCTTTCTCACTTAAGTAAAATTGCCTACACCAGCAACTTATGCATCTTCTTTCATTGCATAGAATCAGGTAAGATACAGCCCCAAATGATACGCAAAGAAGGCTATATGAATAAAATTACAGCAGTAATCTTAGCAGTTTACGCAGGCATAACAGTTTATTTACTGGGAGGGAGGACGGTGGATGCGGGTTGAGGTGTAAATATGTGGGCGCGTTTGTGTGGCGAACCGCAGACTGAATTATAGCAGAGAGAGACCATTTGTTTTCTTGTGTGTCGTGAGATGCTTGCTTGCTGAAACGAATTGGAAACACGGCCCGATATCGCCTCAACGAGCGGGCGCGTGTGCGTGCTGTTTGGAATATCGGTGTAGTTAGCGAATGGTCATTATGACTCGGTGTATCGGCGGCATTTGAGTAAGGGTGGACACAGGAATATTTGCAGCCAAACACGGTAACTTCGAGGCCAGACTGTCTTTCGAAACTTAAGGAGGCGACGTGAGTTAGCAATTTATTTTCCTGGCTTAAGTTTCAGATTGGGCTGCTGTGTGTTTTGGCCCTTAAGAGCAATTTCAAAAATGAGGTAGTCTGTATGACAGTTTTTAAACTGAAATAAATGGGCTCCAGACAGTCGTAGACTTGTGACTGATCACTTAGGCAAGAACAAAAAAATCTTGCTAACCTACCGATTCCTTTCATGCCTTCAAGGGGGTGATGAAACAACACAAGGGAAAGAAAGTGACGCTGCTGCTTTCCATGATTGCCGTTTGAATATTTTTTATTCACCTTCTCGGATTTCTTTACTCTTCCAAATGTGAGGCTTTCGTGCATGTAATGAACAGGTTGCATGATGAAGTTACATGGTAGTTTTACAGGATTCCCACCAACCCTCTACTTTATTTTTGTTTTTCGGCCTTGTTAGATTTACGTATCAGGAAGAAGGGCTTGGCAGTCTATAATAACGGTAGCCGTCGTTGTGTTCGACCAAGACGATTAGGTGTAGCTCTGCCAAGTACGAAGCCGTGCTTTTCACTTACCCACCACTGCAGCCAGGTTCTGACGATTTTTGCGTATTTCGATTACGGTGCATGTTAAAAGCGCTTCGTGATCTCGGAGACAAATCCGGACTTCTGCCACTGCACGGCACGCCTTATGACAATGTTTCGACGTTGGCTAATAAAGCTCGCGAAGTTCATTTTTTTTAATCTTTCTTTCATCACTTCATCGTGTTCAAGCGTTAATGCGTTCTTCTTCGCTGAAACCTGTCGTTTTATCATTTCCGACACGAGGGCGCATTTTTGCTCATCTTCGCTGCGCTGAGTCCCCACGCCCATTGAGTGACCGTTCCAATATAGTTTTTTTTCTTTTTTTTTTCTTACGGAAGAACGCAAGCGGAAAACATGCCTCGTTTGGAGAACAACACAATGGTCATCCCAGCGATATATCGAGGCTTTGTTATTCGAAACGGCGAATTGACTGCTCCGCTTTCGCGGGGGTGATCTCGCGGCGATCGATCTTTCTTCCTCCTGTTTCGCGAATCATTTCTTCTGCACGCGTACCGTGCACGTCATGTTTAGTTTCCTTGATACCCCCCCCCCCCCGCCTCTCCCTCCCCCCTGCACCACACGTGGACACAATCAGTTTTCCTCAAAGCGCTTGCTCGGCCTTGCGCTTCCTATTATTGTTTTCGTGCCTCCTTCAAACGCCCAAGAAATTTGGCAATCGATCGGCCGCGAACATTATTCCGCATGCTGTCGTCGTTTGTCTCCCTGATTTCTCTGCGTTGCTTCGTCTGCCCCTCCAGTGATCCCCCTTTCGGCTCTCTTCTTTGTTTTGTTTCTGCTTTCTGATGAATCACCTCACCGTCTTTTGTTCGTCACAACGCGTTTCTTATTCATTTTGTTAGCGGGAGGGCGCGTAGTGCTAAGTATACTGTTTGCGTAGCCGCGCACGCACGTCATAGCGTCCGTGGCCCCCCATCGTTATCGTCATTTCGCTGCGCGCTCCCACTCTCTGGTCCTATAATGTTAATGTTGCCTCAACCCAGCCCGTCTTTCTCTCCCTGCCCCAACCTCATCCTCTTTTATATGCTTGGCCCCATGCACCGCTTTTCTAGCTTTCTGGCGTTTTCTGCGGCCGCATCTTGACCGCGGCTTTCTCCTGAGCATTGAGCGCTCTTCTCCCGTTACCGTTGTTTGTCGCCACCATGAAGTGGTGCCCCCCCCCTTGTCTGGCGTTGTTGTCGTGTGATCGATCCACGCTGACCGCATGGCTGCCTTCCAGAGCAGCGTCCGATGTCCCCAACCCTGGGCAGCTCTGTCGATACGGGCGTCAATGCTGTCGCTCATTTATTATTAGTATTTTTTTTTTGCAGCTCGCACATAACTTTCCTCACGATCGTGTCTATGTACACTGCTCACTTTTATCTGTTCTTACTATTTTTTCCCTCTTAATCTTCGTCCTGAATTTCTGTTGCTAGCAGCCGAGTAAATCTTGAGGCGTTTCTCTGAGAGGCCCGCTTGCTTCGAGTTTCCTCCCGAAGAATTGCTTATGAAGTTCCCACTCTACGCGTTGTGTCCGCACGCCCTGTTTTTTGCCTTGCGGTTGATGCTATGTTTTGATCAATGCTGTTATTTTCTCTACGAACCCGTTCCTCATCTCTCTTTATGAGGTTTCGGGGACCACAGCTCTCTGCGGTAATTAACTTGCATATAGGAACTTTGCAGTCCTCGTGGTTACTACGCTTTTCATAAAGCCCTGCTGCGTTGGTACGACTAATTGAGATTGCGCATTAAGACATCCACCTCTTCTTTCTTCATCCTCGGCCAGAAGAAGTTGGGGTTACATAGAGTGTGGCGATTGAATTGTACTGGGTTCCCAAAATGCCTAATATGTATTGGGAAGTATCAAAGTCTGAAAAAAAATTAAGCCGGCCTCACGTCAGTGGGGCCAAACCTGGCGAAAGTGCAGTGTTTAGCGGACTTTTTCATTTCATTTCTCTTTATTTTTCTCATACCTGTTGCCCCCCCCCCCCCTTCTGTATTTTTCACCGTTGTTTAACTCTATTTCTTTCCCTGAATATATATATATATATATATATATATATATATATATATATATATATATATATATATATATATATATATATATATATATATATATATATATATATATATATATTGAAGAGAAGACACGACAGGTCCGGGTATTTTCTATATTGAATTATTGAATGAACTTCCAGATAGCATAACGTTCCGGCCGTGGCACGGCCTTCGTTAGAGTAAGTAGGAATGACACAATGCAGCCACTTTTTCAGAAGCGGCTGCATTGTATCATACCTACTTACTCTGACGAAGGTCGTGCGAAACGTTAGTAAAGACAATTTCCTTTTCAAATGTGCTATCTGGAAGTTTTCATTCAATATATATATATATATATATATATATATATATATATATATATAGGGTGCCACAGATTTTTAAACACAGTTTAAAAATACGCCGACAGACGCAACTACGACGCGACCAACTGCATGTTTCTGACCGTTGCGTGGAGTTCGTCAGACTATTTTTTGTGTGCTAAAATATTTTTAAGTAGATCTGTTTATTAACTAACTTTTTAAGAAATGAAGATGGATAAAAAATTTGCATGAGACAGTTGTACATCAATTTGCCAAACGCCTCATTAGACAGTTTAAAAACTAATATCTGGTAATTATTAATGGTTTTCTTTCAACAACAAATGCCCGCGAATTACAAAAAATACCACGTGGCAAACCCACCGGCATAGAGAGAGAAAAATGGCCATTTAAAGGAGGTTCTCTACCAAAAATCAAGGCGGTGCCCCTCCCGAAAAAAATTTCTGGCTACGCGCCGGCTGCTTTTGACAAATTTTCTCAATGTTCGTGAAATGACAATAATGGTTGCAGTGCTGCCTATCTAATTTTGTGAACATATGTATTCTACTGTGGTACAACCATCATGTCGGGTTAAGGTTTTTTCTAATTAAGTGCTATCCCATGAAGTTCATTTAGGTAGACCTGTCAATGGTCCTCGCGAGCACAAGTGCTACATATCAGCTCACCGCTTCCGGTGTTGCTAATATCCACGTTCTTGTTGGCATGATTAAAACTGGTTATATAAGAGATATGCGACTGTTGAGCAAATGTATGCGCGTGCAACATTTGCACTTAAGTTTAGCGTCGTTTTCTGACACTTCTCTAGATAAAAGAAAATGACAACGCCGTCACCTTTCTTTCGCCTGCTTCACATACCATGAATTCCCAAGGTACTTGGGATATTCTGAACTTAATATTTCTTGCTCTTCATCATTTTTTTTCTCTTTCCTTCCTTTATCCCCCTCTCTCTGTCTCTCACTATTTCTTGCTTCTGTTTTCTATCTCTCTCTCTTTAGAGTGAGACGCCGCGTTTCACTGTACGTTCGCACTGAATATTGCGGATGTTCAAAGAGTGTGGTGTACAATTATCTGAAATCAGCTGCTGCGCTTTTATTGCTCGGCCGCCCGAATAAAATAAAGTAGGTTCCTGCCAACCATGCACATTACTCTATGGTCATCGAGTCACGTAGGCCTATACACCATGTTTGAAACTCCCACATCAGGGGTTTGATTCTCGTCTACGGCTACGAATTTTCGATGGGGAGTAAAATTAAAAGAAAATTTTTTCCTCCATTTTGTTTTCAGTGTATTATTGTCGCACAGTAAACGCCAACAGCTGCATATATTAGCAATGTTATTGCGCGTACCATCATCGCCGGTGAAAGGCGCGCACGTAAGGATTGGCAGGACTGTGTGATACCCATATAGTGCAATAGTTTTTCTTTGGTGTTATATGCATATATTACAGAAATGATTGCGACCAGCGTTGGTGAGCCGAGTGCTTTTGGTCATTTCAATTTTATTTTTTCTCCTTGTTTTCTTCCTTGATTCAAAGCATCATAACTAGAACTGAGGTAAAATGTCCCACCTAGTGGAATCACGCTGCGCGGCGCCAATCTTGATTTAGGCGCCTGTGGGGAGTAATGACTGGCTGGCCCGCAGTGTTTCTTGCAAACGCTTGCCACGTCCATGAAAAAGAACGCGAAAATATTACCCAAGAAATTTTGTCTTCGTTAACTAGTTCTATGCGTGTACCTAAATATGGTATTGAATGTTTCAACGCAATAGGCATATTGTTGGTTCTAAAAAGAAACTTTCGTTTTAGTGGGGTTAACTCTGATAACACTTGAATGCAACCAATCGGATAGTAACAACAGAGCGCAGCAGAAAGACGCTGGCTGGGGCTACATGAGACATACCAAAGCAAGCGGAAAAGCTGCTGCCGCTGCAGTGATGGTGAGCGGGGGTTGCGCAAGGCACACCAGGAGGACAAAGAGCACCATTCCCCGAAACGCTATTCAACAGCTGGCGAATTGAACACATAAAAGAAAAAAAAAGGCTTTCATGGCGTGCTGACTATGTCGCATCCCGATAAAGTGGTACAGCGACGCCGAAAGGTGCAAGTGGTGCCAGCGGCTAATTACAGACCACAATTCGCAGTGTGGTTCGCGTGTGTCTGAAAAAATCACGAATGCAAACGGGCCAACAGGGCCTCGGCGCGAAATTTTCGTATACTGTAAAAGCATCGAGTTGCGGGCTAGTTTGCATACGTTCATTTTATATCATTACATATAGCGCGAAAGACACGGACACAGAAAAGGAGCACGCGTGTGTACTCTTACAAAAGCAACTGCGCTCGCAAAAATAAAAGATGGAGCGAGAAATTGCAGGGGCGTTCATTATAAACCGACGTAGTGAAGCAAGCGTCGCGAGGCCAGTGTTGCACGCCATCGAGACATATTTGCTCATTGCCAGACACTAAAATACCTTTCTTCTTTAATTTTTGTCATCATGGCTCTAGTTCCTTGAATATACACGTCTAGCTGCTTTCCACAGTAAACTTGAGTCAGATCTGTGTACGTGTAATACTTTTCCACGAGCATGGTTTTTGCGCTACGTTTAGTGATTAACTCGCCCAACAAGACACCTTTCTGACGTTCATTTTCACATCACAAAGAAAACGAGGAGACGGAAGGAGATGTGGTACTGGGGGGGGGGGGTAAAAAGTTAACAGGCCACTGTCCGATGTGTTCCACTGGGAACGAAGCCGGCGAACTCTCGACCAGGACTGTAGTCCCGCGTGACGAATAGACTCACGATTTTTGTATTGACGACAAGCTGACTTGTAGTCGAGCTCCACCAACACTGCACCGTATTATGCTGTCGGTAAAGTACACAAGGCACTCGCCGGGCACAGGATACGCAAAAAAAAAAGAGAGTGTGGTGACTTGTTGGCAAACGCAGCATTCGAGCACCGTAGAAGCGCTTCGACAGTGCCAGACTAACGAAGTTAGTGACTAATCAGCGCCACCAACGCACCCATTGGAAGGATATACAGGGTACCCTAGCGAGAAGAACGAAGAAAGACAAAGAAGAAGAAGAAAAAAACGCCGAGCACACTCGATGTGTTTGTGTGCGCGGACACACTTCGAAGCGGTGTGACGAGAAAGTCGCAAGCTCGGCGCATCGGAAGCAGCGTCACGTGGTTGCAGCAGTGCTGTGACACACTTTGTGTCGACGAAAAGTCAACACACCTTCGATCGCCTTTGGATAAGTTGGGCGTGGGCCGTTTGTGTTACCGTGGTGTTCCTTGTTTTTTGTTATTTTTCTTCACGTTTCAATGTATACGAGAATATTCCTGAAAGTTTTGCGGAATTTCTGTGCACGGCCTTATCAAGCACGCGCTAATCGGGGACATGTACGAGGTTGCATACTCATTTACCGAGTATGCAACGACACCTTTCAAAGAAAAAAAAAACATGTCCTAATGAAATCAAACTTTCGTGTTTTACGAGTCAAAAACACGATCTCATTCTGAGGTCTGTCGTAGCGGGGAATCACAAATCAATTGAGACGACCCTTCATTTGAATTGTTACACAAATTCAAACTTACGACGTGTAATAAAGCCGTTACAGCCGGGAATCGAATGGTGCCGTGTTACTCGAACAAGTTGCTGCAAGTATAGATAATCAGTCACCAAAACAATGGCATCCGAGGTTTTACGGGCCGAAGCCAAGATATGATTATGACCCACGTCATATGGTGCAGAGCTCTGGACTAACGTCGACCCATTTGGTGTTCTTTGACGTGCACTGGCATCACGTAATACGTGTGCCTTTAGCATTTCGACTCCTTCAAAGTGCGCCCGCTGCGTCTGGAATCGAACCCGCGACTTTCAGATCAGCAGCCGAGCACCATATCCATCCTGCGGACGTCAGTCACAAATACAAGAGGAAACGTGCACTGAGCTAGCAGTGCCACTGTTCGGGAGATAATGAAACTACTTGGCGTGCTTCATGCAATAGCCGACCCGTCAGCGCAGCCGTGTCACGCTTCACAGCATCGCACATGAATTGTTAAATTGTAAACAATAAGGATATATATATATATATATATATATATATATATATATATATATATATATATATATATATATATATATATATATATATATAGATGGACGGGTGAGTCGTGAGCGAAGTATTACAAAAGGGAGTGGTTAAGAGTACATGCAAAACTTAACACAAAATAAAAACAAAGGAGCAAAGGTCTCCAGTTAGGCAAAATAATAATGAACTATTCAATTAAATTCGGGAACACTAATGTCCCAAATGGCCGAGCAAAATTTAAGGCATTTTTAATAGCGACAATTGTACCAGGAAGGTGGTTCCATTCTTGAAAAGTCCTGGGAATAAATGATTCCTGACAGCTTCTGGTATGGCAGTGCATTATTCCAACGTTACGGGCATAATCAATGCGAGATGAAATGTAAAAAGGGGATGATGTAAAGTTATCAAGCAGGTGATAACCTCGTTCTGGCCGACTTGGTGCCATGAGGTGGTATACGAGGGATAATTGGTTAGCTGTCAGCTCGAAAGAAGATCGCGGGCTATGCAACGCCAATAGGCAGAAAAAAGGTGTTCCACACTCGCCGTGATGACAGCAGGTGGCGCTGACTGACTCTCACGAATAAATGCACGTATATGCCGTACAAAGTGGAAGAGTGGGAGGAGGATAGCCCTTGTGGTAGCTCCGTTCGTAGAACATCGGACACGTCATTCGAAGGTCGCAATTCAGTCCCTGACTACGGTGAGTTATCTTTTCTTCCACTTTTCTTTCTTGGCAATCACATTTAATTACTTCCAATCATATACCCTATACATTCCTTGGCATCATTGTCTGTTAGTTGTCATCATTATTGTGTCTAACAAATAAAAACGAGCTCTCAAACTTACACTTCTTTCCTTGATAGAAAGGAATTGTAGAAATATATGTTGTGGAATAAAGAGGTGAAACACTTACATCGTGATGAGAGGGGAGGAAGTAGTAAGGAGCTTTTTCATGGAAGTTACACGTGGTGTTCGGCTGTAGCTGCTATAAATGAAACTTGCAGCATTATTTCAAATTAGTTCAAGCTATTGAATATAATCTTTCTCAGGCCCAATGTGCTTCAGTGCAAGGTTTCAACTAAAAAACCAACCCCTTTTCTTGACTTCAATTCACCGAAAAATGTTCGCTATGCTCGAATGAGCGGTGTTCCTTAGCTTCACATTCGCGAAGCATTATGCACTCTTTTTGGTCCATTGTTTTGCTTGACGAGGAATATTGCATGTGTGTGCAAGTACGCGAAAGTATAACTGACCGGAAAAAGAAGGTGACGTTGAACTGGTTGCTATTGCACGTTATGAATTGAATAGTAGAGCATACAACAAAGCATATGTCTCTGCAGATCCACGGCATGAAATAAAGAGCTGATAAAAACAAAACAAAAATAAAAAGCTTAGTCATGACTCATGGTGTCTCTCTTACTCTTTCTGAGTCGCAGGCGCTGTTATTCGTTTGATAATTCACCAGTGTCTACCGTGTTATAGAATAATGTCGGGTTGTTTTTGTGCCTCAGATATGCGCAATATTTGCTTTTTAATTGACATTGCACAAGTATGAACGCTGCAACTTGAGCAATACTGGTGGGCGCTGCGGATGGGGTTAGATTTTGGCCGTTTCGTGTATCCTTTCGGTGGACAAGCAGAACAACGGACTGACAGATGAATAGACAGATATACAGACCAAAATATTTGCGTCTAAGTCCAATAAGAAAGACTATCGTCTGTAATATACCTCTCAGCACTCAGAGTTTCACTGGTTATGATGAAACCAGGCATCGCGTCAAAGATGGTCGACAAAGCTAGGCGGCGCTTTCAAACCAGAAGCACTTCCTTGTATCTGTTTGTCGTTCTACTAAGTGGAAAAGTTCACCCATGCAATGAAGATGTCGGAAGCTTTCCTGATGACAATTTTCGAAGGCAGGGACTTAATTTTGAAGTTTTCAATGCCTACAATGAGTCTGCTTTACAATAATTAGCACGGCGGCCTCTGAGATTAGTTGCGGCCGAGCACCTTACATGATCCCGACCGAAGCTTTTAACTCGTGGTCCCGTATTAATCATCATAGTCTGCCTGTGCATTCTAGCACACTGCTCGGCCGGTGTGCGGCCTCTTCGTCGTCTTCATCGTCTGCTAACACGTGAGTACGTGCAGCCTACTAATTAGCCACTTGACTGGGTGGTATAGTTGGCTAGTTAGGAGAGGGCATCACCAATTTGATTAAGCCAAGTCATGATAACACCAATGTAATTACGTTACATCCTAATAAGATTATGCTAATGAAGCCATGTTATGCTACGACCTTGCTAACTAAAGCATGCTAGTCGGCGCACTAAGTAAACCATGCTTATTGCCGGGACGTAACCATGAACACGCTAAGTAAAGCTATGCTAATCATGCCTTACTAATTCGAAGATAATTAGGCGCGTACCGATCAAAGTTGCTTTAATTATCTTCATACTCATGAGACCTTCCAAAAGCACCCGAAATAATGATTACCAATCAAAATTACCTAAAATATCTTCATACTCATGAGAACTTCCAATAGCACCCGAGATAATGATTGTTATTTAAGTGAATCCTTATCAATTAGGACAAAACTGTTTATAGGTATGTTCGTTATTCTAAAGCTAATATCATATTAAAATTAAGACAGCACTGATGGGGCCTTCGCTTCGAAATAAACCAAGCAGATAAGGAGACAACCGACTTAAAAAGCTTAGAGAAGCTAGGTAATAAACAGCTCCTCTACGGCTCCAGCCTTGCACAAGTAGTACAGGCTGACCAAAAATATTTTATATGCAAAGAAGCTGCTGCTTAGCGCCCACCACATAAAACGCTTAAAAGTTACGCCAGCACTATGACCTTCTGAAGTTGAACTGGGGCCTTCACAGAATCAAAGACTTTGTACCTGAGTTCACGCGTCGATCAGCTCGATTAACAGACGCCCACGCAGAAAAGTCGCGTCCACACAACACGTTTGCTCATGCCGAAGAACAGTGCTCAAGTCACAGCGCCAGTGAGCGGCACCATTCATCTATAGGCTTTATCACTCTGACTATGCACACAGGCATGCGGAATTAAAAGTTCTATCATCACGTAGGTACGATGTATCGCATTCAATTTCACCACGCTCACGACGTATCCATTCACAGCCGCGGTTCCACCATGATGCAAACGCCCCTAGTGACAACCTGTCTCTATATTTATCTGCAATATTTAAAAGATGCGAAACGAGCAGCACTGCGTCTGCCCCCTTGCTGCCTTGGAGAGTGGAAATTCATATGCTTCATGTGGAACGAACTAACCTGCCCGAAAGAGGACAAATGCTCAAGAACGCGCCTTTGGGAGACGCGTGTTGAGTCTGCAAGAAGATAGCATAACAATCACCTTGACGTCGCTGCATTGTTGAAATGTTGACTGAGTGGCAGCACTGACGTGTACGCATAAGGTGTTTCTTTGATAACAATCACAAATGGCCTTCATGCGTTTCTGACGCCACGCGCGTTCTCGTAGCCATCTTTGTCTGCGCTGCTATCATGCGCTCCCCACTGTTTTCATGCCATGGCTGCCGTAGAGCCAACGCGGAGCAAACTCGTCTGCCCAAGAAGCTCAGTTCATCCTGCATTGATTTATGTATGGGCTTTAACGTCCCAAAACCATATATCATTGTGAGAGACGCCGTAGTGGAGGGCTCCGGAAATTTAGACCACCTTGGCTTATTTATAGCGCAACCAAATCTGAGCACACGGGCCTACAACATTGCCGCCTCCATCGTAAATGCAGCCGCCGCAGCCGGGATTCGATCCCGCGGCCTTGCGGGTCAACAGTCGAGTACCTTAGCCACTAGACCACCGCGGATGGGCGATTCATCCTGCATAGCACCCCGGGAATAGTCCTACTTAGAACATGAACTCCAACATCTTTCAACGCTATAAGTTAGCACGCCGTTGTTGACTATGGGCAGCAACTACAGCTCTCTAAGAAGCTCGCATGAGGCGATGCGTCATCGAAAAAAAAAGCAAGAAAGAAAAAACAACGTAGCGATGAGAATGGTGTAAGCAGGAACGGATGCGAAGAAACGGCGGTAAGCGTCTCAAAAAAGCAGAGTGGAAAGCTGGACTTACGGGTGAGCCAACCGATTCTCCCCCATTCACTTCACCCCGAATGCCGGTGAACTGCAAACAAAGTTATCCGAAACACCACCCTTCGTTTTTATATAGCATCCCAGCGTGCTCGCTGAACACGAGAACGGCAACAATGAGACGCGAAACCTCTATTGGCGAGAAGCTCGTAGCCAGCCTGATCGAAGTCATAAACCCGGAATCCCCTCCACGGTCGGCCAAGCAATACAGCCCACCAGCGGGTATTTTATTATCCAATCGACGCGTGAGGCATACGACCAAGCTTGTCGAAAAAATACTAGAGGAAACAGAGGTGGCAGAAGAACGCCATGGGTCCCTTTTGACCCAAGGTCAAGGCTGGACCCTGACGTACGGCCTTGAGCGGTGGCCGAAGAGAGATTACTGAGTGTTGGGGTTGGGCCCTCTCTTCCTATCGACCGACCATGCCGAAGAAAGTGGCGCAGGATCGTCATACAGGCGCGTCCGGGATCCCCGCTTGATCGCCTCCACTAGCGCGATCCGGAAGGACAGTGTTAGAACACCGAAGAAGCAACGTGACGGAAAGCATGGCAAGAAAAAAACTAGGTTAGCGGCACCAAAGGCGAATATTGCTGCCCAGCATAGCTACCGCGGCTCCTCTAGTTGAAGCACCATATGGGAAGGCCTACGCCCCCTCTTCCCCGGCATGGTCCCAAGATCGGCGTGTCTGCTCTTAGCCATTAACGTTCCCAGACTTCCCTTTACGATTTTTACTGCCGCCAGTTACCCGCACGTAATTCGATAATCACACGTGAAAATATTTTATGTTGGCTGTCGTCCCCACTATTTCTCAAGATCCCTTATTCGGCAAGACGAAAGAGGGTCCAGGTCAGGAAAGTGTAAAATTGTTCGCTTAGAAAGCTTCTCTTAAATATTTTTTCAGGCTCTCTATTAATGTGTCTTTGATAATGAACAAAACGCAATACTCAGCGGCTGTCTGCGCATTGCTGGACTACGTACTCTCGTAATGAGTCAGCTATACAAAATAACATCGCACAGTCTGAACGCACAACGTTGTGCTTTGAAAATTCTTCGGTCAGCGCAAAACTTAAGCTTAACTCTCGCATATAGCGCTGTCATGAATAATATGAGAGGCAACACCAAGTTCATGCTTAATCAAAGATTGCTTCCAATGCATCGATACGAATGTAACTTACTGAATAAGAAGTGATGCTTTTCCGCTTGAGTATTTAGTGACACGAACGCCCTTGAATTCGCAAGCTGTGTGAAGCTGCTATCACCTTCAAAAAGTAGTTTCAGTGTTCACTCTGATTTAGCTCAGCACTCTACTCCCAACAGAAGATTACGGGAAGCAGAATGTTTGGGAAAGCTACGTGCCCACTTTGCTTTGTCTAGGAACAAAGCCTGCAAATAAACAATCTGGCCTGTAGTATATAGCTTTCCGACTTACAGTGGCAATCGACAGAAGCCCATTAGATGAGAAACTTCTTGCACTAAGTAGCAGGAATTCGCGCTTGCAGTGGAGCCCACGTCTTGTAAATGTTTTGTGTCGGGACCACGTACGGAGTGACTTTCTGGCTCGAGACTGCATGACCACCATACAGGCTATTGAAAAATATCCTCTTCTCACTTATAATTTTTTTCCTTATCAATCTTTTTTCATCAATGTTATCTTATGAGTTGAGTGTCATCCCCCATGGCTAATCGCATGCGATACTAGCGCCCTCTGAGGGCTGTACGAGCCAGTAACAAAAATAACAGTGTAACCATACGAATCGTGAGAAAATAGTTTCGCACCAGATTCGTTTATGCAGCTGCTATCATTATCCGGCGTTGCAGTGGTCCGCCCCGACATTGGCCGAGGCTCGCGCCGGTTCCATTGGATAGTGGACGGCATTCATTCCACGCCAACTACCCCGGCGAGTGTCGTAAAAACGTGGCCCGGAGAACGCGTCTTTAATGGGAGAGCAGGCGTTGCAGCCACGCCGGACACCAGGGCCTAAATGAAGAGCACAAAATGAAGAGAGGGAAGAGTAGGTAGTGTTAGGGGGACGAATGTTTCTGAAGTTTAAGATGATAAGAGGCATGGCAAGAGGCGATAGCCAAAAACGGTCTTTGAAGTAAATGATGCATCCTAGGCACAGTTAACAAAAAGAAAACTAGAGGTACTTCCTTTACCGGAAAAGGGGGAAGTTTGTGCGCCTGCTTGCCAGACGAACTATTCGTTTTTTTCTCTTTCTATAGCCTTCCTCAATGCTCCCTCCCTACTTTGTAATTCCTCAAGGCCTTGTATAAGACTTTCCCCTAGCGAGTGCCCTGATATGCTTCCGCTCATCGAGGCACCCTATTCGCTCACGTGCTAGAGCACCACCCCTCTGTTACGGGCAGTAACGGCTGTCATGTGTGAAAAATGACACGCAAAATTGAAATGTGCCAACGTTAGAAGACAAGTGATGTCGACAAAATATTCTGTTATTTTCAAATCATAAACGGCTCATCGTCAACAAGCCTGCGAACGGGAGAGTATCGGTTATCGGAAAACGGCGCATGCGAATACACATATGACCAGCGTACTTTCGAGGGAGCGTTTGTACACACCCGAACTTCTTTACCCTCGCCGGCAGTGTGTTTTTGATTAGATGTAACACCACCGGAATGCAATAGTCAAGTAGAGGCGTGGCCGTAAGGTAGAACACCTGCTTTTCACGCAAACGACCTGGTTTCAATGTGCACTTGGAATGAAATATTCGTAATAAGAATGCTTGTCGGCATTTAACGTCCCAAAACACCATGCAATTGTGAGAGACGTCGAAATGGAGGGCTCCGGACATATAAACCACCTCGGATTTTATAACACTCACCTAAGGGCGCGGGTCTGAAAAAGTTTCGCCACCATCAAAAATGCGACATCCGTAACCGGGATTCGATCGCGCGACCTGCGCGTCAGCAGTCGCGCACCAGAACTACTATAGACCCCTAATGCGGGGTGGAGAACCTATAACTTTTGCATTATGTTATGATTACTTTTGCTCTTGAGCAGAGCGAGCGGGCAAACAGGGTTCACATGAAAGTTCGCGGGGTGGTCTACTGCTTCTTTCCGTAGCCCCCACGCTCGCCATCTCTGCATCTGATTTAGCGAGGGGAAATACAAGCCTGCTCCTCTTGCCATTCACAGAAAGGTGGCGCAGGTGTTTCAACCACCCAACCATTCCCGTAGGGAGGCAGGCAGCATCGGCCAGATACCACGAGACAATTTGGGTGAATGGGAAGACCTTTAACTTCTAATGACCACGCTTTTATGGCAATGAGGATAAGGACGAATGTGCGGGCTTGTCGAATTACAAATATAACATCACTTAACAACGTGCGTAAGAAATGAATAACGACCGAAGGCCCCAACTCGTTCAGGTAGTGAAAGGTTGGGTGGTTGAGAGTATCAAGGTGATATATTTTAATGTCTCATACTAGCGGCGACCGACGTCCGTCCGGATCCAGGAACTGTGCCAACTGTGGGCGCGCCAAACGGACACTGGTCGCATCGGTCACGCGTCGTGCCGCACAGTGTTCAACGCTCGCGTTTTGCGCTTGTGTAGTGTCGCTATGACCAGCGTGCCCACTTGTGCAAGAAGGAAAACGCACGTTTCGGTCCATTCTGACCGACTCTGCCTTATTGTGCTCAGGCTTTCACCGAATACACTTCGGAATTCGCAAAGTGTCCTTTCCTTCAATTTTTAACAAAGCTTAGACGCGAAGTTAAAAAGCCCCGTTCTTCATAATTTTTTCTCCGTTGTCATAATCGGTTATTGTTGTGGTTATTCCCCACAAAATACGTTTTCTTGGGAGGCTCGAGAATACAGAAAAAAGCAATTTTGGATTCTCACCTAACGTCCCAGTAGAAATCAAGGAAGAAAAAATGAGAAAACTACGACAGCGAACGGTGGAAACAGTTAGAGGTGTTTAGGGAAAAACGTTTCAACCAAAGAACGAAGAGTGCAAAGCAATAATTATTTAGGAAAGTAGAAAAAACGGTATCCTCCGAAATAAGCAACAACAATTGAGGACCTGAATTGATGGACACAATAATGGAGGAGGCCGTGCAACGGTCAAACCACTATTTTCAAACGAGTAGCTTCGTCTTTTTGTTCGCCCTTGTGTTCATGCTAAGCCATATGAGTTTAATATACTCGATTTTCAATACACTAGGCTGGAAAGTATTTCGAAACACAGTGGAGACCAGGCTGGATAAGCGCCTGTGACAGACAGCCGGGGGTCGACATGTATGAAGTAGTGTGTTAGTGCATACACTGACAGTAGAAAAAAAAATGTGCGTGTGAACATAATATGACTGTGTGAACTGCTGCAAGCAAAGTGTACATTGGCATAATATTTCAACTGGTTTCAGTGGACTATTATGCTTTTTGTCTGTTCATTATTGAGTACCATTCAGTATTATTCTTTTAATTTTTCGCTGCAGAACGTATTGCTATAGTCTAGCCAAGGTAATATAGACCCCAATCTCTCTACAGCAAAACAATTAGAATAGAACAGAACAGATAAGCTGTATCTTTTCGAAGCAACTGTTTTCTCGTGAAGACGCGCTACCTTATGCGACAACTGAACACACTTCTGGACAGTCGTAAAGGAGTAAACGGCATGAACTAAAATTTTCGTCAAAAGGAAAGATAAGTGACATGGAGGCAGTGATTAGAAGGGGGACCAGATAAACAATGCGTACTTTTTTTATACGCCAGCATCCCGGCCAGTTCTGCGTCCAGAAAAATAGTATTGTTAATTTTTTTTTGCTAAGGCGTATCACAACCAATGACGCGTATAAAATTTTA
The DNA here is from genome assembly GCA_013436015.1 of Rhipicephalus annulatus. NCBI lineage: Eukaryota > Metazoa > Arthropoda > Arachnida > Ixodida > Ixodidae > Rhipicephalus > Rhipicephalus annulatus. The sequence continues at coordinate 280,723 of WOVY01011915.1, forward strand.
GTACAAAGCTCAAAGACAATAACGTATAGGGTAAAGATGCGGGTAAAAAGGCCTCCTCATATCTTCTCGAAATAATGCGCAGACAAGAGCGCACATCTGGTGACGCAAAAGGGCTGCCTGGTTATACAAACTAGTAAATGAAACGTGGCTGCAATATTGAGAAGGAGTGTGTTTTTTTTTCTTTTTTTAGCCTAAACGTCGTAAAGGGGTGCGGTGAAGACTAGAAACTGGCCAGATATGAAAAACGAACACCTGTCTGCTCTTTTCTTCTCTCATTTGCTCTGTTGTACGTAAAAACTTGTATTTTGTTTGTTTATGCCAAAATATGTTTTGATAGTGACGGCCGCACTGAAAGAAAAAAGAAAGAAAGAAAGAAAGAAAGAAAGAAAAAGATAAAAAGCGAACAAGAAACAAAGCTGCAGAAAGATGAAGCACAATCTATGTGTGCGTGGTGTTACAGCGCTGAGCAAATAACATCGCACAAATGCGTTCGGCGAAGAAGGGCTACAACATCACTACCCTTTCAAGGTCCATCGCATTGACGCCATCTGGCCTTATCTCAGAGGCTCTGGTCACGTGCACGCGATGTACTCCCTCTGATGGTCCAAGAAAAAGAAACTATACTAACAACAGGAACACGAAAGAGAAACGCCAGAGTAGAATGAAGAAGGATTTCTCAACACCCCGTCGACAAAAACAATGACAAAAAGAGAAGAAAGAAACACAACAGCGTTGAATCAGTGCTATGCGGGCATCAAACCAGGCGCCCAGGCTCAAAGGCAAGGAAGGGGAGGAGGGGTAGCCACAGCCCCACCTTCTCTCGTGGTCGCCATTTCCACATACCACGTCCCCCGAGGCCAACACGAGTGGCCTCTCTGTATCAGCCATAAAATGCGATGGGTGAAAAAGAACAGAAGAAGGAGAAGAAGAAGGCTTAACAGCGCGACAAGCGCATCGCACTCGCACACGCGGGCATTTTCTCGAGGGAACGGATAAGCGGCAGCGAATGGTGATAGCAGCGCGCGACAATTGAGGGGCGATTATTCCGCGTCGCAGAAGCACTCGTGTCGTACGTCGTTACTGTATTCGCAGCCAGTGGTGAACTTTAAATTGCTGTATCTTTTTTAACAGGAAATGTGACTAGGGTTCACCAGCTAGAGAGAGGGTGAATTTTTAACGTAAGCGATGAGCTTATACCCCAAGAAACCCATTTCTGTTCACCCGCCCCTGCCTCTCGAATCCTTCTTATCAGTTGTAGAGCTCTTGAAACGACCTCTAGAGTCCCTGCGGAGGTCAGAAAGATGCGGGTCACACGTTGTTTCTTTTTGCGCTGGAACGCGATTTTTGAGACGAAAGTTTAGCCTTATACATCTCAGATTAGGCCTACGCCAGATAGTATTTTATTCCGACTTATAAACACGGTTCTATACACTCCACGCCTGCAATTATAGCAATAAACTATTACACCAGTTTGCATAAGATTTTACTTTAACTCTTATTCTTGAAGTCAGCGTTTATGTGCTTCGCTGAACGTTTGCCTTTGATCGACGAAATATATGTAGCTCAGTAATCCTGAAAAACTGTTTTTTTCCTTATCGCATAGTAAATTTCTAGAAGTCTCCGGAGGACTGCGTGACAGCCGTCTAGGTTCGTGTTCTCAGGTTTTAACTGGTGTGCCGCATTAAGCGTTGATATATATAAATCTTGCTACGCTGGTGTCACAGATATTGCGGAAACCACTGTTCTTGACTGTATCAATTGATTTGTCCCCTTGTCTGCCTCAGTGGAGCACTGGTTCTGCTGCTCAGCTGCCGACCCGTATGTCGCGGGTTCTATAAAAATGCAGTGGTCGCGGTTAGATATAGACAAAATTCCAGAGGCACATGTACTGGCAGTGCACGTTAAAAAACACTATATGATTGAAACTTCTGCAGCCCTCTACTACAGTGTTTCTCATATTAGTATCATCGTTTGGAACATAAAACACTAATATTAAATTATCCCTTAATAAGACCTGCGCATTACAAAAAAGCAGCATTTGCTGCAACTGTTGCAATATTAGTCGGAGTAAGTTGACAGCCTCTAGCGTAAGCAATGATAGGATAACCATTGCGTTCAATTTGTAATACGTATGTTTTTTTATGCTGTAAGCTACATTTTATATTTATATTGAAAAGGCGCGGTCCCATTGCTGTCTTTGACTTCACGACCACCTTCTGTATATTATTACTACGTGAATTTTGCACTAATAGCAATAAAATGAATGCTTAATCTGATTCATGGTTTTTGCATGGCGTTGAAGAGAATCGCAAGAACGAGAGAAAAAAAATGGCCCCATATCTGCATGTTACACCGCAAATGTCATCGAAATACCATAGTATTGCCTCTGAACAAAGTGAACAAAACGCTTATTTGATGCTCTGCGCTAGAAAATCGGTGAATGGTATTCTGGAGGTGCAGCGTTAGAGTGCATCGAGCGTGCAGCGGAGGCGAACGAGTGCATCAAGTCACGTCACACGTGTGTCATAAGCACTATCTGGCAGCTATCCTGGAAAACGGGGCGCGTGGCGTGCGCACCCGTCTCTGAGCTGATAAAGTGTAGAACGCAAGGCGATCGGTAGGTGCCAGCACCTTGTCGTTTTAGCAAAGTGTTGGAAACACTTGCCGTTTCGTGCAAGCATTGCATGGCCAGCGCAGCGTTATAAGGGCTGCGATCCTTAAAATTACTTGAGTATGCCTTTTCTAGTAAAAAATACTCATAAATAATATTGACGTGTTGTTATAGTGGCTCAGATATGCGCGATATTTGCTTTTTAGTTGATATTTGCTCAAGTATGAATGCTGAACCTTGAGTAATATTGGTGGGCTCTGCGGTAGGGGTCGGCTGTTTAGAGTGTCGTTTGGTCACTTTGGTGCCATTTAGGGTACCGTTAAGGCTTGACAGACAACTATACAGACAGACAGACAGACAGACAGACAGACAGACAGACAGACAGACAGACAGACAGACAGACAGACAGGCAGACAGGCAGACAGACAGACAGACAGACAGACAGACAGACAGACAGACAGGCAAAATTTTTTCGTTGAAGGTCCCCAAAGAAAGACCATCGTCTTTAATAAGTCACCGTTTCCCCGCAAGGGCGATGGCTCATACAAAAGTATCAGCCATCTGCTTCTCCCTATCACGATACTATGCGTGAGAGCTCCCCCGGCCTTTAAAAGTGCACATTTTTTGCGGGAGGCAAGCAGCCCCCTTTTTCTGGACTACCCCACCCTCCTCCTCTATTGGTCTTTCGCTTGACGAAAGAGAGCCGACGCGTTTCCTCTTCACTTGAGTAATTGTCAGGCTTACGTGTTCTCACTCGCGTGTTGCACGCCGAACACACAATGAGATGTTACCAGTTTGTACTTTACACATAACCCTCCACTAATGCCGACGGCTAAAGTGTGTCTAAATTGCAGTTGTAATTCGCTGTCCTAATAAAACGCTCATAAAAAATGCCACGAAATATACAAGGTCTCCTTTAGCCTGCGAAGATTGTTTCTCCTTTCTAGTACGCTTTATGCAGCAAAGCCAACCCTAAAGCGTAGGATAGATCTGATTCTATACATTATTATTATTATTATTATTATTATTATTATTATTATTATTATTATTATTATTATTATTATTATTATTATTATTATTATTATTATTATTATTATTATTATTATTTGTAATAATGCACAGTACTAGGCTGGGGTGTCAGCCATCTTCTTTATTTCTAACCTCTTCTTCCTCCTCGTCTCCCTCCAACCCTGCCTAAAGTCCACGTACACTCCCCCTCTTTGAAGACTCATCCCTCTTGGGGTGATACATGAAAACGTTTCCAATGGTCGCAAATTCCAGCACACCATCATCGTTGGTGTAACCGGCCCTTTTGAGAACGCCATGTTGCACTGCGATCTGCACCACGCGATAAGGTCCCATGTACACCTGCTTTGTGCCAGGAAGGCCTTTTCTGACAAGCACCAGATCGTTCAGTTGTATCTGAGGTATCCGCGTGTTGTGGCGACGGTCAAAGTTCATCTTCATACTTTCCCGGTATCGCTGGTAGGCTTCCGAAGTTTTTCGTTTTTCGCACAATTGCAGGCGGTCTGCAATGAAAAGTTCTTGATCAGCAGGAAGCACTGGTACCTTTCCGAAAGCTGCAAAATATGGGCTACAGCCGATGCTCGCAGTGTGCGACCGATTGTGATGAGCGACAGCTGCCTCCAAGCAGCACTTACATCCACCCTGAAAACCTGGATACATTGAAATGAACTGCTTCAAATCCCGAATGATTCTTTCAGCCATGCCATTTCCTGCAGGATAGTATGGAGCGCAGCGTCGCAATACAACTCCTCGTTCCTTCGCCCAGTCTTGCAAACGCTGACTGAGAAACGCTGGCCCATTGTCTGATATCACTATTTTCGTATTCTTGAACATCTCTCGACTCAAAAGAGTGATCACATTATTTGCGTCTTCCCTTCCCGGCCGTGCAGCCACTATTCTTGTGCACTGGTCTATTGCCACTAGGATAGACTGCGTTTTTCTTACTCCTGCAGCCTTCTTCTTGAGCTCTGCGAAATTAAGATGAATGACTTCAAATCGTCCGTCGGAATGTTGAGGCAAAACCATCTTCGCTTTGTGAACTTGACATTGATGATAAGACTGAGTATACCGTTTAAAGTCCTCTTTCATGTGTTTTTACTGGAAACGCTGACGAATCTTGTGATATGTCCTGCAAAAGCCGTCATGTCCACCTGAGTGCGGAGAGTCATGATAGGGCTCCAAAATTTGAGACACCATTGTTTCTGGGACTGTGAACTTTCCGTTATAGAACTTACGTTCTTCAGTTCCCTCCCACAACAATGTTGCGTTTACAAAGGATATGGGTGTTGAAGTAGGTCTCCAGCTTGCAAGCGGGCGTCATTCCTCAGCTCATGTGGCCCCAGTATTACTTGCAGTAGGTGTCATGGGTTGCCGCTGGGTTCCTAGGTCCTGGAGGTCAAGGTTTCGCAATCTCTGCAGAAGTTCTTCGACCGTCTTGGGTCCTCGCATTTGTATTTGCTTCTGAAGTTCCGGACTTAAACCATGAATGATAAGCGGAACCACAGACGTCTCAGGCAAAGATGAGTCCGCCAGCTCTAGCAAGCGCCTTTTCTCATAAAAATAGCTGAGTGCAGATACAGACCTGTATTTGAACGTGATTGCTTTGTCCCATAGCAACACCTTGTTCTCGCTGAAGGAGCTCAGAAAGCTTGCTTTCCACTCTGTCCATGGTTTGTTGCTGCAAGCGTTGAGACGCCATTCGTACCAACTCTTTGCTATGCCCGATAGGAATAGTCGCATGTTTTTCACTTTATCTTCGTCGCTGTGCCAGTAGTTTTCATTGCATGCATACTCGTAAAACGTGAGCCAGGACTCGGGACTACTAGACTCTCCGTCAAACGTGTCTGGCTTCACTTGTTCGCAACTCGGTCTGCTCAATCTTTCCGTCGCGTTTACAAGCAAGCGCATTAAATCATTTTGCTGCCTATTTTGTTCTTGGTGCAGTTCAAGAAACTTGTTGATCAGCTCGATGGAACTGTCGAGCGAAGCAGCGGTAGCAGGCTTCACGTCGTTTCTAACTGGAGTCAGCACGAAATTCTCATAATCCTGAAGTTTCATGTTGATCCTCACCGTTCTTTTAGCAAGTAAATGGTCTGGAGTGAGCTTCATTTTAGTGCTTATATAGGAAACAAATGCGTCAGTGCTCACGGCTTCCGGAAGAGCTAGTTACTCTTCATCTTGAGGCGTTGCGGTCAAGATCTGGATACCACCGCGTTGATTTGCTCCAATGCTGAAGTCCACCCACATCTTGAATGTCCGCACAGAAAGTATACGCGGCTGCGCCAATTTGTATTAATACACAGTACTAGGCTAGGGTGTCCGCCATCTTCTTTATTTCTAACCTCTTTTTCCTCTTCGTCTCCCTCCAACCCTGCCTAACGTCCACGTACATTATTATTATTATTATTATTATTATTATTATTATTATTATTATTGCTGTTGTTGTTATGTATTAGCTTGTTCAACCTACCTTCTCATGTCGGGAACAAATCAGTTGTCTAGTTTTTAGAATTTTGCACGATATAACAAGAGAGCATAAGGCTGTTTCACGATGTTCCTTCCGGCCTATGCTGTCTGCCGAACATATCACACAAAGCCTCTGTAATTTTCTTATTTTCTTGATCTTCATCTTTTTCACAGCACGCAAACATTGCTTTCCTCTGAACTTCGCACTTTTTTAACATTGTGTCGCATACTGTTAAAATCCTCTTCTCTTTCAACCTGCCACGCGCACTGTAATAATTATTGTATATATAGTATTATACAATGATTACATTACAATGACAATATATAATATTTCTCCTGTTGTGTTGTCTTTTGTCTTGAGTTACCCTTTGCAATATTCTTTTTTCATCATATTTTTTGCGTGTAGACTATCTTTACGGCATTGTTTACTTTTATTTTTGTTCTTGCATGCGTCACCACAATGATCTTACGATTGCCCGTGGGCGCGCTTAATGAAATATTGACAAACAGACAGACTGACAGACAGAAAAAAAGAAAGAAAGCTGCAGATACAGACAGGCACACAGACAACTAGATAGATAGATAGATAGATAGATAGATAGATAGATAGATAGATAGATAGATAGATAGATAGATAGATAGATAGATAGATAGATAGATAGATAGATAGATAGATAGATAGATTAGAGGGCAAACGCTATCACTATTACTAGCTTTGACCACTAGATGAAGTACTATATTACTTGTTCACATACAGACCCGAGTAGAACGATGCGATTTATGGACATGAGAACGAAAGAAAGAAGCCCAACAGCATCTTACAACGTCGTTAAACGAATAAAAAGAAAGTGTACGCATGTGTGTATGCGTGTGCGTTCGTGAGGGGGAGTAAGGTGAACAGAGAAAAGGAGAGCATGGCTATGGGCAACGGGACGCCACTAGGCACACTGCACGCATGGCAAACATCCTTGCCTCCGCAAAAATGTGAGACAGTCCCTCAGCCAACGACTCCGCAACTACGTACACAGAAGACACAGAATTGTTTTGCATGCTAACAATAAAGACGACGACAAGCTACGGAAAAAGTGAGACTAACGAGCTTTCTAAAAAAAGAACAAAGAAGGACAAGCCGTCGAGTGAATATTTTTCGCTATTCAGAGAAGGCCACCCTTTGCGCCGAAGAATGTGTGCTGCTCGCGGAGCGGAACTAAAGCGACAGTCACGTCGAAGTCTGGTACTGAATACGAAAGTGCGGCCGATGCATGTCCTATTGTGAAGGAAGGCGATTGCGGGACGCCGTCTGATGACGGTGGTAGAAACGAAACAAATACAAAGCACCCACGCGGGTATCAGACTTGAGAGGAACAACGAGTGTACAAAAAAAAAAAAACTTCCACTTCACACAGAACAGTTCCCGGCAGGAAAAAAAGGCGATGTATTGTGAAGAGCTTTACCCTTTTTTGCCAGTCATTGTTAACTGTACGCAGAAAAGGGCCCTAAAGAAGCGAATAATGGCACAAGTATTTTATGTGAAGCTGGGTCTTTGAGTTTTGCAGCTGGCAATGAACTTTATTCTTAACAAGCTACCTAAACAAAGCTAGTCATTGATTGAATTTTGCGAATTTAAATTTCGCATGCTACCCAGAAGGCGATGAGGTCGCCTGGGTCAAACTGCTGCCGAATAATTTTGACCCACCAGGACCTTGTGTAACGTACTATCAGCGCCGAATGAAACGCCAACAGTTTTCAGATCTTGCCACTGTGCTATTTGGCTGCAAAGCTTTTATGCCGACAAAAGCCAAGCTACACACTTTTCGCTCATTGTTGACCTCACAATTTAATTATTGCAGTGTATTATGGCTGACCACCACGCGAACAAGAATAAAAAATTAATATAAGTCCTGATCAACAACAAAATACAATATCACAGAAGTGCAAAATTATACGGATCGATATATTGAATGTTTTATTTCGCAAGAAAAAAATATAAAGATTTTATTACATCACTAACGACCTTGCCACATCATGACATACCTACAGATTGCAAAGACCTTGAACCTTGGGTTGGTGCCACGTTTTCAAGCCCAACATATGTTACAATAGATAAGACACAATTTGCCGGAAGCTATAAATATGTATTTACGCAGGTTTTTATCGCACAAAAAATTTAAACTTTATTTTATTTATTTGTGAACGTAAATATTCATCCAGAATGCGCATATAAAAATTACCATGTCTTATTTTATTTTCCTGTCAGTTGTGTAAAAAAGTATTGACGTTGTCCATTGTCGCATGTCCTGTCATAGAACATATATGGGATTTTCAAACATTGTTTATTTTTGCACTCAAAATGATTACATTAATCACGTTGTCATGTATATAACACCTCGTGCATGCAGTCAAAATGCTGACCACAGCTTTTAGCCCTGGAAGACATTTCTATTCTGTACTATATATAGAAGATATAATCAAGTTCTACTTGAAGGAAATACAGGCTTTTTACAATATTGCTATTTGTCTGTGCCTCGCTCTACTTTAGTCTCGCATTCAAAGGACAAAGAAAAAATATTTACCCTTTTTTTCGTGCAGTCATATCAAACTGGTGTCTCAGCTGCACTTAAACTGTTTAGGACTTGTCTGCCCTTGAAGTCATTTATTTTCTCCATTCGGTAAAATACAGCAGTGCGTTCTGGTGATGGTGGTTCGATGAAAGTCTACATTTCGCAGGATGACATGAAAAGGCATGTCTCTATTTTTCGCGTGCACAAAGAGAAAAGAAAAACTATGAACATTGAGGGCTTGCGCTCTTGCAGATGATAACTGGAGCAGTTTTTTCGTTGTAGGCAGCTCGTAAGTATAGAATAAGGCTTTGCAGTATTTTTGTTCTGATGTTTTGAAATTAAGCGACATGTGCAAGTGTCGAAGGTTAGCGCATGGAGCCTGGAGATAAAAATGAAAGTGACACGAGTCAGTTAGATGTGTGTCTCGAAGCCCCAAGGTATTGTGATTGAACGCTGGCACTGTGTGCAACACAACTGTCTTTCTAATGCTTTAGGTTGTCCCCAAGCCCCAATATTTCCGACTGCGGGACAGTTTTGACGTCAACGCTATTGCGAAACGGTTAGGGAGCCTGTTAAGTTTTCCGCTCCCAACAGCTGTCAACGCTTCAGTGTCCTAGTTCGGTAAAGTTGTTTGCTGGGCGAGCGTCTAGCGGAGAAAACAAAAGAACGAGAAAAAAAGCGAAGATGTGGAAGCGCTTGTGCCATCAAGTTCATTCCGGTTTCTTTGCTTTCTTGTCACTAGATACCTCAATCTACTTTCGAGCACTAAACTAAGTATTGCTCATTTGAGACGTTAGATGGCCGGTATGATTCATCAGTCCACACTAATTCCGCCTCGTCTTAGTCTTGAACCTTATGTCCTATCGTTTAGTGTTTCGAACTCGTTTCGAACGCATCATGACAAATGCGACATCATAATGTATAAAATAAAAAAAACTCAGCCGAAACACTGAGTCGCACCAAGTTTCTTCGAAGCGAAAAACAAAAGGGCCTTTATTGAGCGTCGCCACACACATTAAAGTAAAGCATGCCGGTGTGTAACGAGCTTACAAGCACCAGCCAACAGAGTAGGACGAGGGCAATGGTATAAGGTTAATTTCAGTAAGGGCTGTTTTGACTTCTTAGGCTTTAGGAGAAAAGAAAAAGGGAGTGCAAAGGGGAACTCGTCCACCCGGCGGTGAATTTCTATTTAGAGCTCTAAAGCAGGATACTCCGCCTTCACCATACGGCTAATGCAGCCTACTCTCTATCGCGCGTGTGAAGCATGTTCTAATCAGCTCTATGCTGCTACAGAGCTGCCATGTTGCTTCAGCAGTAGCATCGTTCCACGTTTATCCCCTGCTCCACCACCTGTTCTCGTTGCAGGCGAGATTTGGAAGACTGTTGTTGAAGACATTACAGATGGGGCCTAGGGTACTCTCCTAAACCCGAAAAACAAACAGCTAAAGTGGCATCGCCGTGAACGTCTTAAAATTTCTGTGTTTCTTTTCAAATTCTTTCTGAGATTTCGTTCTTTTTACCGCTCTTTCGCGTTTATTGCAAAAAAAAAAGAAACGTGCAGCATTCGACTCTCTACGCAGTTCTCCGCTATGACGCTTCTTCGAGTTTCACAGTCTCTCCTCGCTCGCAGAGGCGACGGCTCAGGGGAGCAGTATACCGACTTATCCCGCACTTTGTTCCTTTCATATTGATGGCGTCTCGCGCCTTTTTTTTTCATTTTCTTCGTCTCGCTGCCTACAAACTGCTGCGATAGATCTGCAGCGCTTCACAGACAGGAGCACGCACGGCGAACGAGCAAGTTGCCTCCTCTGCCTGTGAGTTCGGGTTCAGCGGAAGAGTAAGGATGACAGGCGCTGCATAGGTCTTCTCGCTAAGCCTACTTTGTCTCACGTGCCCACCCCGATTGCCAGCGAGCCTCGACCCTTCACGTTGCCCGCGCTGTTTACGCAAGAGCGCAGTGGGCCTCCGCCGCCTTCACCTCTAACCAAACAACCCCGCTGTAAGCTGACATTTATTTTTGTCGCCGAATCACCAAATTCTTCGCATGTGTACACGCAACAGCCTCCCTGCCGTCTAAGCAGTGTGTTTATCCTTTTTTTTGTTTTGTTTCACCGTACTTTGTATCTTCTATCTTATGGCTACTCGCGGTTCTGCTTTTTTGCAGCATGAACTTTCACGCACTTTGTTTTTATTTTCGTCGTGTACTTCACTTTGTTTAATGAAAAACACATTCCTCTACAGCTGTATGCAATCCTACTGAACTACGCCCAAATGATGTCATTCTATTTTGCTGTTTATGGCTGAGACGGTTTTCACGAAGTCATTCTCTTTTCGAATCGAAACGGCTGACAATCCTTTTTGTGACAACTGTCGTAGAGAGGAGATATTATATCACATCTTCTGGGACTTTCATCGCTGCGATGCTCAATGACAATCACTATAGCAGCCGCTCAAGCTCGCATAGGCGAGAGACTGATGACGGCAGAAACCGATAACTCAATATCATTACTGGGATTTTTATGTTATATAAGCCTCTCCAAATCTGAGGAAAATCTTCTATCGTAATGAGAAGTCTTCGAGCGTGACGGCGAAGAAGGCAGTGCTGAACTTCTTGAAGGCAGCAGACTCGCACTGGCGGACTTACGGTGTTAGAATGAATGTGAGGTGTGACTTAAAGTGTGCGTGTTCTGCTCCACCTCTCTCTTTCTTCATCTTTATGACTCTCTCATCCCCTTTTCCAGTGCAGGGTAGCATACTGGTTCTTCTAGAGCGGTTAAGTTCCCTACATTTCTTTTCCTTCCTTTCTCATCTCTCAATATGCGACGTCTTGTGTCTATGTGTCTATGTGTCTAGAATTCGGCACTAAGCAAGGAGGAGGCTTCGGAACACACCTGAGACTGTACATTTACTCTGAAGGCGACCAGGAGTACTGAATCGCAATTTAATCCACGCGCCTTTGTTCAGCCTTGCGTGACCAGATTTCCGACGTGGACAAAATCGGGAAGTCTTATACGCCGTGTGACTGCTACAAAGGCAGGCGTATTCGTATGCGTATACGGTAACTTGCGTATAGCCGTGTCTGACCGATCTTTGGAAAAGGCCAGCAGCTTTCCAGACCCTCTGTGTCCGCAAATCACACCCATTCTAAACCGCGCATTAACTATTCAACTCACAACATTATTTTTGCTGCATCTTCAACGATTTCGTTTCGACTACGTTTCGTCGCTTGCGGCCGTCTGCCCTTTTACATAAAATTATTAGGGCTACCAGCAAAGCTGTAGACCATGGCGGCTTCAACACACACGTCACCAGGGAAGATCACATGGTTATAAGACATTGACAACATAGTATATAAGAATATGTTTGCTCAAATTGCCACAATTTACCTGTGTTCTTCAACGATGTTCGCACCACCTGTTAGAAGCGAGCTCCATTCATGTCTTGTGAATTCTTTGTGCTGTACATAAGTCGGCAAACTCAATCATCGTTTGACTCACTCAGACAGATTGAGGCGCGAGTGTGGCAGATTTGTACTTGAGTAAGTCTGAGTCCGAGTGAGTCCGGTTCACGAAAACATCGGCGAGTCTGAGTCCGAGTGAGTTGGGATGGAAACAAATTTTGTGAGTCGAAGTCCGAGTACGCCTGCTTCAGGAAAAATTTGATGAGTCTGATTACGAGTGAGCCCTAATCGAAAAGCATAATGAGTTAGTTCCAGTGAGCTCCATTTATTGATTTGATTGATTTGTGGTGTTTAACGTCCGAAAACCATCATATGATTATGAGAGACGCCGTAGTGGAGGGCTCCGGAAATTTCGACCACCTGAGGTTCTTTACCGTGCACCCAAATCTGAGTACATGGGCCTACAACATTTCCGCCTCCATCGGAAATGCAGCCGCCACAGCCGGGATTTGATCCCACGACCTGCGGGTCAGCAGCCGAGTACCTTAGCCAGTAGACCGCCGCGGCGGGGCTGCAGTTTAAAAAAGAATGTTTTGGTTCCCTGCTGCATGTGCATCTTTTTAACCCTTTTTAATACATTGCTTCCTGGTCCTCCACTGTACATAGCCCGAAAAAGCGGCACTGGAAACACAATGTCACAGATTGCAAAATAAAATTATTTTCTTTTTACGATCCACAGGTAGCCCCGCCACGGTGGTCTAGTGGCTAAGGTACTCGGCTGCTGACCCGGAGGTCGCGGGTTCGAATCCCGGCTGCGGCGGCTGCATTTCCGATGGAGGCGGAAATGTTGTAGGCCCGTGTGCTCAGATTTGGGTGCACGTTAAAGAACCCCAGGTGGTCGAAATTTCCGGAGCCCTCCATACGGCGTCTCTCATAATCACATGGTGGTTTTGGGACGTTAAACCTCACATATTAATCAAATCAACGCTCCACAGGTATTCTTTTGAAGATCTCACAGAAATAAATTTTGTACTGAGCACAACTTCTCTATAAAACCCGCCAATCCCTCCTGCACAGGCCTCGGTATTCACAATATATTCAGGTAGACATCTACCGAGGCTCAATTGACACTGGGTACGCAGGAATGGATCGGTGAGGTCTCTAAAAAACAAAAACCTGTTCACAAGCTGGCGCAAAAGCAAGTGACCAAGGCCAAGGCCACGGTATATGACCAGTCTGAACAAGTTAGTACGGCTGCATCGTTCCCACTGGGAAGCCCACACGAATACGGCGAAGATCCGGTGAAACTTCTGCACATTAGTTCACGAGCAGTGCAGCACCTGCAGCACGTACCAAAGCTTGCTCATAAAGAACAGGTTGCAGACGGTGGCTCTGGCAAAAATGGAAAAACTCGCCCCCCTCCACTTCTCGGCTTTTTCCTGCGTATCTTTCACTTAGTCCTGCCAGTATTGGGCACTGTCTCGGTACGCATCGAGCGGGACGCCCAACTACTTGCGCGGGACTGTCGCCCATGGCACATTTGCAAAGTGGTCGGTTTTCGTGTGCCAAGATCCATGCCAGAGCCCGAGACACTTGGACCAATTGACTGCACTTCCTGTCACATAGCTAAACTCGCGAACGGTGTCAACAGCCTGTTTAATACTGCGCTTGTCTGTTGGAAAAATGGCCACATCTTCAGTCACAATAAGCAAGCAGCTTGATTTCGGAAGCTTGTAGCCGGAAGCCATTTGTACGCGTTTCATTGAGAATGGTTAAGCAAAGAGTTTCAATATACAAGCAAAATAACAGGGGGCTGAGGAGGCAACACTGACGTATCGAACGTTGCACAGTAATGGGGGCCCCCAGACTCTTATTTACGATCAATCTTGTTGTGCAGTTTCGGTACGCCAGGGCCACTCCTTCGCATATCATTGAACCAACAGTAATGTGGTTTAAAACCGTGAACAATTTGCTATGGTCCCCAGAGTCGAAGGCTTTTTCGAAATCTATCTGTAAAATGGCGAGACATTCATCGAAGTAATCGCAGCACTCGAGAATACTGCGCGATTTATGTATGTTTAGCACAATCGAGCAGCGTTTGATGCCACATGTTTGGTGTGGTCCGACGATGTCCTTAAAAACCGTCTATAGTCTTCGGGCCAATACTTTCATAAAAATTTTATACTCGACGTTTGTCAGGGCTATTTGTCGATATGCTGTTACTGATCCGAGTTTATGAACTTCTTTGGTTTTTGGAATCAGCACTGTGTGAAATGACCGGTAAGACGGAGGCAACGTATTTACTTTATACGCTTCATTAAACATAACTGTCAAAAGAGGACTCATTTCGTCTTTAAACTCTTTGTAGAATGCAGCAGTGAAGCCGTGCGGTCCCGGTGACTTTCCTGGATTTAGTTTGTTTATTGCTTCCTCTACCTCAGCAACTGTTATTTCACTTTCCAAACTCAGTTTCCTTTTGTCGTTACTTCGGGGTAAAACAGCCAAAAACTTTTCCTTGAAGTTTTCAAAGGCATTTGGGTGCAACGCGAACACCTTACGATAATGCTCCAAAAAAGGCGGTCGAGAAACCGACAGTGTCGGTTGATAAGGTACCACCCCACTCTATCTCGCGTATCTGGTTATTTTCGGCACGTGATTTTTCCAGTCCAAGCGCGCATCTTTACGGTGTTTCGCCCGCCGCGGTATCTTCTGCCCTTGTTCTCACGAGCGCACCCCGATAGCGCTGTTGGTCAAGCAGTTCTACCTTTTGTATTAATTTTCTGATGTCTTCGATCTATTTACCGGGGGCTCGGCCTTCATACTTTAATAGCTTTTCGAGAAGCGTTTTCAATTCGGTCTCTTTTCTTCTCTCTTCACGTTGAATGCATTTGGCTCTGTCAATGGCTTTTAATTTCAAGGTTTCCTTGCAGAGCTCCCATGCTGTCAAATGCGAAGGTCTTTGCTGGTGTCTATCTTGCTGACTGCCTCCCTTACATATAAATAAAATCTTGGTCCTGGAGAAGCTTACTATTAACTTTCTAGGTTTCCCGCGAGAAATAATCGCTTTTTTACAGTTCCAATTGAGCAGAGGACTGCACAGTGGTCAGAAAATGACACAGGTACAACATTGTAACTAGCGCACATCGGAAGAATGTCGACAGATACATAAATGCGGTCAAGTCTCGCGTGACTTAGGCCCTCAAATCACGTGAACCTAACCGAACTCACACACTGGAGACACTCTGCCACATCCTCAAGGCACCAGTCCTCAAGAACCCGCACCAACACGACCATGCTTTTATCTCTGAAACTCCGAGGGCTTGTCTTGTCATGTGCACTGAGAACGCAATGAAAGTCGCCCAACACTACTAACTGCTTTCCTGCGCTAAGCTGCTGTTCTAGGCCGTGAAAGAAAAGGGCCCTTTCTTCGACCCTGTTGGGCGTGTACGCGCATATGATAAGCCACTCGGCGTTATTCAGAGAGAAGTCGAGCATAGCACACCGGCCGGCTGCAAGGGAGAAATGGGCGTTAACGTGAAGCCCCGGAAGCTTCTTTACAAAAAGTATACGGCCAGCCGATGTCCCGACAACATGACTGACAACTACGAAAAACCTTGACGCGAAAAGTTGCACCATGCTGCCGATCTCTTCATCCCCGTCAACTTTTGCCTCCTGCACTGCTAGGACGTCTATATCTCGTTCCGTTACAAGTCTATAAAGCTGGGTTTGCTTCCTTTTCGTTACCAGACTCCTAACGTTTATGGTAGCGACATTTAACGGAAAGACAGGCGCCATTTTAACGCAAGAAAAAAGGGACCGGCAGCATCGTGCTCAACTCCCGCGTCTAGCCCATGGCTAGACAGCAAGATCGCCGGCGTTGACATCCGGCGCTATTGCTGTGACTTGCCCGTCCGGCTCAAAGTTGCCGCTGCGCTTGTCAGCTGGAACGTTGGGACACGGTCGGAGAGACGGCCGCCGCCCTTGAGGCGTCTTTGCCGGAGGTTACTCGACTCCGGTCGTTGCTACTGGGCTTCCGTAAATCGTGATCTGGGCGTGGGGGTGTTTTGACGCCACGGCGGCCGTCGAGGATGTGTGGATGCAGCCCTTTTCCAACTGCGACTCTGGGGCGCCCTTAAGGTCGCTGACTTTATGTGCCGGTTGGTTCCCTGTAGCTCCCACCGTCACTTTGGCCTTCGCGGCAACTCGGCAGCTGAATGCCGAAGTGATGGAACGACACCTTTGCCGGCGTCGCCATCTGACACCATTACAGATAGGTCTTGGGGAGCTAGCTCATGGCTCATTGATCGCGACAAGTCATCTACAGGTTGAAGGCCCGCCGGACAATCCTTTTTCAGGGCGTCACCGCCACATTCCACAGCCGTATCTGGTGTTGCCGTCCTTTTGCATATTTCGTCTGAGCCCCTCGTGGCCTCCTCAGCCTTGGCGACGTCCATTAGCTCTTCATGTTGATCAGTCTTTGGCAGCCCGGTTACCGACGCATACGTACGGACGCAGGGTGCGTCGACATGTCCATACCGCCGGAACTTGGAACACCGCGGTACCTTGCAGTCTCGTCGCACGTGTCCGGTGCCATGGCAGCGGAGATATTGCATCGCCCGCCCAGGCACCACGACGAGGGCCAGCTCACCAGCGACTCGAACCTGATGGGGCAGGTCGTCCTCCTCGACTCCTGGCTTTAACTTCAACAGCACGGCCCTCGTTGTGGAGCCCTTTTCCCGCATGCCTTGAACACGCCAACGTTCACGCGTCACTTCGGTGACGTTCCCGTACGCAGCAAAAGCCGTCCGAATGTCTTCATCTTGGACGCCGTACAGCATCCAATGTAGGCGAAGCATTATCTGCTGGTCCTCGGGGTCCAAAATAATACATCGACGGCCTTTCACCTTCAATTCCTTCAGGGCGGCCAATTTTTTCACCACTTCGCTGGTGTTCAGAGTCACAGCCCACACGTGGTTGATTTGGTATGCCCCCAACGCGACTACGTCGGCGAGGAAACCAACCGTTGCGAGGGTGTCCCCGAAGTCCTAGACCTTGGAAGGACCTTCACGCACATCATCGTGCAAAAACAACGTGTTAAGTATAGTGGTGGGCAGTGTTAGGGTGAACACGCGAGCGCGTGGCCGACGGCACTATCAGCGCCACGTAACAGCCATCGTTGGAAACATTGCACATGCGCAGCATGTGCTTTTCGAAACCCTCTTTCCACCGCGTGCATCACGTCATCGATATACTTGTTCGTCGTCTGCTAGCCGCATTTTTTGTTCGTTGAGCTGATACCTTTTGCATTTCAAGGTCCATCTGGATTGAAGATAGGCGTGTGAAGAAAAAAAGTGAGTGTAAGAGGGATAATTATTAAACTTTTTATTCAAGAAAATTGAACTGTTGCAATTCAAGTTAAACAAGACCATGAGAACAAATATAAAAACATGAGCAAATCTAATAGAGAGTCATGTGACCACTTACAGCAACGACTGCAGCTATTTTGGACGGTAACGAGTCGTAAAGTGATCGAATAATATTTCAATAATAATAATACTAGTAATAATATTTCAATAATAATAATAATAATATTTCAATATTTCCGATCGTCTTTCAGCATTTCCCACCCGTTGCTGACTTGCGCCCACAACTGGTCCAAAGTCACGGAATAAAGGGGCTTCCTTGCCAAAGAAGCTTTCAGACGGCCCCACACGTTTTCTATCACATTCAGGTCCGCTCCTTTCGGAGGCCACTTCAGTAGCTGCATGTGCTGCTCCTCCTGGAACTCCTTGACAGCCCACGCCGTGTGTAACGGTGACCGGTCCTGTTGGAACAGGTAATCACTGTCAGGGAATAAACTGCTCGCATATGGCAACAGCACATTATTCAAAATATTGCAGCATTGTTCCGACGATAAGTGTCCACGTATACGTTGCAGGGACCCTAAATCATATCTTAAAACAGCACCCCACACGCTCACACTCGATATCCCACTGGCAGAAACACCTTGCACGTTGTCTGGGTCGTTCCTGCGTGGCATGTTGACGTTAACTAAAACAATTGCTTTTTAAAGCAGGTAGTTTGCCTCACCGTGTGCCTGGTAGTCTCCAAACACGCAATCTTTGGTCTTTTCGCGTCGAAAACATCGACTCATCCGAAAAAATGACGCGACCCCACATTTTTGATGTCCATGCTTCGTGCGACTCAGCGAACTGCCGTCGTGCGTCCTTGTGTACCACCGTTAGTAGTGGCTTCTACGCTGCGACGCGACTGCGAAGGCCCACAGTACGCAGGCGACGTCGAACAGTGGTGTCCAAAACGTCCAAATTCAAGTCCTCGCGCATTGCTGGGTCTGGCAAAAAAGGGTTACGAACAGCAGCTGCAACTATGAGGGCTTGTTCATCGTCTGTGGTAGCTTTAGGGCGGGGCGCGCGGGGTGCATCCTGAATGCGACCTTCATACTTATAGGCTTGAATTATCCTGTTCACAGTCTTCAGGGGCCTATTAACTAAAGCGCCAATATACCGCTGGGAATAACCTTTCAGGAAAAGATCGACAATTGAGGGCCGTTCATCATCAGGAACCCTAGCCATAATACGATCTGGCGACAGAATGAACGGCTGCAAAATATGTTTGGTTGTTTTATATACGGCGTTGTATGCACAACAACTTTGAAGGGAACGAATAGACACGCCCCCATAGATGTACAAGTTTTTTTGTCTTGTTCTCTTCAAACACAGATATTCAAAAAATTCTTAAAATGCAGGATACATGGGCTTAGAAAACAAAAATGCGGCTAGCAGACGACGAACAAGTGCATTCATGACATCATGCGCGCGGTTGAACAATTATTTCGCGGAAGGCATGATGCGCATGCGCAATGTTTCCAGTGATGACCGTTATGGGGCGCTGACAGTGCCGTCGGCCACGCGCTCGCGTGTTCACCCTAAAGGCCAAACCTCATAAGCGCGAAAATGCACGCGACAGCGACAAGCGACGCGACGTAGATCGGCTTCGCGCGATCAGTCGCTAGCGCAGGCAAACCTCATTCGCGCGACGGCTTCGGCGAGCGAATTCCACTGTTGCTGGCATGAGGCCGTCTACTCGCACCAAGAAAACCGCGTAGCGAGCGGTATGCAATTTAAAAATAAGATATATTGTTGTGTAATGAAACGGAAAGTGTTTATTATTGCCTTGCAGCACTTTTTTATATGCACATGCGTAATAAACATTGCGTAATTTCTTGTTGCGCATACGTGACTCGGGCAGGGTCACGTGCACCTATGTAGTCTTTGTCTTTTCCGGTATTTCGCTATTGGCTGCTTGAGCCCAGCACTTCCGGGCGATGAGCGACGGTTTCCAAATCTGGAGAACCGAGCGATCGCGCGAAAACGACCACGCGACACGTCGCGTGAACGCCCTGTTTCGTCGCTCATAGCGTCGCTCGTCGCTGTCGCGTGCATTTTCGCGCTTATGAGGTTTGGCCTTAACAGTGCTCACTGCTGTACAACACGGCCAGTGGGCAAAGTTGGCAGAACGATCTCGTAGTCCTTATCACTGATCTAGTTTCCGCGGCCGGCTCGGCCCGTTATCGCCGCTCCGTCGGAGCACATGATTCTGCGACCGTTCGCTTGCGCTGCCGGAAGGAGAATGGCCAACTGAGCTGTCGATGAAACGATTGACGGCGGTTTACGAGTTATATTTCGTTGCACCTAGTCGCAACCATGGTATGCAAGGCAACACGCACAATCTGCTGTTTACATTATTTACTACTCCACAGCACAAACAGGTAACATGATTGAAACATATGAAGAAATATTATCGCAAAATAGGCAAAGATACGTAAAAAATCCATCGAGCCGGATTTGAACCAGCGACCTGCGGATAACTGTTTCTCATTCGAGCCGCTACAGTCCACCGCTCTACCAACTGAGCCATCGACGGAACGATTGGAGGTGTTTTACAAGTGCTGTTTCACCGCGTTTTGTCGCAACCATCGTATATAGGCCAACACCAACAATTACTTCGTTAACAAAAAGCCGCATAATCAGGCCTTCGAATCACAAAGCGCTAGAAAGGACTTCATTTAGTTGAGTCTGTAAAAATACACGCACGCGCTTGCCTATTGAGAACAACTTGCATGTGGGTCTTAGCGCATGCAAAATCTACCAGGAAGGCAAGCCCAATTTACTTCGAAGGTTCATAGACCCTATCTTATCTTGAGAGAAAACTCCCTTAAAGGTACTGTGAAAATTGCGCATGATGTTGAATTTCTCTTTAGTATACATTGAGATGCACGCGAAATAACGGTTTTATGTTGAACCATAATATATAATAATTTGATAAATGTTACCTGGCACTTGTAGACCCTTTAGGTGTCTTATTCTATAACACAAGCTTTTTTTAAGGTGCATTTCCGACATTTGTTGTATGAGCCGGGCCTAATCAAATACTGCTGATTTTTAGTGCGTGTAAGGCTGGTCAAGAAAGAGTTAGGCTAATCTACGTGTCCGTGTGACTCCGCTTCAGAAGTTAGGTCATTCTGAGTCCGGCTGGTGAGTCTGAGTCCGAGTGATTCCGGTTGATGAAAACATCGGTGAGTCTGAGTCTGAGTAAGTTTAGTTAGAGATGAATTTCATTAGTCTTACTCCGAGGGAGTCTACTTCAGCAAAAGTTTGGTGAGTATGAGTCCGATTGAGTCCTAAGCAAAGAGTACATATATTCAGTGTGTCTGAGTGAGCTTTGTTTATTTTTCCGATATATGATATATCGCCAAACGGGCGTCGATAGGGGAGCACATAAAGGGCACTTGTCCCTCTCAAGCCACACGAGAAGTTGCGCTAACCCAAGATACACCAGCGCGCTCCTTCTCACAGCAGCTATGCAACGTGGGTTGCCCCCGCAAGACAAAATACTGCCGACAATTATGCATGGTCATCTCCCAATAGCTTGTGGAGTCTTACTAAAATTTAGCTGAATGGGTTCATTGAAGTTTTATAGTGTCCCGAGCCCTTCTTTTGCTATGTGATGCTATCAATGACTGACGAAGGAAATAATGCGGGCGCGTTGCATGGACAAGTGTATCAGAAAGCCATAGCTCAGTGCTCATGCATTCATACCGATTCCAAGGCGTCCCTTCTATGACCCTTACAACAACTTTATCGAAGCAGCGGTTTTTTCCAATATCCTGATCAAAGTACGTTGATATACCTGGCCCCGATGAGTTATGCCAGGCTTGATAGGCCACGAAGGCCTGTAGCCGATACACATTGAGGCTAATGAGGGACAACAAAAAGGAAAAAGGGGAAAGAAAGTAAATGCCGAGTGATTTCTATACCCCACCAAAAGTGGAAATAGCCCATCTTCTGAGGTTGACAGGCGTCACGCGTGCACGTCAAAGCCTCCCGCTTGCTGTTTCTGGGCAAGATTTCCGGAGTTACTTAACGGGAGCTGCCACACGTTTAAGTAAGCGCCCCGAGGTCCTCGTGGCATGCACCGTCGTCCGACACGGATTGGTCAGGGTATGAGAGAATCACAGTACCTTGGCGCTAATTGAAAGCGATTGGTGGTTAGCTGGACGTATACGACATGCACTCGCACGCTCTCCTCTCAAGAGATAGGCGGCATTCATTTACACGTGTATAGACGTCTGTATCGATTGGCACAGCAGCTCTACAGCTGCTGTACCAGTTGTCGCATGGCCATAGAGGGTGGAGGCGAGCCTTGGGCAGGGCGGAGCCCACTCGCGGTGACGTCGCTACAAGCGCCTACCGCTGTTTGCAAACATATATAGAATTGGTATTTACGTTCGTAAGAACCTATACGGCTGCATCGTTGTGTGAACTTTACAGGAGACATCAGTAAGCGCAAGGCGTGCAGCGCTCTCTGATCTGGCCACCCTCCATCCCGCATGCCTGAAGAAAGAGCACTCTAGCTGCGACCCCTGTGACAATAATTATGCGCGACCACTCACTCCTAATGAGTGTTTACGAACGAGCGCTTGCAGCCGGGTCGTTACACCTGCGGCAGTGTGTGCTGTGCTAGCATCTCCTCCCCAACAGGGCTCGGCGTTCGCGCACCCGGTGTCCCAAGTGGGTGAGGCAGGTATGAGACAAGAAGATAACTCCGGGTCCGCGTCATGAGCGCGAGTAATAGAGAAGGGGGACCCGCATTCCTCTCACTGCACCGGCCGCTGTAGAGGGCACGCGCGAATTCGCTGCAGCGTCTTGTGGGAATACTGGCGTGACTTTTACGCGAGCGAACTTTAGAACTGAGAGTTTTGGAAGGAAGTTGGCGAATAGGTTCCAGGACGCTTTGCGCTGAGCGGGGTTCGGAGTCAACGCTGGAGGACAGTACGAGCGTCAGAAAGGGGGCTTTTGCCTCTCGGTATTTCGCTCGCGATTAGTGCTGTGCGGTGCTCGCACTCCCTTTGTGGCAGTATTATTAAGTTATAAGGCGAATAAAAAATTAGAAGATTAGAGAGGCCACGCTGCACGCGTTTTTCAGTTTTTAGCAAAACGTTTAGGTGTAAGTGTACATACAGTGACCAAGCCGTTACAATTACTTTTGCCATTGGCAAAAGTGACGTGCGGTTATATCAGTAGCGGCCGCCCAGATTAGGCTATACGCCACCCTAAACCTTCTCAAATGAGACATACGACGACAACCAGTTCTATTTCACGGATAAACCTCTCCTGGGGCGTTTGAGAAATATGTCTTTTTTTGGCAACTTGAAACGTCGTCAACTATACCAGGCTGTTTGAAAAGTTCATTCCGTGGTGGATCAGTGGATACGGTGCTCGTCTGATGACCCGAAGGTCACAGGATCGATACTTGCCACGGTAGTTGTATTTAGATGGAGGCAAAATGGTCGACACACCCTTATACTGTGCAATGTCACTGCACGTTAAAGAACAACAGATGGTCGTAATTTGCGGAGCCTTTCTCTACGGTGTCTCTCGTAATCACATTGTGATTTTTGGAAGTAAGACCTCACTTATTATTATTATTATTATTATTATTATTATTATTATTATTATTATTATTATTATTATTATTATTATTATTATTATTATTATTATTATTATTAATATTCACTTTACTGGTCACGAAATTGCGTTGGACTGTCGTTTTTTTAAAAGCTAGTTCACGGTATGATATCCTGCTCTTTACTTCTCAGTTGTATTATTTTTTAATCGCACGAAGTTAACCACAAAGAATCAACCGTTTCCTACGTGCGAGCTTCTTACAACACTCTATCGTCCACAGACGAAGGCTTTATAATGTTAACTTTCTTGATCTTGATTTGTTTCATTGTCCACAGTCATTATTTTTATTATCCGAGCTTTGCACTATTATAACATTGTTTTGGACAATGTCAAAAGTCTTTCTTTTTCCGTATTTATAGAAGACTACCGCATGGTTGGGCACATTCCACATTATTTCTCCCTCCCATGTCAGAATTCTCATGTTTTTTTTGTTCTGTCTCTTTTACATTGGTTTCTCTTTTTAAAGGCTGTTTATTTTCTATCTATTGTGTATCTTAATGCTTTATTTATGCAGGCACCTGCACAAAGATCTTATGGTTGTTCCTGGGCACGTTAAATAAATAAAGAATTTATGTATTTATTTATTTATTTATTTATTTATTAATGCCTTTGGAGCGTAGTATAGCGTCCGACACTTCCATGTTCTAAATGTTCGTCATCGTACTGACGCCAGTGACATTGCGATTATGAATATACCATTGATTTCTGCGCTACATCCCCGAAAGTGCCACAACCACTGCACTCTGTGTTCATCCCCAAATTACTTGGAGATTGTTACGTCTCCTTGATGTGAACGAAACTCTCGTCACGTTGCTGTGAAGTTACGAGTAGGCAATTACGATCAAATAAACACTCGAGATGAGATGGCATGCTGTTTATGGAGTGAACATGGTGCCTTGTGAGCACATATTGCAGCGCCAACCACGTTTGTCAGTGCGCTTCATGGTCTGATGCCTCCTTTTATAGCTCACGAATACAGCAGTGAATATAGCTCACGTTCATCCGGAGATCACCAAACGTTTCTTCTTCGTGAATCTGAAGCACGTCATAAGGTCGGCCCGTCTTATTATGATAGTGAAGCCGAAACAAGATTGCGTCCTAATATTTCGCTATACCACCACGTCAGTACAGCGAGCAACTCTTAATACAGCAATAATGAGAGAAAAGTGAAGACAGTATAGTTGTTGACAAAAAGACGATTCCCCATCACCTTAGCGAATGACGGGACGCCATTCTTGCTGATCTAGGTCTCGAAGATGGTTAGGCCTCACCCATTGGCTTCGCCTGTGGCGGCTCCGCAAAAGTCTTCCAGGCTTCAAATGTGGCCAAGAATTTGCGAAGGCTGCTTTGCGTCACCTCTGAAAGCTATTTTACCCGGGTTTCAGCACCGAAATGTAGAGAGGACGAGCCGTGGTCCCTGTAGTGAAGTATTCCGCTGACCTTTCCTCTAATTCGAATGCACTGACCTTATATTATTAATAATGGTGTCACAACACTTTGTCTTTTACAGTTTTCGGCAGTAGTATCACGAACACATGCTTGCTTTCAATTTCATAGTGGCCATTGCGTTACAGTACGTAAGTCAGTTCATTCATTTCTTTGTCTTACCCTTCTCTCTCTCTTCCACACTGTGTCATCGTAACAATTACCATCATAGTCAGCCTGACTACATCCACTGCAGCACGAAGGCCTCTCCCATGTTCCGTCAGTCAAATAGGTCCTATGCTTTCTGCTCCCACTTCATACCCGCAAACTTCCTAATCTCATCTGCCCACATTACTTTCTGTCTCCCCGTGACCCGCTTTCCTACTCTTGGAATCCAGCCTGTGATCCTTGATGACCAGTGGTTATCTTGCCTTCGCGCTACGTGCCCTGCCCATGACGAATTCTTGTTGATTTCGATTACGATGTCTTTAACACCCGTTTTTTTTATGATACACTTTGCTCAATTCTTGTCCTTTAGGATTACATCTGTCATTTTCCTTTGCTCGCTGCGTCATCCTCAACTTACGTTGTGTACGTGATCGACATGATACACTGTGTACGAGGTGACAGATCGTTTCTTCAATTTGAGCTTGAAGTAATTTAAGTTTTCCTTATTTCAGCTAAAGTGCATGCTCGGGCGTGTTCCTACGACTTAGCGAATACAAATACATTATTTCCTCTAAAGGCATCTGGAATGACATTCAGGGCAAAAAGCTGGTGTCTAAGGCTGGACGCAGGCGTGAAAGGCAGGACTTCATTGCTTATGTGGCGCCAGGCCTCGATGAGCGCCAGGCCTCGATGAAAGCATATGAAAATTTGCAGATATGTTTATCTGGCTGGGTAGATGATATTAGAAAGATGAAACAGCTCCCACCACTGTTTGAACGGAGTCCTTCAAACTATATTTAAACTGTGACTGGAGTCACTTAAACTTCCTAATACCAATGCATGAACAAAAACAGGTGAGTACATATTTAAATCCACGTGGGATAAGAAAAGAGGCAAATGAAATGGCAATGTTAAGAGCAACGAAATCAAACTGTTTATTGTAGTGGACATCTCTTTCATCACTTTTTTTTCTCCGTTTCTCTCTCATCTACGTATTCCAACCATACCACCCCTCAATCAAATGTTTTTTGCTTTTCATTTTTAATACCGTCTCCAGCTCTTCAGTTGTTTCCTATACTGCCGAATTTACTGGAGCAACATGATTAGCACACATGCTATAATGGGACAAAAGAGAAGTGCCTGAGGAAGGCATCACTCATCTCTGCCAATTTGCAGTTCGCTACATTAAAGTTACCGTAATATTTTTGCGGACGTACACGTGGGGCTGGGGACGAATGCTGTCATTAAGAACCAGTGGCACGCCTCTTGAACACAGGGAGTGCCTCGTTGATTTGTATGAATGTAGTGATAGAACTCAGACTAGTTGACGATTTGTACTCGTAAAATAAAAATCCACATAGTTTTTTTATGACGCCTGTTTTGCAGCATTGAATTCGCTCAGAATGAAAGAAAATGCCTATGGAAATTGATACGCAATGGTAGAGTTATGCAGAGCACTGAATGCGATGCAAATAACTTTATCGAGGAACCATATAAT
Source organism: Rhipicephalus annulatus (assembly GCA_013436015.1). Lineage (NCBI taxonomy): Eukaryota > Metazoa > Arthropoda > Arachnida > Ixodida > Ixodidae > Rhipicephalus > Rhipicephalus annulatus. The sequence goes on from WOVY01011915.1 coordinate 306,926, forward strand.
GAGCGATCGAAACGTAGCACAATTGCTCTTGCCGATCTATATTTTATTTTGAAACTTGGTTAGAGCCAAGGTGGTTATGTGTTTTCCAATCTTCCTTTTTTACCTTAAATTAGCCCTTGACCTATTTGTTAGCTCGTTGCAATTCCTATGCCAGTCACTTGTTCTCATCAATTAGGTCTCTTCACATGTCACGTACAGAAACACTAATTCTCGTAAAATATCAAGTCACCTCTCACGTTGGCTTTTACGTTTCTATATGGACTGAAGTGTGATTGTTTGGCGTAAGCCAGTATTTGTGATTCTCAACATTGCTTGCAGTTAACTAGTGTTACCATCACCACTACAGAGCCAGGGTGGCAGCAGGTGTTTCTCAGTGGCTAGTGCACAGTTGAAAGACGATGACAACGTTTGCAGCTATCAAAACAAAGCACTGAACAAACAAACAAAGAAACAAACAAAGAAATGAATAAAAATACTATGTTATATTCATGCCCCATCCCCCGGAATGGGTCAAGCCAGTTATTAAAAAAACAACATCACTTAATCAATCAGTCTAATCAGTCAATCAATCGACCATTCAATTAATTTTACATCAACTGTATTCTGCTCTTTTCTGCTGACCCGAGAGCCGCGTGCACGATCATGGCCACGCCATTTGCAGTTCAATATAGGTCATACGCTATGTAGAGGCCCGTCTACTTTAGATTTAGGCGGGCGTCAAAGAAGAAAAGATAAATATTTTCGGAGCTCTCCGCTATGGCGTCTCTCATAATCATATTGGGCTTTGGGATATTAAACTATGACTATTAGTAATAAGTTGGTATTAAACACACCCACTCACACATACACACACACACGCACGCGCATAACATGCCAGACGTACGACTGTGCTTCAATTTGCAGGAATGGATTCACATATATAGGTTCAACAAGTTTTATTACATTCCTTTTTCTCTAACTTTTGCAACGTACACTAATGTACATACATTGCGTGTACCTCAGCAGGCTGTTATTTGGTACACTTAACGCGTCCTGTTTTTACTAGAGCGCATATTTCTGTTCCACTCAGTGAGTCGATATCAGAAGACCTCACGCAGCAGAAAAGATGATCGCCGTAAAGGGCGTCTAACGATGCCTCGGCTAAAGTTCATGAATTTTCGCCCTGCGAAATGGCCCTGCGGATGTATAGTACTACCGCACGTACATGTGGCGCAAAGGTTGTTGCCATTAGGCTCGAGATTCACTTGGGCGTTTGAAGCCGCTGCACCCAATGATCCGATGAGCACAGCGATCCTTAGGTAAAAAATTATTGTCTTTATTTCCGTGAAAAGTGCGCACTTTCTATTGTTAAGTTCGAGCTGTGGTTAGTATGGCATTGTCAGTATGCGTGTAGAGTTTTAACCTCTCCCTCTTTCTTGTCGTTGAGCGTTATGCGAAGTGAACCGCTAAGCTTTTTCCGTGACAAGCCCAATCCTAAGCAGCCCTTGGTGCAGCGATTATATCCTGCATTAACTTCGATTACCGTCGTCCTAATTGGCTCCCACGGCGAACGTTCGCGGCATTCTTTGCAGGATTATATCCGCTAGTTTGAAACGATTGAAGGGGTAACGAGGTGGTAGAGTCTAAAAAGCCGTCGTCCTGGGCTGGAAAACTTAGTTTATTACGTAATTACCTAGTCACTACTATAATAATCAGAATGCATTCTTATTAGGTGACGCGAATGGCAATCGTGCGTTAGGAAGAGCTTAGCACACGTGCAATATCTTATTCTTTCCGCACGCTAACCGAAAATGCGGTTGGGCAGGTAGAAACTGAAGCTGCATTGCGGTCACTATCGCAGGCACTGTATGCAATGTGCTTGCAAGATTCATCGGTGTTTTGTCTCAAACACCTTTGTTTACGAGTGGCACTGACGTTTGAAGCCAAGATTACACGTTCAAAAATATTCTCTAAATTTCACTTGGAAACAAGCTCCTTGATAAGATCACTCTAAATATAGCATCCCTCTCTCTCTTTCGCTCTCTCTGTCTCTTTCTTATATATATATATATATATATATATATATATATATATATATATATATATATATATATATATATATATATATATATATATATATATATATACATAAAGCATCGGGCTTGGTATGTGAAGGTGGTGGGTTCGGGCCCAACCAATGACCAGTTTTCTTTCTTCGTCCACTTTCGTTTATTATATATATACGCTACATCTCAAAACCGAGTGCTGTTACATTTGTATTACAAGGTTTCATTGTGTGGTGGCTATGTTATGTTGTATGTCACACGTACGGGGCAGTGCTCTTTTATCAAGCGGAGATTTTTTTAAGCGAACATGCGGGAATGCAACTCCAGAATTGAGTTTAAACCAAATAGACGGCATCTAGCCGCTGGTTGTTTTCGGCCGTGCACGCAATTTGTAAATGAATATTCGTATGCTCTCATGCGCAAGCTTATAAGATAATAATCATGAGAGGACAATGGAGGTTTGGCGTTGCATTCAAACGGGGCCAAACCTCGAGCTTGTGGGATTCTGGGCTCGCAGCCACTGAGCGTTCTCACAACGCTTTGCCACTTAGTTTGTAGAAATTTGTAGAAAAATAAATAAAGAGATATATTATGAAAACTGTTTATATTATACGGTAAATGATGATTATAAATTATCGAAAATCGAGAATGACGAGCACAATATTTTTCTCTCTGCCTATATCATCCAACAAGCCACTGGTAAGTTTCAAATAAATTAATAAAATATCCCAATTTCAGCACGCATACAAGTAGTTTTTTACAACAGATGCAGTTCTTGCCAAAGATATATATATATATATATATATATATATATATATATATATATATATATATATATATATATATATTCAACTGCTGCCAACTCTTCATGCGTATATAGCTGTTGTTGAAGATAAAACTGCTACACTGAACAACACTGTGGACACCTCCGCCTCAAAGCACGTTCGTGGCCTACGTTCATCAGAAGCCTTCGTTAGTGAGACCTGTGTTTGTTCAACACCGGTGGGTACACTAATACGAAGTGCTCACGCGAGCATCAGTGGAGCTATAGGGGTGAAAACTCGGCCACGTGGAGTGGATGCTACGCACACTGCTTTTATTGATTGAGTGTCGATTTCTTTTTTTTTCATGTTGCCGCCGTCATTACAGCAAGGCTTGCGTTTTAAATTTTTCTGGCCTTCTTCGTCTACTATGCTCACTAGATGACAATACCGTCAATGTTTGCGGCGTGTCTTTATGCACAATATCACGAATCTCATGCATGCTCTCCAGCCCACCCTACCATTCTTTAGAAAAGTCAAATTCCACCTTCACCCACCAATTATTATTGCAGTTATGTTGGGGGCCTTTTTTTGGTTTGAAACTACAAGCCTTAAAAAACTAATTTGAACGGCCGCATCAAATGGCAAGTAATTTCGATTTCACAAACGACGCGCTGGATGTTCGCCCACGACGGCAAAGTTGAAACTCTCGTAGGTGAAGCATCAGTCACTACAAATTGATTTGATTGATTGCTTGATTGATATGTGGTGTTTAACGTCCCAAAAGCAACATATGATCATGAGACACGCCATTGTGGAGGGCTTCGGTTCGACTACTTGGGGTTCTTTTACGTGCACCAAAATCTGAGCACACAGGCCTACAGCATTTCCACCTCCATAAAAAATGCAGCCGCCGCAGCCGGGATTCGATCCCGCGTTCTGTAGGTTTGCAGCCAAGTACCTTTGCCACCGCGGTGGGGCTCAGTTACTATAAATCAAAGCAATGAATAGACTTTATGAGTGAGTTCTGCAACATAACGAGGTTTATAAGCCATAAAATTTATTCCGAAAGCAGCAGGCCGTCTCACAACACCAGCTATCAAAAGGGAAGACTGAGAGAACGCTTCCATGACTGACAAGAAGTGGGTGACTCTAAAAAAATGTCTTCGCAGACTTGGATCGTAAGCCTAATTAATACCTTTCAAGCAGCGCTCACGGTGTTTAGTAGCAAAGAGCAATATGTCGTTGACTCATACCAATATTTTTGCAAAATAAAACAGCAGCTAAGGCACTTGAACCATGATCTGTCTTACGTTCACCATAGAAATATTGACGGAAGAAGCGACAAAAAAAGATGTACAAATGACAAAGCTTTGTGACAAATAACTTTTATGCGCTGACTCCGCGAAATTCCTAAAGGCTCTGGTGTGGTATGCCAGATCTATCTAGTGCGTATGATGCGCAGGTCCCTTGCGCAGTAGGCATTTTGAGGCACTAGTAAGGTGGATATCTGAGTTTCAGGGACCTTGGGCAACGTGGGAAATATTAGGGCCTCCGGTACATTGGTGAGGCGAGTGATTTTCCGCATGGCGTAGCTTCACTACTGTTAATGAGACAAATGCCACTGCAATGGCAAGTTATCTACACTCTTAAAAAAAATGTTAGCACTTGCTAACTTTGGGGCAGTAATGGTTTGTCACATATGTTACAACCCTGGTAGTAAGTGCAGTTAGTAACGGTGAGGGTGGTTGTTACTACCCTTGTTGTTACTACCAGCATTTAAAAACTGTTACTACCATAGCCGTTACGACTCATGGATAGTAACCTTTAGAGGTTTCAAGAAAAAAAGTAGTGCCCGATACTACCTTGTTCATTCATTTTGGCATATTATTTTTCCACTGCTAATGTTCGCCAATAAGTGTCTCATTACTTGACAACTTTGGGAAATGAAGCGTGGTGTGTCATGAACGCGAAGAATACACATACCTAACAGGTTCACTATTTTTCATGCATACACGTAGTATTAAGTACGCATGGGGTATATATAGCTCCTACTTTGCAGGGGAATGTCTGGCACAGAGGAGCACTTGTGTTTCAGAATGAATTATAACAAATTCGAACCTACAGCACTATATTATACTACCTGGTTACGTATGTTTGGGAACGCAGCACAAAACTTTTAAGCAGCGTTACTTGTAAAAAATTGTATGTCATATATATTTATTATAAAGTGTCACAAAAAGAGATTATGCACAGTGGCCGAAACAAGGTTATAAATTCCTTCTCAGTGCGTTTGAATGCTTCACACGGCTAACATATGAGCGTTTACAAGTTCATATTTGTTTTGGGGGTTTGACGCGCCAAAACAATGATAATGTTTAGAGACATGCCGCAGTGGATCAATTGTGACCGTTTTCAAGGCTAATTGCGACCGTCTGGTTATTTTGATCTGCCGGTCTTTTTAGTATGTGCTGTAATTAACTAATTTTGTTGTACTTGTCTATTGCAATGCGTGTACACTTGCCTATGGTACGTTAAGTTGTACTTCTCCGTTTCGACAATATCAGAATCACGTTTAGATGTCTCAGTTGTGTAATTTAAAACAAAATGTATTCTCTTGATCTACAGATATCTTGGGCGCAATTTTTTTCGATAAATGATTATACGTCGACACGATTCCTCTCATAAATATTCAGAATTGGAATCACACTAATTTGGACTAAATAGTCAACAGCCGGGTAGCAAAAAGGTAGTAACGGGGCAAGAACGGTAGTAGCGGCTGCAGTTACTAGCTCTTTCATTCCATTTACTAACTGTTTACTAACGTAGGTAGTAAAAAGGTAACAAAACTGTAGTAATGGTCCAAGTAACGTAGTAACCGCTGCAGTTACTACCTATTTGCGTGCAGTTGCTACCTTTTTACTAACTTTTTCAAAAGTGTACTGGTGTTAAACTACCGTAAATGTCAGCTTTTCCGGCTCTCCTTCATAGGCATTGACGATATGTTATATACCATCTTTGGCTTACTCACAAATATTCCGTGTAACTGCAGTGCACGAGTGTGTAAACGTCAATGGCTCCAAAGTTTTCGCGCTGAATCTTTTTTTGGGTGTTGTGTGTTTGATGTATAAGCTTGGAGCTTTATTTTAGGTTGTATCCTTCCTCATAACTTTGCTTTGTGGTGGCGTCGGCAAAGCGTCTTTCTTCATCTTCCGAGCGCTCCTCACTCTCCGTAAAGGTTTATAGCGCACGTGGATCCAGCTACCATCGAAACGCGTGTTTAAAATCGGATTTCCGCAAAGTTGGAATTTTACTGAGGCAAACCTTCATACCAACTTCACATATTGTTCTCCATATTGGCTTTTGTTTCACATTACATTGCCTTGAAATCTTTTAATGAAGCCCCGACACAAAGTGCTCTCCATTTACATTGCTTTGCAGCATGATTACAACGCGCTCATACGGTTCACACATATTCACATTTTGGAAGAATCGGTCTGCAGAAGTAAAGACACTCGCATTCGGAACATGGGAGCCTGGATTCCAGCATATCCCTGCGAAAAACATCCATTTTATTCATTCTTTTGTTTTTGTAGTGATTTTTGGCTTACGTGCCTCTCTTTGAGCCTCCAATGGAGAAGTCTACACATTAAAACAAAAAACAATGCACCAATCAATGCCTATATCTTTGCGTCATTACTAGCAGAGGAGGCCTTGAACTTCTCAGGAAAAGGTGGCATCAGCGTTGGTTTTTTTATTAGCAAATTGCCATTATAGTGGCACTTGCATCGGCATCGGCAAACAATTAGTCTGGTTTGAAGACGTGCCGTGGAAATGCCGCACGAATGTCGTGGACAGCCGCCGTGACAAGGATTAGCGACAGCACTTGCGCCTTGTTCTAATAACAGTTCCTGGCCTCAATCTGCGAAGAAAAAAAAAGAGGAGACTAACACTGCGGGCGGGCCTATATAAAGCCCTGTCAAAACTCTACCGCACTAGATCCGTTTATAGGCGTGTTTTTTTTTTTCGTCAGCATATCAACACGAGCTTATTATGGAGCCCCGGATGTTTAAAATTAGCTGGGAATGTCGTGCAAAGCTTGCAAGCCCTCAATATGCTGCGCCTATGGCTGAGGAAGACAGTGCCAGTCCCCTTAAAGAAAGCTATTAGGAGAAATCGTTGTTAATATTGAGTTTTGAAAGCATTCATAAAAAATGTCGCGAAAAATCGTGAGACTTAAGTGACACTTTTCACTCTGAACTCATTTAAAATGTGACAGCAGGCTCCCGTGGCGAATGTATTGAGGAAAAAATCACCCGGTTTCTTGTGAATTAGCCCGAGATGACTCGAAGGCAAAATTAGTCTCCGTCTTCTGAGATCAGTGTATTGATCCCTGCCGAAAGTTTTGTGCGACTCACCTCTAAGTGGTTTTTACCTGCTTTCGGTATCGAAGCCATTGCAAGCTTTCTGCATCTCACGCAGTTTTGTGCCGAGCCTTCTAAATCTTTCCAATTTTGACCAGTGCTATGAATGTTCGTCCACTTCACCTCCACTGATGGAGATTCTGCGTGCGTGCTCTTACGGGAAGGCTATATATACACTTAGCTAATGATGATGACTATAATCCTGTGATAGCATTCATTTCTTCCAGCTTTGCCGGGGGGCTTCCTTCGACTTGCATTCATGAAGGTTGTTTCTACATATTTTTATTTTATGCAAATAATTTCAGCAGAAATAATAATAAATTAAGAGCCTGAGTTACCGTATTGCGGCTCTTCAATACCGTTTCATCGATGCTTTGTCTTCAGTGGCTCGCATTTCTTCAGTGCTCCCGAATTTTGTTGCGCATCGTTTAGAGCCCGGCCGGCGTTACCGGTAGTCTGACACGTCTCTTCGGGTTTAGCAGCGTGACAGCTTACCTGCTAAGCTAACACAGCGTATTGAAGTTCCGCTGCTCCAAACTTGGCTAGTCTACGCGTGGACTTTCGTAATGCCATCTTAAGAGTACCAGTTTCGAACGAATTCATCCTTCCGGGCACTCATCACCTGCTTGTTTTTTAAAAATTAATTATTAATTTCCTTTGTATTTCTCTTCGCAATTCAAAGTAATGAGTAGTTTCGAATTACAGGGAAAGCTATTTAACTACTCGGTCACATTCACCAACGTTGAAAAACAGATGCACATGCAATCTGCACACGCTTCACCGCGGTGATCTAGTGGCTAAGGTACTCGGCTGCTGGCCCACAGGTCCCGGGATCGAATCCCGGCGGCGATGGCGGCTGCATTTTCGATGGAGGCAAAAATGCTGTAGACCCGTGTGCTCAGATTTAGGTGCACATTAATCAACCCCAGGTGATCAAGATTTCCGGAGCCCTTCACTACAGCATCTCTTGGGATCATATAGTGGTTTGGGGACGTTAAATCACACATATCCATCAGTTATCAGCAATCTGCACGCGTTGCTTCCTAACACTAAAGTGTTTTAAGCCGAGGTCCATGAATACTTCACTGACGTATTTTTGTCATGGAAATGGCATCAAAAAAATGTACGCAATCAGAAGGTAAACAAAAAAAGGTTTTGTCAACCGCAGTCAAACCGACCACCTCTCGATCTATGAGAATAAATGCCGGGCATGCTATTCACTGTGCCATAGTCAGACACTCTGAAGGCTTCACAAACGCGTCTCACATATCTCACACTCCCCTCTCGAAGTGTTCTTCGCAATACATCATGACTGTGGCCTTCGCGACTGGCTTCTGCAACGCGTCATTGCTAGGAGGTTGTTGCATTCGGCGTGTTTCAATAAGAGGAGTGCAATTTTTGTCAATGCATCAACACCCCGCAAGGTGCCAATCTTAGCCCATCGTTTTAGGCACCGTAAGATAAGCGTTCGCCTTACCAATATATTGCATCCACACCGAAAATAGCTCGGCCACGCGCGCCTGCTTACCCTGGCTGAATGTCCGCGTTTTTCGCTTGGGCTCGCCGCGAGAAATGAATGGCCTGGCTACAGGGCATACACAACGCGTGTTGAGCTTCTCACAAGTGCGACTGTGGTGTTCGATAACTATTTTACGTTCTGCAGGACGGCGACCTTAGCCAAAGTTCTGCGTTCAATCAGCGACGCACTTTGGGCTGACACTCAGCCTTTTCTAATTACACTGTCATCGTGTACTGCAGCTATCGCAAGAGTTTGTTTATTCATTGATCACGGAAGTTAGCCCTCGGGACAAAAGACGTAGTACTATCAACCGTAAACGTGGGTGTATTCACGTTATATGCTGGTATAGCTGCCAAACACCACTAGACATTGCGCAAGCTTGCTTATTTCAATGTACAGTTAACATTCAACTATATTTCTCTGAAAACGCGTTTCACTTTCGTCTTATACTGATTCTTGTGACGGAAGAATTAACCATGTCTTTTTCTGTTTTTCATCAATATTGTCTTTTGGCATTTAGCGTAGTGTTTCGACATGCACACATTGTATTTGTGGAGACCAGGAGGGACGTACGTGAAAAAAAAGAAGTGCTTTCGCTACAAGTTTTTTCGCTAGTGTTCGTTGACTCCTTCGAGAACCGATGGAAACTGCTTTGTCTGTGGGCGCACGCTTTTGTTTCTTGTACAAGGATATACGGAAACATCTCCTTAGTATATTTTTTTTTCGTTGAGTTTCCCTTACTTTCACTGAAGGAGGGAAACTGAATAAAAAAACAAGTTTGTAGCATTGGTTATATACACAATAGAAACGCGCAGCGAAACATGGCTGAGGCCGAAGAAGCGCGGTAGACTGTTTCTCTGGGAGGGGCCTTGTCTCCCACCTCTCTTCAATTTATAGCCATCTTCCACGCTAGTCGTTTTCGAATGGCTTCGACAGATGAAAAGAGCTTCGGGCACGGATGTGCGTCAAAATAGGTTCAGCGCCGAAAAGGGGCTGTAGGAGCTTTCATTTTTACTTCTCCAAATTTGATTTTCATTTCTTTTTTCGCTCACCATATTTCTTTTTGAGTTGCTCGTGATTTCTTGGTACTGCACTAATGGATTTAAAGGAAGCTTTAGCTTGTATGTGCGTGTGTCTGTCTGTGTCGTGCGTGTGCGCATTTTCAAGACAGAAGGCATCAGCAAATATCAGTGAAATATGGACTTTGATGTAATATGTATCCTATTCCTAACTCGTATACGCTAAGACTTAGCTGTTTTTTTTTCACTGAAGCAAAATAAATAAATGGCTTTAAATTTAAAGCAATACTTTAACATTTAATTTCCACTTTACGTCAGAGCTCACACAAGCTGTTTGTTCTAGAAATGAGGCAAGCCCGGCATAAAGCAATAACAAAAAAAACTATTACTGATCCCTCTATCATAGGAATAGTTATAACATGAAAGTGAAACGTGCCTTCACAGAAGTAATGATTGATTGATTTGTGGGGTTTAACGTCCCAAAACCACCATTTGATTATGAAAGACGCCGTAGTGGAGGGCTCCGGAAATTTTGACCACCTGGGGTTCTTTAACGTGCACCCAAATCTGAGTACACGGGCCTACAACATTTCCGCCTCCATCGGAAATACAGCCGCCACAGCCAGGATTTGATCCCTGCGCAGAATTAGTTCGGCATTTATTGTACAATGTTTCGCCACAAGGGAGACAGGAGGATTGCTATAGAAACACGCTTTGATGCCATGTGAAGAAGGGCAGACAGCTCGAAACGTGCAACGCGCTGCTGAAGTAGAAGGGGTGCACTGAAAGAACATGCAGGATGCGTGCGACCTAAGAGCTGTCACAGCTCGACACTTCACCTGCGGTGTTCAAACACGTAGGAGGAAGCACGAGGTGAATGCACAATTGTGCACAGAGCGAGCGCAAACTAACAACTGTCAATGTTGTAACGTCTCGTCTGAGTGGTGCGCTCTTTTCGCAAAAGAGGTCGCTGCAGCGAGTGAAGCGACCTTTGCACTTTCTGTAACTCTAACGAAAACTTCGGTGACAGCACAAGACTAACAAAAATTTTCTATGAAGAGATAAGCGGACGCACATAACAACACACGAGACGACGATCTTTATAGCGCGCCCTTCAAGCCCATCGCACCATCTTGCTAGTTCTTTTTTTTATTGAATTAAATATACTGCTGGCCTTCTCGGTCCAAGCAGGAGCAGTAGTACAAAAAATGATTACAATTCTGTCGAAAGTGACGAACACATTACAAAAAAGAAAACAGTTCCAAGCTGGATGGTTGTTAAAAGTTTCGAAGATTCAGTGTTTTGATCACATGTGAGCATAATAGAAGGAAGGAAAATAGAGGGAAAAGAACGGCAGGGAGGTTAACCAGCCTATAGGCAGCCGGTTTGCTACCCTGCGCATGGGAGAGGGATGGGGGAGATGAAAGATAGAGAGCAGAGAGGGAAGAGAGAAACAGCACATTCGGCAGCACATGCGCGTACACTCAGTCATAGTCCAGTCTTGTCTTTCGCGGTGTGTGACATTGCTATTACAGTCGCTTGTTCAAGTCCGTGTCGCGTAGGAATTTTAACAGAGCTTTCGTCGCCTTCTGTTGCAATGTCTTCTCTCGGGCACTTGACAGAATAGTGTCCACAGACATTTGGCTGTTGTCGGTGTGCGAAAAAGCGGACGCCAGTGACTGTCTCTGGATTTCATACAACGGACAGTCACACAGGATGTGGTGTAGCGTCTCTTCGCAATGACAGGCATCGCAGAGAGCGTTGTCGGCCATTCCTATGACAAAGGAATAAGATTTTGTAAATGCCACTCCTAGCCATAAGCGATGAAGAAGAGTGGCTTCTCATCGGTCGAGTCCAGTCGGCATGAGGAGAGCCATCAAAGAGGACAGGTGGTGTTGACGATTTGTATCGATGCTTGGTGGGCACCATAGTGAAAACGTGATTTCACGCGCAAGTCGTCGAAGATTACTGGCAGCATTGGTCCGCGAAAGTGGTATGGCTTCTTCTCGTGTTCCTTCAAGGGCTGCCCGCGTGGCAGTATCGGCATGTTCGTTCCCTATGATGCCGCAGTGACTTGGCAGCCATTGAAGCGTCACATGATGCCCTTTCTCATGTGAAGTGTGGAGAAGGCGTCGAATTTCGAAAACAAGCTGTTCGTATGGCCCACGACGCAGTGCTGAGAGCACAGATTGTAGAGCAGCCCTTGAGTCGCTGAAAATCGACCATTGTTGCGGTGGTTCCCGACTGACCACACAAAGTGCAGCGCGCAAAGCAGCTAGTTCCGCTGCTGTAGATGCCGTAGAGTGGTCAGTCCTAAAGCTGATGGTAACACCTCTTGCTGGGACAACGACTGCCCCTGACGAACACTGGCGGTTCGTGGAACCATCGGTGTATACATGTATGCTGTCTGAATATTTCTCGTGCAAAAGAAGAAGAGACAGTTGCTTTAGCACGGGCGACGAAAGCTCGGATTTCCTCCGGATCCCTGGTATACTAAGATGCACTGTGGGTTGAATAAAACACCAAGGTGGTATGGATGGTTTAGATGCAGGAGCGAAGCCCGAGGAAAGTTTATCGTTGTATTTTACAATCATTTTGGCGAACGATGCTTGGCGCCTCTCTGAAGGCAACAGTGCAAGGTGATGACAGGGAGCACGTGCGAAGTCTCTGATGCGCATTCTCAGGACTTCTACAACAATGTGAGTTTGTATCGGATAGTCACCAGCAATTGCAATTGTTGCTTCCGTTGACGTACATCTAGGCAGACCGAGGCACACTCTCAGTGCTTGGGCTTGTACTGCCTGTAGAACTCGAACATTGGTCTTGCAGGTATTGCTAAGCACGGGCAAGCTATATCTGAGGAAACCGAGAAACAGGGCTCTGTAGAGCTCCATCATTGCGTCTACTGACATCCCGCACGTCTTTCCTACCATGAACTTGAACAGTTGGGAAATAGCGGTCAGACGCTTCTTCATATAGGTCACATGCGGACTCCAACAGAGGTCCTTATCAATAATGATGCCCAGAAACCAGTGGGTTTTGGCGTAAGAAATCGGTCGCCCGCAGATTGAGATGACATAAGGGGTCATTGCTTTGCGAGTGAAGGCCACCAGCGCGCATTTTTCTGGTCATATGCTGAGAGTTTGTTTTAACAAGTAGTTGGCAATCATAGTTGCTGCTTTTTGAAGCCGGGAACGTATTTGAGGACGTGCGACTGACGAAGTCCAGACACAGATGTCGTCTGCGTATTTTGAGATATTAATGGTGCTTGGCAAGTGTTCAGCAAGGCCAATTAGTGCAAGATTGAATAGCGTCGGGCTAAGAACTCCTCCTTGAGAAACACCCCTGGAAGTATAGCGTCGCGTAGTTGGGCCATCTTCTGTTAACACAAAGAATGATCTTGCAGCCAGGTAACTCGAAATCCACCGAAAGACTCGACCACCAAGGCCAACCACCGCAAGAGAACCCAAAATGGCGTCATGTAGTACATTATCATAAGCGCCTTTCACATCTAGAAACAAATCTGCAGATAGTCGCTTACGGGATCTTTCGTGCTGAACGTACAAAACTAAATCAACGACATTGTCAATAGAAGAGCGGTCGCGTCGGAAACCAACCATTGATTTCGGATAAATCTTGTATTCAAGATACCACTCCAGGCGGCCTAGTATCATCCGTTCCATTATCTGCATAGAAAAAATGTAATACACTAGTTGGAACAAACACATTTATGATTTCTTAAGAAAAATATTCAACCGTTTCACCGTTCACCGCAGATGATAGTAGACTATATTAGTATGCTATTAATGGTGGGAAAACATAATTTTTATGATTGTTATTGTGAATTTTAGGCAGCTTATTGTCTTGTTGTGGTTAGTTCTTGATGAGTGTGTGAGGGGTTCAAGGAGCTGTTATATTCTTGATATCTTATAATGCTCAATATAAAAACAGTACAAACATGTGAGTTTGAAAATTATTCTGCGTTGATCAAGACAACACAGTTAGATTTTTTTACACAGAGCTGTAACACTCGTATGCCTAGAATAACTTGAAAACACAAATCGAACTGCAAGTTTTTGAACTGTCTTTTTTATGAATTATTTTGATGAAGTCTCCAAATTATGTCGGCACACTCAGTGCCAGTCTAATTAGTGTCTTATAGGCAGCAAGTTTAACCTCAGGAGGCACGTTCCTTAGTCTTCTCTTGACAAAGGACAGCTTTCTTTGCGCTATTGAACAAAGACTAGCTGTATGTGGTTCCCAACTTAGGTTGGTTATTAATAGAACTCCCAATTATTTTACATTGTTACTTTTGGTGATTTCAGAATTTTCTCATTTCTATGAGAAATTAGGAAGCTCTTTATTGTTTATAAAACTTATGGCAGCAGTTTTCCTCGCGCTCAGTGGGATTCCTCATTCAGAGCACCATGCCTGATTTTTTCTTTGTAGCGGGTGAACAAGATTAACCTGGTCTTCAGTTTGGCTTACCATAGTGTACACCACACAGTCATCTGCGAAACACCTTAGTTGAATGGATGGGTCGGTGCAAAAAGTAATGTCATTAATACAGATATGAATAGAGTTGGCGCTAATTGGGATCCTCGTGGTACGCCTGACTGTTGAGGCTGTTTGAGATATTTATGTGGACGGAAACGAATTATTTATTACTTTTTGAGTGTGATATTACTCAGTGAATAACGTTATGTTCAATACCAATTGTTTCGCAATTTAATAATGAAATCATAGTTGGAAATGACATCAAAGGCTTTTAAGAAGTCCAGAAAAACGGCAACCATTGGTCCTGTTGTGATGAGTGCATTTGCAATGTCGTTGGCGACCTCGGCTAGCTGTCTAACTGTTGACAGGGCAGATCTAAATCCGTGTTGTTGAGAGTAGAGCAGATTGCTAGCCTCTAGGCGATTTATGATTCCTTTAAAAATCATATGGTCTAATATATTGCAGCTCAAGCTTGGTAAAGAGAACGGGTGGTGATTGCTATCTTTATATTTAGATCCGGGTTTGTGTGTGTGGATGACTTTAACCATGCGCCAATCATCAAGGATTGTGTGTGTATATAGGGAGCTAACGTATATTTTATACAAATAAAATTTTATATTTTGTATATTTTATACAAATAAATAAAATATATTTTATACAAATATTGACTCACCCAGTCAGCATAATTTTTAAGGAAAGTGTTTTAAATGTTATCTGGCCATGCGAGCGTCTTGACACTAAGATTTCGTAGTAAGCAGTGGACAATTTCTAGATTTATATTTAATTCTGATATTTTCTAAATAAAGAATATAAGGCAACGTTCCTCCAGAAGACCCATGCGTGAAGACGGAGTGAAAAAACAACAACACTCATTTGGTCTACCTCGGTGATGATTTGATGGCTTGATGTAAGCTGAGGGATATCGGAATGCTGACTTAACAGATAGCGCCAAAACTTTTTAGGCTCCGATCGTATAAAAGACTGCAGTGTTTCCGAAAAGAAGTGAGACTGAGCGGTAGAAATCGCGTTGCTTAACGTAACAATAGTGTTGTGTAGTGTCCTAGATATTCCGCGCTTTCGTTGCCATTTATCTTTCTTTTTAAATATATAGACTCCCACGTCACCCACGGATACTCTCGATAAACGCATTTCCCTTTCAAAGGAACAATTTGTTTCATAATAACCCACAATATCTTTAAAGCATGACCACATTTCGCTTACGTTTTAGATTTTTTTTTTCAAAATTGGGAAAGGATGACTCTAGATGGGCTAAAACGGCATTGTCACCCGCATACGCATAGAGGTGATGCCAGTTTTTTTTTAGATAGTGTTATAGGACATAAAAGGATATTAGTCTTGCGATCGGAAATTCCATCTTCAACACTGATATCACAGTCTTCGAATGAGCTACTAACGAACACGAGGTCAAGTATAGACGTACAAGAATCTACAACATGTGTGGCACAACATACTAGTTAGGACGATGAAGAACTGTATTCTGTTAGTAACAACAATACTAGTTGTTAGTAATAACGAAAACTGGCTGAAATTGCTGAGCTTTGAGTTACAAAAGCGGTAAATGGTGAATATTAACAGCTCGTCGTTAGTAGTCTGAAAAACGTCGTCCTTGGGGTAGAGTCGTGTCGCGCTGCGCGCTGTGGTGCGAGTGGTCATGGGTGTGACTCCTAGCGACGGAACTTTTCATTTTTTCTTTGCTATCTTTGGTTAGGACACGTGGCAGCGAATAACTATATATGCCACCAAAATAGGCTGTTGTGAACTCATAACAACTTTTTCCGTAAAAAGACACGGAACAATTTTTCAGCAGCTACCTTGGCACTGCATAATGCGGCCCTCGGGAAATGATCGAGCGGACGCCGTTGCAAGACGGCGTCAGCTCGATTATTTCCAGATTAGCTCGATTATTTCGATTAGCTCGATTATTTACATCAGCTCGATTATTTCCAGCACGTCAGCACGCTTTCACCTCAGGTAGGAATTCCAGCTGAACCAGCGCATCCCTCTAGTCCTCCACTCGGTTTGGTCTCGCTTGTAAGTCACCGTGCAAAAATACAATGTTGTGAACAATGCGACTATTCGGCAGATGTGGCAGAAGTACTTGATAATCCTCGTTATCTTCCGTGGCTTCCCTGTTTGCGCGGCGAAACTGCGGCCCAAGCACTGGCTCATTAGGGCCCGTGAAAACACGTCCGTCACTCGTGGCTGCCAGAAGTGGAATGCGGCGCCACTGAGTCAACAAAGTCCGGAGTCAACCTTCAAACAGCCAGCTATTTATATCTACCCCATGATCTACCACTTACCGCTGTTGGTGTGCATCTAGAAGGGAGGGGGGTGCTATTGTGTTTTCAGCAATATCAGCGAGATGGCGCAATGAGCACGTGGTGGCTCTCACCTCTCACGCGTACTTTGGCCCGCTGAGAGGAGTGGAGTGGACGATCTTTCGCGCGCCCTCATCTGCCGGTGGGGAGGATCATACGTCTTGGCTGGTGTGAGGCTTGCACTGGAACGATTCTCTTGTAGTTACGGGGCACACAGAGGTCACTGCAATCATTACACAACCTCCGTTGGCAAAAATGGCGCGCTTTTCAGACGGAGTGAAGTGACAACTGAGACGCTTAATCGCGTTCATTTGTACCTGTGAGTACGCTTCGTGCGTCATTTGTTCGTGAAAAACACGGGGCACATTTCCATCTGATTGCCATTGTGTGCGTGATCTTCTAATTTGTTGCTATCGCATTCATTCCTTCGCCTTTGCGGCGAAGCTGTGACTTTTTTTCCACTAATAATATCTCTGATAGGCCATTAGGTGAATTCTGCGCGTTCAGTGAGGTGATTGAGCACCCTCCTTGAGAATTCTTTTGTTTTCGCTTCCCAAAGTGCAGCCCTCTCTTGGCTAGCCACTTAACGCCTATTCACGCGAAAAATAAATAAAAATAAATGAAATTATTAAATAAATGAGATTCCAGGACACAGTTTTCAATGCGAGTTGCTATGAAGTCTTTACTACGAGAGCTTGGAGAAAGGGGACTGAACGGCACATTGCGAATATTCACTGTGATGTTGGCGGATAGTACATGAACAGGACTGTATTCATAGCTCCATAGCGCTGTCACCAGCTCTTTTGTTCTCGCATTCTTCTACACCCCTTTTTTCCTTACATGCAGGGTAGCCAACCAAATCTTTTTTGTGGTCAACCCCGCTGTTCTTCTTGTACATTTACTCTCCCCATTCCCACAACCTCTCTCTTTGACATTTCTTCAGCTCACTGCCCATCTTTTCAGCCAACTTACTATCAACAAATGAAGGACCAAACCTAGAGCGATGTCACACCCACGCACGAAGGACGTCATCTAACCGCTAGCAACGTTGGCGCAGTGCATATGTGCTCCCAATAAGCGAATGAGATGCTACAAGGAAGGGAATCACAACTGTGCGCCTCTAGTGCAGAAGCACCATGCTTTAACCACTGTGCCATAGTCGCAACCTTCACCAGGAGAGATAGCCCATGTGCAAGCACGTGCTTTCTGAAGCTTAGAGTGCTCCTGAAGCACTGATGATTTCTCTAGGAATGTACTTCGCGCACGCCAGCGTTTCGATGGTTGGAACATTTTCACAATGCTGGAATGATGCGGCAGTGTCGCTGTTCAATCAAATGCGGGTACAGATGACTACTTTAAGGCCTTAAGAAACACCTATATTCTCGTAATCACTTTAGTTTACGTTGTTTCATAAACATTATATATGAACTGACTGTGGGAATAGTAGTAACGAGATAGCGCTAAACATTCCGTTTGACAGAAATTCTGATGTAAGCGTTGGCGTCGTTGCTTATGAGCGAAAAATTATGTTGTGCGTGACGGAAAAATTGGGAAACATGAAAATGAAAAAAAGAAAATGCTGGGTCTGAGTAAGAATCGAACTCCGGGGCGTTCGCGTGGCAAGCAAGTGTTCTACCCCAGAGTCACGCACCTGTTTCTTTTTTTTTCTTTATGGCCTGTGTACAACATTCACAAACAAATGTACATATAACAAAGGACAAACATGAACAAAAAAGAGGTAAAGAACGTCAAGGTTAGCATGCTTTTTAAAAATTCCTTCATCTGTAGAAGCCTTTCTACTTGATGAAGCCATTCGGGCACATCTTGTTTGAATCTTTTGTGATTCCACGAATGAACAGACAGATTGAAAGAAGTACTGCCGAACCGGACTTGCATTAACATCATCATGGTGCACCGCCATTCTAGATTGCCGTATACTGTGCAGGCCCACCTACACAACTAGGTTGAAAGGTATTCCTTCCTCATGTATACTGCTAGAAATCTGATGCTGTAGGAATCTAGAGGCAGATCCTTTTTCAATGTCCTTTGGGGAACATCCCAGAGAAAGACTGCATCCCAGCATTCGAGGAAAATATGTTTGATTGTTTCCGGCTTTTTGTATAGAAGACAATCATCACCCCAAGGAACAAATAAGCCTTTTTCTTGCATCCATGTTTTCACGGCCAAGGTCCCAGTGTGCAATTTAAAGAAAAAGGATTTCGCTCTAGGTGATACTTCAATTTTTTTACACGGCTTAATACATTCTGCCCTCGGCCTACATGGTATATTGTTCTATAAAGGGGAACAGGAAGAACTGTTTCTGCTATATTTTTGTATAACTTTTTATGCTAAACTGTACTGAGGTATTCCAATGAAAAACGTGTTTTTCGAAAGAGATATGAATCAACAACTTCTTGTGCTTGCGTTCATGTGACTAGATGCTGCCACAAACTCTGGCAACCGTCTTCCTAGCCTAAGCTGTATAACAGTACGTATGAATGGGTCTCGATTATTTCGGAAAAACGTGAACCAATTGACTAACTGACGAAGAAACAAATGACACAGACCAAGCCCATCAGAGCGAACCCGTCTGAATAAGTTAATTCTACTTGTTCGCTCCCAAGTAGAACCCCACAAAAAAACAACAAATATTCAAAGAAGCTCTTGTACATTAACACGTGGACAATGCAATACTTGAATGACATAGCAGAGCTTACTGACTAAACATATGTTACAAAAGGCTGCTCTGGCAAAAATTGATATCGGGAAACCTTTGAGTTGTTCAGCTTTTTCTGCTAGATCCACGGCCTGACGCCGCCAGTACGGTTCACTGTCACAATAATATTCTAATGGCACACCTAGGTATCGGGCAGAAGTAGTAGTGCATGAAACACCAGCCACTAATTCTCGAGTCACAGGCCATTCGCCATGCCAGTAACCCACGCACTTGCTCCGCTTTACCAAACTACCACTTGTATTACAATAAAGGTTGACAATTTTTATAGTTTCAGCGATACTTTGATAATCTCTACAAAACACAGCTATATCAGCAGCATATGCCAGTACCCGTACTTTAGCTTCTTGTAGTTTGTATTCTATACGCTACTGCTTTTCATGACTTTTTGGCAAAATGACTTTATATAATTTGATAATAGCAGGGAAGACAAAGGACAGCCTTGTCGTGCAGAACGTCTGACGTTAATTCTTTTCCCAAGAAATTTGTTGATGATTAGCCGAGTTTTACATCCAGTATATGCCATTCAAACTGTATCTCGAATTACTCTACCAACATTGACATAGTCTTACAAAAGAAAAAGAACTTCATGAGGTAATTGGCCAAATGCTTTTTCTAACTCTATCTGAATCATCGCGATGGGATTGTTTGTGGCATCGCAACACTCTAATACACTTCGCGTATTGTGAATGTTTGTCAATATAGTGTACCCTTTAATTCCACATATCTGGTGACCGCCTACAATGTTATTATTACCTGTGTGCAGTCTCCTTGCCAACACATTCATCAAAATCTTGTAGTCGATATTTGGCAGACTGATTGGCATTTGCGACTTCACTTCACGTAACTTAACTGCATCTTCAGTTGTTGGAAATAATATAGCATAAGATAGCAGAAAAGAAGGGGGCAGAACCTTTATGTATAAAGCTTTGTCCGAAATCGCTGCTAGGATCGATGCTAGTTCGTGTTTGAATTCCTTATAAAAAGGGGCCGTTAACACGTCAGGTCCTGGGTACTTTCCCAAATGGAGGGTAATGATTGCTTTTGCCACTTCAGATTCAGAAATAGAATATTCTACGCTGTCTTTCCTGCAGTCTTCAACCTTTAGCACTAATTTAAAAAAATTATTTTTGAATACATCTACATTTGCTTCACTTTTATCTAACAATGTGGTGTAGTACTCATTGAAAGCATCCTCTATATATTTCTGTTCATTTGTAACATTACCCATGTATTCAGTCTGATGTATAGAACTCCGCCGAGCGTTTCGTTTTCTGAGACGGAGCATTCTTTTGTTCGGCTTCTCTCCTGCTGTCATTTTCTCTGCCCTTGCCCTTATCATGCGCACCAGGATACTTCTCTTCGTCAATTTGTTCCAATTTTTGGCTTTACTGACCCTGTATCACTTATGAATGAACCTCGCATGCTTTACAAACACAAGCTTCTCGTAAACATGCTTCACAACGCAACAGGTATTATTGTAGTAATAATGCTTGGCACAAGCGTACATTGTAATTGGGCGTCAGAACGTGCGATTAGCATGAATTCATGGTTTATAGCGGGCCACCCACTACAAAAGGCACACACGTTGCAGCGCCTTTTTCACTGAGACCACGTAGTGGGTGCATAACACGTTGAACAGATTTGACGCGTACAATTAATTGGCCATGGTTTAATCCATGCTACCCATTACACAAAATGAAGCCGTATGCGAAAGCTTCGCTGACACTAGCGATTTTTAACTCAGTACGCACTATAGGGAAAGAATATTGCTATTGCGTTCAACTCCTAAAGGTGAAGGTTGAGGGTCCCCCAATTTTTTAAATAGTTTCTTTTCTAACGTCTGTAATTATCTTTTGTGCTTCTTTCGTTCATCATTGCCAGCACTTTAAAATGTTTCATTTCTTTACGCCGAGCTTTTGATTATTCCTGGTAAATATTTTTCGGAATGTTGGTGGGAAATGGTTGTGAGAACATTTTTTCTGTTTTAACATATACGGCCTTCTATATCGCAGGTGCTATTGATATTTCTTCACGGCTTCAAAGCTGATTTACTCACCCTTTTAATCCTATACAATGTCCAAAGTCTTTTTCATGATGCCTGTGCCTCCACCGTCCAGCTACGGGGCTGCGGTGGCGCAGCGGCCTGAGCGAAGCGCGAGGTTCTGCTTAGCTTGGGCGAGAGCTCTTGGGAGGTCACTGTGATCGCCAGCTTCAGACGACGAGGAACGAACTCGTTAAGTAACATCCAAGACTGTTCAGACTTCCGCCCATCAAAAGAAGTGAGGCTTACAATTTCTCTACTTACCTACGCGAAAGTAATAAGCTGGGAAGCTTATAAAAGAAGTCGAAGCAGGCCGTAGTATGATATTTCATAACGAAGCCCACGTTTGGCTGCATTATTCGTAACATAAGAGACTGATTGCCTCTAGGAACGTGGTGGTTCGAAAAAAGTAGATTTGTGCGAAAAGTAAAATTTTAGTGACTAACGTGCCTGAATGTTGCTAAAAGAGAGCCTGACTTCCCTTGTTCGAATCCGGGCTGCTCCGCAGTTTGTGTCTCTCTCATCCATAAGTACTTCTTATTCTTTTTTAATGTGTTTTTTTTTTCAGGAGGAGCCACGAAGCTGCGAAACGAAGCTTCGAGTGCATTATAGCTTATTTTTAGCGCGCACTGACACAAGGAAGCTCCGAGTGGTGTAAGTCCCGGCCGTCGGCTCATTTCGCTCATCTATCAAGATCGTCTCTGACGATGTTTGCCCTGTCCCGGTCTCGCCTCCATTCCTCTTTTTTACAGTGCAGGCGCTTTTTTTCCATACAGTTCAATTGTTTTATTATGCGCGTGCTGTACGAAAGTCGCACGACTCGACTTAATAAATTTTAGGTTTCCCTTTTGAGGAGAGGTCTGAGAAGATATTGGATAGTGCCAATTC
Organism: Rhipicephalus annulatus; assembly: GCA_013436015.1. NCBI lineage: Eukaryota > Metazoa > Arthropoda > Arachnida > Ixodida > Ixodidae > Rhipicephalus > Rhipicephalus annulatus. The sequence goes on from WOVY01011915.1 coordinate 329,196, forward strand.
ATGTCGACTTATATACACAAAAAAGGTGTCCGAGGCGCATGGAGCTATGGAAAAGTGTATAAATATTCAAACTATTGGCTATGTGCGACGGCGCCTATGCTTATGTCGAGTCTCATCATACGTAGACTGCTAACGAGGCAGAGCACACGAAACTCATGCTGTAAATACTTAGAACGCATGATTCATCTTTATTTGCGAAAAGTGAGAGATAATGAAAAAAACACAAACACCAACAACACCCAAAAACCTCATAATCCAGGGAAACCTTTTTTATTTATTATAGGATAACATTTTTTTTCATTCTTTTGTATTAGCCTGCCCTTGAGAATTCTTTACACAAACAGCCGAATTTCTCCATCTTTTCAAAAACAGAAGAAGAGTGTAAGGGAACAGCAAGTAGAAAGTATGGTGCTTGCATTAGAACCCTATTTGGGGGGGGGGGGAGAAAAATGAGACGTAGATTATGTTGGTGTCATCTACAATGCATTCTATCCGAGCCGTACACTGTGCTTCATCTTAGCCTACATACATGTCTTTGCTAGCCTAATCTGGGGGAAGGGAGAAAATATTAAGCTTTGGTGATGATGACGCAAGTTAACAGCGTATTTTACATTTTTCCCCTAAACGTGATATGTTTGCCACAGAACGAAATGAGAGAAACGTTATGAAGTAGTATCGATGAAACAAAAGAATCTGGAGTCAATTCAAGGTGTTTCAACAAACGAAGCTTAAATTATGCGGTATATTTCACTCATTTCTTTTTTCCCATTTACAATTTTTTGTCTTTTCTGACAGCGATTTCCATGCCATAGTGTTGCCATGTTTAGCATCCTACTGTTTCAGAATGTGTTTCACAAAGCGAAGAACCCAGGTCAGCGCGTAAAACAGTATTATGTATTTTTTTTAAACGACACTCTTTCTTGGAATACTTCAACGCAAAAGTGTTAGTCTGACGGTCTCTTGGTGTTTGTCTAATGCAGTGATACCAACCGAAGACAACGTTTTATCCCTAGTTTGACCCTTTGAAATTTTTTTAGAATACAAAAAAATTCCTAGGATAGGGTAACCAAAAAATTAGAAAAAGTTTTTCTCTTTTTGCGTTATTTGAAATATTCAGTCTTTTCTGAACCAGAATCATTCGTTTGTTTGTCTCAGTGAAATTTTTTATCTAAAATAGATATAATTCAAAACTTGTGCGGTGGTCTGCCATGCACCTATTTTTACGTGGAAAGGAATTCCTTGCTGTTCAAGCATCATAGCCGTATGGAGTGGTTAGAGTTTACAAGGTTGAGTGAATTCGGCATATTCAAAAAATAATGGGCCCAGTATTGCGCAAATGAAAGAAAGCATAGGCATCAAGGTGTTTTTCGTGAAATCTATATCTGGCCAGGGACGTCTTAAGAGTGTCATGATTGTTGGGCCATGAAAAGAAATAGAGCCAGCTTGAAGTAGATGCAAAAAGCTGTTCGGGTAACACATTTTCACATAGAATCAAGGGATACGAATCGAACTCACGGCCTCTGCTCGAAGGATATCGACACTTGTAAATTCAACAAAGCCCAGTTGAAAGGTGAATCATTAGTTTATAAAGGACACCTTCAAGGATGTGTTATTGAGGCTCCTCAGCCAAGTTATTTAGAACTAGTCATCCTAAATTTCTTGCTAAATGCCTCCGTGTGAAACGTCAAAACCCTAATGAGTCGTCAAATAGTCATGTGGAAGCGCACTCTGAAAAACGTTTTCCTCGGACACCGAACACTGAAAATATTCACTTTTGATGCTGTGCTCACCAATAATGATGACAATGTAGCCCGTGTGAATGTGCCGAACTTCCTTGGAATTTCGCCAGGGCATTGCACAGTGCAGGGCCTAGGCACCCTGGAGCTGCGTCGACAGTACTTAGCTGACAGGGCTGCTCAGCAGGCGACAAAAAAGGCTCGCCAAGCAAGACGTTTGAACATAAAAAATGATATGGGTAATGAGTTTCTGGCTAATGCCTATTGAATGGGCTCCTCAATTTGCTGTTACCTCGTTGTACTTACGAAATAATGGACATTTTAATTTGTAATATGAATATTTCAAAACATGCTTTTTTGCACTTGGGTTCATTATCTAAAAAACCACAGTATCCGAAATCGTAGATTTCGGCCATTGTTTAAATAACGTTACGGGCATTATGCTGAAGCAGAATTATTGTTGTGTGAGGAAGTGCTGTTCTTGAACACATCTAAAAGCTATTGACGAGTACCTAGGTACCTGAAGTAAAAAAACTTACAAAAAATTAGCGTTATATTTTTCAGCGCTAAATCTGCTTCAGTCGAAAAAGGAATAGTCTATAATCCCAATGATAGTAAAATATTTATGAATCTGTTATGGTTAAGAAGAAAAAGGTACACAAACTTTGCCTAAATACGTGGCTAATACGTGGCTTACCCTCTTCTCTTAATGTCATTATTCAGGCTAATTGACTTTTAACTACTTAGTAAGATAGTGTGCTTCGTGTTCAAGTTCTTCTGAATCTCGGTAAAAGTAAAACAACACCACATTATCCACCTTCAAGTTTTTTTTTCATGTTCTGTGCAGTTGTATTAAAGTGCTTGCTGATGGCGCCATTTGCCACGGAGACGAATTTGTCTGTCAAGTTCTCTTCGCACGCCTATTGAAGACATAAATGTAGTCATTACAGTCAACTCCAAGTCTATAGCAAGTTCCTTGTACCTGTGAGTTCTGAGTTGGTGGTTCACAATTGTAATCGCAGTTGCATTATTTTCAGTAGACATACTTACGCCTTCTCCGACTGGATGATAGCTACGTGTTTCCACTTTAATTTCAATCAGCTCCCCGTTTGGCAAAATATTTTCGTCACCTTTGTGCTCTCAACTAAGGGCACGATGAAAAGACTGAAAACACCTGAACAAGTTATCTTGTCTCTTTTCATCACGCCGTTTCCGCAATACTGAGCCCGTAGCACCTTATTCAATTTTAGTTTCACTCTGTTCATCTCTGAGCTTCCTGGTTAAGTTATTTCACATGGAGACTTTGCTTGGCGAAGGCACGCAGTGAGCGTAAACACGTGTTTTATGCACTACAAGACAAAATCTTATCTGTGTTTCGCAGAGCAGCAATCACTCAAGGCACTGATTATATGAGCGTGCATGCACGAAACTCTAACGATGACAGAGTTTCGTTGCCCGCAGTATTTATCCCATATTAATTTCGCGCTGTAGAACTGCTATACCCTTCACTCGCGCTAGCAGAACACCAATACTGTTTTAAATCGAAAGAGCACGAAATAGCTCAAATTATTTTTTGGAGCTTTTTTACTTGAAAGAGCGTGATATCAATTTTATTCCTTTATGAGGTCACGTAATGTGTCATTTTCAGAGTCTTAAGTTCCCTAGATTCAACAAAAAAAGACTCCGGATCCTTAAAAGAGATGAAAATCTCTAGATACTAAATTCCTACAGTTGGCCTCACTGGTACAACGATTCATCCACCCAACGGAAGTTTAAGCCCATACTCAAAGCTCACATATAATGATCCGGTGTCTGCCTTCATACTCCTGATCATTTCCAATCAAACATCAATTATTAGCCATAATTGAGACGCAACAGGCAGTGTGTGTTTTCATTAAAAAATCATAGATACGTAATTTTAAAGACCGAAATGTTTATTGCGCTACGCTTACATTGCGACGCTATGAACGAAAAAGCGGGTGTTTTTACGCTTCACTAAACAATTGAGTAGTTTCAACTAAAACGACCCTTGCTGCCACCTACCAGCGTTCTGAAAAACAAAATTGTCTCTCTTCACATTGGTGCTACATGGCGCCATATCTCACGCAGCACCTCAAGACAGGAAACTATCGTCTTTCAAAGTCATTTGCAGTAAAGTACGGAGATACTTGGCAAATTTTTTGCCTTTATTTATTTAAAAAAATTGTTAAAAAAAGATTTCTTCTAGTTTTTTTGTTAAGCTTATAATACAGCCGGGCATGTCATAGAAAAAGATCATACCACATAGTTCACCAACTGGTGGTTGATGTTATAAATTACAAAGCCGCAGCAGCGAGACTGAACGTTTCTTTGAGCTCGTGTAAGTTATCCACATAAAAGCTTTCATTCCTCTAAAGTTACAGACAAAAATCCGCACCTAGGACTGCTGGCTATATAACGCACTGGAAGGCCGCGCCTATCAAGAGTTCGAATGTATGCTAGCTTTAAGTTGCTGAGTTGCGCGTAGGTCCCGTTAACAACCACAGTTGTGCGGTGAAGCCGGACTTCGTTTTCGCAGGATTCATGCATATACCATGTCGGGGATTGGCATATTTGGCGTGTCGAATACTAGGTATTGGCTTGACTATCGATGACTAGTGTAAACATAGTTCGCTACAGCGGCGGCATCTATAAATACAAAATTTGACCCGAGAATCAGCTTCTCTGCAGTGCATGGCTGCTAGCGGCGTTTGGAAGAACAGAGGCGCAGCTCTGCTACCTAAGGTAGCATAGGAAGTAACTCTATAACGAGTTTGTCACTTACCCTTACCTACTGCTGATCGAAAGGTGGTGCTATTGTCTTCACTTGGGCAGATAAGTTTGTCCCTAGTCTTTTTTTCTGCCGCGGTATGCCCTTCCTGTTGGTAATCATTGTCTCTTCGGTCGTGTTTTAACGCGATCGCGTTAGAGAGTTCGTGTCGCAGAAATCCCGCCGTCGGCGTCGGCACCGTTGGGTGTGAGCGAAAAATTGCCTTGAGCGAAAAAGCAAGTTACAGAGAACGCCGCGGGAGGCTGCTACTTGTCCACGCGTGCGCACTCGATCCCACTGAAATAGCCGCGCATTCAAAGAAAAAAAATGCTCAAGGTCACGAGGCGCGGGTGACGTAGTTTCTTTGCCCCTTTCACCCCTCCCTGTTTAGCTTCCAGCGCTTTCGTCGGGACGAGAGAAGAGACAATTCAATTGCAGCATGCGACAAATATTTGCAGCTGCACTCGCACTGGACGGATTATTAAAGTTTTTGCGGCGTTGAATTTGTGAGGCAATAAGCTCTTCCAGTTAGTTCATTTCATGGTTACTTGAAAACGTCTTTAAGGGCCCCTTTAACGCATTTTGTTCGGTAGGTGTCACGACAAAAACGAGCGCATTCGGCGATTTGTAGGCGCATTAGGGAGGCCTCAAACTACGTCGAGAAAGGCCAAGATAGTGGAGCCATCACCGTTAAAAACACAGGAACTTTCAAACAACTCTCAGAATGAACAACTGCGTCCATCTAGCGGAAAACATATCATGCCTTTCCAGAGGCGTTGATCAAACAAGCAGTAAACGCTAGATAATGGCCTGCTATCTGTGACTCTTTATGGCCTCTGAAATGGCAAGCGCATGGCGTGTATCTTGGAGGCCATGCGACTCTTTCTTTAGATGAAAAACCTGTACCATTCGCGCGCATGCGCTGGCAAAATCTACTGTGTGCGAGTGTGTGTGCGTGTGTGTGTATGTAACAAAACATATTATTAAGTATGCACTTAGCGTTTGAAGGGCGCACTAGAGGCCATATTTCGTTATCGTGTTGAACTCTTAAAGGCGAAGCTTAAGGCTCCCCCGGTTTTTTGTTGTTTTTGTTTGTGTCCGTCTTTTTATGCCGTGGCGTTTATGCGGGCTCTTTTGTCTTGTGCTTTAACGCACTGGCTTTGCTTGAATGCCTTCAAGGGCTCCAAGGCGCTCCAGCTTTTCAAGAGACGGCCACTCTGAGATGCGCGGAGCTGTGGCCACGCGACATTGACAGCTCCCTTCATTCAGTCAGTTCGATGGATCAGGAATAGTAATAAGTTATAGAGCTTGCACCAAAGTCCACCTTATGTTTTTTCCTTAAGATTTTTCGGGAACCTTTTTTTTCATTTAAACAACCGTATTATGTGAAGGCTTAATTACTTATGATTCTCAAAATGAATGGGCGATATTGTTGTCCATTACTCGGGGCACCTATTTGTTATCTTGCATCGATATTCTGAATATTTAATAGCAACGGGCGTTATTTGAGTTGGGTTTTCGCGCATTGATGGCTTCAGTGCTGTAAGCCAAATGGGGAAGAAAGCAACGATCCTATTCTTACAGACACGTCAGTTTATGCGGAGCATGTAGAGCTGCTTTTCCGCTTAATAGCGCCAAATTACCGGGAACACATCAAGTGCTTGACCAATTTAGGTGATATGACGCCGCCCTGTAGCAGTAAATGAACAATGCAATCTAGGATGTCTTCCAAAAGCGACCGTAATGCTGAGCTTTCTTGAATATTTTAGGAAGCTGGGGGACTCACGATAAAAACAAAACGTTGCCTCCATATTTCTTGATTATGGTTTTACTACAGTGCAAAAGTATTGTATACTGTTACGCTGACATGTCTCTTATTCCAATGTGTCATACGCCCAAATCCTTCCTTCTGCCCTGAGGAAAATTATAGCTGCTGACCTGTTCAGCGTTGGCGCATGCGGTTGCAACATGGCCGCGACTAGAATATGACTTCTAATTGCACTTGATATGCTACAATCGATGGGGATAGTGATGTAATCCTTCTGCTGATGCTTCGCGCTTGTCCCTGTTCATTTGGGAGCACTTGCCACTCAAATAAGCTGTCTGGCATTGACGGCTCTCATGGCATCGGGTATGAAGCGATGAATTCGAGACGCCGTAAGTGAATCTGGGCGCTAAATTTACAGCTATGAGCTCTTCCCCTTCTTGGCTTACTGTAAATTGTGCCGTTGGTGTAGATTCTGCTGACAAGATTGCACGGCAGTATATGCAAGGCAATAAAAAAGGTGAAAAATGACGTGCTGAAAACTTAAAAGCAAACTCCGTAATCCCGAGTAAAGAGCGGGCTTTAATCATTTCCCTCTCTGTCTCTGCGCAGCTTCTCAACGGTAAGTGTTGCTGTAGGAACCCTGTTTCAGAAGCTTTATTTCATTTTTCGCTTGTGTGTGAAGTGGTTTCAAACTGAATCTGACCCATGCCTGTTCTGTTTTCTCACCATAGATTGCACTTAAACGCACCATGACTTTTTTTTTCTTTAACCATGTATGTTATAGTTTCTATGGCAAAATGAATCTCGGTTAGTAATCGGTGCTCCAAGCGATATTGTTCTTGGACTTCGTGCGGGAACATTGCCGTGTGAAAAAAGAAAAGGTGAATCGATACACTGTCAGACCAATCCTCCAATTGCCTCAGTGAGAAGCCATGTCATTTCGGGAACACTGGGAAAGCTAAACGGTGAGGCTGAGCCACCGCTTTTCCTATTCCTTTATTTTGGAATATTTGTTATTCCCGTTCTTAGCCGTCGACGCCCAATGGGACTTATCGACCCGTTCGTTGGGCAGAGAAAGAGAGTTTCTAAGCCTCAGAAAATTGATATCGATTTCCTTTACTTTTTTTAAGTGCCAGCGCTTGGACGCAGCTAACCAGCGGGCATCGTATGTGTTTCACTGACGTTATATAGAAACCGCTATTTTCATTGCACGCAATTTTACATCGAGTGACTTTTTGACAATCAATATACACGCGTGCGCCAGCCATTAACGAGATGACAAGCGGCCCAATCAGTTACGAAGAAAACAAATGAGATAGATGCATGTTCTTCGAAACTGTTTTGACCTAGGTGGTGCTTGTTGATTTCTCGTAATGAATGACGTTTCGTAACGTGAAATATGCATGTCAATTTAGTAGCCCCCCAACCAGTATACATAGGCATGCACACATAGTGGGTCAGAGGGGTTGCTGGTAGGGGCTGCCCCCTACTTTTTGAAGGGGGTCGCCAAGTTTCCCCCATACGTCCGACTCAGTTGGACTTCTTTCGTCGTTGTTTGCAGTCCAGGGTTATGACTCCGTACGTTTTTGACAATAATCAACAATTTTGCCTGAGTACCCCTGCTGGTGCTTTTTATAGAATGCTTAATTCTCATTTCTTACCCCGAAAGAGCCAGTAGCCAAACACAGGCCGCTCTGGGAAGCACGTGATCACTCAATTATAGTTTTTCTGTCGTCAGCCGAGCTTCTCTGCTTTTGAGCTCTACCACAATGAACGGGGGGGGGGGGCTATTATGAAACGTGCCTCTTTTCGTCTTCTACTGAACTATCTTGCACATGATCAAACATCATCAAACGTCGTTTTACAGAAAACGTCGCATGCAGGAGCCACCGTATTCACAAGATGGGATTGCTAAAGCCAGTGTGGTCGAAATGTTTCGTCTGGTCGGTTATATCTTTTTTTTTCAACTATTGTTCATGATTTAAATTCATCGGGGTTCTGCATGCACAGTGGAGCAAAACACGCTCTTTCACGCGTATTACCAGCTTTTCAGCCTGTGTTTAAATGTATTCGGTGAAGTTCATTTGCGGTGCAAACAGGAGTCACACGAAGGATAGGTCCATTTATTCCGCTCGGCATCTAGTGTCAATAGAGCAGCCACACTTTTCCTTGATGACCTGCGATGCACACAAGGTTTCGTAGATGCACTAAAGAACACCCTTATCCGATGCTGCTGCTGAAAGCGCAACCGCGTCAGCGTAGGAAGGAAGATGCAAATAAAGTGGTTTGTAACGCCAACTTCTTGCGACCTAGCACAGCGTGTAGCTTTTAAGCCGTCGGATGCAGTTACCATTCTGACCGCAAGCTGTAAAAGTATACAGCAGTGGCGTAGCCAAGAGATTGCGCACAGGGCTCGTTGGTGCCCGTTGGTGGCCCTGAAACAATGCAAAATAAACGTTCAACTACATCTGTAAAGACACGTTTCACTTTGTGTTCATTTATTTTTTATTCAAGTACATCACAGGTTTCCATTTGGAACATTATGGGACAGGCGTCATACATCATAATTTAAACAGCACAGGTCATGAGTTAGGGAATGCAGGAACAGGTAAGTTTACGAAGTAAACACTAAATACAAATCTTTCAATACACTGAACAATCGGAACAATTTTGAAGTAATAAGCGTATAGATGCCGCAGACGAACTGCGCAATAAAACACTTGACTCGACCTTAGCAATTAAACAAGAGTGGGCATTCTTTGCACAAGCCAAGAGTCGAGGATATGCGAGAAAAAACACAAACTCCAAAAAAAGTATGAAAACATAATATGTAGTTCTTTATTGAACGTTTCAGGGTCACATACACTAAAAATTTTATGTGGAAGATTGCTCCAATATTCTATAGCACGAGGTAACGCCGATTAATTGAAAGCCCTGTTTTGACCCAACAGGCGTTCCTAGCTTCGATGACTGTGAAGACGATGATGCGCACGGGTATGCGGTAGTGTAGATAAGTGTTGACTGTAGATTACATTATGAAAAAGACTGATAAGTGAGATGGTCCTGCTAGACTTGAACGATGGAAGTGATAGCTTCAATTTGATATCAGACACGCTTGATGCGCGCCTGTAATCACCGACGATGAAGCGAGGTGCACGATGTTGTATAGATTTGAGTGAATTATTTACGTATGCTTGGTGAGGAGACCATACGGACGGTGAGAATTCCAGCTGAGGACGGAATAATCATAAGTACGCTTGTTTTCGAGTCGGTCAAGGAGCTTCCCGGAGGTTTCGTTTTAGATAACCAAAAGTACGAGAGGCCCCTGTGGTTATTTTTTCGATACGGTCGGACCAAGACGTCTGATGTAAGACGAATACCTAAGTATGTATACATAAACGTCTGGCTCACGGAATGATTGCTAAGTGAATAATTAAATCGTTGCTATCATATAAAAATAATCGTTGCTATCACTTGTGTAAATTGTTTTGCGAAGCAAGCGTCGTGCACTGTACGTTTTTCTTCTTGCATTAATAGTCTTTTTGTGAATGCCTTGTCATTGTGTTATTGTATTTGCCCCTCCTGCATGGGCCAGCATATTGGCCTGCAGTATCGATAAATAAAAAATATATAAAAATACCGAGTTGGTACGTTTACGGCTGAAAGCAAGGAACTTGCATTTGTCTGTGTTAAGGGTTTTTGTCAGGATGAACACCAGAAGCTGATCCTATCAAGATCGTGCTGTAAGGCAATGTGGTCAGTACTAGAGATAATCTTACGGTAAACTACACAGTCATCCGCGAATAACCTGATGGTTTATGCAAATTCCGTCGGGGAGGTCATCGATGAAAATTAAAAACAATAAAGGGTCTAAAACACTTTTCTGCGGAACTCCAGATGGTAGGTTACTTAACTTGGAGGAATGATTGTCTGTGACTGTGAATAGCTTGCGAGATGATAAGAAATTTCGAATGGGCGATGTTGTTAACGAATGAAAATGTAAAAAAAGAGTTTATGGATTACGAGATCGAAGGCTCTGTAGAAGACAATGAATATACAATCTGTCCGGAAGCCATCTTCTATACTCTGGTGTAGTTCTTAGGTGAATTCGATGAGCTGTCTTTCCCATCACAGTCCTTTCCTAAAACCATGTTGATTTGCAAAAAAAAAAGAGCTCATTTTTTTCTATAAATTGTGCGGAGTTGGAAGCAATTATGTGTTTGATCATTTTGCATGCTATAGTTGTTAGTAATATGGGTCTGTAGTTTGTGGCACATCGCCCCGCCATGTTGGTCTAGTGGCTAAGGTACTCGCAGGTCGCGGTATTGAATCCCGGCTGCGGCGGCTGCATTTTCGATGGAGACGGAAATGTTGCAGGCCCGTGTGCTCAGATTTCAGTGCACGTTAAAGAAGTCCAGGTAGTCAAAATTTTCTGAGTTGCCACTGCAGTGTCTCTCATATTCATATGGTGGATTTGCGATGTTAAACCCCACATATCAATCAGTTAGTGACACATCGTTTATCACCGGTGTTAAAGACGGGAATAATCTTTCCCACCTTCCAATCATCCGGGATCTCACCCGCTTACAGATTCCTATAGAGGGGGATCAGCCCAGTTTTTTTTTTCGCCGTGGCATACATAGCTTAGAATGGCCATTTCAACAAGGTGCCCCCCCCCCCTCCTCTTCGAAAAAAAGTCTGCCTATGGCCCTGCTGTGCAGTCACTTCACTTGATTGTGTTTCTCATCTGCCACGCCTACTTTTGTGTTTGGGAGCTATGGAATCTCCGGCTGAGAGCGCCGCTGTGCAGCCTTCTAATAGTAGTGATTTAGAAAGTCGTAGTAAAATTTGCTCATTTTGCGTGATGCCACTGAAGGTAATCGTAGGCGTGACAAAGTATCAGCGCGTGGTGTGTAGACGCGGCGCCACGTCCTCTATCTATGGAGAGAGAGAGAGAAAGAGAGAGAGCGTGGTCGCATGAAGTTGCGTGCCTTCTCTCTTTTATGGGAGAGGGCGTGGCGCCTCGTCTACACACAACGCGATGGCGCGTTGTGACGCGTACGTGTGGTTAGGGTTTCAGTTCTCCTGCACTTCACTTGTAGACATAGGAAGCCAAAGCAGCGCATGGTGGCGCTGCGACTCTGTACATGCAGTGCCATCTATGGTAGAAAAGTAGAAATCGGGGATGTATATCGTGCGTTTTCCCTTCCTGCCATTGCGCTTCCGCTAGCTCACGTACTCGTGCAGAGAGCGCTTGCTGCGTTTAAGTCACATCTATGTACCGCCTGCAGTGCGAGTTCGTAAAGATCTCTGAGCTGGACAAGCACTTCCGAGAAGCAGATTTAACAAAAGTATTAAAGCTTTTTAGTCAAGCTTAGGATGTGGAGCAGACGACGGAAGACGAGGACGCCCGAGTCACTGCGATATGCGTTTCTCAGGTCCTCCGCGATAATAACGTGTACGACGTATACCTCCGAGGTAAGTCTCAATCTGCCGACATCAAGTAACGTACTCTATCGATGTGATGTGTTGACGTTTATGTCAACCATATAATTGTTGTTTTGATGTAATATCAAGCAGTAGCAGGCATGTATTATTATGTGTAAAGGTTTGCGGCGTGCTAAAAAACATATATAAAAACTAAAGTTATACGGTCATGACAATAAAATCCATCCGAGAAGCTTTAGTTATGTCCTCCGTGCCGTGGGAGCATGACCCGCTGACATTGCCACGGAGCGCCAAGCTGAAGTTTAACCACAGCAAGTCAAGTTGAAGCGCTCCCCTTGTTTTTTTTTTAGATTTCGTGTTATGCTTGCTCTGTCTTTCGTGAACGCGACTGTGTTCCCAGACTTTTACTTGCTGCGAAACTGATACAGCTTAACATGTGGAGAGCGTCCCTTGGTGTTGTCTGCATTGTCGTGGCAGCCTACGACACCACAATACTTCGGACCTCGCCGACGCTTCCGAGGGGCCGCTTCTTCCATTGCGGAAAAGCATCTTCGCACTGCGAGCGTCTCGTTTTAACGCGCCAAACTGACGGCACGGTGCCTAACTTCTGTTTCACCACTTTGGTTCAGCTCTACCAAAGGTACGGGGTGTAAGAAAGCCACATGCTGGTGCAGTGAAACATACTTCCATGTATAAGTGCCTTGAAAATGGCAGGGTTGGATAAAATTGGCCTTTCTTTGGTGTTTTACGCCACGTCAATACATGATATGATTATTCTTCTTCGCGTTCATTTTTTACGTATTTAATAATTTGTGCCGGTTACCACCGATGACTGTGTTAACAAACCAACAAGGCCACACCTTTGCAGAAGAGACCGCCCGCTTTGATCCGGACTCACTCTTACTACACGCCCGCTACGCTGACAGCAGCAAACAAATGGTAAAATCAGCCATCGATTTGTTTAATCTCACTTTGGAAATAAAGAATCAGATACGTTTCGTAGGTATTAGCGAAATATGCTTCTGGCTTAGGCGCACCTGCTAAGCCTAACGCACTGAGGCATGGTTCGGACCACTGAGACCAAGAACGCTGCATCTCTAAATATCGGACATGCAACTTAGCACAGCCTTCCGTGCACGCGTCCGATCGTCTTTCGGAGGAAGCAAACGAAGAAATAAAGGAAGCGTTGCAATGGGAGACGCGAAGGAACGCACTGGTGGAGAAACAGACATTTGAGATCCACGAGCAGCTTTGGACAAAAACAGCCACAAAGTGAATTTATCCGCCGAAATGAGCATGTACCAATCTCCAACAGAGGAACAAATTCACGCTTCTTCATTGTCCCGGTATAATTACTTGTTCATTAGCATTACTGCATTTTAAGCTAATAAAATAGCCATAATAATTACAATTCGGTGAGCAGACGCCATGATTACGGTGAGCAGACGACACGGCGTGAATGAATACATGTGGAGGGGCCAAGCGCCCTTGCTGTTGGCTGAGGGGCCTGTAGCCTCCACAGTGCTGAAGAGAACTTCTCAAACAGAGTATAGTTCCCCGCACCGACTGCAGAACACATTGCGCACGTGTCGCAAGCACTCCCATTTTGGCGAAAACACACTGACTTGCCTGAGGCCTCTCCCGCGTCTCTCCTCAAGTTTTCCGGAGCTCGCCGCCAGGGCCAGGCGCGACATTTTCGTCGCTCATCAAACTTGAGCTTCGGTTCTCTATTCAAGCGAAACTTATGTGTTTAGAAAAAGTTTTAATGATTTAGAGTACGACGTACTCGACTATGGGAGAGCATAAAGCGAAACTTATTACTAGTTACAAACTTTGGTGTCAGCGGTGGTGTAACGCGGGATAAACCCGGTATCGGTGGATTTGCAGAAATTCGGCGTTATACGTTGCGCCGATGGCAAGCGTATTCGCATATGCCGTGTTTCAATGACTAGTGAAATCTCGGTCGCGCACGTTTCGGCTATCAGCGATTTCTCATATGTCCGTACGATCTGTTATGATCGTAGCTTGCAATTTTACGTTGCCAAATTTCCCTGTTCCTTGGATATAAATTCATTACCCTTGTTGTATGTATCCACTGAGGTGTAGCACTGATGACCACGTTGATGAAGGTCCAATAGCCGGCATGGAGAAAGGAAAAAGTTACGAGGAAGCATTGTGCAATGCTGTAGAAAAGAACGAAAGAAGAAGCGAAACAAAAAAAGAAAAAAGGAGCTAACCAAATAAGAGAGAGAGAAAGCAAGAAGAACAGTTATAGAGAAGCGAAAGAAAGAAAGAAGAAGCAAAGAAAGAACGAGGAAAAAGTAAAATAAAAAAATAAATAAATAAAAATAAACAAATAAAGAAATAAATAACTAAATAATAAATAAATAAATTAATTAATATAAAAAAGAGCAGTACGTAAGGCACGACAAGCTTCGTTTGATCCCATTATCCCGATATGAAACGGATTCTTGAATTTTTTTCTTCTCCTGTACAAGACATCACTTGTTTTTATCGCGTTTTTTCAGCGCGTGCTGTGAACCAGTGCTCCTCAGTGCTCATCGCTTGCTGCTCATTTTTTTTTTCTGTCCCGCGTCTTAGTCCCACATTCGGCTTAATCCATCCAAGTGCAGAGAAGAATAGACGCCTAGATAATGCACAGGCCGGGTGAAGTGGACGTCGCACGTTGTTCGCAACAGCTTTCTTTCCCGTGTCATTCCTTGTCCTGGGTCGTTTTCCTCCGCGCGGAAGACGGACGGCATCGTACCGGCGTAAACAGGCCACCTGGTCACGTCTGGGTCGCACCTTCTAAGGAATGAAAATGTGGGACGTGCCGAAACCATCTTTATTTCGTTGCCAACCTCGTTCCGTAGCCTCTTCGAGATAGTTTTAGTTTCTTTTCTTCCACAGCAGATGGAGGCGTGGTGCCAAAAAACGTTCGTCTTAACTCCACTTCACGCTTTGACTTTTCATTTTGCTTTTCTGTTCACTTCGGTGCAGCGGCAACCTCAGATCACCGTCCCAAATCGATCGCGATCGCGTTTGCTCCCTGCTGCTTCACTTTTGATGCTTTGTGTTCGGCCGTGGGTTTTCTTTTCAAGTGCGTCTCTCCATTGTTGTGATTCATTTAAAACTACTTCGGTGGTTGTTTGTCCTCGACGTCGATTTCGGCGCAGATGTTCGGTTTACCGCTCGGAAAGTATTGAAAAACTGCCGAGAGGAGGGACGGCGAGCCAAGTTTTACAAAGTGAACAAGCCAGAGAGTAGATCTCATTTGTCTTCATTTTTAGGGGCGAAGCTCCTTAGGGCGTGGGCTGTGCGTCCCCTGTAGCCTGTATGTAGCCACCTCTAGTTTAGTTCTTGCAGTGTTCACTAGATGACGGTACCGTCTCCTGTATGTAGCCACCTTTAGTTTAGTTCTTGCAGTGTTCACTAGATGGCGGTACCGTCTCCTGTATGTAGCCACCTCTCGTTTAGTTCTTGTAGTGTTTACTAGATGGTGGTACTTGTAGCTGATGATGAAAAGATGCAAGATGTTATAAACTAGAAAGCGGTACTTGTAGTTGATGAAAGACGCGAGATCTTATAAAATAGGAATGATGTCACATATGGCGCGTGTCATTGGTTGAAGGCAATCGTTCGATTTAGTGCGGCGACGTACGCTAGGGGGAGCGATGTAATAAAATCGAGTGGGCAAAATGTACAGAGGATTCATGGTTTACCAGGTTTACCTCCGGAGCTTCGCCCACTCATCATTCACTTCGTGGATATGGCGGAATTTTTTTATGTCTATTTTGTCTGCTAGATTGATGCTTTGTTGCTCCCAGTGTTTTATCTTCATCGTGAACGAGTGGCAGCGTGCGCTTAATCTGTACGCAGTGAAATTGGACTTATAACAGGTATTCTAGTGAACTGTGGGAAGATATTTTAAAGTAAGCGCTTTGACTACACTGCGCTGCCATACTTCTTTTTTTTGCTAGCTTCTCCAAGTTGTAGAAATGTGCACCTGTGTTTGCCCACCGTACATAAAAAACCGCAGTGAATTCTAGCGCGTCCGAAGATACGGCAGCAGTTAATTTGCCAAGTTCTAACAGGTCGTGCAGAAGTCAATGTCTGATCCGGTCTCTCCTGAATTTTGTGGAAAGCGTCAGTGGAACTTATTGGAAAACGAGGCGGCAATGGTAGTGCAACCACCCGTTTATTTTGTAATTTCTGCAGTCACGACTTTGTTTATCACCGCGCGCCCTGCGTGTGCTCACGCCACAAATAGCCGATAAGCACGCGAAAGAGCTTAGAGTGGTACGGGTTTCATCAATCTATTTCGCGCCATGGTTTAAAATTTCGCGGCACGTTGGCCTTACGTCGTAATTGCGTGTGATTAAGAGCAACGAGCACTTCAATAAGAGAATTCAATGCTTCTTTGAAACGCTGACTTCTTCGCGTGAGAGGCGATGACGTGTTCCGGTATTACCTGGTCCTACCAAACCACCGAAGAAAACGTGCTTGCCGAAGCTCATGTCATCGGACAGTCTGGCTTCTTCCTCATTCACTCTGACAGAAGATTGCGTGCATCTAAAGCAGCCATACCCTGTCTGTGAGATTAGCATATTGGCACTACCTTGCATCGTGTCTTCACATATCAAAAGAATTGTAAGCAGTACCAGCGTTCTCCTCTTTCGAAGTCTTCTAGCTCACCCGACGCGTATACAGGGTGAAAGAAGAAACCAAGAAACCAAATTGAGCTGATCGATTGCTTCTTTTTGTAGTGGCACCTGTGAGAGGATGTAGAGCCTTCCCGCTTTTCCTGACAAAGGGCCTGGAATGTGCCACAAGTCCTCTTTGCGTGCTGCTTTCCCAAGCTAAGCGTTGGTCTGCCGCTTTCGATACCTGTTTGTGGCAGTTTACTTTTTTCCAGTCCACCTCTTAGTATACGTACCTGCACCCTAGATAAAAGCGAACAATGGTTCGGCTCTCTGTGGCGCTATTCCTAATAGTGAAAAGCTCAAAGCAGCGGATTTCTTACTCGCTGCTCGAAGCATCCTGGTTCCTCGTGGGGTTTTAAGGCACGCACTAGGTAGGAAGCACAGTCTCGAGGGCCTAGAAAATCGGCGTGCAGGAGGTTTGCTGAACTCAGCCGAGCAGTGAGGTCGCTCCAGTCACCGACTCGGCAGGTTGTACTCTTATCGTGCCAGTCCGTCTGGCTATTGATCCGAACTCGCGAGCTTTGTGCCACATACCCTCCGCCATCGCAATCGCCACTGACCGCACCTCCAATGGGTTCGGCTTTACTGCCAAATCTTCTAGCTCGGCAGAAAGTGAGCTTTCCGGTTTTATCTAACGAATTTTTCTTTTTATCGCGCATTTTTGTCCATTTCTCTCGTCCTCTCTTTTGTGCGTGACCTCCCTCCGTTTTGCCACACTCGAAAAGAACAGAAAGAAAATGCATCTAAGTAACAACAGAACTCGAGTGGAACAAAACAAAACTAGGAATGAAACAACGCTCGGGAATCGCGCTGAGCAGGCACGCTAGCGCATGCGCACTGTGTGCGAGCTCGTTCTAATCTCACGCATGGGATAATCGAACGAGCAGGGATAACACTGGAACCTGAACGAACGAAAATAAAAAAAGAGCTAGATTCATAAACTATGAAGCAGAGAACGGGTTCGGGAGGTAGACGGTCTGAAAAGACTGGCTGTATTTCTCCTGGCGGTCGAGGTTTGAGCGTAGAAGCCAAGAAAGTTAATATTGTTCGTTACAGATGAATAACTAAACAAAAAAAAGGTGGCGGGATGACCAAGGCAACAAAGTGAGGCCTGAAGAATGGTGGGCGGAAAACAAAAAGAAATGTGAAAGAACGACGCTCGGACAGAAGGGAAATGAAGTGCACGAGAGAAGGGGTATCAATTCAAACCATGCGCGAAGCGGGACCAGAACAGTAGCAGTGAAAGAGGGGAGCTCGGAAGTGTTGAAAGGAACAAAACAAAACGAAAAAATAAACAAAAGCAAAGAGAAGCCATGCAAACAAGGAGAGCGGAGGTGGATAGCGAGTGTGTGTCTGCCTTTCGTGCGTGTTAGGAGGAATAAGCAGCAGAAACCAGGCTAGCAGCTTGGGACCTCCGACGGCCGTGTCAAGGCAAGCGAAACGAATAAAAACCCTGCGGGCAAGATTGAGGAATCTTACGTCGTTGGCGCTGTGTTTTCCTTGCACTTCTTTCTTACAATACTGGCTGCTTTTGTTCTTGTCTCTTTTTTATAAGGAGTACCACTTGCTCCTTTCCCCGCGTACAATGCTAAGCAATTGTTGTTTGCCAGAGGGCAATCGTCGCGACCAGCTGCTGGGCATGTTGCTGTCCCACAATTAAATATTCTTTGTTTCTGTGAAATGCTATTTCCGCACTCAACGAGCGCACTTTCGGCTGCACCTGGCATGTGGCCAGACTGTAATTCTGAAACCAATAGTGGAATAAATTTATTTATTTCTGTCATACCTCCTCTATGCAACAATTGTTTTACACGCGTAACTTTTTAATACTCTGAAGCTGCTGAATATGCCAGAACTTTGTTTAATTTAAACCAAATGAACAATTTTTTCCAAACAATGCTACCAAGGCTCTGAATAATGTTTCGCCATTGTTAACAGTGTCAGGCAGTATAAGAACCAAGTGATACGGTACTTTATATGTGCGACCAAAAAAAAACAAGGTGCGATTTGATATGACCTAAGTTCGTTTAGCATCGCCACCATGCAAATAAACTCGTTTTTTTTTTACTTTCCTCAACATACCCGGAGCAATCTCTCAACGCCTTTAAGAGCGCAGTTTTATGCATACGTCGCATATTGCGAAGGCATCTCTTTTTCGTGCATTCACTCCTCCCTTTCACTGAGGCAAACAATATGATTTTTAAAAGCCTCCTTTACTGAGTAGTATATGGGGGCTTGTAAATTGTCGTTCAAGTGCGCCATTATCTGGTCCTTGCTCTCTTGTCCTTCTGGTTCCTTTTCAGAAAGAAATTTTTGCGTCTTCTTAAGTCAAGTTTTTCAGTTGAAGCAGAACATCATTAACGGAACGGGACTGATCTTGACGCTAGTCTTTATGAACCGTGAAATGATGGATTGAATTTGCTGAGGCCAGGCTGGTGGAGAAGCGGTAGTTATTCAGTGGCATCTTATTATTGGTCGTATTTTATTTACAGGTTCTGCACGCCTATACTTAGCCCTTAGCAGGAGGAGCAACAACAACAAAACATAGAAAGTCGTACACCGTCATACGTAACAAGGCATGAAAAAACGTAGCCGGCGACGACAGAAAGTTTGTTTGTGGGATGAAATTCGGACGTTTGCGGGCGTAACATGAAACAGGCTAGAAGAAGGACGGGGCGGTATGGGGAGAACCACTGTCCTATTGCAATGTATGAAAGGAGGATGATAATGGTGATGATATACTGATGACGTCATCTGGTACGTCACGCACACAATCGAGGCAGAAGGGACGCACCACAGCTGTGCCTGTTGGCTTTGCACTATGGTTTGCGTGTCCCGTTCGAATGGCTCTTTTGGACCACTTTAACCCAACCTATGGCAAGCCGGACTAAGGCGAGATAGGGTCAAAGACGCAGAAACAGAGATGTGCTTCGCTTTCTCTTGCAATTTTTTTTAATGTTTCTGCGTACCTTATAACCCGTTCCCTTTTCGTTCTTTCTCTCTTTTATTTAAGCACTTCACCTAAATATTTCCTGCCAGTCTTCCTGTAATATAAGTTGAATTGCAATGGTAGATACAGATCAAGTCTTTCTGCTCTTAACGCAGCAATCACAATCCGATGGCGGAATGGGAGCGTGCATTGTGTGTTCCAATGGCAGATTGAGAGCAACCGCAGATCACGGATTGCTCCGTGGAGCAAGAATTCTTGCTCCACCGCAAGCAGCGGATTTGACCGGAAGTTCAAGTGACGTATTCTGTGCGCCCGCCTTTCATTCATTCACCGATGGGTCTCCGGAAAACTCTTCGCACTCCCTCGCACTTTCTCGTGCTCCCTCACTAGATTTCCGCTCACCAACAGCTCCCGTCCAATCGCGTTCCAATCGCATATTTGGCGAGAGCAATCCCGCTCGGACGTATACGCGCTCCATTCGCAATCCGTCCCAGCGCTCGCGATCTGCCATTGGAATTCACCAATAGAGATTTAGTAGCGGGGAACCCTAAAATTTGGGCTCAAGTTGGAGTCTTCTTTTGTACTCTCTCCGCTTGCTCCTTGAGCCGCTCGGGGCCCTGTCATTAAAAGTCTCAAATGTCGGTACGATGTAGTGTGACGTTGTTGTACGTATAGCAGGTAATCTACCTTAGTGCGAGCAGTAAGCTTCCAACTAAAGTGCAAGCATGTAGGCTGGACTGTCTAGTGGGCGTTCACGCAGCAACGAGACAAAGGAGAGGCTATCTTTAAAAATAATTTGCTGGCAGCCTGATTAAGCGTCCACCGCCAACATGCTAAAAGAACAAAAAGCGGAATAGCATGCGCACTTTTAGCCGTCGGAACCACCGGCAGTGGGAGCGCTGGCCCTGTGCCGAAACTCCACAGAGTTCTTGACTGCACGAGACAGATATGAAAAAAAGCGCGTAATGAAATTTTGCAACTTAAACGCACAAATATTATACGCTGAACCATCTTTTCTCTTACACTTTCGTTCTACCTTTTTTTTTTCATCTTTCGGGGTGATACCACGTTGCGTTCCGTTTGTTTTCATAATTTTTTCCTTACCCCAACCCCCATCCCAAGAGGCTTCTAATTACGACGAGAAATGATGCGGCTTCGGAGGATGGAAAGGCACAGACAGGTTTCCAAGCGCCTCTTTCTCTCCCTGGTTCATTTTCTTATGTTTAATATTTACTTTACGAGCGCGCGTGTAGCAAAACGGGCGCATGACCTCCGTTTTATATATTTTTTTGCACTGCGCGTTTTCTCGGCACACCCCAATTACCACCAAAATAAGTGAAAACACACGCCGACCTTCGCGTCCCGACCCTGCAGGTCGACACAGGTTCCCGCAGCCTGTGTCCGCGCCTTTCCCACGCCTTTCTGGCGCTTCTGCGTTTAGCACGCCTCTATTCGTGAGCGTTTTATATTCTTCCACGCCGTACCACAATTAACCTTATTTCTTTCCTTTTTATTCGCTATCTTTGACACCCCTCCTTGCTTTCCTCTTTACCACCTTTTTTTTTAAGTCCAATCGCAAACTCTGATACACTTCCATGACCGTAGTGAGGGGAAGGAGGGGGAAGAACGTTCTGATAGGGTCAGGTGGAAGCAAATGATCCGCCACTTCAGCTTCGCACACCCCGCTGCGTCAATTTACCTTCATTGCTTTCGTACTTCTCTCTCTCTCTCTCTACACTTTATGACGTGCGTACGCTCTCACCTTTGCCCGTTGAAATCTATAGCATTAGCTGTACCTCCAGACTTCACTAAACTTCTCTCACCTCTCTTTCCTTCTCTCTCTCTCTCTCTCGAGTGGACTCGCTCGCTTCCGGCGGCGGGAAAACGAGAGATCATTTCGGACGTCGCGCTAATTATTGATATCGGCTGAGCGCGGTTATTTCATACCACTATTTTCTTTTCTCTTTTTTTTACATTTATAAATTTGCAACGCAATTCTGCTTCAATGACTATCAGGATAGTGCCTAATGAGCAAAAGAAAAGACAGAGATAGGAGAAAAGGAAGGAAAGGCGGCAAATGGACAGAAAAGTGTGGTGGTGGAAAATGAGAGGGTGACTGGCGCGCTCCAACTCTTCTGATTACGCATGGACGTAGTAAGCCGAGATACGGCCTCCCACAAGGGTGAGAGGCCGAAAGAGAATAGGTGCGCGATACCCACGAACACACGTCCACCAGTCCATATATATATATATATATATATATATATATATATATTTATATATATATATATATACCACTGTGATGATTACACGCAAGGTTTCGTCGATAACACAACGGAATAAAGAGCGCTACAAATATTAACGCTCAACCCAATCGCGTCGGATGTTACGTATGTAGGAAGCCGCTCATGAGGTCTTCTATACTTATATATACAAATAAAAAGACATGTTGGTGGTATTTTACGGTGGTGCGAAAGTAATCCTGCCTCTGGAACTCGCTAATCTTTGTCGAGAACTCTTGCACGTGAGCGTAACTTTTTCTTGTTTCTTTTTTTCCGGATTAGCGTTGCCACCTCTTTCCCCATCGTTAGCGAACTGTGTATATGGTCCCTCTTAGAGAAAGCTCGATTGATTTCTTTTTTTAACTCGAGCTGAGCTCGCCATTGACTCCAGGCTTACGCATGCGTTAAATTGGTGGCCTCCGCGACGACGGGAACAGTTAGGATTTTGTGGTGCCTTATAAATGAGTTGCCTTCACTCTCCAGTTTTTTTTTTCTTCTTCACAATGGTAGTCGTTGAGCCCCGTACTGCATTTTTATATTATGTTTTCTCGATCGCGAATGCGAGAGGTTCTCGTCGGGCCGAAATAAACGCCGAAATGTTCAGTACTGCCGTATTTCTGTTGTGTGTACTATAGGAAACAGCCGTACACGGATAACTGGTCTCGCGAACCTAGTGGATCTTTTTCGGGATCTGAGATGCTTATCCAGCTTGGAGTTGATTTTTGAATGCACACGCGTCCGTGCTCGACCACAATATAAACACGGCGCTGCGTTTCATATAAATCGTATATGCACACACGCGCGCTACGAGCTTTCACACATGTTATATTTTTTTCAAACGTTTCGGTCGGTATTTGGCCTTTATCAATGTATGCAGGACATACGCGCAAATAAACTTGTATAATATTAGACAGTCGCCTTCTACGTCATGCACTTGAAGCGCGAGAGACGTCCCCGGATGCCGCCATGTTTGAGGTCGGTACCGTGATCCATTCGGCCTTTTAGCTACAGTGAGCGCGGCGTGTGGTTGTGTGCGTGCTTTGTCTCGATGGGCGGAACAATTGGGTTCGAGCCCCTACGCGCGTCTCCTTCGGGGTCGGGTAAAAGTTCGTCACTACTAGTGAGTTCATTCATTTGCAAATTTTATTAGTGTCCTGAAGCCGACTATTAGTGTTTTGAAGCCGACTATTAGTGTCCTGAACCGCGACCGAGACAAACTATATCATAACTGAACAGGAGTGCTTGCCCGTGGTATGGTCAGTGCTGAAGTTCCGTCACTATCTTCACGGCCGTCATTTCACGATCGTTACGAACCGCCACGCTTTATCCTGGCTTTCCACTCTGAAAAACTTGTCTGCATGCTTGGCTCGGTAGATTCTACGTCTACCGGGGTATGACTTCGACATCGTTTACAAGTCGGGTTGAACACACCAACATGCCAACGACCCTAATTCCCGCTGCCCGCTTCCACCTACCCAGCTCGGTGTTGGTCAGAGTTCAACCGTTACTTCTATATACTGGACCGCCATCGCTCACCTGAATATACCAGCTCAGAGCAAAGCCCATAGGTCGCATATCTCCTGCAAACTTATTGCAAATAGTGTATTTGTCACACAAGCAATTGTGATTTATTGAACTATCCAAGTCTGTAGTTGTTAATTCATTGCTAATGTGTTTAAGTGACTGTTTCTTCAGCAGGAAGCAGCTCGAGCGGCAGCGCGCGCATGCCTTTAGTTAGGTAAGCTAATGTGTTAGGTCAGCTAACGCTGCAAAAACTAAGCTTTTTATGCCAGCACATAGCAATAGCTGGTTGATTTGATGTCGCATATACATATAGTAAGTTATGGACCCTTCTCGGCAATAAGTGTTCTGTACAGACGTGATACTGAGTGACTGAGTCGTCAAAGTATCTCCGATTGGTATACACGCTGAAGCCACTCCGATCTTCATCGCTCCTTGACCTCTTTCGTAGGCCTGCACGCATTAATGACGACTTTCTTGATGGACAAAAAGTCGGCATCGGAGGTATTGTGTTCTCCAGGCTTCATTATTGAGTGGTTTTTACAACGAACATTAGCACAGATGACCATTTTTTTCTGAAGCCTCCCCCAACTACTTATAGAGACAACGTGACTTGCATTCACCACGTGTACGTTCGCCCGGTTGCCGACTGATACCAGTCATATGAAAGAGGACCCATTTCGACGCTGGCGCCGTCTCGGGGGCGCCGCTGCTGTTCAACATTCCTATCGTTGCGTGCGTAAGTATTGCATTCATCGGGCATCTTTTAAAACTCGTACGCCCAGACTGCATTATGAATAAAAAAGCATTCCGTAAAACATGTAACAATAATGTACAGGCTACGCGCAAGAGCATGACCACTCACAATGAGCAGAAACGGATACTGATGTAATAAATTAGTACAACTAAAAACTACATACTTTCTCAAGTCAATGATCTCCTCGGTCGTCTTTGTACGGGTCGCATTGCTTCAACTGCACCTTGCATCCACTTAGCTGTGGGTCACACTAAAATCCTTCAGGTGGTCATATATGTACTACCGGGTACGAAAGTGTACGGCACACAAGGTCACAGCAAAAAAAAGTTCATTTTCGTTCAGCCTGCGAAAATAGGTTCTATTTAGGTGCTACAGGATGTATTAGTTTTCGCAACATATGCAGGTATTTGGTATGTTATAAGGCTCATTATATGCCAGAGCAGGGTTTCCCGTTTGCGATGAAGTCGGTGTCCGGACGCCTTTTGTTTGTTCTCTGCAGTAATACAATGCAAATCTCTTCTGGAAACTACGCAGCGTCGGTGTATGGGACTTAAAATATTCAGCGTCACAGCGTTCGCCACGTGCCCACTTTAGTTACAGCTACAGAGCCATTCCCCTTTCTCGTGAGAATTCACGCAGTTATTTCGTCTTTTCACTGTATAGTTGCGCTCAGTGAAAGACACGAAGGGCGAAGGATAAAAGGGAATAGGGCAAGTAGTGCACATTACATGTTCTACTCTCATTGTCCACTTCATTCATGACTTTGGCTTGTCTCAACTTCGTGCATGCTCAGCCTATCTGCGTTAGAATGTGGTACAAACTAGCCGAAGTTTAAGCTTTGCTGAACAGTTACTTGGTGCAGGTGACTGCTGTTTCAAAATAAGAACACAGTGCGTTCGCCGTGTTCTACGTATCAACGCCGTAAGCATGCAATCTGCTGCACAAAACTAAACTTGCCTGTTTTTCCGGCTGAGTGAGACGCGCTCTGCCTTGGGGACCGGTGGGCGGCACTTTCGCAGTGTTGCAGCACCGTTAATTAGTTTTCGCCTGCACCGCGTGGCTGGCTCGTGCACCTTTGAGCGCCTCATCTCATTAATTATCGCAAAGGCATCATTTACCCTGCATCAATTCAGCTGATGTAGCGCTAGGAATGTTGCGCGAAGGTTGGTGGAAATACGTCTTAATTAATGAACCACTATACACAGTGTCATTGGGGGCTTTCGCTTCGTGGTGGCCTCGCAGAACAGCTATGCCACGCTGTATTAAGAAGTGGACTCCTGTGTAAGGAGCATGGAAAAATAATGTGCTTGAATTTTCAGAGATCCTACCTGGCAGCAGCAATGCAAAATGGCAGGTTTTCGTTTTACTCTCCATTCTCTCTCCGTTCGCATCGAAATCGCATTAGAATCCAGTGCGTCTAAGAGCGCTCGAAGTCGGCAAC
This sequence comes from Rhipicephalus annulatus, assembly GCA_013436015.1. Lineage (NCBI taxonomy): Eukaryota > Metazoa > Arthropoda > Arachnida > Ixodida > Ixodidae > Rhipicephalus > Rhipicephalus annulatus. The sequence goes on from WOVY01011915.1 coordinate 354,590, forward strand.
CTGATTCGAACGAAAGGATCAGCAGAGTCATTTTTGGCAGCAGTTCATGGAAAGGTAAGCGCTGGATCAAATTTCGTTTGTTACATGGTGCTTAGAATGAGAGACAATCAGAAAAGGTAGGGCTGTTATCAGTAAAGTGAAATAATGAGTTTCATTCATTCATTCCAGGCTCCTCATTGGAGCATACAGTAAAAGGGGTTACATGATTAAGAAGACATATGGTGGAGAATAGTACACCAACAGTTAAGATGCACAAGCACAACAAAGGACATTGAAACACAAGTGAAGATACAGGGCACACTAGATCATCGCACGCAAAAGCAATGCATAACGTAAAGCTCTGTTCATATTCAGTATGCTCGAGATTAAGACACATTGAAGTAGAATGTTACAAGGCGGAATTGTTAACAAAATTTCATTCGCCGAGCTCTTCTGAATCTCTTTTTTAGATGCGGAAGCATCTTATACTCGCGCCTTGTAGTGCGCCGTCCGCGCCGTCCGCACCGCTTCTCGAACATTCGACAGCTGACGCGCGCGCATGCGCCGTCGCGCCGTCGCCCACCATCTGTGCCGCGCGCGCTTCTCCTTCGAGAACATTCGACAGCTGACAGCGCATGCGCCGTCGCGCCATCGCCCACCATCTGTGCCGCGCGCGCGCTTCTCCTTCGAGAACATTCAACAGCTGACAGTGCATGCGCCGTCGCGCTGTATATATACTCAAGGTCGGCGCTCGCTCGCTCAGTTGCCGCTCGTCGGTTGGTTTGTACGGCGCGTCGACGTCCAAGGTCGCGGTGAAATGAATTCCAACGAATCCACAAACACAATGATCGACGTCCCTTCGACCAGCGCCGCCCTTTCGCATACGTGTGTACGTGTTCACTCATTTAACACCCCCTCCTACAACCACGTTAACCAATTTAGCCATCGACCCAAGTAAGTCGCAATTTAACACCCCATTTCACAACCACGTTAACCAATTTAGCCATCGACCCAAGTAAGTTGCACTTTAACACCCCGTTAACCAATTATATGCTCCGCATCCTCCTCAGTGTTCCCCCGAGGGAAGCTGCGGGCAATTTTTTTTGAAGCCTTTTTGCACAGATCCAAGAGTCTACAGGTTTGTAGAATCTTGGACCGCCATGCAAGTCAATCAACGCTGTTTTCAAAACTGTCAAGCTTTACCTCACTAAGTGCGCGGAGAGGTTGTATGAGAAGCTTGATATTAATTTGAGTTTAAAAAATCTATCAAAATATAGATACTAAAATTATATGTGACATTATAAGTGAACACTACACATGAAAAACTGTTAGTGTTTGTATTCAATGACTGTAACACTCACAAATTATTTTATGACTTAATAAGAAAAAATGGCCAATAATTAGGGCAGGTTGGCACTAGTGTTGCCAAGTCCCGAAAAAATGCATAGCTAGGCGGCATGCCTTCTTTTCGTTTATTTTATTATTCATTCATCTTTCTCCTTTTTTAAAGACGATAGTCTTTCTTGGGGACCTACGACGCCAAAATATTGGCCGGTCTGCCTGTCTTTACATTTGTCTGTTTGTCCGCCGTTACGATACCTGAAACGGCACCAAACAAGGCTTCAAACGGCCAACCCCATACGCAGCGCCCACCAATATTGCTCACGATTCAGCGTTCATCCTTGTGCGATTTCCAATTACACAGCAAATACTTCGCATACGGGAGGCACCATAACAACACGAAAATGTTCTGTATGTGTGTATTTTTACTACAAAAGGCATACATAAGTAATTCTAAGGACCGTAGCGCTTATCACACTGCGCTGACATTGCAACGCTTGCACGAAAAGGCAATTGTTTTTGACGCTTTCCTAAGACGACATGGTGGCGACACCTACCCATCGTCTTGCGCTCTACATCTTATCGCCTCCGAGACAGGTGCGCATGCCGTGCACTTCGTTTTGCAAATTAACTACCAGATAGCGCTCATGTTTCACTTGTGACGTGGCTCGATGCACTCGTTTCCCTCCGCTGCACGCACTGGGGCACTCTAACGGAGCGCCTTTAGAGTACCATTAACCGATTTTCTTGCGCGGAACATCAAATAAACGTTTTGTTCACTCTCTTCAGACGCAAGACTATCGTCTTTCGACGACATTTGCAGTGTAACATGCAGATACGGCGCCATTTTTTTCTTTCTCTTTCGCTCTGTTTTTTTGTCTGTAATTACATTTATGTCTTTCTGTATGCATTTTTTCCTCTTTCTCGCTATTTGAATCTCACCCCTTTGATTTCCCTTTCTAACATTTCTCGCTCCTTTTTTCATTTTATTTTTTTTCCATCGGTGTCGGCAGGATTTTGTCTTGAGGATTGCAAAGCCATGTTACATCGCGGCTACGGGAGGGGCATAAACCATTCTGGAATGTTGTCATGAGAATTCATGGCGGATGAACTCGATGAAGGCAGTGGAGCTAAACTTCTTGAAGACAACAGACTTGCACCAGTGGTTATAGACCTTTGATGTAACGGTGACTCTACAGTGTGACTTTGCATGTGCGCTCTGTCCCCCCCCCTCTCTATCTTTCTCCATCTTTCAAGCTGCCCCATCACTTTTCCAGTGTAGGGTAGCGTATAGCGACTCTTCTTGGCTGGTTAACATTCCTGCATTTCTTTTCTCTCTTGCTCCTTTCTTCCTGCAATGGACAAATCGACGCACGTATTCTGGGAGCGAAGCAGGAGATGGAAGAGAACACTCAAAGGAGTGGTCGAAGAGAGCACGTTCCAGTTCGTGAGAATGACAGTTTTCTGTCCACTCTGTACCTACTAATGATTGGCTCTAACAACTACGCCGTAAACAAAAAAAGCTTCAAAAAATAAAAGAACACTTAAGATTCGTAGCAGTTTCCCGGCATTATTACTTAGCAGTACCAGTGGTAGGAAAAAAAAACATTTGAATGGGCTTCACATGTTGTCCGTTTTGCAAAGAAAAAGTTGCAACTCAAACAGCCGTCAAGCCATAGTGCACCATCGTCTGCATGGAGTCGAAACAATAGGCAGTAACATTAATAAAAAAACGAATAGCCCATACTATCTGGCTTCAAGCTCAATTAATTTTCGGCAATAAAGATATCTTCTCTGCGCTTTAGACCCGAAAGCCATGTCTCTGGGACACACTTCCGGGGTTTCTACCTTTACCTCTTGGAAACAAAAGAGGAAAAAAGAGAGAAAGAGAGATAAACAGCGGTGATAAACCGTGCACTATCTCTACAGCAACTGTCACAATCTGTTACGGAGCTATAGTGAAATGGACCGTTCTCAAGTTCCAGCGTGGCCGCGTATCTGACTCGCGCAATCGAACTCGAGGACACTCCCTTTGCTCTTAAATTTATTTCCTTAAAGCCAGCATCACAGGAGCTCCACAACTTGGACGCGTTGTTACATGGCTTTATTATGGTGGCCATTCTATCTAGTTGTTCCACGGACGCAAATACAACCGCCCTCTATAAGCAAGCCATGTATAGAAAATGAACAGAGAGAGACAGAGATCATTACGATGTGTGATTGTCCTTACACTGTCGTATCTAATGCCAACAATGGCAAGCTGACGAACACACTTTCCTATTCGCGACTGCCGGCACTCACAACCCTTCACACCAAGTTGTTCTCAAAAGAAACACCCATGTTCTCGTGCGCAAGCTGTTTTTTTAGGAGGGGGGGGGGGGGGCTTCTTCGACCCGCTGGACCCTTTCGACACGCCCCACCCCACGGGTTGAGGGGATGAACAAACGTTTCACAATTGTTTAGTTTTTTTTCTAAAGACTGCTTTTATTTATTTTTTATTACGACCTTTCTGTATTGAACCCTCCTTGTAGCCGCTTAGGCTATGTGTCGAAATATTTCTGTAGGCATTTTTATATGATATTGCAATAAAATTCCCCTTTAATTCATTGATCGATTGAATGATTGATTGATTGAACGTGCCGACTAAAGCGCGCGTGGCAATAATACAAAGTGAATACACTGCGTCGAGCGCATACAGACAGAGACAACGCGGATGCCTGCGGCGTCTTTTTCCGCTTCCCCGAGCGGAGAGTTTGATTACACCGGACTGACGGCTGCTCGTACTTTGCCGCAATCCTCTTTCGGAATCCCGAACCCTGACGGCCAAAGGCTCAAGCTACGCGCGGCCATTCGTCCTTGAGGAGGGCTCATTTGCTGCCGTTCCCCCATCCTGGTTTTCCTTTCGAATGGCGCCGCGAGGCGCTCCAGGGTGAAGGAAAGGTAAGCCCGGCAGAAAACAGCCCTTGAAGATGCTACGTCCGCCATTCTCGCTACTATTATACGTGACATAGACGCGATAAGCGAACACACTGAGTGTCCTTCTCATTAATACAGATGTGTCTATTTACGGCCTACCCCAAGCATTCGAGCTTGCAGTTTACCGTCTATTTCTCACTTACCGCTCCCAATCAGTGCATCGTTTTTCTTATGGGACGGGATTGGATGCACGGCCCTGCAGTAAAATAATATTATTGATGACATCAGAGCTGTACTGTTGTTACGCGCGCTTATAGTAACAGCTGCTGCCTTCCCTTTCCTCCTAGAATGCGGGTTTTCGCGCAAAGTGTGTACAAACGAGCTTACGGTGACAAACTCTCGTGCGCGTTTGAACCTACCTACCTTGGTATTTGAACCTAAGCCATTAAGCCATTATATATATATATATATATATATATATATATATATATATATATATATATAATATATATATATAGATATATATATACACATATATATATATATATATATATATATATATATATATATATATATATATATATATATATAGGGAAAGAGGTGTATACCTAAGGGCTCGTTTTTCCGTGTTTTGAAACAATATTAATGAGATCTAACAGACAATATAGCCAAGGAATGTATAGGAGAAGTTATAAGAACAAACGTAATGTAAACAAGAAGAAAGAAAAGTGGGTGAAAAAATAACCAGCTGTGAGCAGGAATCGAACCTATGACCTTCGAATAACCGTGACGAAGACCGGTCCACGGGGTGAAACCACTGGAAATAAAAACTAAGACAACCGCTAAGTTGTGTCCCTTCTCTTCTCAAGTACGTTTGGCCCACTGAAAAAACTTCACACACACACACACACACACACACATATATATATATATATATATATACATATATATATATATATATATATATATATATATATATATATATATATATATATATATATATATATATATATGTGTGTGTGTGTGTGTGTGTGTGTGTGTGTGTGAAGTGTTTCTAGTGGGCCAAACGTACTATATATATATATATATATGTATGTATGTGTGTGTGTGTGTGTGTGTGTGTGTGTGTGTTTATTCCCCTGCTTTCTTTGTGATAGGCAAGAGTTCGGGTCGCCTCTGGTGGTGCAGTGTTTGACTCGTTTAATGATATCCTACAGATGCTGTGTTTAAGGATTTAAGCTCGCGTATCTGTGTTCAAGCCAACTTTGCATGCGTGTCCCATACGTTCCAGCTGCAACTCTTATTGTTTTCGTTCATTTTGATTGGACAAGAAGTCCGCCTCAGTGAATCAGTGGCTAGGGTGCTCGGTGGCTGACCCGAAGGTAGTGGGTTCGATACCGGCGTTCGCATTTTGATGGAGGCGAAATGGCTGAGGCCCATGTACGGAGCCATGTCGTTGGAAGTTAAAGAACAGCAGATACAGAACAGCAGAACCGGAGCCCTCCACTACGGCGCACCTCATAATCATATCGTGGTCTAGTGATGTAAGACCCATATTATTACTATACGAGGTCACTTTTGTAATATATGTATATGATTTGCATATGATTTACTCAATCATAATTTTTTGCATTGTATGTTTTATAAGGTTATCTGTATAATTGTACGTCTAAAAAGAGACACGAGCAAGTGAGGCTTATGGTATTTCTCTGAATGACGTAGAGAAACCCCCGCGCAGAAATACTGTAGTAAGGTGCTAATTCTGTCCGCACCTGTAGTTTGTGCTGTATCCAGTTGTATTCTTAGACAGATATTGTCAACTTGTGTCTGGCATATTCCGTCTGTAATTTTGGGCAGAGTAGTACCCGTTAATAGAAACTTGTCCGAATGTTGAAGAAGTCTGAAATAAAGGTTCGAAACTAAAGATTACTTGCTCAGTCAGCGGGATGTACACGTTTTCGACGTTATAGCACGTTTTCGCGCTCGAATTGACTGAAATAACTTCAATGCAACATAGGACGTGGCACACTGGAAAAAAACGATAGAACTTTTTTCGCGCTTTATTGGGGGTATCCACAATGCTGCTTAGCGCTCATTAGCTATCAGCCGCAGAAAAAATTTCTCACGAAATAGGCTTGTGTAATATAAAACAAAGGTGGCCATGTCTTTCTGGAACAGCAGTGTAGGGATAACACAAAGCAACCTTAAGGCACGGTTGTTCTGGGAATATCATCCCCAATGTCAAAAGTAATCAATGCAGAACGTTTAGAGTTTTATATATATATATATATATATATATATATGTGTGTGTGTGTGTGTGTGTGTGTGACGCTTTGATAAATGGCAGACGTGGCCTGGCTCATACGCCACGTTTATTCCATCCTCACTTCTTTCTTCTCTGCCTTCTTACGTCACAGGACTCCACCTCTCCCCGAAACAAGTCACGTCAGACATACAGCAGTGAAAACTGAACATGCACGGCTTAGAAATGAACGATTTCAAAAAAGGCAGATTTTTCCATGTCCCAAGAAAGTTCCGTAAACACATGACAGCGCTAGGCGTACTGTTACGTACTGGACATAGTGGGCTACACATGAATATTGACATGAACTCTTGTGCGGACTGAGCAAGGTTGGAGCGCCTTGTTGCGTCGGCAGCTCGGGTGTCGTCGGGGTTGTATTTTTCGCCGTGAAAGGTGCTATTCCGGTCCTTCTTCTTGCGTGTTTCTCGGCAGACTGTGACGGAGTGCCTGAGTTAATGCGGTGTGCAAGCAGTGCTTAGGCGCCTTTTTCGGCGTTTTCTGTGGTGTTGCAGTCGGTGTAATAGCAGATGCAGGGCGTCTCTGGTGACTTTTCTTTGTACGAAACAGTCTGACGTTTTGAAATGGTCTTTGGTTTGGAGATCTTATTTTCCAATGTTGTTCAATTGGTGAATATGCTTCCGTTAAATTTCATGTTTATTGATGCCTTTGTTGCAGTCTCTCTCGTTGTCGCATGTGTTTGTGGACTTGGCTTTACTTGCTTTGCTGATGTTGCTCAGGAGATGGCTGTAGCGGAGCCACTTTTAGAATTGGGCATTCATTTCCTTCGCAAGTTGATGTGTCCACACGCTATGATGGATAGGAGGCGGGGCCCATCTCACAAGCCGTATTTTTCTTCTTCTTGTTTTTTCCATCCTCATTTCTTCCTTCTCTGCCTCTACCAACCATTACTGCTTTTCATGCTTTTTGGGCTGTCCTTCGTGAAGTGAAAGTTTCATTTTACGTTTCTACTTTTATAGCTTATCCTTATGACAGTAATGAATCAGCAATTACAAAAAGTAGCGTTAGTTTTTACTTTAGTCATATTTATCACGAGGATATCCACCATCAAGCTGTCAGGCCTTAAGGCACAAGTGAATAATTATAGCACTTGACTTTTTGCTTTACATGTTGTTGTTTTTATTTTAAACTTGGTTGATTCATACTGCAAATATTTATCAGTTCTTAGGAACAATTCTGGCTCAATATCCCAGTGTGTGTGTGAGCCATATGAGAAGAAGCATCATCATCATCAGTTCAGAAGCTTGATCTTCGTGCCTGTTCTGAGCCTTCCGTTCATATTTTAAGCGCGCATGAAATTGTGTTGTCACCGCTTATGTTTCTCTACATGTCACCGTCCCACAATGCGAAAGAGTAAAGCCTTTCGTAAGTGTAGCTTCCAATTCTTGCATTTCATTCGTTTTCCACAGGATTCTAGTTATACCGCTATACATTTCGCAAATGCCTCGAAGTCTGGCGCATATTAGAGACACACCTATTCGACCGCCCATGCAGATATAACAGACTTCGTTGTATACATCTGCTCAGAAACTCCGTACTACATCGCCACCCACGGCCAAGCATTGTAAAAACTGTACTAAGCCGTACAACGTTTTATCACTTTCGTCAGGTCGAGAATGCGAATATTTACCGTGGAAGATGCATGGCACGGTTTTGTAGCAGCAGCTAAAGCACCGTAAATTTTCCGAATAGTATTGCTGTCTCGAGCCAAGTGTACCACGATCCGAAAACGTTGAAGATGTGTGAGTTGTTCGATGTGTCTACGTGGTAACGGAATTTGATTAGTACAGTGACTAATACGGAGTGGTATTGAAAATTCACAAAGTTGGTAGCGATTCGTTGTTCTAGGTAAACACCGCGAAAGTCGAAGACAGAGAAATAGACCAGCGAAGAAAAACTAAGACACAGGACCAGCGCTCGTCCTGTGTCTTCCTAGTTCTCTGTCTTCGTTTTTTTGCGCTGTTTACCTAGAACAATGACTAAAACAGGTCCCGCACATTAGTGGAGGGGGGTCACTGCCCTTTCCCCTGATCACCTTAAAAGGGGTGCAAAAAGGGCTCTATACTACTTTCTCAATGGGACTTGTCTCATAATCACTTAAAAGGCAGAGTTACAGTTACGTAGCTTTTGGACGATAACGGTGAGCGAAGGACGCCGACGTTACGTTCCAAGAACTGTATACTTTTACTCCTTGCTCCCTCAAAGTGAGGTACTAAAGGCAGGCCATTTCGAGAAGAATCTCATCGCTCTGTTTTCATTTTTGATCCACTGTGAAGCATGTTGACTATCGGACTTGACCAACGGGGCCTCGCTCGCGCCTGTAATCCTGAAGATTGAAATAGCAACGTGCCAAACATTTACGTCTACACCACACGGCATACCATCACTGCTTAAAGACCATAATGGTGATTGTATATTCGCAGCTGGGTGTGCCTATTCTATACGCCGCTCAACGACAGGAACGATTGTCTCAAAATAGAGCTCTCTGAAGATAAAAAAAAAAACGCGCCAGCCATGGTAGCGTTGCTCTCTGCCACCGCAATAATTACTGCAGTGGCTCAATCTTCCCCCGAGCACACGCGCGAGCATCGCGTCTAGAAGTGGAAAAAGAGAGCGATTCTGGCCAAATTAGCTCTATATACCGCCAGTATTCACACGATAGGATGACCCGTGACAATGTGTATAGCGTACACGTGGGTCGTTTCCCGGTTTCCCGCCTCACGGGAATGCAGACCTGCGATACATACGGTCTTACGAAGTCGTTGAGATGATGGCGAGGCTGTATAGTTTCAACGTCTGTGCGACGATGCGGTGGCCAATTTAACGCCGCACAAAGGTCACTCCGGTGAATCTACATTTGTGTTCCTCGGCGATATAGCTGCGTTGTAAAGCGACTTCGTGGTTACCGACGTAATGTTGGACATTGCGACGGTGCGGCGACTATTAGGACTCCGATTAGGTCTGTACAATGAGCGTGAAGTAGCAGGGTCTCTTGCGAAACCCGTGAAAGGACCCCGTCAAAAGAATCCGGGTAGATTTTCTCTGCAAGCTTGATGGCCGACGGCATTTCTGTTTGAGTGTTCTTGATAAGAGCGCAGTAACGAGTATGCGCTCTGAGTAAAGTGCGTAACGTTCCTTAACCCAGTCTGAATAAAGGTGCCAGAAGTCGACCATTGCCGTGGCTCAAGGAGGAGCGCGCGACACAAGCGTGGCAAATTTCGTGGGCTTCACATGTACAATACTTTTGTTTTGTCGAAGTATATATAAATACCGACTTTTTAAACGAAAGCGGTTGAAACATCAGAGGCAAGTCGTGAAATACTGCTTAATGCATTATATGTACCGTTCAATGATGAGCCGTTTGTAAGGCGACAATATGTATTCTTTGAAATGCCTTTGCCATAATTTTTTGATCTACGCGTGGTATAACGATGTATTGTCTTTTTTATCTTGCCCATATACCTATACAAATTGCGTGTATGTGGATACAATAAAATGACAATTTTGTAAGATTGCTGTCAAAGATAGCTGTCTCTGCAGCTTAAGCGTATGAAGCTGTGAGAACACTTTCTTATTTATTGCTTTATCGCGATCTAGTGCATAATTAGTTAATCGTACTATTTCTGTAGTTTTTGATTCTTAACTTCACCATGATCAATGTAGTCATGGACAGCTACACTCAAAGAAAAAAAACTATTCAAAAGGGTGTTTTTGTTTTCCCGCAAGAATAATCCTCATCTATGTTGCGTTTCATTACTTGCTCTCTCGCCGCGTGCCCGGCACTTTCTGGCCACAAATTACAGGCACGTTATCAGCGTAACATAGCTTTCCTCATTGGAAAGGAGTGAATGAAGAGTTTGCAAGAAAGTGCGAGCAAGCCGCATGATGATTATTGTTGTGGGACAAAAACGCACCCCTTTCGCTCGGTCTTTTTTTAGAGTGTATAATACAGTTGTTGAGCGGCTATTGGATGAAATCAATTGTTTAGTTCCTTTCAACCCCGTTCAGAGATAAAGACAAAGTTCATGACAATCTTTGGCCTAGATGACCTTCTGATATTAGGCGATAAGAAGAAATAAAACAATAAATAAATAAATACATAAATAAATAAATCAACTATCACTCCAGCTATCAATATGCTATGTCCCATAGAATAAACTTTACGGTTTACTAAGCAACATTGACTTTTAATCACTTGATCACTGCAGCGCGAGCGTATACTCGTTCAATGGTTATCACCTCTCATTCTTCGCGTTCATCTATAGGCGCGTAGATTTCCTTGCAATCACTTTTCGTGGCTAATCTAGCACTATCAAACGGTAGAAGCCTGTGTACCGAGTGATGCCAATGCATGCTAAGGACGTTATATGGTCAGAATTGTCCGAGCCCTCAACTTCAGCGCCCGTCAAAATCACATCGTGGTTTTAGGACGTACAACCCCACATATTGATATTAATCTTAGGACTATCGTCCACCTCTAAAATTGAAGCTCTGCCCGTATCATTAACATTACTTTAGAGGTCGCACATTGCGGGAACGCAACTTTCCTTACACACCTCGACAAACTGTGGCGGCATCCCTAGACTGTATCTAACGCGTGGGCTTCCTTACATATACGAAAGATCTTGGGTGTGATCGTATATTTTTCTGCGGTTTATGAACTGCCTCAGCGTTTTTAATTTAGCGGCCCTCAAATCGACGTTTTAATCTCCCTTCAATCTATATGAGTGTGCACGGGGTCATTAAAAAAGTTTCGAAACTAGAGAATCTATATTTCGTCACCTGTCTCATATCCCAGACAAGGCGTGCAAGTCTATATACGTGTATATTTCGCCATGGTGTCATCTTGAAGACTCCTTGAATATAGATGACACGAGCCCCTTCAGCACGCACACATAGGACACAGCCAGGAGTCCCTATGGGGAGGCGGAGACTAACGAATAATAGTTAAAAAATTGCTCTGAGCGTCGCACTTTCCATCTACACGTGCTGCCATTCACCTTGTATGCATACTTTTGTTATTAGAATGGTAGAGAGCTCAGAGGGGTTTGCGAACGGCATGCCTTGCGCAATACATTTTATTCTGTCATTATCGAAATTACTTTTTAATTGGCTTGCCGAGGGGGAAGAGCTGACATGAGAAACTCGCGTCCGCATAGAGAAATAATAAAGGTGCTGGATTGGACCGTGAAAAGAAGCAGTATCAGGCGCGGTAGCGGCTGCGCACCTCAGCTACGCACGAGTGCCAAGTAACAAGTTAGAATAGCCCGCCAGACCGCACCACGTGACCCCCTCCCTATTTTTTTTACATCGCGCTGTCTGTTCACAGGACGCGCGAAAAGACGTTCCGCGCGCTCTCCTTCGCCCTCCCCGGATCCCGCGCACAGCTCTTAGGCCTGCGACGCTATTTCCTGTCGTTGGTGCCCCCGTTTATCTCTCTGTCACGTGTCCGCTCTCGCCACCTCTTTTTTCTATCATCGCCTCCTGCCACGGCAAGGCCTTGCCCTATAGGCACATGTCATCTGCAGTTCTTCTTGGCATGGTGCCTGCCATACAGCCACCTGAGGCGACAGGTTATTGGTTCCTCGCCTTCCTGCCTTGCGCAGATGAGGAGCGTATAGTAAAGTGGGGGAAAAAAAGGCGATGGAGATGTTGAGCCTATGTATGCATGCTCCGACGTCGTATATAGTTGTTGGCTATATAGCTGAGAAGAAGCCACTCTCCTTCATCGTTTTTTTTTACTTTTTGCTTCGTCATCGCAGTGTCCCTTCTTCCCTAACGTCTCTTCCCTAATGGTGACAGCTAATTTATGTTTTGTTTAAGAGCTACTCCGGGGAGTAAAAGAAAAACATCGAAGCACTAAGAAAAGAGAAAAGGAACAGAAACAAATGATACTCTAAATTAAAAGGTATATCTAACGGGAACTCAGTAGGCAAACGAACTGAGAAAAGGATGAATTCCTGCAAAGATAGGAAGACACCTGACACGTAGCGTGTAGTCCTCCCCGTAATACACGAAAACCGCAGTGGGGTAAGAACAAAATGAGTCAAATGTTGAGGTACGCAAAGAGAAAATAAAGTGGTTGCAGTTAGTATGGAACGGCATTCAGGCATGAAAATTTTTTTGGTTCACCTTTCTTGCTTCTTCGTCACTCATACCCGCTTTTTTCTTTTCCCCTATCTCGGTGCAATATGCACCATCTCAAACGAACGTTCCCTTAAAAGTTTGGCACTTCATCTTGAATCTCCTTCTCGTATAAAAGCAAACGAAATATGGGAAGAACATTTGTGCAGCATGCCACCGTACGTCATTCGTTCTCGCACTGTCTTTTCCTTGTTTCTATTCTTCTACCGTTCTGCTCGAATCGTCGTTGCGCTTTCGATCCGTTCGGCGCTTGAAAAGCGGGACTTGGGGGAGGGGGAGGGGTGACATTCCTCTTCTTTTTTTCACGGGGGGTGCGGTGGCGACGACGACCGGCCAGGCGTGAAAACTGTTTCCTGACCATTCCATTTGAATTTCTCCATCGGTGCACCACCAGCCTTTCTTTTTGTCATGGCCGCCACAGAGCATATATACCAAGCCATTTTTCTTTTCATTCTTCTCCTCTACACTTCTCTACATCTTTTTTTTTGCCTCTGGGAGGAATTGGTTATCTGCGGCCGACAGGGAAACGGACAGTGAAATTTACTTCGCGCCTGGTGGACCGTTCGACAGCTCCTCTAATGTCCTCCTTTTCACGCCGCATTGGCTTTTTCTTTGTTTTTTGTTTTCTAGCTTCAAATACTGGCGCCTGCAGTACAATTCGTATGTAGCGCGAAGGAATGCGATGGCACGCTCCGAATCCTAATTGCGGACTTCGGGAACGCTGCCGTTATACTCCTCTTGCAAATTCTGAACCGGCTCGTATGGCCATGCGAATGGCACCGAAAAAAAGAAAGCGAACGAACCTGCCCTTAAACCTCAGTCATTTCCTTCTCCTTTGTAGATGGCGTGTCGACCAAGGTGCGAGGAATTTTGCCCGTGCCGAATACTGCTTAGCATTTGTTCCAATAAACGTGAAGTCTGTGCTGTGACGTCAGTGCCCACGTCACGTCAGATGGTGAGCTACCCTGTAGACGAAAGTGTGATAAACGATGCCTGCTAAGCTGACGGCAGGTACACTAAGCTATTCAAATTACACAGAGGCATCGATCCACCTGGTAAAGCATAGCTGCCAGACAAAACAAAATTGCTCAGTGCTTAGCGTGAAATCTATTACCGCAATGCGCGATATATGGCGGAATTTTTATTTTTTCGTAATGAACTTGAACCAACTTCGCAAAGCCTGTGGCTTTGCGAAGTTGACCAACTACAGTTCGTCGTTGACCATGTTTAATATAATTGCGTACAACTTTAGTTATTTACAAGCCGCAATGCTGTGTACAGTGTGGGTTATTAACTTCATTAGTTGCATATTGCTAATCATAGTGGCGATAGGCCATGGTGTGGTCACATGAAACGTACGTTTGTCTTAATTAATGGGTCTAACATTTTTATAGGGCGAATCTTTAGCCTGTAATGAATGAATATTTATTTCTTCCGCGTCATGTGCTATTGGTAGTCAACACTAAACTAACGGACATTTTCTCTGCTTGTATCTTCGTAGACTCCGCAAATGCCTATTTCCCGTGTAAACCACGTTAAGGCGCCAGCCTGTGGTCGAGAAAAAAGCGCAGCCTAACTGTTGTTGGGCAAGCCCTCTGTATAATTTTTGTCAAGTAACGCCTATCTGTGGTACTCATTGAAAAGCACAAGTTTGTTCTGGAAAAGTATTTGCTAACTTTATTTTACATCCCACCTCCACCCCGCAGTGAACAGAGCTTGATCAATTAGTTCATCTGATTACTTCAGCGCGCGTCCCATCACACACGTATAGAAAACGGTAAGATCAAATGCCGATTAGAAGTCGTTCTTGTTTGTAGCGATTCACAAAGCAGCGGCAACGCTGATGAGGATGTTTCCTAGTAGCGCGCGCGCCGCCTCACAGCGATCATATCAGCTTTTCTCTTTCTTTCGTCTCTATTTTGTGTGTTAAGTGCATTCTGTGTTTGAACGGTTCTAACAGGCATGGTTTTCGCCAAATGTATGCTTAAACTTGTGTGGGCGTTACAGTCTGGCACCAAAGCGAAACCGGCATGAAAACATCTTTTTCTTCAATAATTTTTGTTGTGTAAGATTACCGGTGCGTTACGATAGGGGGCTCGCTAAAATCGAGCAAAGGTGGTGAATTGATAATCTATAGACAGACTCTAGTTCACCAGAGAAGTTTCCGAGCCAGGGTTAAATGCGTGAAACACATGGAAAACGTGCCATAATTAAACTAAATCACTGTTTCAGTGCCCATAACTCCACGGCCAACTAAGCCAAGGAAGTAAGGCGTTTTCTTATGATTTCTCTGCTTTTCGCGCCGCTGGGTAGCGCCACACGCCTCTCGAAGGTCCCAAAAAGCTCAATATGTACACGATGCCAACAACCCCCATTAGGTTTTCGAGAGCGACTTACAACTGGGAATTGTCGTCCTTTGTTCACCACTAATGTTACAGCTTGGAGCGGCTTAAGAAGGTCAGCAAAGGTTCACCTGATTGTGGGAGGCTGGTTTCTTGTTGACGCAGCTCTCTGCATTGGTTCGCTAACTGCTACATCTTCGGGTTGCATATCGCGTGCAGGCTCTACGTCGAACGTAAGACAGTCTTGAGGTATTGAGCAGAGTATACAGTACCAATACAAGCATTATGGTCTAATCTTGCATATAACGTCCGTACTTGTGTTACAAGAGAAGGATCAACCTAACGCCATCTCTGAGTTTGCCGATTAGCACCAGCGAGAAAGGGGACATGGGGTTCGTATACAAGAAGGGGATTTCCACAGAGCCCGACAATCGAGTTTGTCGCCAGCAGGTATGCACTTTGGTTCATTTGGCTTCCTAAGCGAATCAGCTAAATGTAATCACACACTTAAACCTGTTCATTGTCTTTGATCATGGGTACCCTTGCCGGCCACATACCGTAGTAATTTCCCCTCCCTACCCGTCGCGGCGGTTTAGTGTTTATGATGCTCGACCCGCTGGCCGCGGGATCGAATCCCGGCTCTAGCGGCAGCATTTTCGATGAAGGCGAGAATACTCGATGCCCGTGTTCGTAGTTAGAGGTGCACGGTAAAGAACTGCGGGTGGCCTAAATTTCCGGAGTCCTCCACTGAGACATCGTGCATAACCATATAGTGGTTTTGGGACATCAAATCCCAACATTTATGGCTATCACGTCACCCCACATCTCTACGGTGGAATGAATGCATGCGCCAGCATTCGAAGCAATTCTGGAACAGTTTTTATCTGTATGGCTGATAGTGATTTTTTTAAGCTTGTGGGACTTTTTTTTCTCTATGGTTTTCAATTCGTATCCTGCAGTGTCCGAATCTCGTAGATGTAAAAAAAAATGTGCATGTAACAAAACGGTATTCTATGCCCCATTTGTCCA
The DNA here is from genome assembly GCA_013436015.1 of Rhipicephalus annulatus. Taxonomy (NCBI): domain Eukaryota; kingdom Metazoa; phylum Arthropoda; class Arachnida; order Ixodida; family Ixodidae; genus Rhipicephalus; species Rhipicephalus annulatus. The sequence goes on from WOVY01011915.1 coordinate 370,661, forward strand.
ATATTGTTCTTTTTCTGGAAGCCACCATGCAAAGAATTTCTGGCGCACCGGATACAGCGAGCAGCGTATATTTAGCGAATACTGCAGGGAACGATGAAGATACAACATGGTATGTATTTTTCTCCATGCAGGCATTGGTATAGACGGTGTTCAAAAAGCAATTGTGGTGTAAATATACGGAAATATAGTTCAGCGAATGTTATATTACGGTAAACTGAGGATTAAAATCTGATGATCGTGTAACATGATACGAATCTCAGTAATATTGTTATCTCACTTTGTGCTTGCAGGAAGTTTGTACTTTGATCTGGAAACGTTAAACAACTCCCCCTTCCCTTCTATCTTTTTGTCTACCTCCGCCCAATAAACCCACGCGTGCACAATGATATTTTAGAAAACAAGAGGACGTGGCTTCTGTCAGGTCATTAAGAATTGAAAAATTACGCCGACGTAGTGTTCTCACAGTTTTCCAAATATATTTTGTGTCGCATAGGCATACTGCTTTTGAGGACCTAAAATGACTAACTTGATATAATTATTTTTCGCATATTCATATAAATTACCGGCTCCGCGCGGGACTCCTTTCTCGTAATTGAAATTTCGCAGAGATCAAACGGAAGAACAAGAAAAATTCCGTAGTTCAGAGGAAATTTGCTTAACGTGACATGACTGTGCACACAGTATATACCTCAGGAACGTTTTATACGGGACTGTCCCACTCTCAAATTCATTCTCCCGGCTGAGCGAATTTTCTGGGAGCATTGCACACACGCGTTCGTGCGGCTTGGTGTTGCATATTTAATGAGAAAACTTGGTTACCACCCCTCCAACTAGCAATAATTCGCTTGTGTTACAAAACATCTCGTGCCCACGTTCCCCGAATTAATGCGGCGCAGTCTCGCATCGTCTCGGCATTGCTGCTGCGAGCCTAATTCGCATCGGCTAATCTCCCTAAAAGCAGTTAAAGCTTTGGCCTTAATACTAATTCAATTTGAGACAGATCATAAAGCAATTTGTTCCAATTTTTTTCGTCCCCAGTTTACAGTACGCCGCTTTTCAAAACTTTGTTACCACAAGGAAAGCGGCCGACAACGTAGAAAGGAGGAGATGATTGATGCTGATGCGCTAGAGTAAAGGTGCAATAGACTCCTCGGAATCCACATTCGCTGGTGCTCCCAAGAAAACTTCTGCTTTTTCAACGCTCGTCATTTCTTTTTCTTTCTCTCTGCCTGCATAATGCATGATGGCACTTTGCTTTCTCGTCGAGTTCTGTCTTCCTACATAGTGCACCTATCAAAAATGTATACTCTCTTCAAAACTTTTTTGGCTTTCTTTTTCTCTCGGTTGAGTTGTGCAGTTTCATTGGCATTGAACTGACATCAATTAGTGGACCCTATTTCCCTGCACGTTCGAAAACTTTAATCAATTCTTCTGCTGCCTGTCTTTCTTCCTTCTTGTCCAAAAGTATGAACCTTGCGTATACACTCTCGATGGGATTGGCTTCCTTCAATGTATCCACGTTTTGTAAGGGTAATTAGCCTTGACACGGTCTTGCGTGACTGCGTGTGCAAGGAGCGAGCTTGAGACCACGAGCGTGCTTTCGTCGTAATTCGCGTAGAGTGTTTCGTGCGCTCTGAAATATACCTCGCCTTCTATACTTCTCTCGACAGCGGTAGCCCCGCGTTCAGTCCTTGTATGGGGAGCAATACAGGCTCTCAGTGTGGTGGTATAGGCACGGGCACTCACCTGGCTGGAAAACGGAAAAAGGATAAAAGGGAAAAAGCTGTCGGTCGTAAAGCGGTGTCTGAAGGGTCCCCTCGCAGCATCGAATGAAACACCAACAAGATGCACTCGCAGCTACCCTATATAAAGCGTAACGAAGTTTCGGAAAGTACCTGTCACGGCCAGCTACGAATAAAGGATAGAAGTAAATGGAAGCAAACGCAAAGTGCAACGCCCATAGAGTTAAAAAAGAAAGCGTTTCACCGTTGGCTGAAGCAATGTCGCAGGAACGGTCAGAGACCGAATACGAAGTTTGTTGCGTTAGCTCTCTCTCTCTCTTTATTTTTGTTTAGTTTTTTTTGTCGCCAACCCTATACTCCGCTTCTAGCCGCTCTACCTATAGCAAAACACAGTAGCCGGTGTACAGTCGAGCTCGGTAGAGCGTAACCATCAGAGAAAAAAAAAGTGTAGATAATGGAAACCATATAAACGCCGAAAGAAGCCTGCTGGCTCAGTTGGGTTGTAAAAAAGATGACGTGACGTACGGGTTCTCATCAGAAGTCGTGCCTCGCCGTGGCTTTGCAAAGCGGCTATGGTTCTGGTCGCCTCGACACCATCCTTTAGGGCACTCAGGAGGAGTCAGACGAATTCAGCCATGTCCTCGCGAAGACAAAATTTCTACTCCAATAGGCGCGATGAGGCCCGTTATACCTTGGTGGAACAGGCAGATGCCTTTCTTTTGTGTTCTTTTTTTCCCCACTATTTTGTTTTTGTCCTAGAGCCGGTGGTGAAGTCTGTGCATGCATTTGCTGTGCAGACCTGGCTTGTCTGGGAACGTGCGCTTTGTTTTTATTTCTTTGTTCATTTATTTATTTATTATTTATTTATAATACCCTCAGGGCCAAAAAGGCATTAAAGCGGGGAGTGGGTAAATACATGAAAACTACAAATAAAACAGTGCAATAAACTGCTGACCCGCTGCGGGTTTTAATCCCGGTTGCGGTGGCTGCATTTTCGATGGAGGCGGAAATGTTGTAGGCCCTTGTGCTCAGATTTGGGTGCACGTTAAAGAACGCCAGGTGGTCGAAATTTCCGGAGCCCTCCACTACGGCGTCTCTCATAATCATATGGTGGTTTTGGGACGTTAAACCCCACATATCAATCAATCAATCAATCAACAGTGCAATAAATACAAATACAATACAATAAATACAAATAAAACAATACAATAAAAGACAGATAATATTAACATTTCTGCAGAATGTATAAAAAATAGTTATTTCCAAATATACAAAAACAGAAGCAATAAGCATAGGTAACAGATTTTTTTGGTTATACAATGTTAGCTAATGTTTCGTGAAGAAGTTTGAAGTGAGTGATGGTTGCAACATTCAAGGGAAGGTATCGTGTGGGCGTATCTCGAGAGGGAGGCATACGAGAGCGCGCACGATCTATCTGGCGTCTTGTAAGTGCGTTTTGTGCTATTTGTTGCGTACCTGTGAGCAGTGGTTGGAACGTGGACCCTGTGGTTTCATCTGTTTAATTTTTCCGTGTCTTCCTGGCTTGTATTTTTTTTACGAACTGCTCCACTTAAATTTTCTTATTTGAGCAACATAGTTTGGCGATCTTTCTCGCTTTTCTGGAGTACTGAGGGAAAAAAAACATTGTTACTTCCACGCGTGGTAAGTAGGCGCGGAACTGTGCTTGTTGTTACACTGTAAAAAGGGATAAAATGCTAGCTAGTGAAAAAAAAAAAACTAAAGATACGCGAGAGAAAACAGCGAGATGACCTTGAAATGCGGCAGCTCATTGCTCCTGGTCTTTTGTGCTTTCCCACTGGCGTTTTGTGTGTGCTTCCATGCGTGGTTTTGATGAAAACGCAAGGTCAAAGATTTTATTTCCGGCTGCTTGTAGCAGCCGCAAACCTATCGGTTTGAATGTAGTACCGCTCGCGTATGTTTAAAAATTTTAATACACTGAAATATACATATTGCCGCGGATACGACTTTAGGAGGTCCGGAGAGGCCCCTTCAGGTTGCCGCAATGCGGCAGCTGATCGCGTCCGCGACTAAAGTAGTTCGGCCGCTCACACATCCAGCCTGCGACGCTCTCCGAAAGCGCGGTTAAGGCTTGACTGCACTGTACGCGTTAGCGTGTCAACGCGTGGCGTCTTAAAGGCCTGACCCAACGTATCCGTCGCAGTGCGTCATCGCGTGGCTTCTTGACGCTGCGCCGTGTCGTTTCCTTTAGAGCGAGTGGGCGCGTATCTACGCATACTATGCGCTCTCTCGCTCCAACGGGAGAAACCTCAGCACCGCATAAAAAAAGTACGCGCCGAGGCGCAGCAACGAATACGTGAAGTCAGGCTTCAGCACGGAGTCGCGCCCTCTCCCCATTGAGAGGATGCGCAACCTCGCATAGTCACACGCCCTCTTTCTTTATATGGAGTGCGCGTGGCGCGAAGTCAGAAAGCCACGCACTAACACGCTGGAAGGAACGCGTACGTACGATCAATCCTTCACCGGCCTCCCGGCTCACAACGTCAGCATGAAGTTTGCACCCTTTGCCGAAGGCTCGCATATATATCCCGCTTTCAGGAGGAATAAAGGGGGTGTTTAACAGATAAATATAATAGTGAGTCCAGTGCTGTGTCCACGTTTTCTTTCTGTCGTTGTTTTAACCTTGTTGTACTGTCGGTTATTCTATGATCAGAATCCACCAAATAGCCGAACTAGTGATTCGGCTTCAGGGGGAAATTCCGCAGACTTTTTACGTCGCATCCGACTACAGTGTTCAATGTCTTAGACCTCGCCTATATACTGTGCCTTTCATGCAGCCCTCAGTCGTGCTTGTGGCCGTTAAGCTGGGTAATTTAATCGAACACTTCCCTGATAAGTCGTGGGAGGGAGCTTCATGTGCATCAAAATAGTTTCCATTCTATACGTTATCTTAAGAATGGGTTTAAGCACCGCCGTATTGGCCTGTTATCATTTGGGTTTAGAATTTCTAACAACTTAACGAACATTGTTACAGTAAACGCATGCGCATGAAAACGCTTGAGTTGGGGCATACGATGTTTCATGGTCGTGTTAATCCACGTTTCGATGCACAAAAACAAGAAAACATCCATTGAACAGCCGAAGATGGTGGCGCCAAGAAGTATTGCGGAAAATAGTCAATAGCACAAGTGGACCCAGAAAGACAAGAGAAGTGCTCATTTAAAAAGTGGTAACTAGTCACTGCATATGGCTTTCTTTGGGAGCTGGGGTTGCGCCTCTTTTGTCTCCTGTGCCGCTACGGTACCATTCGCTGAGGGCCGCTGCGTGTAACACGCTTTGATGGAACCACGTTGCGTTTTTCGAGCTGCTGAAGTCGCCCTTATCACCATGCGCAAGATAAATCGCCCACACGCTTCAAATTATAAGTTACCAACATCAACAGACGCGTTATTGATTCCATGGCTTCAATTCTGGTTAACCTCCCTGCTACTCCTTCATTTTTATCGCTCTTCGTCTTATTTATTTCTTGCAAGTCGTCTGATAATGCAATGGCACGTAATGAAATGTCCGTCATGGTGAGCCATGAATTGCCTGCCATGTCAAAGGTGAATGGCGTTTCAGAGTGACATTTGCGTGCTTCCTGTCATGACCAACATAGACAATCAGTGTCCGGGAAGGCGGTTTTTTTTTCATTTCTTGTCTTTCATGTGCCCAGCCGTGTTATCTGCATCGTCGCCCATGTTCTGTAGTCATGTCTTCTCCCTTCTCTCAAGACATTTCACGCCTTCGAGCACCTTGAACACCACCATTGGACTAGGTATAAACGTCTTCAACGCACATGTAAATTGTGAGGTATGGTACACATTCTGTTTTCCCCTGGTTTCTTCTTGGAGCCTTCTACATTGACTCTAATTCAAGTCGAGACATCGTCTGTTCGTTCGGCCAGTGCAGATTAGAATGCTTCAAAAAATGCTACGAGCGTATCAAACTTGGCGTTATCTCAAAGGTTCTAATGGCGTGCGACAGTGTTGTACAACGTTTTTCAATACCGGGATGACAAAAAATTAACTTAGGGCCAGTTGTTCAACAGCAGTCTTATAGCAATGTATCTCAATTCCCGTTTTCGTTTTCATTTGTTTCACAAATGTCACGACTGACACAATTTGAAATACTGAGAGAGTTTCAACGCCTACTGCAAGTGAGTACCGCCGTGTTTGAGCAGCAGATTAGGGTAGCAGTTAAGGTGTTGCGTTACTCAGCTCGAAGATGCGGATTCGATTGTGAGCCATGGTAGCAGCTTATAATAGCACCTTCTTTTCTATTCTTTCTTTAACCCCCCCCCCTCACGTTTATAGGGTAGCAACCCCAATGCGCGTCTTCCTAACCTCGTTGTCTTTGCTTCCCTTGCTCCTCCGTCATGGCGGCCCCATTTTGATGAATCCACCTCACAAGAACACGTGGCCGTGTAAGTAGATCAGGGTGCACTCCGAAAAAGGTCATGTCATGAAACCTAATGCGACGCCCCGCCGCGGTGGTCTAGTGGCTAAGGTACTCGGCTGCTGACCCGCAGGTCGCGGGTTCGGATCCCGGCTGCGGCGGCTGCATTTCCGATGGAGGAGGAAATGTTGTAGGCCCGTGTGCTCAGATTTGGGTGCACGTTAAAGAACCCCAGGTGGTCGAAATTTCCGGAGCCCTCCACTACGGCGTCTCTCGTAATCATATGGTGGTTTTGGGACGTTAAACCCCTCATATCAATCAATCAATCGAAACCTAATGCGACGTCCCTCGCTGTACAGCCTGTCTCATAATTATTTTGAGGGTTTTGCTTGGGAACCATATAGTAAAAGTGTAAACGATGAACCATCTCAATTTAAATTCCTGCGTGCTTTTCGCTGTTTTCCCCAACGGACTACTTTACAACTTTACTTTCCTTTTTCTTTTGTTTTTTTCTTTGTTTTCTTTAAAAACTCTGAATATTCATCACTCGCGGGCGAATACACGTATACATCACGTCTATCTGTTCTATGTGCTACACACAACTTGTGTTGTGATGCCATTGCGAGAAATTCTGTTTCACGTGCGTTTTTTTTTTAATCGCCCCACTTTGCTACTTCTGTTACTAATATAAGAAACTGGTGTGTATGATGCCCAAGTCTTGTTTCTACGCCGACATCTCACATCCTGTCAATATTTAATAATTACGAAAAAGGGAGAACGTGTTCACCGGGATACGTGGCGATGCGTGACAACTAGATGACGGTTTTATCGCTGGCCACATTAAAGAACTATACAGGCACGTCGTCCGCGTCTCTTCGTCACGCGTTCACGCTTCCAAGACGCCTCCGTGGCAGCCGGGACAGCATCAGAAACGAGCAGCAACGAAGCGCCGATAAATATTTACGCCGCGTAGAGGCGCCTTTCGGAGCGCGTAATATTTTATTCATGGGAGCACATATCTCGTTTCGTAAAGGGCGAAAGCCCTTCGTCCAGAACACATGTCCGTGGTGTGGACGAAGAGGAGTGGATGTGACGCCTGTAGCGTGTTCATTGTTTTTTTAGTTTATTTGTTTGTTTCTACGGCTTCATCATTAAATCGACTGTGGGGCGCAGCCTTTCAACCGTTTCGGTTGCCGTCCACTCGTGGCAAAGATGCGCGCAGGTCACAAAAAAAACGGGGTGGGGGGTTGAAAGAGACATTAGTGTACTCCGTTAGCCTGTTCTCGCGAGATTCCCCAATAGCTCTTCGCTGGAATGCCACAGAGCCGCAGGACATTGGATGGACCTGTCCGCAGCCCGAGCGTCGTGTCAAGTGAATGTCAATAAGTAACGAGGAGCGCAGACTGGATGGAGCAACACGGCAATGTCGTTTCTCGCGGTGGTTCCTTGCCACGCACTTTTTAGTTGCGGTACTCTTTTCATTTTATCTCTTTATTTTTTCACCGCACGTACTATTCAGCGCCAATCCTCGGGTCGAGACTGACCTTTTCCGAGTGCTCGCGGCGTATCGCCTGTGGTCGGTGAATGTGTGTGTGGGAACAAGACCGATGCTCGCGAACCTACACAATCCCCAATGGTTTTATGTCACGTTCACGTTCTTTCCACGCACAATTGGCACGCACTGGGACGCTGCAAGTGCCGGCAAATCCAGCCGCGCTGCACCGCCTAGTCTCCAATGACTCTGATGTTTTTTGTACATTTATCTGCCAGAGTGCTATATAGGCTGCCGAGCGCATAGACTGAACTAAGGTTACAGAACGAAGAAAGTGTAGAGGTGTAGGGGCAGTCACGATGAGGTATACGAGGAACCTCATTCACTCCGTCTCTTTTTTTTTCTCCTCACGCGTTCACTCCTATTCTTCCTTTGGCTACTTTTACGGCCGCACTGTGTGCCGAAATTACCCTCGGGAGATGGCTTCCTCCAAACTCCTTCCGCCATGAACTGGCCTGTGGCACCTTCGAGGTCGATCAGATTGCAGAGCGCGCGCGCCTCAACAAATTGGCCTGGCACGTTATATCTAGCTGCTGTCTGGGAGAGAAGGCGCGGCTGTTCGCGGACGAGTCCTATATATACGACAATTCGGCTTTAACGGAACCCGACTTTATCTCGCCTTGCAGTTGGGAGGTCCCTGTATAGCACACTCGGAGTAAGGCGAGTTTTGCCAGCTTTCGTGTCTCCGAATCTTTCGAAAGCCCTTTTCGCGGCTGTTCGGGCGCTCTAGCGGAGAGACGCACAATCCGTTGATATACTGTCTCGGTTCCACTAGAGTAGTGCACAGTATGTGGAAGACTTTTCACTCTGCGTGGAGGGTGTGTGTGCGTGGGGAGGGGAGAAAACGTTTTGTTTTGCAAGTCAGTCAACTCACGTGATTTACGCTGCTAAATATTTGGTCAACTCGTACTGGTGAGAAATGTTTCGTTTTTACTGTAATAAACAGAAGGACGAATTAGATATCATTGACTGTCCAGCCCTGTTTTGTTTTCTTTCTCTCGTAACTTCTGGACATTCTCCGTTAACGAGCGTATTGCAATGTTCGTTAACTTCTGAAGCCGCATAGAAACATGTCCAAGCACGCGTTAAAAAACACCAGATGGTCAAAATTTTGCAGTCCACCCGTTCCTCATAATCGTATTGTAGTTTTGTAACGTGAAACACTACATGTTATTAATGATGCGGGTGTGCATGTGTTTGCACACACACAAATTCCGGCTGCACGGCTGCATTTCCGATAGAAGCTGAAACGTTGTAGGCCCGTGTGCTCAGATTTGGGTACACGTTAAAGAACCCCAGGTGGTCGAAATTTCCGGAGTCCTCCACTACGGCGTATCTCATAATCATATGGTAGTTTTGGCACGTTAAACCCCACGTATTTTTCTACTCACAAATTGAATGTTCATAATTATTGCGGCTAAAACCAAACTGATATAAAATAAAACTAAGACAACTGAACCGCCAAGCTGTATATATATATATATATATATATATATATATATATATATATATATATATTTATATATCAACTCGGTCCTGAACTTGCTGCTGCCAACTTCTACCCGCAAACTTCTTAATCTCATCTGCCCACCTCACTTTGTCTTTCCTTGACGTGCTTGCCCTCTCTTGGAACCCAGAACAGTCTGTGATACTTAATGGCCAATGGTTATCGTGCTTTCGCGCTACGAGCCCTGCCCATGTCCATTTCTTCTTCTTGGTTTCGACATTGATGTCCTCCACACCCGTTTATTCTCTTATACACTCTGCTCTTTTCTTGTTCCTTAGGGTTACATCTATCATTTTCCTTTGAACGACTCACAGTGTCGTACTGACTATACGTTTAACCCTCTTTGTAATTCTCCAGGTTTCTGTTTCGTAGGGAAGCACCAGTAAGATGCAGCTGTTATATACCTTCCTCATGAGGTATAGTGGCAATCTACCATTCATGATTTCAGAATACGTGCCGAAGTTGCTTCACTTCATTCTAAATCTTCTAGTTACTTCAATATCGTACTATCGTGGTTCGGCTCCGTGGTTAGTACCTGTTCTAAGTAAACGTACTATTTTACAATATGAAGTGCACAATGCTAGCCATCTCGAAGCGCTGTTCCCCTACGAGGTTGTTATACATTACTTTCGTTTTCTACAGAATAACGTTATGCCCTACCTTTCTGCTATATTTGTTTAATTCAGTAACCATGAATAGCAGTTCGTCCTCTTAGATCTGTACAGTAGACGGGACTACCACGACCATAATATGAGGACTAGCAGTACCCCAGATGAAATCCCACGAGTAATGACAGAAGAAGTCAGGAAAGCCTTGGAGGGAATGTGAAAAGGCAAAGCTGCTGGTCAGGACCAAATAACATCAGATCAGCTGAAAGATGGACAGATTGTGTTAGAAAACTGGCCATCCTGTTTACGAAGTGTCTCACGATGGGGAACTACCAGGATCTTGATCTAATATTAGCATCACCTTAATTAATAAGAAAGAGGACGACATAAACTGAAGAATTACAAGCCTATCAGCTTGCTCTTCGTCGTAGACAAGCTATTTATATAGGTGATTGCTAGCAGAATTAAGGCAACATTAGCATTTAATCAAACAGACGATCAAGCAGGATTTCATACAGGCTACTCAACAATCGACCACATTCATAATATCAATCAGGTGATAGATAAATGCTCAGAATACAACCAACCACTATACACAGCCTTTATATATTACGAAACGGCATTTGATTCAGCAGAGTTATCAGCAGTCATACAGACACTGCGGAATCAGGACGTCGACGAAGCATATAAACATCCTTGAAAAAATGTACAATGGATCAACTGCCACCATAGGGCTTCATAAAGAAAGGAACAGGATACCAATAAAGAAGGGTGTTATACAAGGGGGTACGATCTCCCCAATGCTATTTACCGAGTGCTTACTGGAGGTTTTTAGTGGCCTAGAATGGGAAGAGTTAGGAATAATAGTTATTGGAGAGTACCTTAGTAACCTGCGTTTGCCGCCGACATTGCATTGCTCAGTAACTCAGGGGACAAGTTGCAATTCGTATAGAAATGTATACCTATATAAAACCTCTTTATATTTGATAGAATCGAGCCATTTCAGAAATATGAATGTAAGCGAGCTTAGTGGACGCTTTTAATTCAATCCATGACCCTTCTTCGATGAGCATGTTTATAGACTATGAAAGAAATGGAGCGCAGCGGTGCCTCTGTCATTCAGCTCGCAGCCCGACTCACGCTTGGAGTACTTTGCAAAAGTGAAAATGCGGAATACGGCTGAAATGTATGACTGCATTATATGAACAAACGTTGGGCTCCTAGGAATTATCAAAATGACCGCTTCACCCTGCAATCTCCTGGAATGTGGGACATCCAGGTGCCAGCTACAGTATCCGAAGGAACTGCATTCTTCTCTCTTTTCATCTTGGTTTCTCCTCACGCTTTCTGTCGCATTACCTTAATTCTCACAACAGTTCTGAAAATAAGTTTTTACATCTAATCCTCTTCATCTAATCATCTAATCCGCCTCTGACTTCGTCGTCGCTCACGACGAAGTCAGAGTCGAAGTCAAACAAAACTTTGCGCGCGACCACTAATAAAAAATTCCGCCATATCCACGAAGTGAATTATGATGAGTGGGCGAAGCTCCGGAGGTAAACCTGGTAAACCATGAATCCTCTCGACATTTTGCCCACTCGATTTTATTACATCGCTCCCCCTAGCGTACGTCGCCGCACTAAATCGAACGATTGCCTTCAACCAATGACACGCGCCATATGTGACATCATTCCTATTTTATAAGATCTCGCGTCTTTCATCAACTACAAGTACCGCTTTCTAGTTTATAACATCTTGCATCTTTTCATCATCAGCTACAAGTACCACCATCTAGTAAACACTACAAGAACTAAACGAGAGGTGGCTACATACAGGAGACGGTACCGCCATCTAGTGAACACTGCAAGAACAAAACTAGAGGTGGTTAAATACAGGGGACGGTACCGCCATCTAGTGAACACTGCAAGAACTAAACTAGAGGTGGCTACATACAGGCTACAGGGGACGCACAGCCCACGCCCTAAGGAGCCTCGCCCCTAAAAGATCCAGCCTCTGTATCAACGCGATTTGGGAGGAGCAGCTGGGTATTCTTTTGACGCCACTCTCGAAATATTCCTGTCTCGATAAGATCTCAGGCATGAACACAACTGTTCCCCTACAGTGCAAAACAAAGGCCACAACAGCATTAAAAGCTGTACTTTCCCTTACACAAACTCTACGTTTTAACGCTATTCATTAATCTGCATAAGCCCGACAGTATCCCGTGGAAAGTCTTTTGTGACCCCCCCCCCCCCCCGATTCTTTCGACGGATTCGAACCGGGGCTCAAAAAGCTACATGCCATGCTTTCAAGCTTTCCAGACCACGGGGCAGAAGCCGCATATTACAAAACTGGAGGACGGAATGATTTTTTTTATGTATAGTTACCGAAGGAAAACAAAACAACCTATATTCGTAAAAAGCAAATGCCTCTTCTTTGGCTGCGATGTCTCTGTATCCCCGACAAAAGGCATTCTGGCTCTTACGTATATGCTCGTTTGGTGTATTCGCGTGCTTGTTTGTGGCTTTCGCGGCAGCAGCCGGATGCTATCGAGGTATACGTCGACGATGCATCAAAGTTTCTTCGCGCTTTCGAATCCTTTACGTATGTACGGGCGAGATGGCAGCAGCCTTGTTGTGCGTTCCTGGACGCTGAATCGATTTCTCGCTGCTCTGCTGGGGACAGCGTAGTGCTCTTAAAGTTGGTGGGCTCCGGCGAAAAAAAGCCGGCATCGTCTCGCGAGTCTGCAGGAGAGATATGCATGCACGGCGCGTCAACGCTGCGCATTCATCTAGAAAACCAAAACAGTTCGATGAAAAAAAGGGGGAGATGTGACTGTCTAGCTGTACGCGCCAACAGGCAAATCAAGTCGAGTGTGAGTGGGAAACTATTTATTTAAAAAAAAAAACGCCGAACGAGAGCCCGCCAGCGAAAAGATCGTATAGTTGCGCTGAATCTTTACTGGGATGGTATAGAAACGATTTCCATTCCAGCATCACCACGTGCATTTAGAAATCTGTCGTTTTTTATCATTGTTCATTTTTTTGTGCAGCGAACTTCTAACGATCAGTATATCGGCGTTAGAGGAGCAGCAGCTTTTGGCTGTATAGTGTCTACACGTGCTTTGCTCCCTTTTTTGCTATTCTTTTTCATTATTATTGAATTCATTCATTCATCTCACCATGCTTCTACTGCAAGGTTGGCGCGTCATAACTTTGACAAACTTGACCTTTTTGTTTGGTGCACGATTCTGCACCTGAAAAGTGAGATAGACCAGGTTTTCTACTTTAGGGCTTTCTCGTGCCGGGTCCGTATTGTTGCGTCATCGCGTACGCTGAACATAACTTACACAAGCAAGGTGAATCTGAAAAAAAAGATAAATAAATAAAAGGGTTCAGCGGTCGAGAACAGCAAAGTGTTCCTCGACACTTTCACGATATATGGGAGCGTGGTTTTGGGCCGGCATTCCGAAAAATAAAGCAGCTTTCTTCGAATTTAAGATGGTGAGGCCGATGTATCAATATATAAAGTAGCAAAGACTGTGGAAGAGAAAACGATTGCATTTACATCAAAAAGAATACATAGATAGACTATCATGTTGGGCACTGGAAACATCTCCCGTGTTTCTTCAAGGTCACAAAAGGCGCCATGGTGAAGTAAATGAGTGTTTTTTTACATTGCTCACGCTCCCTATTTAATTGACGACGCATTGAGACAAAAAGTGGGTAGAACACTACAGCCACATACAGCTTATCTGTAAAGCGAGAGCAAAAACCATTTCATTCATCTACGTTCATTGGTGCAGATCTGCATGCACTTGAAACATGAGTCTTTGTTCGTGTTTTTAAAAGACGTGCATAGTTTTCATCCGACGTACCCGCGCAATCTGGATCACGACCTCTCAACAGAGGTCGCTTCTGCGGTGGATACCTAAAAAATGCTCATGTCTCGCGGCCCTTAGACTCATTCAAGGGCGTTGGAGAGGCAATCGTGCTGATGCCATACCTTCATAACTGTCTCGAACACTTGTCATTGATCCTCCACTGCACACATTTTACGCCACTCTCATGATTTTATTACTTATGCTTGTTTACCCGCCTCTAGAGCTCAAAATATTAGCCTCGTTTGTAGCTACTTTACATAACCATAGCTCACAATCGTTATGCCCTGCACTCTTTGCGACAAATTAGTCGAACATCGTACACGCAGTTAGCGCTGAACGTAGTGTAACGAAGTGATAACAAAACTTGAGGAAAGGAACGTGGCATTGCCCCCTCGGAAAAAGGCATCGTCCCGATGCTTTAACAAAAAACGCAGGTACAATAATGAAGAATATAAACAATAAATACAGCAACAACAACAAAATGCAGTCCTCGGGTTTGCGCATGAAATGGCCTGAGGCACACGACATGGATGACTTCAGGTCGAGCACGGCGCCGTTGAGAGTTCGTAATGGCGTCGGGAACGACCTCGTAGTCGAGTGGGGCAAGACGTCGAACTACACTGTACGGTCTGAAGTACTGTCTCAGAAGTCTTTCACTGAGCCCACGTCGGCATATCGGCGTCCATACTCAGACCCCGGGCTGGTACTCAACGAAGCTTCGTCGAAGATTGTAACGGCGGCTGTCGGTCGCCTGCCGATTCTTGATGCGCAGGCGGGCGAGTTGACGAGCTTCTTCTGCGCGCTGAAAATAAGTGATGATGTCGAGCTTCTCTTCGTCAGCGACGTTTGGAAGTACAGCGTCGAGGGTTGTTGCCAGGCTCCTTCCATAGACCAACTTGTATGGTGTCATCTGCGTTGTGTATTGGACGACCGTATTGTAGGAAAAGGTCACGTACGGAAGGAGGACGTCCCACATCTTGTGTTCGACGGCTGTGTACATGTCCAGCATGTCGGCGATTGTCTTGTTTAGCCTCTCGGTGAGACCATTTCTATTTGGGTGGTAGGCGGTAGTTCGGCGATGGCTTGTCTGGCTACGTCTCATGATCGGTTGAGTCAAACCACCAGTAAAGGTTGTACATCTATCGGTAATGACAACCTCTGGGGCGCCATAATGAAGGACGATGCTCTCAACGAACTTGACTACCTCTTCGGCGCTACCTTTTGGCTAGGGCCTTTGTTTCGGCGTAGCAGGTGAGGTAGTCAGTAGCTACGACAATCCATTTGTTTCCCAATTTCGACGTCAGAAATGGCCCCGGTAGGTCCATCTCGAATGGTCGGGGCGGTGGTTTGATCGGCTGAAGAAAGCCTGCTGGCCTCGTCAGCGGTGTTTTGCGTCGCTGACAGTCTCGGTACGTCCTTACATAACGAGCGACGTCGGCGGTAAGGTGCGGCCAGTAGTACCTTTCTTGTCATGTGAGCGTGCGCGCAATACCAAGGTGCCTGCAGGGCCTGGATGAGTTCTGGTCGCAGAGCTGAAGGCACCACAAGAAGGTACTTGGCGCGAATTGGTGAGAAGTTCTTCTTTTGCAGAAGTTTCGCAGTGAAAATGACGTAAGTGCCCGTTTGAATACCTTCGGGACAACGGAGGTCCTGCCCTCAAGGTATTGGATTAGGGCCCTAAGTTACGGGTCAGTTCGCTGGCGTTCAGCGAAGTCGTCGGCAGTTATCGTTCCCAAGAAGCAGTCGTCATTCAGGTCATCAGGCGGTGGTGGGTCGACGGGGGCTCGCGATAGGCAGTCGGCGTAGGAGTGTGTTCTGGCAGACTTGTAAATTACGGCAATGTCGTATTCTTGAAGTCTCAGGTGCCATAGCGTAAGGCGACCTGAAGGGTCCTTAAGTTAGCTAGCCAACACAAGGCGTGGTGGTCGCTCACAACTTTTAAGGACCTGCCATAGAGGTAAGGACGAAACATTGACGTCACCCAGATGATGGTAAGGCAGTCCTTTTCTGTTGTGGAATAATTGCTTTCAGCCTTAGATAGTGACTGGCTAGCGTAACTAATAACCCTTTTCAGTCCATCAGTTTTCTGCAAAAAGATGGCGCCGAGTCCTACGCTGCTTGCGTCAGTGTGCACTTCTGTTTTGACGTTTCGTCGAAATGCACAAGTAACAGAGGCGTCTGCAAGCATCGTTTTAGTTCCCCAAATTCTTCCTCTTGTCGGGTTCCCCACTTAAAATCAACGTCAGTCCTGGTAAGGTTAGTGAGTGACTCGGCGATGCGGGCAAAGTCATTACAAAGCGCCTGTAATAGGCGCACATGCCGAGAAATTGACGCACGGTCTTTTTGTCGGCGGGCGGCGGAAATGCAGTGATGGCGGCTGTCTTCTGCGGATCGGATCTCACTCCGGACTTGCTTATCACGCGGCCCAAGAACCAAAGTTTATCGCATGCAAAGCGGCATTTTTCTGGCTTCAGGGTGAGTGCGGACGTGCTTGAAGTATAGTTTAAAGGCGCCGAAGATGTTCGTCGAAGCTTGAGGAAAACGTCGTCTGAGTAAACGAGACAAGTCTGCCACTTCAATCCTGCCAGCACTGTGTTCATATAGCGTTGAAAAGTCGCAGGTGCCGAGCGAAGACCGAAGGGCATAACCTTGAAATCGAAAAGGCCGTCTGATGTTATGAACGCCGTTTTTTCTCGGTCTCTCTCGTCGACTTCAGTTTGCCCGTAGCCAGTCTTGAGGTCCATCGACGTAAAGTACCTCATGTTGTGGAGTCGATTCAAGGCATCGTCTATTCGTGAGAGAGGATAAATATCTGTTTTTATTTTGTTGAGGCAGTGATAATCGACGCGAAACGTGGGGTTCTGTCCTTCTTTTTCATTAACACCACGGGTGACGCCCACGGACTCTTAGACGGTTGGATAATGTCGTTGAGTAGCATATCGCCGACTTGTATTTTAACGGCCTTTCGTTCTCACGTAGAAATTCTGTAAGGGCTCTGCCATAGTGGTCTGGTGTTTTGTTCTGTTATAATGCGATGTTTCGCGACGGCGGTATGGCGAATTTTCGACGACAACGACGAGCAGTCCTTGTATTGCAGGAGCAGGGCATTGTGCTGGTCTGGCTTGTGCTTCGTAAGGCTCGGGTTGACGTCGAAAGATAGGTGAGATGCTTCGTTCCACGGAGTAGGTTCTGCAGAATCGGTGAAGGCAAAATGATTGGCGACTTCTATGATTTCGTGGATGTAGCCTACCGTTGTACCTTCGTTCACGTGTTTGTACTCGTTGCTAAAATTCGTGAGCATAACTGTTGCTTTTCTTCCCCGTAGCTAAGCGATTCCTCTTGCATTACAAATATTGCGGTTGAGCAATAGGTGCTGATTTTCTTGAACGACACCTTCGAAATCTTCTGGTTTTGGGGTGCCGACGTAGTGATGACGCTTGAGCGAGGAGGGACGGTGACTTCTTCTTCCAGCACATTCAGGGCACGGCTTTCTGATGGCGTGCGTGGCGGTTGTGCTTTTTCTGTGAATAGTGTTATCGACTGTACTCTCAGGTCCAAGGCTTCACCATGGAGGTTCAGGAACTTCATTCCAAGAATAGCTGCAATACGACAAAGCTTGCGGGATAAATGCTTCTGTTAATGGTCACTTTGGCTGCGCAGATTCCCGCTGGTGTTACTAGGTGACCTCTGGCTGTACAGATTTCCGGGCATTACCAAGCGGCCCTAAATTTCTTCAACTTCTCGGTGAAAGCCCCACTGATGACGGAATAGTCGGCCCCGGTGTCGGCGAGAGCTTTTACGCTGTGGCTGTCGATAAGAATGTCGAGGTCGCTAGTTCGTCGCTTGGCGTTGCGGTTGGGTCACGGCGTTGGATCACGGCTACGATGATTTCATCCGCTGCTTCAACGTGCGTTCTGACGTCTTCTGCAAGCGGTGAACGTTCGACGTCAAGACCCTTTTTGTCTTGCGGCGGGTGTTTTCGATTTCGTGGCGGCGTCGTCGTCGTCGGCGGAGGAGGATCTTCGTTAGTTCGTCGTACAGCAACCGCACCTCCATCGGTTGCTGCCCTTAGTTTTCCGAGTAAGGGCTCGGAGATCGGCCCCGAACAGAGCCGGTGTACTGCCCGCGGTGCGGAGAGGCGTAGCGGCCTGGCGACGGCGAACGATAAGGTCGTCGGGGTGTCGACTGCGCTTCCGCGAGGTAGTCGGTGATGTCATGCGGTCGTTCACCCCGTTGTGCACGGCACGGCGCGTTGATGTAGAAGCCCCGTAGGCCCATCTGTCGGTACTGGAAACGGTGGTAGGTGTGCTCGGCCTCGCCGCAGTGGTAGCAGAGTTGGTAGTTGTCAGGTGCCCGCCAAACGTCGGTTTTCCTTGGCGTGCTACGCTGGCCCACTGGCGAACGGTGGGACGTCGGTGGTGGTGGGGGCGTCTGGCGACGGAAATGCGACGGGGCAGCGTTTTGGCGGGGGCGTGGAGGAGGGGCATGACGGTGGGCTGCAGCAGTATAGCTCATGGCTCGTGGCTCAGGCTGCGCTGGTTCGGGTGTCCGGAAAAATTGCTGGACTTCCTGGCGTACAACGACGGCGATCAGTCGACGGTATGCTTTGAGGCCGGCAACAATTTACGCAGCTCTTCCCGTACGACCACTCAGATCATTTCACGTATGTCATTGGGGCCGGGGGCGTAAACAGCTGTGCTGTCTTGCATCGATTGGTGATCGTACTGGTGGGTACGCATTTCTAAAGTCTCCTCAATCGTCGTGCCCTCTGAGACAGACTCTTGAACGGTTTTCGTTGGTTCCGCACCAGCCCAGCAAAGATGTCGTGATTTACCCCTCACATGAGTTATGGGAATTCCTTCTCCTCGGACATGTCCGGGTCAGCGTGGCGGAAGAGGCGGGTCATTTCTTCTGTGAAAATGTTGTCATATTCGATGGGTAGCTGCACCCGGGTCTCCAGCAACGTAGTGGCATTCTCTTTGTGAGCGACGTTCGTGAACGTTTGCAGGAATGCGCCGAAGAAAAGATCCCACGTTTGAAGGGCGGACTCCTGATTCTCAAATCAGGTCCTTGTCGCGTCTTCCAGATAAAAGTAGATGCATCGGAGCTTCTCCTCCGCATCCCAGTGATTGAGGGCGGCCACTCGGTCGTAGGTCTCAAGCCAGGTCTCCGGGACTTCGAACAATGACCCATAGAAAATAGGTGGTTCCTCGACTGCTGCATCACAATCTCGGGCTTTGGCGCAGCAGTCGTCATCATTGCCGCGGTCGAGGTCATGACCTTGGTTTTGTGAGCCTTTTCTTGCAGAGGCCCGTACTCCGGAGGCAAACCCTGCTGCCTGCAGCTTGTTCGGGGCTCGTGCATAGAGTCGGTGTCTTCTTCATAACGTGGGCTGAGGTCACGGCTTGTCGGGGGTGTCCGGTACATGAAGGAAGCAGCACCTCCATCAGATATCACGGGGTCGTGACGTGAACAAAGGGAGCAGACTCCAGGTCGAAGAAGGAATAGTTTATTCGGGCAGAACTTGTGGCCACGCAAAAGAAAAGTAACACACTGGCACTGATAGCGCCGAACAGAGATGTCGGCCATCGATGAACTGACAAGCCGCGAATTGTGTCGGCATTTATACCCTTGGCATAGAATATTCTAGCGTTTTCGCTAGCGGTGACGGAGCTTCTCGAACAATATGTGACGTTCCTGAAGTGAGCGTAATCTTAACAAAACGATCTACTAAAGCCTCGAAGCTTCTCGAATATCGTAGGCGCGGTTTACGCTGAACGTAGTGTAACAGGGTGATAACAAAACTTGAAAGGAACGTGGCATTATATTTTCTTGATGCCCCTTATTCATTTGCGTAAGACGAAGGACAAAACCAACTTCTTATATTGCTTTCTTTTCTTTTCAGTCGATTTTATTAGGAAGTCCTCCTTCCACAAAAGCTTTTAGGCGCCTCACGTGGTTTTGCAGTGCTGCCCCCGTGATTCGTCCACGTTCGACCAAGCACCGACGTTGTATGATAACGTCATCAAGTGAAGGTATATTGTGCGAGGTCACAGTGACGCCATGACGATGTAACCAAGACATGATTTCTCATCACAAGACTTTTTGGAATATTCATGTTTTCACCGATGGTAACTTTTCGCGATCGATGAGATATCCGAGAGTTCTGCCCCCCCCCCAAAAAAAAAACCTTTGCGTACACCATCATATTGCCAAACGTACACCACATGTTTCACGCCAACCCCTGTGTTTTATTAAAAAAAAACTTTTTATATGACAATAGCCATTTCAAGTCGCTTTTTATCCCTCTCTATATAGGTTCGCGCAGAATTCGGCGGTCTCATCACCGGAAGTTACAACCCACTGACCTATTCGAAGGTCACACACGGGCGCAGATATTGGAAGCGTAAACGATGCTATGTTTTAGAGTTCACCTTCGAAATAATTGTATTTCCCCGATTGAAGTGTCCGTTCAACCATCCGGGCACCCACACACTAGTGAAATCAAGGACATCCACTTGCTTTCGTCGCGCATCACTAACAGGTCGAAGTTGGGAATGTGAGTGACAAACGGCGACTGCATTCACATTCCTCAACGCAACGTAATTGGAGGTAACGTCTTTCATTGGAAACCATTCTCATATGAACGCCCGTGTTCCGAGGCAACAGATGACGCGGAAAGATCGTGGCAATTAACTAGCAAGTGACTTATTAATCAGGTTACGGACTGGTTATAGAACAGGACGCTGTGCGCAGTCGTCATTGTCTCTTTAGCGGAGGAAATCGTTAAGGGCATAGATCCGAAATAACTGTTGCTTGCTTGTCATGACTCGGGGCTGAAGCATTATATCCTGGTTTAGTCACAGTCATAGACTCCTTCCACCCACACTATTAAGAAGAATTGCGCGCAAGTAGGCTCATATAATCAGCGAAGTCGTGGTGTCTGCGACGAACATAGGACGTCTCACAAATGCCTCATCGGAACCTAGGAAGGGGAATTTCCCAAGGAGCTCGTTTCTTTGTTGCACACAACCAAATAAATACAAAACATAAGAAAACCAAAGAAAGCATACGGGCAATATGACGGCAGTGCAGTAATTACTACATAAATAAAAGGTAGTATAGTGGCCGTGAAGGCATATTTCATTGGCGAGGTCCAAACCCAGAACTTTAGAATGTCACGTCCGATGTTCTACCAATTTGATTGATTGATTGATTTGTTGGGTTTAACGTCCCAAAACCACTATTTGATTATGAGAGACGCAAAATGTTCTACCAATTTAGCCACGACGAAGAATGCTTCCCCCTTCTTACACTGTTGGGTATTTCTGTGCGTGTAATCTCTAGGAGTCTATATACTACTTTCCTCATTAACCATGACAATTAAAAAAGACATTTTTTCACGTTTGAAACATGTAATTTGTTAATCCATAACTGAACTTGTGTAGAGAGAGATAAAGAGAGAGGGAGAAGGAAGGAAATTCAAATGCAAAGCAGGACGGTTAACAGTGTTTTACCTGGTTTGCTACTCTATAGCAGGATAACATATAACAGTTTCGCTGCTGAAGTTTTTATGGGACTTGAAACGCATATTGTTTTTATAGCGAACTCTGTTAACTAATTCGTATAGGCGCTGCCTACGACTCCCTGAGATTACACTCACAGAAATACCCAACAGTGTAAGCAGGGGGAAGCATTCTTCGTCGCGGCTAAATTGATAGAACATCGGACGTGTCATTCTTAAGTTGTGGGTTTGAACATCGCCGAAGAAATATGTCTTTACGGCCGCATTACTTCATTTTAATTCTGTAATAAAACTTCACGGCCATCATATTGCGCCATACGCTTTCCTCGGCTTTGTTATGTTTTGGATTTATTTGGTTGCATGCAAACACAGCGTCTAAGATAGCGGGCTCGGGGCAGGTTTCAGTCCGGCCGTCCCAATCACACGGAGAGCGTTTCCAGAGGTGGGCGTGGCCCGCTCTTTTTTCTGCACCTCGGCGCTGTTTCGTATTGTCGAAAAGGGTGCCACGCTGTTAGCGAAGCTTCAATGTGGCGAGAAAAATAAATAGTTTTGTGCTTTTATATATCTTTGAACTCATTTGGGAATGTTGGGTCAAGGTGTACGAGATGCAAAGTGAATGTTTGGGCATATATATACTCAAACTTTTTTTTTTTGCTGTAAATTAGCGCCGACCATATTGCAGGACTTATACTTGCGATGCCTCTGCAAGAGATCCGCATGTGCAAAAAACTTACTGTACTTCGAAATTTGCAGGCTGTACAGTATGGAAAGCGATGGCAAAAAAATATAAACAGCCGGATCAGCAACTGAAGTCACAAAAGTTCCGCGTTCTACGCTCATGGGTTACACTCGAGTAAAAGGAATGCTTTTGTTTTCCTTTTATGGAACTAGCGCTGCTGTTTACTGTAACGCTGTTTCAAGAATCGTCCCGTCGAACCGCAGAAGCAGGATACAGGGAGGATGGTGCAGGCGGTCACGACGCGTTTATTCTCAATGTTCATAGATTGTCACCCCACTTGGCGGAATTCAGGAGCGTCCTCTCAAGGATGATCTGTAGGCAGACGCTTCCAAAGCGCCCTTGTTTGGCGGTGCCAGCCTCAGTGTTAACGGCTTAGGAAGAAACGAACACGAACCACTCTGTATGTTGTGTGCATCAGTGAATATACCGGACCGTCTGTGACACGATAAATCTGATTTGTTTTGCGAGAGGCCAAGTTTTCGGGAAAGTACGTGGCAACTCGCGCTTTCGATTATAGCCCACAGAGTACACAAATCAGTTTCGCGAGATTTTGTGCAGCCAATTTGAACAGTGAAGTATTATCGTCGAACCATTACAGTTCAAACTAGCCTTGTTTTACGTGTGTATAGCATTCGTCAGTGCTTTTGTAGTGCATGAATGCCATAACATTTATTGTACGTGGAAAGTAGCGCAGGTTCGCGATTAGTGTTTTTAAACATTAGCCTACGCTGCGCCGTTTGTTTTTCACGTTCGTTGATAGATGGCAGCATGAAAAGATTTGCTTGCAGTGTGCACGCTGCAAGCGATTCCTTTCTTGCCGGGTATCAGAGTGAAATGATCTCCGCCCCTTGAGATAAACGTGTTGAGTAATGTCGTGTGGGTGTTGTGCGTGGTGAATGATTCGTTGTTGGTGTTATCGAAGTTGTTCGGCGGAGAGGATTTCTCCGATTACTATCAGCAGTGATGTTGAAAGAAACCGTCTTGACGTCGAGGAATTTTCACTGGACGTAGATGGTTGTAAGCTCACTGAGAGTGACAGCGGCGATGAACGATCAGCTCCTAGCTCACAAGCAGAGTTTCACTTCACATCGCATCGTTCGTTAACGTTTTTTAACGCTCGTAAGTCACTTTAATTCTGTTTATTGTATAATATCCTTCCGTGAGCTCAACATAAAAAGAAACATAGTTTTTCTCGTGCATTGCATGTAGCCCAACTACACTGAATATTTCACAACGCTTTATGCCGCCAATACGCTCGAGCTCGACCAGTGAAGCGAAATGGTTAGAGCAATGAAATATGCAGTTACGACTACAGTCCACGCTAACTTCTCCTGCACTCCACTGGTGTCGTCTGAACGACGTTCTTCTTCAACAAATTTTCACAATTTTGACATTGCGTAAAGCTTACGCGTGTATTCGTTTCGATATCCTTGATTCGGACCTTCGCTTAGGGAGGACGATGACGAAGTGATTCTCTCACAGAACGCTTGTGTCCGTGTCTCAGTATTTTCAATTTGTTTTCCTGAAAATCCTGGGAGCGGCCGCTCCCTCCTTTGCGGTGATGCTTCAGGACACACCTGAGAATGTTCCAGGCGTGCAACCGTCGCGCCGGACATCGCCGTCCAGGAAGCGTAGCAACGCGTCGAGCGACACCGAGAGTGAAGCAACCGATTTGTACTCGGACGGCTTTGAGTCATCGGATGATGACTTCACGGTCGTCATGAATCGATCTACAAAACGAAGACTGCTGCGGACGGCATCGTCGGCAAGTGTTTCCACCGTTAAGACTGCACCACAGCGGTGGCCGCACACCATGCTGTTTATGCCCAAAGACCCTGCATCTAACTTGCGACTCCTCAACAGGCAAGTTCTTTCTGTGCTTCTCGAGGAAACCGCGCCGAATGAGATCAGAGACGTGAGGATCAATGCACGAAAGAATGTCCTTGCTGTAGACGTTATGCACCGTAGCGCACGGCAAAGCCTTTGGCACATAACAGAAATCGGCAACGTGAAAGTTCGGCCAATGGTCGCTACAAGTTGTAATGGCACTGTAGGCGTCATATATGATGTGGATCTTTCAATCTCAACTAATGACCTGCCAATACTAATAAAGCCAGCGACTGAAGGCACCCGCATCACGCACATTACCAGACTCGGCAACTCACGCTGCTTGACGCTTGTGTTCGAGGGAGACAGCCTTCCCTCGTATGTCAAAGTTGGCCATGTTCGCCACTCAGTGCGTCCTTACATACCGAAGCCACTGCAATGCTACAAGTGCTTCAAGATGGGACACGTAAAAGGTGTCTGTGAGAACAAAGTTGGGTGTCCGCGGTGCGCTGAGTCTCACTCAAAAGACGCCTGCAGTGCCACCATGCTACGATGTCCAAAATGCCACGGCGCTCATGAGGCCTCATCCAAAGATTGCCCGCGGGTGCGAAACGAGCACGCGGTACTCAGGCGTATGGTGCGGGACAATTCAACGCACAGGGAAGCTGCCGCTACACTACGCCGACGACGGCGTCGTGGGCGAAGACCATCACGGAAAAACGGCTCTACCAATAGAGAGATGTCATCCTCTATCAAAGAGGCTGACCCACAAACACCGAGCTCACTGAAGACGGATACTGCCAAACAGAAGAAAGGGACAGCAGTCGCACCTTCCGAACAGTGGCCCTCTCTTCCACGACGTCAACCTATTTCGGAGCTGCATCAAATGCCGCCGCCCTCGACGACCCCTCAAACCAGTGATGCGATGAATGAAGATCAAGTGATAAGCTTGCTGCAATCGCTGATGAGTACCATGCGTGTCATACTGAGTAATATGAAGACTTCGGCTGCGCAGACCACACTGCAAGTGCTGGACACCCTGAGTCCGGTGCTTGCAGCTCTAAGGTAAAACCATGGCCAGCGAGGCACCGTCGTTTCGAGCGGAAGTCAAGAATGCATCTGTCTTTCAGTGGAACGCCAGAGGACTGAAGTCGCGCATGTCTGACTTTAGACAGTTTGTATTTGTGAACCGCTTCCCCATTATCGTGATTTGTGAACCCTACCTGTGTGCTTCAATCAAGCTGTCAGGTTATGAGTGCTTTATGTCCTCCACTCACAGAGACTGCTGCAAAGTTATTGTATTCATGCGCCATGACCTCACTTACGTTCACCACAGAGTCTCGCCTGATGAAGGGAATCAGTATGTGTGCCTTACTGTGAAGAAGGATAAGGTTGCTTTTACGATTATTGGAGCTTACTTATCTCCATCAAGCCGCCTTGACTGCGAGCGCTTACGCGGTATTCTGACATCGACTCCAAGGCCATGGGTGATCACTGGCGACTTCAATGCCCACCATTTCCTATGGGGAAGCTCCAGGGACAACTCTAGAGGAAGAAAATTGGTGTCCTTAGCCTAAGAGTACGAACTCTGCGTTTGTAACGATGGAAGCCCTACATATTTACGCGGATCAGCCTATAGCAGCTGCCTGGACCTTACATTGGTTTCTCACTCACTTACCAGGAGAGTGCACTGGTTTTCGGATCTGGAAACGCGGGGCAGCGACCATATACCAACTTACCTGTGTATAGAAGGTTTCACCAGCTCCAAGTCCTCAAGAGGCCTCAAGTACACCGATTGGCCGAAATTCAAAATGTTAATGGAAGACTGCTGTACCGACGGCTCATCGTATAACCTAGAGGACTCGATATAGGATGTCCTGCAGAATACCCCGCATACACTTTTGACTAGTCACAAGCGCACCGATTTCGACATAGAGCTTGAGAAACTTCGCGCAATACGCCGTCGTGCAGAACGAAGGTACCGACGGACAAAGTGCATGGATGATTTGAGGCTGGCTAGACGCATTCAAAAGAAAATGCAGCGGCACATGGATAAACTGGCTAGGCGACGTTGGACATCCTTTTGCGAGTCATTGGATCCACGAAAGCCCCTATCACTGATATGGCGAACTGTCCGGGGTATTAGCACAACCTTGGGTCATCGACACCCGTTTACATCTCTGGCACTTCACCTTCGATGCAGAGAGATTGACGTCGCAGAATCTTTCTGTAGAAGAATTGCCGGTGATTCCAATTTCACAGTATCAAGAACGGGAACATTAGACAACCCACCGCCCTCACGTGAGCCCCGTATGGAATGCCAGTTTTCTATGGATGAGCTAGAGGCGGCACTGGCTCTGTGCAGACGTTCTTCAGCACCCGGTCCTGACGGCATTACCTATCGTGCCCTTTGTAATCTTGGAGACGAAGCTCGGAAGTCACCCTTACGCCTATACAACGACTCCTGGCAGACTGGTACGGTTCCCCAGGCATGGAAGTCAAGTCGCCTTATTCCACTTCTAAAGGCTGGTAAATCTCCTTTGGATATTGCCTCATACCATCCTATCGCACTTGCCAGTTCTGTGGGAAAAACGATGGAACGAATGATTCTAACACGAATGCAGTGGCATTTAGAGCACTACAAAATCTATCCAGTATCCATGACCGGATTCAGGCGCGGCCATTCGTCAACCGACAACGTTGTTGATCTGGTGACATATGTTCAACACCAGAAAGCCTGTAAGAGACTGTGCGCCGCCCTGTTTCTAGACGTTAAGGGGGCTTACGACAATGTCACCCATGAAGCCATCCTTAGTGCTTTGGAAACAGTAGGTCTTGGTGGCAAGATATATATGTGGGTGTACAGCTACTTACAACTGAGATCATTTTATGTGATGACAGCGAATGGCCCAACACCTGATTATTACAGCAGCCGAGGAGTTCCTCAGGGAGGTGTGCTAAGCCCTACCCTTTTCAACCTAACTCTCATTGGTATAGTCGAGCAGCTACCTAGCATTGTAGAACTTTCTGTCTATGCTGATGACATCTGCATTTGGACATCAGGTGTGACAAGGCCTCAGCTTCGCGCCCGCCTTCAGAAGGCTGCTACAACGACGTCATGCTATCTTTGTAAACAAGGCCTCGAGGTGTCCTGCGGAAAATGTGCAGTGGTAGTGTTCACGCGGAAACCAATGTCTGCTTACAGTATATCGATTAATGAAGAATACATATCGTTCAGCAGAAGCCACAGGTTCTTGGGAGTCATAATAGATAGAAACCTGTCGTGGACTCCACACGTGAACTATGTGAAGAAGCGGCTGATCGCAACATGCCAAATGTTCAAATTATTTGCAGGAAAGAATTGGGGAGTGCCCATACCATTCATGCTACAACTGTACAGAGTGCTGTTTATCGGATTCTTATGGTACAGCTTACTTGCAATATCTAACAGCGGCAAGACCAACCTGCGCGCAATTCAGAGCACTCAAGCCCAAGCACTTAAGATATGCCTTGGAGTACCCCGCAGTGCTTCAACGGCTGAAACCATTGCCATCGCTCAAGATCACTCGATAAATACGCATATTATTACCGAGACAATGCGCATGTACTTTAGGCATTATGCCAGGACCCCTTCTTACCCCCTGGTGAGCCTAGCTGCTGAAAGGCCCCGCAAGACATACGGCACTATTGTCTACAAGCATCGTTCATCGTTTGCTGAGACATACGCACCTGCATCAAAGCCACTGCTTCCTCCTTGGAGCTTGAGCCGGCCGGGAGTTCACTTAATGATTCCAGGAATGAGGAGAAAATCGGACTTACCGACACATGCCCTGAAACAACTGAGTCTATTCCTACTGGAAGAAAACTACAGTAACCACGTGTACATTTACACGGATGGCTCTACTACGCCATCTAGTTCAGGTGGAGCAGTGGTTATACCATCACAAGGGGTAACTCGGTGTTTTAAGACTTCACATGTGACGACATCAACAACGGCAGAACTCGAGACTCGGCGCAATGCACTGGAGCTCATCAATTCAGAAGAAAGACCAGGTAAATGGGCTGTGTTTTCTGACTCAAAACCGGCGTTACAGTGCCTGATATCAGTTCTCCTACGCGGATGCCACGACCAGTTGACCTACCAAACCGTGAAACTTCACCACCTTTTAATACAAAAAGGCCATGACATCGTCTTTCAGTGGTTACCTGGGCATAGTGGTATAGGCGGCAATGATTCTGCAGATCATGCTGCTCGCACGTCACATAAAGAAGCGAACAGCGTTCCGATACCGCTTTCAAGAGCGGATGCGGCGAGGCAGATTCGTCAACTGGCCCGCAGTCTCACACTGACTGAGTGGAACACACCAAGCATACGACGTACACGACTGCACGAGCTCGACCCTTCACTACAACTCCGGCCTCCACCCGGCCTACATCGACGTGCAGCTTCGCTTCTCTATCGCCTTTGGCTGGGAGTTGCTTTCACGAAAGCTTATACCACTTTAATCGGAATTACTGACAGTGCGGCGTGCGATGTTTGTGGCACCGACGAAAATATCGAGCACCTGCTGTGTCATCGTCCTCGATTTGCCTCAGATAGACAAGTACTTGCCAACGCAGTGCGGCGACTGGATGATCGGCCTCTTTCTGCGCAGGTGCTATTACAGCAATCAACACATGCCTCGACAGCCCACAAGGCTGTGAAAGCCCTGCTGTGTTTCCTGAGAAAGACAGGCTTGTGTGAACGCCTCTGGCATGCGGTAGAGTTCTACACGCTGCAGTGAAATTACTGTCAGTCTCTCCCCCACCCCCCCCTTTTTGTCCCTCTCTTCCCTCTTTCTCGTCTTTCTTGTCCCCTTCCTTAATCCCCCAGTGTAGGGTAGCCAACCGGATGTCTTTCTGGTTAACCTCCCTGCCTTCTCCCTTTTTGTTGCTTCTTCCTCCTCCTCCTTGTTTTGATCACGCTGATCGAACCTGCAACATCTGAGTGCATCGAATTGCGCACTGTTGGAGTCTGATCATGGTTGTGACACAAGCGCTACTTAATGGGAAGTTATAGGGTTGTGTTTCGTTGGAGAAGCAAGTGCATGACGCTTACAGCGCAAGTAATGACGACGGCGTAATATGTTTGAAAACCGTCGCTACGGCAAACATTCGGTCCTGTGAAGCCACAGCGCGCTACTCGCTATAGTAGCCTACTACTGCAGCGAATTTGCTAGGCAGGCTCGGCACAAATTAAATCGGAGTGGCGATCAGTTCATACGTGAATTCTAGTTCACGCAGTTTTCTGTAGGACACACAGGATTACGCAAAGTATCGTTGATAGACGGACGATCAGCTGACACCACCACCCTTCGCACAGCGGCAAGAAATGAGATAGCGAACATTCAGCCGTTCCTATAGTTTGGGAAAGTACTTTGGTCTGACATACATTTATTTGACGATCACGAGTTCATCCGGTGAAAGCGGCACGGGGATTACTTCCGTGCGTCCTATATTTTCCTATGCGAGTTCATGGGTTGATCATCTCTCCGAAGCCATCTAGGATCGCACGGCGCGCCACCTATAGGCCGTAGGCATTGCGAATACTATGTGAAGACTGAACGTCGCTGGTTCTGCAACGACCACGGGCTGGTTACAGGCAGGTGTTGGTCACTTATGGTCGCTCATTCGCAGAGTGAATTTTATGGTGTTCAGTGGATACGTTGGCCAAAGCAAGATCTACCATCGAAATGTTTTGCATGTTCAACAAGTACGCAAACTATTTCAGAGTTTGATGTACCTGGTATAAAACACTGCGGTATTACATAGCAGTGACAATTCGCTCTTTTTTAACTGTGCTTTGTTTTACCACCTCGAAAATATCAGTATGCGATATATAGTACAATTATTTGTCAGGATGGGAGAGCAATACCATTCAACGACAGCCATTAGTTCAGTTTTCTTCCATACAAGTCTCCAGAGAAAAAGAGGAATACTAGAATGCCTCTATATTTCTCAAAACAACGTATTTAGTACGGATAAAAAACAGACCATAATGATAAAAAAACGTAATAGTGCCAATGACAAAGTGATACCTGCTTAAAAGTATGTGTAAGAAAAATGCAGCAGTTGCCACGCTTTTCTTCGCAAATGAGACCAAAATAAATGCAGTAACAAAAACATACTTTCCTTCAGTTCAGCCAGAAGATCCTGGAAATAATTTTTGCTCGTAGGTGGGAAAGAAAAAACCATGCACACGCTGGAATCTGGTGCGCTCCTATGTAGGCCATGGTATCAGCCGCCGTCAAAAACTCCACTCAATGCGCCCTCTCGCGATAGTCGGGCGCGCGAGGTGGTACTCGCTGGTTTTGCCGGGAAGCGTGGCAATTAGGATGGCCGAGCTCCTCGGAAAATTCGCCTTTCAAGGTTTCGTTCAGGCATTTGTAAAACATCTTATATAAGTTCGTCGCAGACACCACGACTGTAATGATTATATGAGCCTACTTGTGCGTGATACTTCCTAATCCTGCTGGTGGAAGGCCATTGAAGAAACCTGTGAATAACCAGGCTGTGGAAGGCCTGTGAACGCCTGTGAATAAACCAGGCTACAATGCTTCAGCCCTGAACCATGACGAGCAAGCAACAGTTATCTCGGATCTATCCCCTGTAACTATTTCCTCCGGTAAAGCGGCAATAACTGCGCACAGCCTGCTGTTTTAGAGCCAGTCAGTAACTTCATTAATGAGTCACTTGCTATATTGCCACGTTCTTTCCGCGACATCTGTTGCCTCAGAACACAGGCGTACATAGAAGGGCTTCCAACGAGAAACGTTATGGCCAATTGCGTTTCGTTAAAGAATGCGGATGCAATAGTCGTTTGTCGCTCACATTCCCCACTTCGATCAGTTCGGGATGCGGGAAGGGAACAACTGGATGTCCTTGTTTTTGCCAGTGTGTTGGTGCCCGGAAGGTTGTACGGACACTTCGATCGAGAAAACCCAGTCATTTCTAAGATGAACTCTAAAACATGGCTTCCTTTAGGTTTCCAACATCTGCGCCCGTGTGTGACCTGCTCCGCCGCGGTGGTCTAGTGGATAAGATACATGGTTGCTGAGCCGCAGGTCGGGGGATCGAATCCCTGCTGTGGTGGCTACATTTTCGGTGGAGGCGAAAATGCTGTAGGCTCGTGTGCTCAGATTTGGATGCACGTTAAAGAACCCCAGATAGTCTAAATCTTCGGGGCCCTCCACTACGGCGTCTCTCATAATCAATGGTGGTTTTCGGACGTTAAACCCCACATATCAATCAATCAATCAATCAATCAATCAATCAATCAATCAATCAATCAATCAATCAATCAATCAATCGATCAATCAATCAATCAATCAATCAATCAATCAATCAACCGTGTTTGACCTGCGAATAGGTCGGTGGGTTGTAACTTCCGGGGATGCCATAGCCGTCCTATCGAATGGCCTTTTTCGTTCTTCAACGCCACCACGCTCTTCTGCCTCCGTATGGTGAGAACACGCGGTGGGTGAAAAAACGATGTTAAATTTAGTTCCGTCTCTATGTGGCCCGCCTGTGTACGAAGCGATTTTCAAGGGCAGCGTGGTGGGGAAAATGCGCCTCGTTTCGCGCATAAATCTTCAGGGGACCGTCAGACGCAGTAGGCAGACAGCGCGAAGCAGAAGAGGAACAAGCGAAACACGAGAACAGGAATAACGCCGCAGGAATGGGACAGACGTGCGAAGGTCAAGAGGAGCGTTATTTATACGCGAGTGGAGCGGCACACGCTTCCGTGTTTCCGAACGGATCGCAGCTGACTTATCTCTCGCGTTTTTGATATATGTGCCGCGCCGCAGCTATAGGCCCCTTCATCCTCTTCGGCCCGGCTTGCTTCGCCCGTACACGCCGCGGCCTGCCTGTCCGCTTGGGCATCCGAGATATATAGCCGCTATATACGGGACACGGGACGCGCCTTTTCTCGCACCAGCAGAGCTGGGGTAGGGGGAATCTCTCGCGCGTTTCTTTCGTTCCGCGCCTTTTCGCCGCGCCGCGTGCGTCAAGTATTACTCATAACCTTGTGCCACACACGCGCCAAACTTCCAAGCCATACCGCGCCGCATCATCTGTGCACCACCTTTCAGCACTCCCGTTTCTGCGTGGCGCGCATGTATAAACAGTACGTGCGCCCGGAGCGATGGAATGAGTGAGGAGCGTTCAAAGGCGCTCGTACTAAATTGGCTCGACGCGCCCCCTTCGCACCGAGAACGAGGAAGGAAGCGACGGACACTTGTTCCGAGACATACGCACTCCTTCCAAGACAAAGGCGTGGCAGTCACACTTGAGTACACCCGCATGTACGTAGCCGCTAAACGAGGAGGCAGTGAGTGGCGCGTGTATGGAACCCACAATCCTGCGCCCATAAATATAACTCAGTTTTCGCGCTTGCTCGATGAAACGTATCAGTTCTGGTGTGGAAGAGCCATACTAGATAAACAGAAAAGCAAGGAAAGGCATGAATATTAAGGGGACGCATGTTCGATTTGCTACCCTTCACCAGGCAATTTAAACAATGAGGGTGTGAAATAACAAAGGGAGAGAAAGAGCAGTAATCCCACGCACGCTTGAGGATAGCCCTTGTGTACACGTTTTCGACTTTAAGGGCACAATAGCAACTCCGCCGTTGCGTCTTTCTGCGCCATCGATGCGGAGGACAATGCTTTGCGAGAGTTATTCCAAAACAGCCTCTATCCTAGCTAGTTTAATGCTACAGTGGTCTACAAGTCTATATGTAAACTGCTTTGTGAATGGGCCTTCAGGTGTCTACAAGCTGCATTTCACCGGTTTTCGCCTTCGGAGACGCCCAGCTGTTAGGCTTGAATCCATGATAGATAGATAGATAGATAGATAGATAGATAGATAGATAGATAGATAGATAGATAGATAGATTCATTCATTCACCGGCTGGTAACGCGGTGGCGTGTGATGTCCTTAACAAACACAAATACACCGCACATGCTGAGTTGTTTCTTCAGTCCCGCAGGAGCTTCATTTAGGTATGTAGGCCATTCCAGAGAAGAACAAGTAAGCGCAAGTGAATGCCACTCCCATCCAGACGTGCCAAAATAGCGAAATTGGAATTGCTTGCAGCTGCAACTGTGAAGAAGATTCGTTGTGTCTCGACAAATTCCGAAGACTATAAAAAAAGACCAATACGTTAATGTCAGAGCCAGGGAAAAAAAGTATTTCAGTGCCATTTGTCCATGGCGGGATCAGAACCACTTGGAGCTGCTTCATCTTCTCTGCGCAGCGTAGCGAGTACACTCTGTTGGGACTCCGGGTCCTGCCG
The DNA here is from genome assembly GCA_013436015.1 of Rhipicephalus annulatus. Classification (NCBI taxonomy): domain Eukaryota; kingdom Metazoa; phylum Arthropoda; class Arachnida; order Ixodida; family Ixodidae; genus Rhipicephalus; species Rhipicephalus annulatus. The sequence goes on from WOVY01011915.1 coordinate 403,797, forward strand.
GTCTCGTTTTCGGTAGCTGGCCCCGTCGCAGGATCCATCGTCCAACAATTCAGCGAGGAGAAGCGCCCGAACGAACAACAGAGATTTATTTACATGTGGAGAAGTGGTCAACTGACCCAAAGAGAGAAGAGTGCGTGTGATACAAAACGTCTTCGGCATTTTATAGCGCCGCGCCGTTGACACTGGGCGCCCCGTCCGCATCGTCAGCCAATACGGTGCCTCCGGCACCTCGGCCACGAGAGAGGGGGAAACACACCTCACAACACATGGAGTGGCCCAACCTAACACGAGGTCCATATATGGTCACGGCGCCCTAAAATGTTACCAAACATGGTCACGAACGCACAGCAGACCCCGGAGCTCTCCCGGCGAGGAGGAACCCGAATGGGGAGGTGGGGGTGGCCGCCACCGTCGGTCAAGAACCGGTTCTCCTCCAAACTCTTCCAGCTTGGCTCCCCAGGGCCGGTCGTAACAGTCTCTCGCGCGCGGGGGGGGGGGGGGTGAAGATCTCGATGGGCTGAGGTTTGCAGCCACTGTCCGGAGAGATCAGCGCCGACACTCGGTTTGGTGACGACCGTCTTTGATGAAGTAGAGGGCAACACCTGCTTCATTGAGGGCTCAACAGACATCACATACGCACATGAAAACACAACTACTCAGCCGGTGAGCGCCGGACAATTCCGCCAAACTCCACCAGGCAATTTTTTCCCTTTAACTGATAATAAAGGAAATACACAATTTATTCAAAATGTTACTCACACTTTAAGGTGACACAAAACAACAACACTGGAAGCACACCGAACCCGAAACCCTGGATAGCCGTGTCTTCAACGTTTTCAAACAAGTACACCTAAAAGAGTAAAAAAACAATCACTAGCTCTTGTCTAGGTCAGGAAAAAAAATGCCAGTGTTCTCGAGACATCCTCTCGCGTCAGGGGCATCGACTTAAGCCATCAGCGTTGCCATGGAGTACACCCTTTTTGTAGCGTATTTCAAACGTATATTGTTGCAAAACGAGGCTCCACGCAGCAGGCGGCCGTTCTTAGAGGACATGGTCTGTAGCCAGGTGAGAGGACAGTGGTCCACTTCCACAATGAACTTGCTTCCGGCAATATAACAAGCCAGTTTCTGGACTGCCCAAACCAAGCACGCATATTCCTTTTCGCTAGCGCTGTAAACCTGCTCGCGAAGGGTGAGTTTCCGGCTAACATATAGGACGGGATGCTCTTGATCCCCCTCATCCCTTTGACTAAGAACTGCCCCCATGCCTCTATCACTAGCGTCGCATTGGACTATGAAAGGCCTCGAGTAGTCCGGTGAACTAAGCAAAGGTTGGCTCGACAAGGCCGCTTTCAAAACGCGGAAAGCCTTTACTTTCTCCTCATCCCAGTCGACCATTTGGGGCTCGGTCTTGCGCAACGCGTCAGTAAGAGTGCTGGCAATGTCGGAATATCTAGGGATGTACTTACGATAGTAACCAGCTATTCCAAGAAAAGCCCGAATATCGGTTTTCGTTCGGGGCTGGGGAAAGTCTCGGATAGCTGCCACTTTCATTTCAGAGGGACGGCGATGCCCTCGACCGATAACATGCCCGAGATAGAGTACCTCTGCTTGTGCTAGCTGACACTTGGGCGCCTTTACCGTTAAACCTGCTTCGCGTAGGCGTGTCAGTACTGCTCTCAAATGCGCCAAGTGTTCTGGCCAGGACGAGGAAAACATGGCGACGTCGTCCAAGTAAGGCAATGCGAAGTCCTCTTGACCACGCAATACCTTATCCATTAAGTTGGAAAAACAGTAAGGCGCGTTCTTTAGGCCGAAACTCAACACTTTAGAGCGGAATGTCCCCAATGGTGAAATAAATGCAGCATACCGGCTCGCCCTCTCGGTGAGCGGCATCTGCCAGTAACCTCTCACTAGGTCTAGCGTTGAGATAAATTGCGCGCTGCTTACCCTCTCGACGCGTTCCTCAATGTGGGGAATTGGGTATGTCTGATCCTTGGTGATGAGGTTTAACTTACGATAGTCTACGCAAGGACGCGGATCTTTGCCGGGTACCTCCACGAGAATTAACGGGGAAGTGTAATCACTTTCACACGGCTCAATCACACCCAATTCCAGCATCCTGTTAACCTCTGCTTTTATTAGCTCAAGCCGGCGAGGTGACACCCGATACGTCTTAGATCTTACCGGTTCCGACGAGGTAAGCTCTATGTCATGAGTGAGGACGGATGTCCGGCCTGGCTCGCTTACAAATCTGTCCTGAAACTCGGTCAAAAGACCACGCAATTCCTGCTTCTGCTTCGTTGTTAGTTGTGACTTTGATACTAAATCCTCAACTCTTTTCTCGATCGGGACTTCGTCCGATTCGGGAGCTAATTCAGGGATTTCTGCCGGAACCTCTTCCGGAACATTTAAAGTCATGTTCACGATGGCTTCCCTCTCTTTGTAGGGTTTGAGTAAGTTGCTTTGATACACCTGGTGTGCCTTACGACTTCCTGGTAATTTTACCACATAGTTGGTGTCAGACAATTTTCGAGTAATTTCGGCCGGGCCGACCCATTGCACTTCAAGCTTATTCTTTTGGGAGCGCCTCAACAACATGACCCTGTCTCCTACAGCAAAGTGTCGTGCTTTAGCGGTCCGATCGTAGTAAAGCTTAGCCTTCTGCTGTGCTTTGGTCATCGCACTCTCGGTCAGTTCTTGGGCTGTTAGACGATTCAATAAGGTTAGGACATATTCCACTACTACAGGATCATCACCCTGACCTTCCCACGACTCTCTCAGCATACAAAGAGGAGACCGCAGTCTGCGGCCGTAAACAAGTTCCGCTGGCGTAAACCCTGTTGTCTCATGTGGTGCAGTTCTTAGTGCAAACATCGTTGCAGGTAAGCACATTTCCCAGTCAGTTTTTCGTTCAAAACATAAGGCTCTTAACACTCGCTTCATCACGGAGTGAAGCTTTTCTATCGAGTTCGACTGCGGATGGTACACTGAACTATGCAATAATTTCACGCCACACCGCTCTAGAAAGGTTGTCGTTAAGGCACTCGTGAAAATGGTGCCCTGGTCTGATTGTATCTCGGCAGGAAAGCCTACCCGGGCAAACACGGACAGAAGTGCGTTCAGTACTTCGACGGAACTTAGCTCTTTTAGCGGGACCGCCTCTGGAAATCTAGTAGCTGGGCAGATTAAGGTCAGGATGTGACGGTAGCATGAAGTTGTCTTGGGCAAAGGACCTACTGTGTAAATTACCAACCGACGAAAGGGCTCAGTGATTACGGCTACCAGCTTCATTGGAAATTTCGCCTTATCTCCCGGCTTACCCACTCGCTGACACACATCGCAAAATTTTACAAACCTCTCTACATCTTTAAAGCATCCAGGCCAGTAGTATTCCTTTAAAAGACGATTTTTCGTCTTCTTTACGCCTAAGTGGCCTGACCATGATTCTCCATGCACCAAACTAAGCAAATCCTGACGATACGCCTGAGGTACGACTACCTGGTCAAACTCTACTCCTCGCCTATCTAGATATTTTCGATAGAGTATGCCGCTCCTCTCTTGGAATCTCACATTTCGTTTGGCGATTCCCTCTTTCGAACTGTCCTGGAATTGCTTAAGCGTCGGGTCCCCCTTTTGCTCGGTTATTAATGAAGCGGGACTCACCTGCAGCAGCCGACTGAAATTATCTGAAGTTGGCATGACACACAACTCTTTTGTATTTCCTAGTACCTGGGATGTGTCACCCTCTGTGCTATCCTCTGTACTACCAGGAATCGGCTTGGGAGCAACGGCATTTTCTATTTGCTCGGTCAACGAGGCGTAATTGACCCCTTCCAATTCGGGAGGAGGTTCATCGTCGCCTTTAGGAATGGTTGCTTCCGCGACTACGGCTTCTGCAGCCTGTTCTCGCACAAGTCGATTTGTTACCGTGGTGTCCAACTCGCAACCAGGCCCGTTGTCGATTTGAGGCTTGTTTGCCTCAGTGAATGTTGCTCTTGCAGCCAGCGCACGTGCCTTCGATCTAGTTAGTGCCTGCACTATGCCTTCTCCCAACGTTAGACCTTTCTCCTTCAGCATTTGATCTGACTTATTTGAAAATAAGTAAGGATACTGAGGGGGTAGATATGGCGATACCGCGGCTTCCGTTTCCAACGTTCCAAATGCGCCTTTAAGGACAACTTTAGCTACGGGAAGGCACTGACTGTTTGCTTCTACAGCTTGTCTAATCCAGGCACAGTCTCCTGAATACTGTCCGGACTGAACAAAGGACGGATGAACTACGTCCATAGTGGCTGCGGAGTCTCTAAGAACCCGACACTGCTTGCCGTTCACGGTAAGGTCGTACATATAGGGCTCTAACAACTTCATGTTCTCGTCGGCTTCATTTATAGATAGAAAGGCCACCTTTTCTTTCGGGCAGTGTTTCGCGAAGTGCCCTGTTTCGTGACAATTGAAACAAGCAGCCGGTTTTCTCGCCTCAAATTTCCTTTTGCTTGCCTCTGCCGACGCCCCATGGTTAGATGAATTGTTTTCCTCACCCTTTTGTGCGAGACTTGTCGGTTGTTTTCTAAACGGCGCCTTATTCGGTAGTAGGAATTTTTCCCTTTTAGGCTCGCTGTTTGCCCCGAGGGCGCGGCGCGTAACGCATTCTTCAGCGAGCTCTGCGGCTTTCGTTACTGTGTTCACGTCCGGTCTATCCTGCACCCAGAAGCTCACCTTTTCTGGTAACCTTTGATAGAATTGTTCCAGACCGATACACTCGAGCACCTTGTCATGATTCCCATACGCCTTTGCCTCTTTGAGCCACTCCCCCATGTTGGCCATTAACTTGTAAGCAAACTCCGGGTATGAATCATTGTTCTCTTTTACGGCGTTGCGAATTTTTTGTCTGAAACCTTCCGCTGACAACCTGTATTTCTTGAGAAGGCTCGACTTTACCTCACTGTACTCGTCAGCCTCCTCTTTCGTGAGGCGCGCGATTACTTCTGAGGCCTCCCCCGGAAGTAGGGACAACAAGCGTTGAGGCCACGTATCCTGGCTGAAACCCTGCCTTTCACAAGTTCTCTCAAAGTTGACGAGAAACAGCCCAATGTCCTCCCCTAGATTGTACGATCTCATTAGGTCCGTCATTTTGAACCTGACCCGCTCTGCAGTACCGGATGCCTCGCTGCCTCCTGTTCTACTATTATGGCTAATCTCTAGCTCGAGGCGCTTCATTTCAAGCTCGTGCTTTCGCATCTTATCTGCCTCGGCTTCTGCCGCTTTCCTTTCGGCCTCGGCCGCGGCCGCCTTTCTTTCGGCCTCTGCCGCTTGCCTCTCCTGAATCCCCTCGACACATTCTGACAGCTCGTCATCCTCCGCCCCCAATGCGAGAATCGCCTCTATCAGCTCTGGCTTTCTTTGAGAGTCCGACACCTCCAGATTCAACTCCCTTGCAAGAAGCAACAACATGGACTTTCGCAGGGATTTCAGATTCATGGCTGCCTCCAGTACCGCTGTCTCTGTTCCACAAAGATTCCTGTCCTGCAACTAATTAACCTTGACGGCAACGACAGCTCTAGATACCTGCCTTGCCTCAAGTTTTCCGTTAACTTAGTCTACAAATAAAGCTTCAAAAGCTCTTACACGGAATCCTGCCCTGTCACTGTTAACCTTGACGCCACTGACAGAAAGAGCTTAACCAAGCTATCACACAATTTCTGCCTGACGTAAGTTACCTGTTAACCCAATGACCAAGACAGCCCCTCTCTACCAGCTTTTACTTAACACATAGAGTAAATGCCTGGTAAAATTTAACAGAGAAAGCCGGCACTCACCCAGTTCGCAGTCATGTCTCCGGCGTCGTGCCTCTCAGAAGTGCCATTCGATTCCCTCTGGAAGTCGATGAGCTCGTGTCCTCCTTCTCCTGTCGTCCCGTTGTTGAACTTCGGGCTCACTCCGTCCAGTGGTCGCTTTCGGGGTTATCGGCATCCCGCCGCTGCCATCCAGTTGTTGGGACTCCGGGTCCTGCCGGTCTCGTTTTCGGTAGCTGGCCCCGTCGCAGGATCCATCGTCCAACAATTCAGCGAGGAGAAGCGCCCGAACGAACAACAGAGATTTATTTACATGTGGAGAAGTGGTCAACTGACCCAAAGAGAGAAGAGTGCGTGTGATACAAAACGTCTTCGGCATTTTATAGCGCCGCGCCGTTGACACTGGGCGCCCCGTCCGCATCGTCAGCCAATACGGTGCCTCCGGCACCTCGGCCACGAGAGAGGGGGAAACACACCTCACAACACATGGAGTGGCCCAACCTAACACGAGGTCCATATATGGTCACGGCGCCCTAAAATGTTACCAAACATGGTCACGAACGCACAGCAGACCCCGGAGCTCTCCCGGCGAGGAGGAACCCGAATGGGGAGGTGGGGGTGGCCGCCACCGTCGGTCAAGAACCGGTTCTCCCCCAAACTCTTCCTGCTTGGCTCCCCAGGGCCGGTCGTAACAACTCGCAGCAGATATGCTGCACAGTCTCCTCGGTACAGCCGGGGACGCAAAGAGCGTTTGTCTGGCATTCTTACACAAACAAAAATCACTTTCTGAAAGCCACTCTTGGCCGTAAGTGGCATATATATCAGAGTGGCCTTTTTTCGGCGTAGTAAAGTTCTTATTTGAAGTCGTAGCAGCGCGTTCAGGTGGTGCCGCCGATAGTTTTGGCGACTTGATGCATTCAGTGTTGAGTGCGAAATATCTGATTCTTCAAAACATGGCAACAGCAAATGATCTTGAGAGAGGTGTAGCCTCTCTTTGCCTTATTAAAAAGCTCACCGAGGAGCGTTTTCGGCGTGTTCGTTGCCAATGACACCACAATGACTAGAAAAAAAATTGGTGTCCCTTGGTGCCCCTTCTCAAATGGCAGATCAATGAATTGTCTGATCTCGACTTTCGGCTGTTCTTACGGTCCATGCTGCAGGACTGGCAGCAGAGATTCTAGGGCTGCTTAGGTGTCACTGAAAATTGACCATCGCTGCAGTTGTATGCGATTGACAGAAAGAAACACAGCCCGAAGAGCTGCAAGATCCGCCGCCGTCGATGCTGCTGGGTGCTCTTTCTTAAAGCTAAGAGCTACACTTCTAGGTGGGACAACCACTGCTCTAGGCGTAGTTCATCAGTTGGTTGTTGAGCCATCGGTAGAAATATCTGTACGTGGTTGGTGTACTTTTCGTGCAGTAGGAGCAGAAATGGCTCTTTCAGGACATGCGAAAACTATGAGGCATGCCACAACTTGAATAGCTGTGGAAATTTCGGCCATCTGGTGTTCTTTACCGGGAAGGGACATCGCATGGTATGGCAGTCTCTACCAATTTGCCTCACAAGTTAAAAACTACCGGTGGTCAAAGTTAATCCTGAGTGCCCCGCAACGGTGCGTATCATGATGATATACTTGTCTTGATGATAAAGATTGCTATGTGGGGTTTAACCTCCGAAAACCACCATATGATTATGACAGACGCGCCGTAGTGGAGGGCTCCATAAGTTTCGACCACCTAGGGTTCTTGAACGTCCACTGAAATTTGAACACACGGGCCTACAGCATTTTCGTCTCTACCGAAAATGCAGCGGCCGCAGTCGAGATTTGATTCCGTGACCTGCGACTAAGCATCCGAGTACCTTAGCCACTAGACCATTATGGTGGGGCTATCCCTGTTTGGGCTCGTTAAACTCCAGAAGTCATAACGTTTTATGCATAGACTTCGCCACATCATCGGCGAAGTAAGAGTACTTCATGGAAGCCAACAAAACATTTTGTGTTTTTTACGAGATCTTGACGGTGATAAATAACTGTCTTCTTTATACCTATTGTTGAGGAGGCTTGTAGTTTAAATCAAGTGGCACACTCTGAAGGGGCCACATTTCAGTCATGAAACGAAATATCGTGGCGTCTTCTAAGATGCAGTACAAGTAAGCTTTTGCAAATTGGCTGTGGGGCACAGAAATTTTAGTGCCTTCTCGGCGAAGATCGGTCGTTTACCATTACTTGTCATGAGTTGTGGAGCAGAATCACACGATAATGTTTGCTAAGATAACATAACAGAAGCGTTTACTTTGTTTCTTGGTTATGACATGGAGCAGTTCATGGCAACGTACGGCACGTCAATTAACATGCAGTTAGCACTTGTTCAAAAAGGCGGGATGAAAGTGGACGAAGTGAATAGCAGAGAGTAATCATGATGAAATCGAAGGGTGTATGAGAATAAATATGTTGAAGCTGAAGAGCACCGAGACAACAGACAGCTAGTGAGAAAGACTTGTGGCGGTCTCGAATTGGCGAGCGCCATCACGCTTTTGGTGGGAACGGACACAGCAGACGCGTTCGGTACAAACCAAACAACAACACACATTTATTTAACTAATTTAGAACGACGATATCGTCCGCCGCATTACTCTAACACAAATCATGATCAACACGCTAAGACATCCTTACATATTATTACGTTACACTCCAAAACAAACACAATAACACACCCAAGCGGCGTCGCCAACGCTTTATTTACCACAAGGGCCCCCGACGCGCAGCCCGCGGTGCCACGCACCGGGGACCTGCGCTAGATACAACCGTTTCGCGGCAACCGCCAAGCGCAGAACAGACCAGCTTATTTCTCGCTCGCCGCTACCAAGGCTTGTCGCCGCCGGTGCTATATCATGATGATGATAGTGGTGATGGATGGATGGATGGATGGATGGATGGATGGATGGATGGATATGGCTGTACCCTTTAGATCGGGCGGTGGCTAGCGCCACCAAGCCGTAATACTTAATGAATCAAAAACTAGATATATTTTTTTTCTTTAAAAAGCGAGTTTGAGGATTCGTACTTTGCAGTGAAGAGTTTAATTTTCACTCGTGTCTTGACTTTAGTCACCAATCAGATAACCTCCTTCTAGTTAAGTCTACCCGCTTAAAGCCTATTTTGCCCTCCCGGTCCCTAAACCCCAGTGCTTTGAAAAACACTGTGCCATCATCCTGAACTATAGGGTGAAGCCCTTTACAGAACATTATCAAGTGTTCAGCAGTTTCTTCTTCCTCTCCACACGCACTGCATACTGTGTCTACCCCTTCGTATTTGGCCCGATATGTCTTGGTTCGCAGTACTCCCGTCCTGGCCTCAAACAGTAGAGAACTACCCCGAGTATTATCATAAATCCTTTCCTTGGCAATTTCCTGCTTAAATGTTCGATAGATCTCTAGTGCGGACTTCTTAGTCCGCACTAGTGATCAACGCTCGCGAACACGCCACCTACCACCCTGTAGTTGTAACCCCAAATGCGGCTTTTGGGCGAGACACGTGCTCCACGCAGTGCAAACCACTTTACAGGGGGTGTCAGCGCCCCCACAGACTCCTGGCTCGCTTGGCTTCAACCAGTGACGTGGACTTGACGTGAGATATTGCGGTCCTTCCGGTTACAATCATTGCTTAATATGCTACCGTCTTTGCCTTACGACGTCAAGGTTCACATAAACAAGTACTTTTGTTGTCTCTAACGCGTATGACAAACTCACCAGGTTGTGCCGTCGGCAACCACTTCTATTAGGGGTGGTATTCAAATTTCATCTAAGAAAAGAAATAATTTCTTGTTTCTTTGATAGCAGTATTTTGTTTGGACAACATGTTCGGATGACACTGTCACGTTTATGAGAATTTATCGCTTTGGCGACATAAACTACCTCATGACACGAACTACCTACCTGGAATCACATTTGCATATCCTTGATCAATGAACTCAAAGGTTTTGGATGACATGAAAAAGCCTGTCAGGCTGTGGTTACTTCAACTTTCCGTAATGTGCAAACAAGCGCGAAACGTGAGGGATGGCTGCACTGAATACCTTGGTTATAGTGAAAAACGGCAAAGATGGTTGAAAGTTTTAATGCTTTGCTAGGATGAGGCTGTACTTGGCTTTATCTCTTTCGTCCTGATCTCTAATTAGGCCGCTTGAAGATTTCACGAAAGTTGCTTCTTAAGCATTGAATGCCGCTGAGAAATTCTTTCGTTCATTTGAGAGCATTACAGTCTCTCAGCATGGGAAACAACGCTTACCTTTACCTGTGCTCAAATTATATTTGCTTCGCCTGCGTTTTTTTTTCCTTTGCCAAATCACTGCATTCTTCTTTATATCAGGAAAGTTGTGTGTGGTTAGAATGAATTTCACATAAAAAAGCCTCGTAGAACAAGAATTTCCGCTGAACCGATAAATCCGGCTAATCTAACGTTCTTGCGGCGGAAAAATGGACTCGGAGTAAAAGCAAACATACGGGTGTAATTTTTTTTCGCCGACATGGCAGAATGGCGTGAAGAGCTTTACCTCAAAAACAAAGACATTGCGTAAAAGGCGAACGTCATACTATTTCTGTGCTTTCGAGACAACAAGGTTCGTTATATACAACAGGATTTTGAGGCTATCGTTGGCCGCCGTTGATAAGGTAATATGTGTCATGCCTGCTCAAGAGAAACACTAAGATTTTTCATTTTATATCTCTTAATTTGCTCAAACAAAGAAAGCAGGTAAGAGAGGAAAGGCAGGCACGTTAACCAGTTTGGTATAACGAATAGTCAATATTGATAATAAAAATATTAACTACTGCCATATAGTATACCATACCTCCCGTATAGTCACAGCTTCACTCGCTTCTTTCTTCGCAGTCGTAGCACGGCTCTAAATTTTTAGGGCCTCTCTCTCCACTGGCCAAGTTGCATAAGTATCTTTCCACTCCAACACGCAGGGTAGCAAAATGAGTGCAACATTAACTGTACTTCTTTTCCTTTGCCTTTCACTCTCTCTGTCCCTCTGGAGTCAGCATATTCGATAGCTGTCCAATTATATCGACAGCAAAATGGGCGTATACACTGGGCTTGAAGCCCAACATTTAGCATCTCGAACACTGGTATTCAAGCAGCATTTATTTTATTTTTCATCTATACCCTCGTGTTTAGCGTGTATAGAAAACATGGCGCTGGCCGTCACGACAGTAAACGAAGTCACTGTGAGTGTGCTAGGATCAAGGACAAGTGGTTGTTTTAAGCGAACCGTGACTTAACTGAGTCACAACTTTCTGTATCAGAGGTCAGACACTTTATGAGGCAGAGGACCAAATTGGACAGGAAGGGGGGAGGGGGCATTGAAAGTTTGGAGGGAGGGCACCTTGCAAGCAGAACGTAAAAGTTCGGTGAATCAACAATAATTTGTGAAATTGCAGTGGGAATCATGCTTATTTTGAGCGCACACCTCACAAGGTTGCAATCAAGCATACTATAGGTTACAAACGATAATTTCAATTTCGGTTAAAATGCCATGTCGGCCTTCAGATAGAAAGTGGCACGAAAAACGGGGCAGGGGGATCTGACGTTGTGCTGGGGGCCATATAATACTTGCACGCGGTCCGGAGGCTACTCACCCCGTCTTTATAGGATTCTCGATTGATGTCCCATTAAAGCATCCGCCCGAAAACCTTGCGCATAAGGTTCACTTTTAGCCATCCATTACCAGGCTATGTCTAAATTTAACTGTTCCCACTCGCTGAAAAGGCTTCGTTTGTGAAGTAATCCATATAGAGTTCAAGGACGAGCGTCATAGCACGTTAAGTATAGATAGTAGCATGTAGGGGAGTTTAGTATGACTCAAGTGTTAACGACCTGATGATGAGGTTGAAGCGTTGCTCAACTGTCATCCATTCCGTTTTGCAAAGAGGAAATCATTTCAGTCGACCGGGTCGTAATTTCTTGTGCATTGTGATCTGATTCCTGTATGGATCAATCTGTTCCTAATTCGTGTATGTCGGCAAGGTCCGTACTACAACTAAATATGCGATGCGTTGCACCGATGCAGCTAACGCAAGACAACGTAGAGCGTTTGGTAAAATCTCCTAACGAAGTTGTACAATTTTATTTATTATGTAATGACGACGTAGGGCAAACTTGCGCATTAAAAAATTTGGAGACGAGTGATACGGCACTGGCCTTCTGGTACATACACAGTCACCGTCTCCTCTGTCCGATCAAAAGAAAGTCTTTTCACCACTGTCTTGTCCGAAAGTGCTATATAGGGGTGCAGACACATCCACTGACATGGCCAACAAAAGGCGAGGGGAGAGAGAAAGGTTGCCGAAAGGAGAAAGACCGCAAAGAGGACTTCGGTTGTTGACCTCCCGCCTCGTTGCCGAATTGTAACTGAGGGCGGGGTGGTGCCGTCGCTTCACACGGCGTCGTGCCAAATGATTGATTCTGAAAGAGTCGCCCGAGTAGGAAGTGGCCTCGCGTGTCGATCGGCGTCGCCGGCGCTATTTATTCTCGCTTTTTGTACGGAGCACATCACAGCGTCGGGCAACGCGGGCGCAGCGATGACTTCCAGCGCAATCAAAGGCTGCGCGGCCGCAGTGCAGCGGCGCGGCTGAACACAAGGGAATCGCCAGAAGCACAGTGTACCGGGTTAAAAGTAGTGGGACAAACATCATGTTATACAGCTCGTATGATTCCGCCAGCCGCGACGCGAGATATACTCTTATCCGTGTGATGAAACTTGTATGCACGAGGTGCGCCTTGGTTATTTTCTTCACACGCGCTGGTAATTGCGCATGCATGTTTAAAGTGTGCCTTTGTATGTCTATCATCGTTACGAACTTAGCGGGCGAAATAACAATAATTTTTGTGGTTTCACGTGCCAAAACTCCCGAGACCCGACGTGATATTAAGGGACGTCGTGTAGTAGAGGGCTCCCAAAATATTGATCACCTGGGATCTTTTTAACGCACCCCTAAATCGAAGTAGGTTGGCATCCACCATTTTGCTTACGTCGAAATGCAAATGCTCAGCTAGAGGTGTGAATTTTAATCGCATTACCACCGGCGTTTACCTTGGTGTGGGTTCTGATAGATTGCGAACGCATTCACATTGTACAAGGGACCGACAAGAGATTTTTTTCGACCCTGTTTTTTTTTTTTTTGGCGCGACCAAAAGTGTACTTTTTGTGTTCGCTCCGGCTGTAGTTACTCACAAAAACACGTAGTTGTTTTAGAAGCAGTATTTTTCGAGCTGGAAGGCTCTGAACACCAATATGCCTTTTTGTCCAGCAACGCTGAGAATTGATAGCGATGCTGGTAGCCCTTCTGGCGACTTGTGCGTGCTGTCATTGTTCTTATTTCGCAGGAGTTCCTGTAACTATGTATGAACACGTTTATTCTGAGCTTCACAATTATTTTTGGTAGTAACAAGGCGTTACAATGAGACGATGTGGCTTTGTACAGTTTTCCCTGTACCTGTACCGCGTTGCGTGCGCCTGCGCCCAAGGGTGATGCGCCTAAGTAGTGGATGGCTTGTCTCGTCGTCGTTACTCTCGCGATGAAGCAAAAAAATTATTATTTCAAGGGAGGGCCCTTCCCAAAATAAAAAGGTGCCCCCCTCCACCCGACACACGAGCCAAGCCAATTAAGTCATTGACACATCACTGCGCCTCACTTCAGAGACAAAGTGTAGGTAAAAAAAAAGGTCACTGCAAAACTTTTAGTGACCTGGAAGCCGCGTACGCAGTTTCAAGAGCACGCAGAAAAGTTTCTCGAGACGCGCTTACGAGCACGGGATCATTGCGTCATGCGAAGGCAGCGCCACTTTATTGCGCACACCTCACGCAGGCTTATAAGTACAATTTTATGGAGAAAGAAGCAAACAATATTTAAAGAAAGAAGCAAACAACTATAAAGAAGCAAACAATATTTCAATACAAACGGGAAAATTGTTGACCGCGTACACTAGCTTACGGCCACGTGACAGAACACATTGGCTAATTGAACTCTCAGCCGCCAGGCGGCGCCACCGTCTACTTTCGCGATTTAAAAATATAAGTCCACTTCTCGCGAGAAAAAACAGGGCTGGTTTAAGTCACTACGAAGGACAATCTTTCCATCCGTGCAGTCATTTCATTTCATGTTCTGGGCAGTTGTCGGGCCCTTTATTGTGGTTCTCACATAGTCGTCACTGGTTTTCGAGACATCGCGCGCCAATATGGCCGTGCTTAATCGTGTAACAGTGAATACGCAACTGCGTCATGACACCTTCTATATTTGAGCCAACCAAACTAAACTAATGACACTCTTAACTATCCTGCTTGAAGCGCTTAGCGTAAGAATAATCGCGCGTGAGCCATGAGAAACTCCGTAGTTTTTTCTGGACGCCAGGCAACGTGATTTTTTTTTCAACTTGAATTAGAATTCGTACAGCCAAGCCATCGTGTAGCACCCGCCATCGAAAGCGATATAATCTCACTTCCGTTCTTGTGGCGACGGTGAAAAGCGTAGAAAAAAAAAAGTCGTGAAAGTTATGACTCATATTTTTTTTCTCTGATAGACTTCTTATCTTAGTACAGCGCGCGGGGCTGCGAAAAGGTTGATTATTCCGCACAAACACTGTAACTGCGTCTGATAGGCTCGACGGTTCTTTAGTTGTTACGGAGAGCATGCGCAAGATGCGAAGTTTTCTAAACGACCTCTTCTCGCAATACAGGTCATGTAAGGACGCAGCGTATGTTATGTGCAATAGTGCGAGCGGGGATACTGGCAGCATCAACTTCATTTCACTCCTGAGCTCACAGCAGCGCAAAGCTTGGACCCGCCTGTGTGCGCTTCTAAATTCTGCATAAAAATCAGTTGGGGCACTTTGCTGGAACAAAAACAGAAGGAATGAAACATAGTAATTTGCATGATTGCTCGATAGTAATTATGCGCAATCGCGGACACTCGCGGCAGCTCCAGCTGCCGGCTGGCTAACCGCTCCGCTTTTTGCTGGTGCGTGCGCGTGTGGCGTGTCTAATTACCGAAATGCGCAGCCAAAGCTGACATTTGCTAATGAAATGAGGCGTGAAGACAACAGCAGTATTTAAAAGAAAACAGTAAACCATTCTAGGCTTGAGCTGCAGGCTAGGGTTTACGATACTTAAACGAATAAAGAGGGAAATTGCAGCGGGATAGAGGTGACGTTTTGTAAAGTTTGCGTGGAGTTTTGGTAAACCTCCAACCTCATTTCGTACGGTGTTCCCTTTTTTTCTCTCCTTCTCTCTTCTCGGCTCTCCCTTTTCCCCCTTTCTCTCTTTCTGCTATTTCATCTCGTGTGATGCAGCATATTGTGACGGAAAGCAGCCCATCTTTTTCGAGTTACGACTTGAACATGCTCCGGTACCAAGCAGCTTCGAAGTCTGCGTCCATTTTCTCGCCATGGCAAGTAACACAAAATGAATATTCAGTGAAGTGTTATGCTGGCATGAAACCGCTATGCGGATATGAACACGAGTATGTCGCGGGCACGATTTGCCGATTAAGATTTTTAAAAATGACAGTATTTTGAGGAGTGCATTTCGGTAAGTGCTGACGGATTTTCGAAGCCCTCATCTGCTAACCAGTGCTTTCTATTTGTGTTTTTTTTTCAATATATAGGTAGCAAATTTAGCATTTTGCATTATGCCTCATCAGTAAAATACATATCGAATGCCTCTTAAAACTGGCTCAATGGATGTCTGCGTTTTTTCCGTTTTTTACTTGCGAGGCGAATACCGTAATCACAAATGCTGCTGCTGACGCGGTGGGCAGTCCGGCCTATTGTTGAAGGAAACAGTCGAATGAGGACATTTCGTATTGCTGGTCCCCTAATGGTTAAGCAGATGAAAAAAGGTTTTTCGTACACGACACTGTAGTCTGTCAAAAGGAGTCACAACGGCCAATTAGACTTAGTATTATGATACGTCGCACTATTGTTAGAGAGAAAAATCCGGATGCGGCCTGCATGAAAATTCTTCTAACAGCGTTATTTGGTTTGTACGTACAGTATTTTACGCGATGTGGCACATATAAGCCAGTCAATATGACTACGTACCGCAGCTTGGAGCTTCGTAGCTATAGCTTTGAACAGCGGAGATGCATCGCTCACGTCTTGTGAAGCGATCAGTTGGGCAAGGAATCGACTTTACAGGAAGGCGAAATTGACACGATTGTGAATTCGCGGGTGTCACAAACGCACTGTTTGTCGGGGAACAGCTTTTTGATTTAACGCCGTTATTCGTCAGTGCGCAAAAGAGATCTCTACACTTATGTATTCTTGTTAATTTTTAAAACACACCTTGCCACTATCAACACACTGCATTACCCATTACCTAAGTGCCTTCATGTTTACGTTGATTAGGAAATGTCGGTGAAATATTTTCCTTTCAATTTTCATTTCCTATGAGCCAAGCACCTACACAAAGTGAGTTAAGTTGAAATGTAATTATCAGAGAGAGTCAAGTTGAATAGCGGCTGGAGTGCCTTCAATAAATTCTGTTGAAAGTAATGTAAATGATAATAATAACAATCATAATATCCGGGGTTTTCACGTCTACAATATGATTATGAGACGCCGTAGTGCAAGGGTGCGAAAATTCAGACTATCTGAAATTAAGACTAACTTCCCAAAGTACAAGGGCCTCAGCCGTTTCGCCTCCACTGAATTGCGACCACCGGGATCGAACCCGTTACCTTCGGGTCAGCCGCTGAGCACCCTATAGAGCCACTCTTCAACCGAGGCGGACTCTGTTGAAAGTCGACGCTCTTTCCGGACTGTGTTCCTCTGAATATTTGTTGCCCGATCGTGCACCAACTCACCCAAATCATTCTCTTGTCGCCCCGCCGCGGTGGTCTAGTGGCTAAGGTACTCGGCTGCTGACCCGCAGGTCACGGGATCGAATCCCGGCTTCGACGGCTGCATTTCCGATGGAGGCGGAAATGTTGTAGGCCCGTGTGCTCAGATTTCGGGTGCACGTTAAAAGAACCCCAGGTGGTCGAAACTTCCGGAGCCCTCCACTACGGCGCCTCTCATAATCATATGGTGGTTTCGGGACGGTAAACCCCACTCATCAGTCAATCAATCAATCATTCTACTGTCGCCATCATACAATCGCGAACCTCCTCTGTAACCCTAATCCGTATGATCACTCTTACCAACTGGGGCCGCGTGCACATGGCTTCGGCACGCGCTATTTCAAGCTCGGTAGAACTCGCAACTAACGCTGGTGTCATCGTGGATACGCCTACACATAGTTCCTGGCGCAGCTTATAAATCCATCGTATTCATACCCCTTCCCTTTTTCTCCAACTCCTTCTAGCGCCGGCGAGCGGTCCTTCCATATCTGCTAGGATAAGCGCTGGTCGGTCGCGTCCGTGGCATTTTCCAATTTTACGGGATAAACCAGATTACGCTCCCTGCGAAGTAATTGTATGCGAGCGCACGCTTGCTGGTGAAACGCTTAACGGCGGCAAGTGCGCTCAATTGGCCGGATGGCATGTTATCCGCTCTAATCGCCCGACTGAGTCCTCTACAGAGAACCCCTGACTGCATGCGCTACACGCTCGGGCATCTCTCCACCCTCACTTCTGGTGTACATCACACGAAAGGCTCTTACCATTCCCTCGCGTGGTCTCTGTCCATTAAAACGACGCAGTTACCATTGGCGCCTTGTTAGGTGGTACCTACATGAACCCAGCATGTGCTAAATACACGTGCACAGGTATCCTTGTCACGTGATCACGTGTCGTGAGCAGGATGGTGGTGCCGGGACGGGTTGACACTACAGTGACTCGTTTATAATTGTGCATACACTCGGACCAACACCGGAATGTACAGCTGTCAGCGCCTTCAACTAGAACGCTCCGATGCGTCCCCTTGGCTCGCTTGGACTGAGGTCAGCGCTGCCGAGCGTTGAAAATGATATGCTTGCTCCAGTTAAGGGTAGATGGAGCGCGCGTCGGTTTCACTAGTAAATTTCTGTTTCCAGTCCACCTGACCAGCGCGTCGAATGCATTCACTTCGCAGCCGGTCGTCGCCACGTTTCACTCGTGGGTATACGTTACCGCGCGCGCCCATGGTGTTCGTTGTCGTATACTTATCTCGACAATAGGGAGTTTTAGAATAGCGCACCGCGAGCCCTTGCGGTGCGGTCGCTGCCACTGCGCATGCGTTGTAACGCTAGTCGGCGTTCGCGTGTGCGGACCGCACGCAAAAAATCCGAAATTGCGTGTGGTGATGGCGGCTCACATGTGGCCCGCAAGCACTGGTTTCGAGGCTACGGTGCCGCTGCGATCGTGCGTTGCGGATCGCAGCAGGGCAAACGCTATTCTAAAAGTCATATGGCGCCCGCAACGCCCGCAGCGCTTGCAAACGGTATTCTAAAACTCCCTAATGAACTATTGCGTGTGACAGTTTACTCACCTTTCGAGTTTGAAAAGCAGAGCAGAGCAGAGCAAACGCACCTTGGTGACCTTTGTAAGAGTTTCACAATAAATAAATCTGAAATGTGGTAGCGCTGTTCATGTTCTGGTTTATTGATTTTTAGGCAGCATGAACTAAACTGTTGTCACAATTCAGAGTGTGTGTTCCTGCTCCGTTCACGCGCACGGAAGATGTGGTATTGAAGCGCAAGATTTGTGCGTGTAGTAATATCGGGGGTTTAACGTCCCAGAACCACGATTTGTTTATGAGGGGCGCCGTAGTTGATGGCTCCAGAAATTTCAACTAGCTGGGCTTATAAACGTGAAAGTAAATTTAAATACGCATGCCTTAGCATTTGATTTGTGCGTGTTCTAAGCACGGGAAACGCGTAGATACAACGCACAGAAAGCAATTTAGGTGCATAGTTAAAAGCGTGAAGTGTCATCTTGTCAAATAGGACACTGAGTCTTCAGACAAGCGTCATATGATTAGATGGGATTTAGCTTTCTAAAGGGACAAAGGCTGTTGGTACCGTATAAGGTGTTCTAGAAAACTTCGACCATCTATGGTTCTTTCACGTTCTCTGCAGAAGCCAGTTGACTTGATTGATATGTGGGGCTTAACGTCCCAAAAGCACCATATCATTATGAGAGACGCCAAAGTGGAGGGCTCCGGAAATTTCGACCACCAGGAGTTCTTTCAACGTGCAGACAAATCTGAGCACACAGGCCTCAGCATATCGCCTCCATCGAAAATGCCGCCGCCACAGCTGGGATTCGATCCCGTACCTGCGGGTCAGTAGCCGAGTACCTTAGCCACTAGACCACCGCGGTGAGGCATGCAGAAGCTTGTCTTCAGGATTATTCATGTTCTGATGTAATTCATGTGAAAATGTTTTTTATAGCAGCAACTATGCATTCAAACACAAAAGTTGCGTAAGCTGTCGCACGCAATGGTTCATTGTCGAGACAAGTACAGGACAACGTTCCCACGGCCGTAAGCAATAACGTAGCCACGAGCGAAACGTGGCGAAAACGGGATGCGAAGGGAGGGAATTCAACTCACCAGTCAGGCAGACTGCAAACCGAAATTTACTATTTAAACCGGCACGCTTAATACATCGTTAAGTGCAGCAAGCATATTATTTTCAACGCTTGGTGACGCTGACCTCAGTCCAAGCAAGCGGACGCTACGCGTCGGAGCGAATGAGTTAATGATGATA
Source organism: Rhipicephalus annulatus (assembly GCA_013436015.1). Lineage (NCBI taxonomy): Eukaryota > Metazoa > Arthropoda > Arachnida > Ixodida > Ixodidae > Rhipicephalus > Rhipicephalus annulatus. The sequence continues at coordinate 423,281 of WOVY01011915.1, forward strand.
CGTATCTACACACGAGTAGACGAAAAGAACGCGCTCTTTTCATCTGCAGTCATGCACCAATTTGCCCATCAAGAAGTTCTTGTAGAAAAACTTGATTAGTAGAGCCAGTAGTTCAAAGGGCTTTTGTAACACGCATCGATATAGTAGGCTGGACTGCTATGTAGCGCACTCAACAAAATTCGATAGATCCCACGTACCTGGTCGAAGCATGCGGAGGGAAGGTGACCGTGTTGCAAATTTTTTTTTTCAGTGACACGTCAATAAATAACGCTAAATACATGTACAAATGTTGCACGCACAGACAAATGTTGAAGAGTTTCAGATGTTTATAAAACCAGTTGTTTGCACTTGCTCAACGATGCCAACAGGAACATGCGTATTAGCAACGCCAGAAGATGCTATGAAGCGCTGATGCTCGCGAAGATGTTGGCCCTAGACGCTGCTACGTAAATCAACTTCAGTGCAGGGCAACTAACCACAATTGACGTTAAACCGACGTGACCGCTGTATCAAAGGAATACATATGTAATGTTTATAAAATTGGGTAGGCAGCACTGCAACCACTGTTGACGTTTCACGAAGATTGGCGTCTATTTGAAAAGTAGTTCTGAAACCTGGCGTAGCTTTGTGGTAAAATGCTTCATTGCCACGCAGAGTTCTGGAGTTCAATTCTAGCTTGGACCCTGGCATTTATTCTTTGCATTCGTCGGGTCGACGCTACCGATGTCGGGTATTTCTTAACGCTTGCGCATTCAAAGTGCCCATGTGTGTTCTCGGCGTTCCTGGGTAGATGCTAAGTGTCAATCACCTGCGGCACATACCCGCCCTTGGGTATGTGCCACAGTTTGGCGGGAATTGTTTGAAGACGTGCGCGACGGTATTGTGTCATTGTTCATGTCTTGACCTGCGCGTCATATTCGTCAAAACATCTTATCCTCCCATACTTTTGGTCCGTGGTGAGTCAAGGGGGTGACCACAAGAACACCAAAACATAAGCGGCTAGATAGACAGATGCGCTCAAAGTCGCCGAAATTCGCTAAGAACTGCTTCGCATTCAAAACGACGCAAGTATGTGGAGATTGGGTTCAAAAGAAAAAAAAATTTTTAATTATATTTTAGCGTAAAGCATTTCATGGTACGTAGCTCTAGCAAGGTGACGCTTAAATTTGGACTCTTAGTACCAAGTTGCCTACAAAAACCTAAAGGAAACTCTGGTGCTGCGATCGTTTAACCACCATGAAAATTACGTGTCGTATGTGGATTTGCCTGATCCTCGTGCTTGAGGCTTGCGAACGGAGCCGCGGGTATCTTTATTGTTGAGCTTTGGCGTTCATTTCAGATAAAACAACAGATTGTTGTTAACTTCTTGAGCCGATTTAAATTGGGGAAATGGAACTGCTGAACATAGAGCTGTGACCTTTGTCTGAACCTTTGTTGGCATGTGGCCACGCGTAGCCGAAAGTGTGAAGCTTAGACAAATCCGTGTATTACCCGTCATTCCCATGCTGGCTGAAGCGCCACACGTGGCAGCTTCCACAGAGTTAGTTACCTCTGAAGAATATTTAGGATACGCTATGGTTGTTGCCAAATATTTGGCAAATCACAAAATCTCAATAAGAAGGGTGAAGTGGCAATGCAATCGATAGCCTGATGATTCATGCTCAGTAAGACATGTACTCAATCGTGTAGTACAAGTTAGCACGAAGGCATATGCACAAATTGCCGCCCCTCTCCCCTACACCCTTAACAGCATCAAAGGTCGGCCCCTTACCTTTACTGCCCCGCATCTTTACCTCGTCATTATTTAATGTGCTGGGCTATGTATGTAGCCATGCGTGGCTATGGCATGTGTATGGCCATGCTATAGTTTTTGATGATCATGGTGGCCAAGAAACCCTGATGTTGCAGCCAAATTGAGTTGTTTACTTTCAACTTCAGCCGAAAAACTTTTCTCAGGACCAAACGCAGGCCTCCACAAAAAGCTCTTCATCGCTTCATTTTAGATTTTTTTTATCTTTTGCACTCTTTGCGGTAATTGTTTTTCGGACGTAGCCAATAATGGGGGAGAAGAGAGGTGTGTTTGTAACCTAGACTGTCCCTATTCCTTCCCAAAATTATGCGTTCATGGGTTGGCGTAAGCATTTGTGCAAAGGCACGCACATATCCACCCGGAAAGAATAAAAAGAGGGTCATTGTTAATTTGAGTCATCTTGGTTTCTGGGTGGGGCGTTTCCATTGGTTGAGTTATCCCGCCTCTTATCTCTCCGGCCTTTCGCATACTTTTATCACTGCCATCGTTTCTATTCTTTCACCAGGACATAGATTTAGGCGAAAACTGCAGTGCGTCGTATCACTGCGTGGTGCCATTAGCGAGCCTCGAGAAATTGGTATTAATCGGCAACAGCGCTTCCATAATTTCAGGCTTCGTACAAGCCTGTAGCGGGGCCGGTAAGTTGAAAGCAAATTCGCAAAGAAACTCCTGTATCTACGCAGTCGACTTTCAATCCGATGCAAGAAACGTCACCTGTCTTCACACTGTTTTTTTCTCGCCGTTGTGGCCATCATAATGCATACGCAATAGCAGTGTACTATTGTATAAGTCTCTGCGCGCACAGTTGAGCACAAAATAGAAGCGGCCATTAAAACGTATGATAAATTGGCTAGTATGCGTGATCTGTTGGTGATCCCGCTACTGTGGAAAAATTTGCTTGGTTGTCTGCTCATATTTTTCTCCTTGTAGACATGTCAGGTTTTCGTTTCCACCGGTAGCTTACATATCATCAGACTTGCTGCAACAGGCGTAATCGAATGTTGGAGCAGTAAACTGAACTACTCCAACATTTCCTGTGCTGCTTACATTGAAACCGAAGAGCGATGGCAAAAGCGACAACGTGACATACGATCAAGTACGTACGAACCCGAAAAAACATCCATCTGCCCAAACACGGCTCAAGGCGGATAACCACGACTTGGCGCTGACATACGATATTTGGGCTAATTCTAGCACATGCTTTTCTGGCTCGTTTTATATTGTCGTTCATTGTAAGTGCTGGTTAGTGTGCATATCTATCTATCTATCTATCTATCTATCTATCTATCTATCTATCTATCTATCTATCTATCTATCTATCTATCTATCTATCTATCTATCTATCTATCTATCTATCTATCTATCTATCTATCTATCTATCTATCTATCTATCTATCTATCTATCTATCTATCTATCTATCTATCTATCTATCTATCTATCTATCTATCTATCTATCTATCTATCTATCTATCTATCTATCTATCTATCTATCTATCTATCTATCTATCTATCTAAATTAAATTGAGACTTACGACACGTCTGCTAAATATAAGCTTACTTCCCTTCCGTTTTTTCATATCAAAGCACTCGAGCAGCTGGGAAGATATCGTATTTCGGGCTGGTCGATTGCAACAAAAGTCCTTGTCGTATTTGCCATAGAATACGACAGTCCTCTCATTTCTGTCTGACGGCTGCTGCAGCGTGCTCACGCGGTTGCCTTGATCGTACAGAGCGTTGCGTGATCGGCCCGTCAACGTGCCCATAGTGCGGCCTATGCTTCGGGGCATCGTCGAAGGAAAACTGCCTCGCTTGCAGCCAGCGCAGCGAATCATTTGCTCTTCGCTCGAGGTTTTGCTGCCACCGACCCGCCCAGTGACAGCTTTATGTAACTCATCTCAGCGCATTGAATAACGGCTCGCACGCCCCTCTTCATTGCCGTCCCGCAGTGCACAGGCGCGCGATAACTCGCACACCAGCTATGCGAGTGAACGCAAGTGCAGCAAATGAAGAAAAAAAAAAGCTGTGCTGCTTTATTGCGCAAGAAGAGGTTAAGGACCTAGCGAAAGAAACCGGCGCACGTTTGTGGTGGGCTCCGAAGGGCTTCTACGTACATAAAACGCGTGAATCGCGAGTTTCTCCCAAGGAGTTACCGCGCTTGCTTGTGCTTGTGTGCATGCGCGCACGTGCGCGTGCTCACGGTTTACCACGGCCTGCCCGGAGCCCGTATGCGACGCGTGATGCTCGACTGCCTTTATTATGGGCTTGCTGCTTTTGGCTTGTTTTCCTTCGCATAAATTTGGGGTGTCTAGTTTTCGTTGACGCTGCGGGTTTCGCCAAAGCCGTCGCGCAGTCGACAGCCTTTCAACTGTTTTTTTTTGTGCCTGATATTGGTGCTTGGAGCGCTTTTGTATCGCAACCCGGCTTGTACCGTCATTATTTTTTTATACACAGCTTAAGATGGCGCAGTCTGCGACTGGGGTCTCAAGAGAGAAAGCGAGAAGAAGGGAAAGGAAAGCACCGCTTCTTTGATGTTAGACTCGCCGTGATTGAATACGCCACTGTATGTGTGAAATCAACGAATCCGACATTCGCGACCGAATTGCGACAACGCCTAAAGTTTTGAAGAAAAATATAAAGTTGGAGAGATGCGGGGTGAATTCCCTTTGCTTAGCTTTATTGAATATTCTCCACTGCAGGTTGAAGGGTACTCGATTTTCAATCACGTGGACGTCAGAAAACAGGGCAAACTTTTAAAAGATGCCACGTGTCATTGCTGCTTCACTCAGCTCGATGTACTTTTTACTCGCTGCTTGTAGCTTTGCCACGAACTTGGGCGTGGAACCGTCAGTGACGACCAGAGGGAATAATTGTTTTTATGTTCCAACCTCCCACACGCGATTGATTAGGTTGTCATTGGGAACACGACATGGTTCACGCATAATGCCCGATCTATGAAATACTTCACATCGTTTATGGATGGGACTAATGCGTCAGTGGTATTGCCATGAATGTCAGCACTCTACTGCGCTTTCGGTGGATACAATGTGGAGGCGGCAAGGCTCACTCATAGGCAAAGGTCACTTCTAATAACAGCTAGGCTTTCTCACATAAGCATGGTCATGAGAACGAGAACAGTCAAGCCGAAAGTCAAGCCCGGCACTGTTACAACCGGGGTTCTTTTTTTTTACTCTATCGAATCAGATACTAAATACCAGTTATATAGAGCGTCATTGCAGTCCTTGTGTTCTTTTGTTGAATTTGGTGAGCAAGAAGAAAGATTCAAAACAGGGAATAAAATATTATCCGATTTTCTCATAAGCTACTCACATAGTGACTTTACAGCAAATATTTGACTTTGCGAATTTCGACCGGTACATTTCCAAGTTTTGTGCATTTGAAGGAAGCGTTCAAGATAACACCATAATCTAATGATAGAATCCGAAAATCCATGAAGAAATGCTTGGATGATCCATATCCACGGCACACGTACTTTTTCCTACCTCTACCTCATATCGCTACCATTCATGCGTTTAAACTATGCAAAGCAACGAGGGTACTTAGATGCGCACGTGTGTATGCCCCGTTGTTATGAACTGAGCTATGAACCATACGCTTAGTGAGTACGCCTGCGGAGAGGGTGAACTTCTCTCCTCATTTTTTAGTTGTTCTTACCATAATGCCCAGTTGTGGCTCAGTGTCTGTCTCTCTCCTCCCCCCCTCTCTCTCTCTCTTTCTGTGTGTGTGTGTGTGTGTGTGATTTACAATCTTATTTTTCATATTGTGTAGCCACTAACAGCACACTCATCACCGACACTTAAGATTGAAAATAGTGTACTGGTTCTTGGACAGTAATGTTGCATGTGTGTCTGTGTTCTACAATCTTATTTTTCTTATTGTATAGCCACCAACAGCAAACTCATCACCGACACTTAAGATTGAAAATAGTGTACTGGTTCTTGGACAGTGATGTTGCATGCAGAAATTTTTTTCGGGGAATTTTGCCTGTCATTTCAAGCCATAAGGAAAAAAGGAATCTTCGCGATATTGCAGAAAATTTCAGGAATTGTTAACTTCTATGACTAGCGATAATTAGTGGTCACCATGTGCCTTCATCTGCTGTAATCAGTTCTAGCGCATGCACCACGCAAGTATAGTTTTTAGATTTGTTTCTGATATTTACGCAGAGCGATTTCTAGTTCACCATTGGTGTTAGACACTTGAAGCCCACAATGTGCAGTTTACTAGCAGTATATGAATTAATAAAGTCATGCTTTTGTTGTGCGCCAGTGGAAGGGCTAGTCTTGCTTTCAAAAGTCACCAGTACGTGAGACACGTGTAATTATAGTATGTCTGTGCGTGGTTGGTGGCAGAAATTAGTACTGTTGCACAAAGAAATATGCTGGGAATTTTGTCAAAGGTTGTAGGGAGAAATCTCTGAAATAAAGAACTTTCATGTCTCTGAATGGGAATTCTTCGCGTAGTACGGAACATCACTGACATTGGACGCGCCCGCCGTAGCATGATGATAAACTTCAGCGCAGTTAACTCTCCTGTGCCACGAAACGCGAACACGAACAGTATGGGAGGACGTGTTTACATAACCTCGTCAGTCGTGCGTGTAGGATTTCCCATGTGGCCCTTAACGTCAACCAATAAAGATAAATACGCAATGGAGGGCGGACTTTTTACCTGTATGAAGTTAGCTACAGCTGTGTAGATTGTGTTACAACATTTGTCACTCATCCCGAAGTTTAATATAACCATTACTCGTGAGAAACTTTCCTAGAAATTTTCCAAAACTAAGAGAAATAGTTTTGTCTTGTGAACGTGCACTAAGATATGAATAATTATTCGTCCCAGAATCTCACTGGCATGATTGCTTAGAGAAAAAAGAGGGAACGAACCATATGAGTACGTATATGAAGCATAGATGAAAGTTGTGCGATTCCCTTGTTTACAAAAGCGCTTCTCGCTTCGGTTATTTACTAGACGCCTGTTTGGCAACTGCTCCATACAGGAAGCAAGCAAATTCGATTATGTCGAAGCGGGACGAAAAGCCCTTTGGCAGCCACGAAAGTACAGCCGTCAGCACCTTTAACACGAACACTTCGATGCGTGGCCAGGGCTAGTTTGATTGATGCCAGCCACGAGGTGCTGGTCGCTTTTGCGGAGATAATACCTCGATGGGCTTGGATAGTATGTCGGCATGTATTGTTGACATCTTAACGGAGCCCAAATGTACGTCGTGTCAGCGTCAATCAAACTGCTGCAAGACACGCGGCGGAGCGTTCGTGTTAAAGGTGTTGACGGCTGTACGCTTCCTGCAGTTGCGTGTAGCGTGTACACATTGTATTGCGAGATAGACTAGGGCATCTTTTGATTCTACTGTCCTCGGAGTTGGCAGTTTCATAGCACAGCCAAGATACGTCTGCGAAAAATTTCAGTTCACTTTTGAAATGACCGCCTAAGGAGGACCAGATCAATAAAACAAGGTGATGCTATAACTTGCCGCATCTTTAGCATCGTTGGCATGGCCTTTTTGAACGCCAATCGCAGAAGAAAGGGAAAAAAAGTTGACAGAGAGAGAAAGAGAAAGAAGAATGAGAACGAAGTGCGGGGTTTATACTACGCGTCATAAAACCTTCCGGCTCATAAACAAATCAGCTGTATATTTTTTATTTCCTCGTTTCTGTATTCTTTCCGTATGCGGTGCTGTAGATGTCACTGCGAGTTTTATACGAAAAGGAGGGGGGGGGCGACATTGCAGGCAATAGCGTCCGCAGGCTCGAAAATTGTCGAAACGCTAACCCCATTTCCGTAGTCTCATTCAACTGCGCTTCAATATTTCTCTCTCTCTTTCTTTCTTTCTTTCTTTCTTCCTTTCTTTCTTTCTTTCTTTCCTTCTTTCTTTCTTTCTTTCTTTCTTTTCTCTTTCTTTCTTTCCTTCTTTCTTTTTCTTTTTTTCTTCCTTTCTTTTTTTCTTTCTTTTTTCTTTCTTTTTTTCTTTCTTTCTTTCTACACGACCAACCATTTTCCGAGCAGTGGGCAACGACATAGTCATCGAAAGTTTTGTCCACCCCCTTGAATTCTGAAAAACCTACGTGCTCTCCTTATAGACTTCAGATAAGCTGGTTTCATATCCACTGCAGCGTCCATTTCTCCAGATCCTCACACAAAAATGCTCTGGCTTGCGCCATCTGAGTCGAATGCAGAGCCACAGAAAGTCGTTCCCGACGATCATCCGCTCCTGTTCGTCCTGTGCGATGCCAGTTTAACACGAGAGCTTCGCGAATGGACCAATTTAGTGAAATGGGCGAGGTCGCACTCATCACTTCTCCACAGTTCGCTTCTCGTTGCGGATATAGGCTGATCTGAGTCCGAGCCCCTGACGTACCAAGCGAGGTTACAGACATTTGAAAGCTTTCAAATACCGTTCGCAACAAAACGCATTCGTTTCGAAATATTGTCATGTACGAAGAATAAGTGTGCTTTGACATTTATCAGTGCGAGGTGTTTTTCTCCCTCCACCCCCTGTATAATACACTTGCTTACTCTCAAAGGGAGAGTAACAACTCAGTATCACGTAACCTCAGCAGAAATGTCACGTATATGCCGTCATATTGCCATCGTACAGTTTGAATGAAAGACAAAGTTCTGTATGGCGTTGCACCAGTACTGCTATATTTACGGTGTCGGTGGTGGCCCCGGGTCAATGGGGAACCTGTAGAATGATTGGCGTCGGTTCTCACTGTTCTTCTAGCATAAATACTACCAGACCAGCATCGACAGTGACTTACCACTGACGTCATACGAGACGTTTCCACTCAGGTCACATGACCCTCAGATGTTTAGACGCAAATAGGCTCTCCTATAGGCAAGTGTGCGCTAATCATGAGCGACATGCGTATAAAACGAATACAATGTCTGCATCTGTGTCGCACTCCCTTGCCGAGATTGTTCACAGCGGCGCTGCCGTTCCCAGTGCACACATTCACAGTCAACTTGCTTTCTTTCTTTCTTTTTTTTTAACTCGAAAGTGTTTAATGCAAGTGTACACCTACGCTTCACTGATATACGAAGCTTCTTTAGGTGGTCTAGATGGTTCGTGCACATTGTGGCAAAACAGCGTGGGCAACTGGACGGATATCATACAGGTGAAAGCACTGCCCGCAGCGCTGTGTCCTCTCTGTTCTTTATCTGCGCTTTTCCGCCACAGCATTTACTGATATCGTTTCTGTCACGAATGTGATGTCGGTAAAAAAAAAAAGCCGTAGAAAAAGTTACTTTGATTTGGATGACGTGTGAGGCGAAGGCATGGCTTCTCGGTCGGTGACGATAGGTGCCGGGTGTCCTGCGCACTGCGTTACCGGCATTTCATCATGCATGCATGATCGATTGATATCTGGGTTTAACGTCCCAAAACCACTATATGATTATGACAGACGCCGTAGTGGAGGGCTCCGGAAATTTAGACCACCTGGGGTTCTTTAACGTGCACCCAAATTTGAGCACACGGGCCTACAACATTTCCGCCTCCATCGGAAATGCAGCCGCCGCAACCGGGATTTGAACCCGCGCCCTGCGGGTCAGCAATGCATGCATGATGGAGTGCCGGTAACGCAGCGCGCAGGACACCCAGCAACTTTTCACCGACATTTATTGTCATTATTGGCAATATTGTCTATTAGAGAACATTATTATTGTTTCAAACAAAAAAAACGAGCCCTTAAGTATACACTTCTCTCCTTATATATATATATATATTATAACATTCGCGCAAAACTGTTTATTGGTCGACGTTTCGATTGGAGACTGATCTTCATCAAGAAGAAATTTACCAGGCTTCGACGCGCTTTTATATCGTTCTCCTCCAAACCGAGTGAGAAGAGAAAAAAAACAGAATGAGGAGAAAAAATAGATAAAATGCAGAAGAAAACAAAAACTAAGGGAGAAGAACAAAGTAGCGAAAAAGGTAAAAAAGAAGGAATTGAAGGAAGAAACTGAGTCCGCAGGGGTAAACCTGGAGACACTCGATCATTTGCATATCGATCTACCATCGAAACGTTGACCAATAAACTGTTTTGGACAAGCATACATCTTTCCCCCATTTATCTAGGGCATCTGAAGACAGCCTTTGCGTAAAGCACGCGATATATATATATATATATATATATATATATATATATATATATATATATATATATATTGTGATCTGTTTCTCCAACTTACTTCCATGCAGGCAGGCACACCTTTTACTTTAAATTTAGGTCTCGAGATTGAATCTCCGCGGCGGCGGCTGCATTATCGATGAAGGCGAAAATGCTGTAAGCCCGTGTGCTCGTAATTGGGTTCCGTTGAAGAACCCCAGGTGGTCGAAATTTCCGGAGCCCTCCACTACGACGTCTCTCATAATCATATAGGGGTTTGTGATGATAAACCCTATATATAACACAAAATCAATTACTTGAAATTTAAAAAACCATGCACGAGAGCAGGCCGATCATGTTTTTATTGTATACAGTGAGGTTCACCCACACGGAACTATTAGTTCTCTTGATTGAACCGTATAATTTAATAAATGCTAATTATTCAATAAGTTGGCCAAGAAATTCTCACCATAAAGTTGTAGATCGATTGGCAAAACGCCTAATCAGACAGTTAGACAGTTCATACTTTCTTTGTATTAGGAGAACCTTGGAAAAATTTTACAAATAGTCGTCAAATGGCTACATTCTAGGAGCTCATTGTCTCACGAATCGAGTGCTTCGAAAGCTATCCATCAAGTACTAGCGGAGCTATACAGGGATATGTCACGTTTTCTGCCTCCTTCCGTACTAACTACTGCACTGAAGGCTACGTTGTGGTGAAGGGGGGGGGATGACTTAGGCGCAAAAAAATGCGTCCTGTCGTGCTTTATGTTGTCCTTGAACACGTCCTTTCTTTTTTTGAACGTGCGGCTTACATCCGATGGGATAGTGAGGGTGCGCGTTGCATGGCGGTATGCAGCGGCGGCTACGATGCAGCTCAGGATGCCCCAGTCAACTTGCTTACACTCAAAGGGACAGTAACAACTCAGTATCACGTAACATCAGCAGAAATGTCACGTAAGTGTCGTCATATCGCCGTGGACATTTGGTGTAAGGCACGCTCATTTGATGTAAGGCACGCTCATTGTCGAGAGAAGAGAGAATAACTTCTGGCTGATTGTGAGAATTGATTTTAAATTCCAGGCCATGTGCTGCGCTCTAGTGTTGGGCTCGCGTGTTCTCAGGAGCCTCGACTGCCGATCAGCAGCGTGTTTTGAGCATGCTGAAAAAGTGTTGCATGGCCCCTCTCCTTTTCTGCTTAATATAGGTGTCGGTGAAAAAGAAAATGCACGCCATATAATTGCAGTGCTCCCTAACGTTCTGATACACTCGATAAGCTCTTCAAGGGGACATGGTCGAGACAATACCCCTATCGAGTACCAATGCCTCGAGTAAACTTCGAGTGGTCACACAAAAAGTCACTGTCCACTTAGAATGCAGCAAGTAGACTGCGTAACCAACACCGCCACTGCCCGAAAGCTTTCGTCTTCTGACACTTACTGGATGATGCGACTTTGCTTTGCCGTTCATGGCTAAGAGTGGCTACCCGGAAGTCAGTCTCGTTTTCAATCATAATGGCTGACAACCCTTTTTGTGACAACTGCGGTAGTGAGGAGATATTACAGCACATCTCCTGTGACGGTCTTCGCTACATGCACAGACATCCTCTCTATGAGCCGCATCTAGCACGTCTATAGATCAGAAAGTGATGACGGCAGAAAACACTCTGGAATGTCGATCTGAGAGGCCATCGCGGGGGAAAGCGACAAAGGTGGTGCTCAACGTAATAGACTTATAGCGTCATTATGACTGTGCAGTGTGACTGTGTGTGCATGATCTCTACTTGCTCTCCCTCTTTTCATCTTTAAAACTCTCCCACTCCTTTTCCTAGCGTATGGAAGCATGTATACCACTCCTTATAGATTGGTTCACATCTCTACCTTTCATTTCCCTCCTGTTCCTTCCTTGCTTCCTTCCTCTCTTCCGTCCTTCTTGAGGATAAACTTTCCTCGCGGCCGTTTATCACAAATAAAATTCGCACGTCCCACGTACAGTGGCAATCGATGATATGCGAAGCACGACTGAAGAAGGTTCATATGTCACTTTCAAATCAGCACAACGTTACGACGCGGACGTAAATTAGGCTGTACATGACTTCCATGTCATGATTAGCATGTTTGGACATTTCATTTATCTTTGTCATCTATTCACGTCACGTGATACGAAATTTGGTATATGTTGAGCTAGCGAAACGGCCACAAACACGCTATGAGTGCAGCATGCAGTCATATCTTACATGACATGCATGTCATGATTATCCTGTTTTGACGTGTCATTTACCTTCGACGTCTATTCAACAAAGAAGATCAAAATTGAAAATTGGTTGGTTGATGTTTGGCTATAGTGGTTACGCAATTTGATGATGAACTCAGTACAGTTCTTATATTCCAGCATGGATTTGTAACAGTGAACCACGACCAAGACAACCAGTGTACTGCTGTGGAAATAATTTACCAGCTATAAAAATTCCCATTTTCTAAAGAGCAACTGCATTCAGTGGTAATAAAGATTTCGAGGTTTGTTCGTAACCATTTCTTGGCCCCAACTGCACGTGGACGTTCACGAAACAGATGTGTAGAGGAAATATTTATTTGGAGGGAGACCTACCTGTCCAGCGCTAATTTGTGTACGTCATACTTGACCTTAGCACGCGCTTCGGCATTCGCTTGAACAGCGGTGTGATGCTGAATAAAGGTAAGAGTAGCCACTACCCATAAATACGATCAGTTAAAGGCTCAACACGAGTGAGAACCACTCTATATGGTGAAATAATGGGCATAAATTCTAATTGCAGAAATAAGTAATCGTCGAAATGCTAAAAAGACGCTGCTGCCCCAGCGTGCAGCCCCATTGTGATGGTCTAGTAGTGGCTAAGGTACTCGGCTGCTCGCCCACAGGTCGCTGGGTCAAATCCCGGCAGCGGCGGCTGCATTTCCGATGGAGGCACAAATGTTGTAGGCCCGTGTGCTCAAATTTGGGTTCACGTTAAAGAACACCAAGTGGTCGAAACTTCCGGAGCCCTCCACTACGGCGTCTCTCAGAATCATATCATGGTTTTTAATCAATGACCCAGCGTGCAGCTCGGGACAGTTCGCACGTACGAAATTCAAATGTCAGAGTAGGCACCCTCGCAACGTTTACGTGCGAAAGCACATTGTCTTCAACCAGATGAAAATAGGCTGCTGTCACTGACACGCGTGTACCTTGCGACACAAATAAGCAATATTGCTCACAGCACACGCACGTGCGAGAAACATACGTAGGTTTAGATAGCCAAACACAGCCTCGTCGTGCTGGTATTCACAAATTTCGGTGAGTGAAACACCCGCGGTTCACAGGGAAGCACTAAAAGGACGCACGAACACACATTAAACGTTCTTGCGGAACGGCGCACCACGAACCGACGTCGGAGCCGAAAGCTCTCACCGTGGTTGTCTCGAGTTCATGAAGCCCTATAAACCATTCACTGATCAAAAGCATGCCCAAACAAATGCATATGGCACAAAAAACGTTGAAGGTTCCACTGATGGTATGCAAAAAGCCACTTGGTACATATATACGCTGCAAAAAAACTCACCTGCATGCGGTGGCGCTGTGGTGCATTGGGTAAGACATCCGCTTCACGTGCATGCGGTCCCGAGTTCGACTCATGAGCAGAGTGCGGTTTGGATGTTGATCTCGCAGATGTAGATGATTGTAATACTAATGGTTGCCTTAATACCTTTATTCATATTATATTCCGCATTATCGGTGAGAAACCGCTCTCGAATGCGCAATGTTAGATTTTTTTTCGCATTGATGGCTTTTCAATTGAAAGTCATGGGCCAATTTTTAATTCTGGTCAACAATTTCCTCAACGGTATTTTAATTGAGCCGTCATGTATTTTTGATGTCATCTGTTGTCATTGCTCAATAACTTCGCTTTGTATTTCAATAAAAAAAATTTAAGTGTTATACACACACATGCAAAGGCACCCTCACTAGCATGCATAAAACAATCGGACACACCCTTCCCTCTAAAAAAAATTCACATTTCTGGCGGCGCCCCTGTCCTTATCATTACATGTCTTATATAAATATTTTTTCTTTTAATATGTCTCTATATCACCACAAAGCATATTTATGTGTTCACTTTCCGTCTTTGGATACGATGGCGTCTACAATTTTCATGGCGTCTAATAATTAAGGCGTGTAATAATTTGTAGTTAGGAGAAAACGCGTTCAGGAAAAAACATGGTTTATATCGTAGCTAAGTGTACTAACAACCACAAGGAACACAAGCTCAACTTTCGTTTCATGCTGAGTTGATAATTCACGAACACAGCTCGGTATGAATTACGAAACGTCTGATACACACTGAACGCTGTTTTGTGGCCAACCTTTTCTTTTACGCTGCCCTAAATCAGTTTGTAGCGTGAACTTTTTGCCTAGCTTAAAAAATAAATATTTATGGCATATATTTTTTTATCTCCAGCATGCACAGTTGAACCCACTTATAACGATGCAGGTTTTAGCAATATGTCGAGCATGACAATGTGAAAATGCTGCACCGTCAACTTCTGTAAGTTTTACATGGTAAAATAACCCGCTTACAACAATGCCAGTTTACCGCATTATCTGTTATAACAATAAAACATGGCTGTTGGAGTTCCGAGCTGAAAGGTAATGGAGTGCGAAATCCTGGAAAATAAAGAAGAAAAAACGAGAAGTTAGAGCAGCTGAATATCCGTCCACAACCCCAGCGTGCTGGTTCGCTCCTTCGGATTCACTGTATACTTTGTCTCAAGACGCTACAGTGCTGCGGCAAAGCTTGCGTTTGGAATCCGCTAAGGCGTAGGAATGGTGGTCGTTTCCGTTGAAGCATTTTCAGACATGAAATTGGACTAAAAAGCTGAATTTGGAAGAGTTTCAGCGTCTGAAGCTTTACACTTTGTCATGCATTGCCCCTATGTGGCTTCTGACGACATTGTGAAAACGTTTGAATTTTGAAGCACGCCCGAAAAATCGTCAGCTTTGCCATCCTCATCAGTTATGCTGTTGACATATCTCATCTCATAACAATGTTTTCTTCAAAGAACTTGCCAACTCTATATTTTTCTTTTCTTCCGTGCAACCACTTTATAGCAATTATCGGTTAAAACAATTACATTTTCGTGCCACTTGAGTACTGTTATAAGAGAGTTCTATTGTAGTTTCGTTCAACGATGCCTTCCTCATCAATGATATGACAGATCATCTGGGCTGTAGTCAAGCTTGTGTCTTATGAAAGTAAAAAAAATCATAGTGTCCCTTATACCACCGAGTTTCATAAAGTTAACGAGAGGCGACTCGGGTACGGCGATCGTTCAGCGACCATGGGAATGATGGGTAGTACACAAATTAGCCTAGTCTTCCCAAGTATTCGTACTCGTGGGCTTAACGCGCCTGTGGCTCATTTTATTGTAGTGGTTTCGTTTTGTTGCAAATTAAAGAACGGACTGTTGTGAGCTTCGTGACCCGATTACAATTCGTGAGCCTAAAACGTTCAAGGTAGTTAATCATAAGTGCTAAAGCTTTGCTGAACTTTATATGGCGGTAAAGCAGATTCAGGTCACACGGAGTTAAACGCAGTCAAAAGAACGAAGCTAGGAAAGACTAGGCAAAAATATGTCTACAAGCCATCATTTTCATGCTGGCGGAAGCGCCATGTGTTTTACCTCCTGTAGACACTAGCGCCAGAGTTCTCTCTAGTGTATTTATAGGAAACTCTATGCCTTAAGAATTCCCTTCATACGACTCGAAGGTGAAAAGCGTCACCCTTTTCGTCTAACTCACTTTCTTGATCCTACTGTGCCATGCTTTGGAAGCTTCGTGCTCCTGACATTGTTTTGCAACTACGTAAAGATCGGAGGCACCTCGCCTGGTTTTGCATTGCATCCAAGATCGGACTACTTTGACCCTGCTGTGGCACCATGTGAAGGCGTCGTCATGTGACGTGGCGTCACGGTGATGACATGATGACTTCAATATGACGTCACAAACTTTGGCTATCTGTGACGACGTTGAGTGGGTATATGGTGACGTCATCACGGGATCATAATTTTTCGCATAACTTGCCTGCTACACCGAGCGACACCGATGGTCGAATTTTGCGTTTGATGAGGAAATTGTCTTCCACCCTAATAGTTAGGGCACGAACCGGTAGCGATCGGCGTGATTATGAAAGGTGCTAGAAGCACTCTACGGCAAGCGAACATGCAAACTTCGTTCAGCGTGAACAAAGACATGCATGTACGAGCCTTACGTGTTGCAGTGAGAAGGGAGGGCGAGTTTCAAAAGTACAAAAGTCCAGAGTAAGGTAAGGTCGAACGTTCTTTTTCGCTTTTTCGTCTCTCGGCTACACTATCGTCTTTCGGCTACAATGAAACATGCACTCTGGGGTGCAAGAATTCGGGGTGGGGGAGGGGGAGGGGAGCAGAGTAAGCTGTACCGACTGCAGCACTCGTGTAGATTATACAGGTTGGTATCTTTATTCAAGGCATCGTAACTACACGACACTGCTTCCGCGCACCGCCTCCTCGTGTCGTTGGTCTTTCAGAGCACGCTCTGTTTTAGCGTTCTCTCGTCAAAACGGTGCATTTGTTTCAAAGTTGCGTGCAGCGTCAGTTCTCAGTCGGCGATGAAACGCGTGAATTTGCCGGAATAGATGTGAATAATGTTGCGCAGCCGGGGGCTGGGGTGGTTCTTCGCAGTACGCGTTTTTTTATGCTTTAATTGGCAACGGAGCGAATGTCGCCCGCCGTATATTGACGGTGCAACGCCGTCGGTCGGTCTGTGTCACTCCTAAAGCTTCTGTGGTGCTGCACGCATTTAGGATTAGGGAACAGTATTGTGCACTACCATGTTGTCGCCTGCGCTGGACCGAGGACAGCAAGTCTATACGGGCTCGTAAAAATTGCTTTGTAAGCCTCGTACCGACTGGCACTATAAACAATGTCGCTTTTATTCCCTCTAACGTAATTTTGCAAATTTTCAAGTTTAACGTGTTTGTATCGAGTCTACATAGGAACCGGTGTATGCCTCTCCTGTATCCGGTGAACGGCTATTGCGCGCACATCTCCTTACCGAGAGCTTCTCGTATTTCTCTCGGTGCTGCTTTTCTTTAACTTCGTGGATCTAAGTAGGGTTTAAGGTTATGCGAATTTACGATCTAAGAAGCTTTTTTGAGCGAAGAAAAGAAGTGGAAGCGACGTTTTAAAACTGAGTCGGTGTCCGCAGGGAAACATGGCATGTGTTGAGTGGTTTTTCTCTCTTGGTTTTTCTTTCTTTTCCCTCGCCTTTGTATTTGGTTAGCTTTGTCGTCTTTTTTATTAATATTCTTACGATGATTATTATTCTTATCGTTGTAGTAATAATAATAATTATTATTGTTGTTGTTGTTGTCTCATTATCCATAATATTAGTAGCAATAGTATTAGCAGTCGTAGCAGTAGTAGTAGTATTAGTAGTTGTAGTAGTAACGACTCAGTGGCACACACGTAGCTAATGATGTTAAAATATGAAACACGTCCTGGGTGACAATCGCTTCTAGAACGTTCAGTTGCGTAGGTGAATTGCAAGAGTTTCATTTGCTTAACATAAAAGTATTTGTAAGGACTAGCTTGTCGCAGTGGCGTAGCAAGGGGTGGCACAAAAGGCCAGTGCCCTCCCCCCCCCCCCCCGCATTGTTTTTTCGCCATGGCTTGCAGAGCAATGTCCATACTAGGGGGTGCCCTCACCGAAATCAAAGAGGTGCCCCTCCCTCCTCCCCCTTGCCCTTGAAAAAAAATTCTGGCTTCGTTCCTGGCTCGCCGGCTCCATCCACCCAATATATTAAGCAATCTAGATTGTTCTGGATTGACGCACTTTGTCACTGACACAGAGCACAGAGATAAAGTAGAAAGGCACGGACAGGACGGACATTCTGATTATCCCTGGTGTGGAAACTGTGCATTATCTTCAGTATTCTAGCCTCAGATTTGTCGCAACGCCTGTAAATGGAAAACTCGCGTCAGACGAAATGGTGCTTGTTGCGAATGGCACAGCACCGTGGTATTGTACGAAAGGCTGATATGCTCATTACGTCACCTCGACGTGCCAATTCTTGGTGAAGTTTGAGACACGTACGAATATCCTGCACACGTGCTGCCAAAGTGCATGGTCTCTCACCTGTACAATTTGTATCTTCGGGCACGCACACTCGAGACAGTTTTATCTGCGATGGCTGGGGTGCTTCCAGGCATTACTATAGTGCAGTGTTTCTCAAACGGGAGTTCGAAGATCTATTTTCGGTGAATCCTCAAAAAAAAAGAAAGAAAGAAAAGAAACAAGCAAAACATATGTTGTTTGAAAGCATACATCTGTCCCCTGATCAATGATCTCTTCAGATTTTTTTTGTGTTTGACTGCCTGTCATTTTTAAACTACGGCGGAGCTTACCTTTGTTTCTTCTCCGTGAGATTGCCGTAAAGCTTTTCCACCGTTGCAGTTTCCTGCGACATATGCACGCAAGCACACTTGCTCTAGGCTTGCATAATTTAAGAGCAAGCATACCTAAAAGTACGTTGAATGTGTTGCATACCACACAGTTTTTTTACAAGGTCAATATTGTGCAACTGTCACAGTTGCTTTACCAACCGCAGGATGTTTGATATTCGTCAATATAAATGCGAGTAGCACTAGATAAACCACTCCGGCTTCCATACACATGTGTCCCAAGAGAGAGGACGGGATTGCGCAAGAAACTGGTAGCGCATCGGATGTGCGCTAGTCGCCTTCGACTTGGTGGCTATGGTTGTTTTTTGCCCAGTTGATTTCCATTTACCTCGTAGGTAGCACAAACTAACTAAAAACTACAAAGTACAACCTCCGTGCTTTCTTAGTTCATTATCTGTTGATCCAGTATCGTAGTTTCTAATGAAAAAGGGGTCCTCGATTCGTTATCCTTCTTTTCAATAGCTACCTTCTCTCCTTGTCTTCGCCAGCCTAATTCACTTCAGCCACACTGCGTACAAGTATACACTGTTCCATATTCGTTCGTTTTCGGTCTGTGGTGTTTGCTCCGTTAAAGAAAGGTAGGAGAGTGAAGAAATCGCTCTGCTAAGTCAAAATCTGCCCTTCGTTTTGCAAGTTTTAGTACTTAACACATCACTCAACCTAATTTTGTATACCACTCGCCAATATCCAAGCTTTGAAACGTGCAATAGTTCCAAATTTTATTTGTCCAAAACGCACGATGACTGTTTTTCTTTGCACGGTCCGTCGACGAACGCTATTTGCGAAAGGCAATGTTAGTGTTACATTTTATGTAGGCCGACACGGTCTTTGAACCTGGGATCGGAGCTTTAGGATGTTTAATGTTATGTGCACACATACTGCAGCTCATCGCTTACAGTTTGTAATATGTAGCTGTGATGTGTATTCATACGGCGCCACTCCAAACGTCAAAAAAAAAAAAAAACGCCAGACCTGCACGGAAGGCGCAGCACAGTCACAGCGAAAGCTAGAAGGGCGGCTTTTCAAGGCCTCTTCTAAACACTCATTGAGTAACTGCTGCAAGCACACTTGCTTGATGCCCACTACCATATTATTAATAAAAAATTTAGGGTATTAGGCCGCTAATCGCTATGCTAATTTTCGCCATTCTTCTAAGAAGCCTGGTACCCACTATACTATTGCTGGGGATTTTCTGCCAAATGTTCATGCAGTAGCTGGCGACGATGAGAAATTAAGTCTGAAGTTGGTATGTGCCACAGTTAATAGCTGAACAAAAACAAGCTTTTGTAATGGATTGGATCATTGAACGACCCACTCGTTATGCTATTCGCATTTCGCGACGTCTGTTTGTTATTTAGCTGTTTTAGAACACTTTATAAGTCGTATTAACGCGATTGCTTTCCCGACATCAAGCCTGTCTAAGGCAACTTTGCAAACAAGTCCCAAGCACCGGCGTGGCTCAGTGGTAGAATACTGGGCTGGCACCAAGTGGACCGGGGTTCGAGTGCCACTGTGCCATTGGTACTAGGTTTGTTCGCTAATTTCGTGCGATGTGGTTACGGACACCGGTGGCGGCGGTGATAGACAACACGGCGCTGCGCGAGACCCGAGCTGTGATCTCATTACAACTTTCACTGTAATATATTTCTGCTCTTCTGTTCTCGCTTTTCTTCATCGAACCAGTCAGCACAAAGGAAAAGTGTGTTTCGGATGGATAGTTCCGGAAAAAGTTTCAACAGAATGTCATCCACTTATACGTTCATGGTGCAAAACGAGAGGTTTGTAGTCATCCCTATATTTTCCTCTAGAGCTAAAGAGAGCATGCAGGATAATGAGTTGCCCTTCGGTAGATCAGCATCTTTCAGGGAAAATAAGGAAAAAATTATTTTGGTCTCAGCTTAAGATTTTACTTGTTAACGTTTCCGTGATTCGTTGTGGTAAACGTGTATTTACCAAGTGCACGATTAGAAATCATATTGGTATACAGTTGAACACTTCACTTTGAAGATAACGCTCGTAAGGTACATTTCTTTTTTTTATCTTCGCAATGCGCTACTCGTGTTTTGCAGTTCAACGTCATGCAGAACTTCCACCCGACTGCTATCAAGAACTGCCTTGTCTTAATCATTCACGCTACCTTTTGACTGTGCGAGTGCTCCACCCTGCTTTTTTCTGCTTTATATTGTTATCACCAAAAGGCATGTTTTAACAATCTTATTTCTCTCTTATTTTGCAGTTTCTGAGAAAGAAGTCAAACAGTGGTGAGTACTGCATTTTCGACTATGAACATATCTAAAATTACGTGTTGATATCTTAACAGGAAGACACGCCATTTTAGTGCAGTGGCATCTTTGCCTGTGAGGTGCATTAGTGACACCTGCACCATGCCTGTAGCTAGGTCATGAGCACTTTGACCGTTGGGTAACGGCACATGAGTATCGAAGAAAAACGAAGGGTTGAACAACATGACAACACATTTTCTTAATAGCAAAATGTGCACATTGGGCTTGTGCATGATCGTACTGTTTGTCTATGATGACGGCGACAGTGTGTGATGTTTGGTTACACGAGAGCTCGCTATACGAAGATCATCACTAATACGAGAAGCAAAACAGGCCGAAGAGACAGGCACATAACACTTAATTAAAAAAAAACCGCTTTACTTGCAAAATCCGGAATAAGAGAGGATGTGAGTAGTTCATACTTAGCGATATGATGTTGCCATCTGCCACCGCGAGCAGTATATGGAACGAGTTTCGTACATGCGTGCTTTTTAGACGTTTTTACTAGGCCTGGGCAGAAGTTTCGCTTTGAAATACGACTGTTTCACGCATCTTGTTATGAAAAAGCACCGAAAAAACTGCGCCAGTGAATTAGCTTTGCTCGCAGGCGCAGTTTTTCTGGTGCTCTTCTATCACCGGACGTTCAGCAGACAAACATTTGCCCACCCACCGTCCCCCTCCCGCACTCACAGACAAGCGCGCACTGTCAAACAAGAAGGTTGTGAAACGCCTACAAAGAAGGTGTTACGGGATCTGAATATCACGGCGGGCTGCTTCTGCCTACCTAGAGAAAATCGACGTTGACGTTTTAAAGTAGCGTGCTTCCATTTCTCAGCTCTTCGAGCATGGGAGCCAGAAACGGCTGAAAAGGCAGTGACACAGAGAGGCAGCTACCACTCTGGGTAAACATTGCGTGCGCGCTTCGCCAGCAGCTTAGCCAGCAGTACTGCAGCTTATTTTCCAAACCGGAACTTTCGAAGAGCAAAAGTGGACTTTCGCGTTCGCAGGAAGTGACAGGCCTTTCCATGAATAACGCGACGGTGGCTGTCCTCGCTCCTGTTTGCAAAGCCTGCGCCCCGCTTGCCCGTTCGAGTTGTAGTAGCAAACACTTTTCTATTTCACGCCTTATAGCAAGGAGAAAACGTAAACGCGAACGAGACTGCTGGTTTCTCGCCTTCTTCAAAAGCGATGCAGGAAGCCCACCCTAGGAAGCCTCTGAAAGGAAGCATTGCCGTGAAGCGGTGGAGTAGTGTGCTTTTACGTCTCTCGAGCGTGCTCCGCTTGGTACGCACTAAAACGCGTTTGTGTGTATGTATAAAGTATAACACTGAGAGAGCGTTCGTAGCAACGTTAAGTGAAATCAAGTAGCGCATTGTAATGAACATGTCCACAGTTTAGGCATGCATGCTTTGGTAACGAAGCGAACACATGCATCCACCAGCTGCGCGGTTATAACGAAATGGAAGAAACAGCATGTGGGGTGCTTCCGCTGCAGCTGACGTCACATGTACCTGTAACTCGCAGTGTCTTGCCGGTAAAACATGGCTGTACTTGTAACAATGGTGGTTGACAAGCGATAAAAATAAAATTATAACGTGACACACAGCCGTCTGTGAAGCTGTCTTCGTTCAACGCCTGCACTTTGTTTTCCCAAACACAAGACGGATAGAAGGAACATCGCACAAACACACAAAGAGCACCTAATTACAGAGAATCGCTGAATTCATAACTACAATCGAGCAAAAACTTACGCACGAAGTAAGGTGCCGGTGATTCGGTTAAAGTAAGTATATACATGCGCTGCTCAAACGCTTTTTCCTTTGTAGGCGAAGCAGTAGAACTTCGGTTTATTGTTATCATTTTTTTTTGCAAAAAATACATGCTTAGTCCATTAGAGTTCTGATACTGATTTTAAAGGTTTTTTAAACGCCACAACTGTATTTGAAATAAATGGGGAATATTCTCACTAATGGAAGTGCTTGCAAGCATATACTTTTAGGAGCAGCATTAGTTTTTCCAAATTACGCTCTTTTAGCCATGCATTTAGACAGCCCTCAGTTCGTACCATGTACGCATCATCGCTTGCAAAGCTACATTTGCAAAAGCTGCATTTTTCTAAATGACTCACGCTCTCTTTACCACAGATTTATACAAACTGCAGTTTACACTGTGCGCGCGTTATGAAATACCAAAAGAAAACTTACAAAACACTTCCATGTTGAGCAACGAAGACATTGCACATGCTTGATATCAGGCATATATCTTGAGAGGTATCGTGATACCGGACAGTCTGACTGTAAAAGAGGCCCCCAAAATATTGTGGGGAAGCTCTTTGCACACGTATGGCATAGGTTTAAGTGACAAATTTAAGCGATCCGCAGTAAGTGTGCCATTTCTCTCAAAGCTTTAGGTACGTACATCGTTACAGTTGATCTTAATGGCTGCTTACACGTTTTATTGCAAAAAAAAAATCTTAACTTTGTTGTCCTGCTCTTCTTAATAGTTTTAACGCCCTGTAAATTATATTGTTTAAAAATGCACAATAAAATAGAATACACAATCGTAATTTAAACTTGAAAAAAATTGGCAGATCCCACGTCCAGTGGGAATCGGTGATATGCGAAGCACAAATGAGGAAGGTTGATAAATCACTTTAAAATCATCACAACGTTACGAGGCGAACGTAAATTATTCTGTACATCACTTCCATGTTTCCATCTAGTATTTTTGTTCATCGTCCATTCCCGTCAAGTAATACCTAATTTGGTATATGTTAAGCTAGCGAAACGGCCGCGAGCACGTTATGAGCGTAGCATGTAGGCATGTTTTACATGACACGTATGTCATGATTATCATGTTTCGAAGCGTCATTTACATTCGACATATTATTCATGTCCAATGATGCCAATTTTGGTACATGTCGAGCTACTGAAACGGCCGCTAGCACGCTATGAGCGTAGCATGAAGTCATGTTTTACATGACATGCATGTAATGATTATGATGTTTGGACGTGTCATTTACCATCATCATTTATCCACGTCACGTGATACCAAATTCGGTATTGTGATGCTAGCGAAACGGTCGTGAGCACGTTTTGAGCGTAGCATGTAGTCATGTTTTACATGACACGCATGTGATGATTATCATGTTTGGACGTGCCATTTACCTTCGTCGTCTATCCACGTCACGTCATATACCAAATTTTGTATATGAGGAGCTAAAGAAAAGGTCACGAGCATGGTATGTAGCGTTGCCGGTAGTCATGTTCTTACAAGACACGTATATCATGATTATCAAGTTCGCACCAGTCATATATATATATATATATATATATATATATATATATATATATATATATATTAATGAGATATAACAGACGTGTCATTGAACGCGTTATTCGAAGGTCGTAGGTTCGATTCCTGCTCACAGCTGGTAATTTTTTCATCCACTTTTCTTTCTTCTTTCTTCTTATTTACATTCCATTGGTTCTGATAACTTCCCCTGTACATTCCTTGGCATTACTGTCTGTTATATCTCATTAATATTGTGTTAAAACACGGCAATACGAGCCCTTAGGTATACACTTCTCTCCCTTATATATATATATATATATATATATATATATATATATATATATATATATATATATATATATATATATATATATCTTTGTCATTCATTTACGAGACGTAATATCAAGTTTATTATATATGAAGCAAGCGAAATGGCCGCGAGCGCACTATGAGCGTAGCATGTAGTCGTGTTTTACATCACAGTCATATCATGATTTCTACGTTAGAATCTGTCACTTATGTTATGCAGTTATCTCATACCATACCAGTTTTGCAAATGTGTATGTGAACGAAACCACCGCAAGAATAGGAAGACCATGAAGTGTAAATCATGACATACATGACATACACGTTTTGATTTTCATGTTACGACTAGTCATATAAGTTCTTCATGCACTTATATTATGGCATACGAATTTCGGTATATATACAACTATCGAAATGACCAAGAAAGCTAAAAGTCATAGATAGATAGATAGATAGATAGATAGATAGATAGATAGATAGATAGATAGATAGATAGATAGATAGATAGATGGATAGATAGATATATAGATAGATAGATAGATAGATAGATAGATAGATAGATAGATAGATAGATAGATAGATAGATAGATAGATAGATAGATAGATAGATAGATAGATAGATAGATAGATAGATAGATAGATAGATAGATAGATAGATAGATACGGTCAATGTCTGGGAAGTTCGCTAGTAAATGCTTCGCATGTAAAACTTTTTTTGACGAGAGCATTGACAAGTCGCACAAGCACGTCTAATGACTTTGTAGTTCACGAAGCGTTTGCAATTGCCAGGTGATCTGGCATTATTACGCCCCGCCGTGGTGGTCTAGTGGCTAAGGTACTCGGCTGCTGACCCGCAAGTCGCGGGATCGAATCCCGGCTGCGGCGGCTGCATTTCCGATGGAGGCGGAAATGTTGTAGGCCCGTCTGCTCAGATTTGGGTACACGTTAAAGAACCCCAGGTGGTCCAAATTTCCGGAGGCCTCCACTACGGCGTCTCTCATAATCATATGGTGGTTTTGGGACGTTAAACTCCACACATCAATCAATCAATCATGACATTATTACCCGAATACCCTGCTTCCTACCGGAATTCTGGACACTATATAAGCATCTTGCCATTGCCGCGAAGGTATAGGGTGATAGGGAACCGTCGCTACGAGCGTAGCTTAGAACGCAGAAATGAGAAAAGGCGGCCCCTGTACTGTATCGCAATCAGGGTGGAAACCATTTCCTTCACTCAGCAGCTCCTCAAACTCGGATGTCATCACGAAACGATTGTCGAAACAGTGGTGAACAAAACGCTCTCAAGTACATTACTTCCGCTGCTCTCACTAGACATCAATGGCTGGCCGACGGCAGTTTAGGTTCGAGCCGCCAGAAGTGGATGACACAACGTTATAGACAGAGCTTATTTCCGTTCACACAACAAAGAAACTCAGCTTTGAGGAAATGTACGTCTGTTAAAAAGGGGGAGCGGGCAGCCGGCAGTTACTCGTAGCTCTCTTGCTCCTGCACGCTTTCTTCAATTTTAAATGTCCGAAGCACGTCTTAGCAGGCTTCAGTGACTTTGAGCGTATCTATCTATCTATCTATCTATCTATCTATCTATCTATCTATCTATCTATCTATCTATCTATCTATCTATCTATCTATCTAGCTATCTATCTATCTATCTATCTATCTATCTATCTATCTATCTATCTATCTATCTATCTATCTATCTATCTATCTATCTATCTATCTATCTATCTATCTATCTATCTATCTAGCCGCCTACAACATTTAGCTCTCCTGGCTGTTTCGATAATAATATCGATACCAATGACTGCATGGTGACCATAAGCGACAGGCCCTAATGTAGAAATTATGACATGCATGTCATGCAAGTCATGACTGCAAGCAACGCTCATGGTGCGCTCGCGGACTTTTTCGTAGCTCCACATATACCAACTTTGATATTACGTGACGTGAATGAACTACAAAGGTAAATGACACGTTCAATCATGATTATCATTATATGCGTGCCGTGGAAAACATATGCTACGCTCATAGCGTGCTCGCGGCCGTTTCGCTAGATATACATAAACCAAATTCGCTATCACGCAACGTGAATAGACGACGAAGGTAAATGACACGTCTAATCATCATAATCATGACATGGAAGTCATGAACGGCATATTTGACATCGGCCTCGTAACGTTGGGCTGATTTTAGAGTGATATATCAACCTTTCTCATTAGTACGTCGCATATCATCGAGTCCCACCGTATACGTGGGACCTGCCAATTTTTTTTTGTTACAGTGGACTTATTCTGGCTGTACTCTAAGCGCTCAACACAAGAAAAAGGAAAACTAGTTTCAGGTACCCTTTAACTAGATGGGGAAGCTAGATGGGCTTTCTTTCTTTGTTGTTTTTTTTTTGTGAGGAAGGCTACAAGTTAGTGCCATTTTTTCCCCGACGTTCTCTTACAAACTCACGAAGATTACAGTTTTGTAGCAGTCTTTTATTAGGTCTCTGTTGCGCGAGAACGCCTATAGCAACCGTAACAGAGAAAAATAATCACTTCAACGACGTTCGCCTTACCTCTATAATGAACTTGTAAAAGAAAAAAAAGTAAGACAACGTGGAAGTTTTCGAGCATTACTGGAGCAGCGGAGAGATACATGACGAGCGGGAAAGTGTAGGCTGACCGAATTGCGCGCAGTCTCAAGTGTCTCTTCTATCGTACTTCTAGGACAGCAACAAAATTGGACAACTCAGCGTGATATAATCCTGTGCCACACCAGAGAGAAGTTGGAGCTTAACGTCTCCCCTGAGGCTTCAGCTTCAGGGCAGCTTTCTAGGCCGGCGTTTTCTTTGTGATTATTTATTTAAAAGGAAAGAAAGAAATTACTCACCAGACGGTAAAAGTTTCGCAAATGTTACTCTGTCGGCCGTTTCGTTAAATTTCCACCGAGGGCCAGGCAGGTCGGATGTCCCCAGCGTCACCTAACCGCTCATCCACTCTAGTAGTGGGCTGGGCTCTGAAGAAGGTCTCTTTTCGTGGCTCTCCCATTATTGTGCAACTGTAAAGCTTCATCTCGAGCTACAAATGATGGCGGTGGTCTTTGGTCTTTTCTCAACTTGCCGTAACAACTCGTAGGCAGTCCTCAAAGCCATCCGAATGAAACGAAGACAAGAATTACTTTTAGGCCTAGCCGAACAGCATAACCGAGCTATGGATGTTGTACGTGCATGGAGGAACAAAAAGGCACATTCAGCAAATACTTCTTTGTTGTGTAGTGTTTCTCCACCTGTTTCTTGCCCTCCAACCCCAACTCGTCCGAATCACAGTTTTATATATGTCTTACATTTGATTTCCCCTTTTGTAAATAATTACCCGCTGTAAAAAAATGGAAAAAAAATCACCACTTCCGTTGCAGGAAGTCCATAAATTATGGCGCGAATTTGCTGAATTTTCTCGTGGCTAGGTACAACTGTGAACCAACAGATAGTCTGACAGACAGTCTGCATTCTCACTCACTTCATTATCAGTGTATCCAACCCGAGAAAGTATACGATCAACGGCAACTCCATGATGCTTCGCTACGGCGCACAGTATTTACTCATCGATATAGAAGAATAATAAATCCTAAAATATGATGCATAGACGTTGTAGAGACGTTCTCTTCGTTGCAGCGAAAAATTTAGAAAGCGTACGCGCGTGCACACACACACACACACACACACACACACACACACACACACACACTCGCGCACGCGCACACACGCACGCACAAACGCACACATTTTTTTTTATTTCAATGGGTGACAATACCAGCAATTTGCCTTGCCTTCAGGGTACTACGTATTCTTCAGTCTATAAAACTCAAAATTAACAAAATTCAATCGCAATGGTAAAAAAAGCGAGTGGGGAGGCAGGCTCATTAGAGTACTAGTTATACATTATGCAGAAGTCACATAAAAGCTAGAACAGCAGGCGTGTTGTTTAATTAAAGTTTATACGGTCCACAAATTGTGTGGGCAAGTGCGACTGCAGCTCGATCTCTTTCTCGCTATCTCACAAAGGACTTGTGACAATTATTTGCAGATTGCTGGCATGCAGTATGCATACAGCTGTTATAAACATTCCTGAGGATATATTCATCTATATCTCTTTGATTATGAAGTTCGAAGCTGAGCTCTGCTACGCCGTCTTTGTCTCAGACCCAAGTGAGATCAAGCTATGATGGCACAATCAGTACGCAGTTGGCTCATAGGAAGAAACTTACGAACTTACTCATGAACAGAAGATTAGAACCCATTGATGAGAACCCAAGGTTGCTAGAAATAAGCTGGACACCGTGAAGGCCTGTGAACTCGGAAAACAGGTGATTTGCTTGGTACAAGCATTCTTGTACTCAATAACCTGCACCATACTCTTAATTATTTTACTTACGAGGTCTGTATTCCGGGGTCAGGATTTTCTTCTCCGAAGCAGTTTCCTTTTTTGAAGGCGAAAACCTTACTCGCTT
Source organism: Rhipicephalus annulatus (assembly GCA_013436015.1). NCBI lineage: Eukaryota > Metazoa > Arthropoda > Arachnida > Ixodida > Ixodidae > Rhipicephalus > Rhipicephalus annulatus. The sequence continues at coordinate 452,149 of WOVY01011915.1, forward strand.
GATCAAAGGTGAAAATTGAACTTCGGCGGCGTCGCCGTCTAAACGAGTGATGAAAAAAAAATCACCACCGTACGGTGCTGCTGTCATGTGGGCATGACATCACTATATGACGTCATTATGACGTCACGTAACTTGTAAAAAAAGTGGACCTATCACAATAGGTGGCAGTGCAAAAACCAGATGAATTGCTGAAAGCTTGCAATGCCTCCAATCTTGGAGGCCGTGCAAGATCTCTTTAGGGGCAGAAACATTTCGCTTCAGGACGGGGGAGGGTGAACACATTGACTAAGAAAAAAAAAGAAGTATAGGATGGCTTTCCCAGAGTGTAGCGCCGGATGAGTTGGTGAATATAGCCTTATAACAACGATATTTGTGATACAACTTAAACCAACGAGGAATACAAACGAGATAGAATAGAGCACCAGAATCTGAACTAGCTTTTTTTTTTCGCGCAGCACGCAAATATTTATATGTCCAGATAGGTACACAACGACAGGGTGCAGTACATACAAACTATTACAAAGCATAATATACAGGGTGTCCCACATAACTTGAGCCAAGAATTTGAAAGTGACAGGCACTTAGTAGGCGAATTGACCCAAACGCATACTACTCGCACTAGTCTGTGGGTAGTCAGGCTATTTTTTATTTCTCCCCGTACTAATATTCAATAATTTCTAATTACCCAATTTTTTTATAAATATGGGCTGGAAACCCAAAATATCAACGCTGAGATGTAGAGCACTTTCGGAAGTCACCGACTGAATTGTTTCCTCTATGATATGTCTAGCGCTGTTATTTTTTTTTTTGCGTTGTAAAGAAAGCCGATAGCAGCCCTATATCAGTGCGCTCGCGGCCCGTCACATGGCTTCTTTTCCCATTTCGCGGGCTTTATTTACAATGTGGAAGAAATAACAGTGCGGGATGTATCGTACAGGAAACAATTTAGTAGGGGGTTTTTCAAAGTGCTCTACATCTCAGTGTTCATATTTTGGGTTTCCAGCTCATAATTAAAGTTAGATAATTAGGAATTCACCATTATTTGTACGGGGTGAAACAAGAAAAACCTTAGCTCAAGTTATGTGGGAGATTTATTAGGGTGGCATGCAGAAAATACACTAGTTGAAACCAGTGTGTTTCGTAAGATTTAGCAGCTAATACTTCGGGAACACACTACTAGCTCCAGTACCATCAAGTTTTCTCTCATTTTTATGTCTTGCTTTCAGTTGCGCCACAAATATTTCGCGAAGGTGATTTTCGCCTTCGGATGCTCTTAGGCGAATGTGCAAGGAACACTTGTAGTGTTTTTCCATTTTTTTGACATTAAATGCGTGTATCCTCAAACAGGCTACCGCAGCAAAAGTATGCAGTGAATTTAGTCCAGGTGACTGCGCTCAATTAATTGGTGCGATCTCTCAACAATATTATAATAAATTTACCATTGACTCTAGGAATCATATTTCACGCCACATTAGGCGCGAAGTGAGGCAAACCATATTGCACCACCGTGCTCGCCGCCGTTCTCGGCCGCGCTCCGCGGGGGGTGTGCTGTTTATCACGAGCCGAAAATGAGCTGTTTGCTCTCTTGCCTCTACCGTAGCAGCGTGTGAAGGCGCGTGTGCATGCTTACAACAAAAGCACTACAGAATTCCTCTCTGGAATAAGCCTTTCTAGCAGCTCCGCCACGCGTAAAAGCGCCAGAACGGCACCGCCTCTCTCAAGCAGCTCCACCGCGCGTAAAAACGCCCAAGCGGCCCCCGCGTGTCTAAAAGCGGGCCTTGTCAGCGTGCTTGTTTAAAGTTTTAGTAGGTGAGAACCTTTGTTTTCCTCCTCACCTATGGAGTCTATCTGCAAGCCTTGTACACTAAAAATGTTAATTAGTCTCGTCTCTCTCTCACGCACGAACACACCCACTCACCATGAGAAAAAACTGCTAACATAACGTTTTGCTATATCGTTCAAGAGTCAATATATTCCGAGCGGCTAAGCCGTATTTATTTTTCTCTCACGCCTCGTGTCTTCCGGCGCCATTAGTTAGGCTTGCTAGAAATAGCCTCGTGCCGGCGAGGCTTATTAGCGCTATATGACCTGCTGGGCAGATATTTACGTTCTGGAATTGTTTTCGTCCACAGCCGTGGTGTGCGAGGCAAACATGCCAAGCTCTCTTAAGCTTAAAATATTATTCGGCTTCCGCCACGAAACCAAGAAAGCTGTGTTGAGGAGAAAAGACTTGCGTTTGATTATTGTAAGGTTTAAATTACTCGAGAGAGGGATAGACAGAGAATAGAAAGAAAATAAAAAGAAGGCAGGGAGGTCAACCAGGCAAGCGTCCGGTTTACCACTCTGTACTGGGAGAAATAATGAAGATTCACTGTTCATTTTCTCAATTAGAGGCGAAGCTCCTTTTGACATAGGGCAGTCCATCCCTCCGGCGTAGCCAGCACATCATATCCACAGACAGACAGACAGACAGACAGACAGACAGACAGACAGACAGACAGACAGACAGACAGACAGACAGACAGACAGACAGACAGACAGACAGACAGACAGACAGACAGACAGACGGACAGACAGACAGACAGACAGGCAGACAGACAGACGGATGTACAGACAGATGGACAGACGGACGGACGGACGAGCGGATGTACAGACAGACAGACGGACGGGCGGAGGGATGTACAGACAGACAGACAAACGGGCAGAGAGACAGACGGACGGATGGACAGACAGACAACTGGACGGACGAGTGGACGGATTCTTCGCCCCTCTCATCACCATTCACTCCGTGGATATTTTCCGATTTCGTTTCTTTTTCTCCAATATTCAAAGATTCAAACTTCGTATGCTACTGAGGGGTGCCAGCTGAGGTTTTCATGCTATGGTTAGCATCTAGTAATCGATAAAATGGTCTTTGGTCAACACATATATTTTTTAGTTTAGAAATACCCCCTTGACAACCTCACGTGTGAACTATACGGTGCAGAGGATTCTCGTTTACGAGCATTTAAATATACCAGGGTACTTCCATTATCATGAATCACTTCTGTTGAGTACCTGAAATAGAAACAAGGTTGCACGCTACATGCGCACTCCTTTGACTTCGAGTGAACAATGGGGCACAAACCACAAACAGTGCCAACACCTTGGAAGGCACGTATACATAAGTGTGGCTGCGAAAACCTCAAGGGCAGTAAAGAAGACAAAGAAATCCTCAGTATCGACCAACAAGCCCGGACAGCTACCTACCAAAGTGAACCACATGATGAGGGCGGGAAGGGGGGGGGGCAGCAATACTGTATTTCAGCAGCGTCTGCATGCAGAGGCTTCGGGTTGAGCGGCGCGTTCCAAGGTATGAAACAAGGCAACAGACTTGCAAAGGAAGGGGGGTTAACTTGTAAGGCGTCTCGTTGCCCACTCTACACTTGGGATCGAAAAAGGGAAACATCAAGACGCGTTGGCAAAAAAGAGAGTGAAACTCACCAGCGATTACGATACGGCATTACTACCTAATGCGACTTTCGAGTGTAGCTTCGTGTTGAGGCAACGCCAGCTGTGTTTGAAGTTTCGGCTTTCAGCAGTAGTAGATGTGACATTCGTTGCATACTGCCACGGAAATTTACGGCGCTCGAGTGCGACCCACAGCACTCTATGCCTTGTAGGTGTGGCTAACCAAGCTAAACACTGACAGCACTGTTACTACAAAGGAAGTGAGCTGCAGTACATGTGGAAGCACTGCATGTGCACAAGCACCAACTGAAGGGTCAGCGCGCGTGACGAAGGAGGGAAGCGAAGATATAGAGGCCAGTGGCTCGTGAAATCGACGGACTTCACGTTAGCTTTATTGGTTATGCCGACGCCCACAACGCCAACGGGGACGCCTATCAATGCACGAACGGGTGCTTAACAGCAGCGCTTTAAAAAGGCATTGAGTTGAGGGACGCGCTTTAGGCATTCTAAAATCAAGACGGGAGCCGACAGATGGAAACAAGGTAGTGGAATAAAAAGGGTGAACAGTGAAAAAGGCTCAGACAGGCTGGCCGACGTTTCGATGGGAGAACCTATCTTTCTCAAAGGCGCCGTGTTATCCTTTGCGTGCTTGTTTTAAGGGGTGAGTGGTGACGTCTTCTCCCGGTGGTGGCACGTGTCCCTGTTCATAACACTTTGATCTTAGTCAAAAAGGCCGAGAAGCGATGATCCCACTACGCTTTAGGCGAGGTATAAGTAAACTGGTAGCGTAACTTTCTTAGAAACCCATGTATTCAGCAGTCGGGGGCTTGTTATCACCGTCAACGTCTACGCATGGAAGGAACAACCAACAGCAAAGAAACGATAAAAAAAATAATGGTGTCACAACCAGAAGCGGTAGCGACGTCGTGAATTTGCCCTACATGGCGCGAAGTTAAGCTTTTGTTTTATTTTAATTGCTCACCTGTTATATGCTCTTTGATAAATAGGCGATTTCATTGCGCCCTCATGGCTTGATAATTACGTGCGCAAGAGGAAAGAAAGACAAGCGAGAAAGGTGGAAGAAACGTGGCTGTTTTATTAGCCAAATATTGTACTTTCAATTACACCGAGAAATTTGCAAATGAAGAAATTGTCATACAACTATTCACTAAAACAATAGTACAATAGTTCGAAAACTCACATTGCCCAATCGTGGAAAAGCACTGCAGCGCAACAGCAGCCTTGATTATATCACTTGGGCAACCTTAGAGTACAGCGTTTTTTCGCTCAGCGTGTTGCATTCTCTGTCACGAAAGGCCAGGGCACGCCGGCCGTTCACCAGTGCAAGTAGTCCGCACTTACAGTAGTGGTTCTCAACACATTCTGTGGGCTAGCTCAGCTTCTCCAAAGTGTCGTGCTAGAAACAACAGATAAGCAAATAAATAACCTATGGAACATCCGCAGGCAACTAACGCGAAAAAGTCTGCGAAGCTTCGTTGACCCGAGAATGCGCCGAACACAAGCCATTGATAGCAGCAGACTGCCTGCATGCACCCCTATTTATGGCACTCGCAAAAAAAAAGCTATCAACCATTTAGCCAAGTGTCAGATAAACCATAAAGCAAACTTTTGGTGTACATTGACACCCGTATTAGGTGTGAATACACTTTATATGCGACCCCAAACCATCCACCGCCGTCGGCGGCGTCCGCAGTCTTCTCTCTATCTTTAAAAGAAAGAGGACTTGGCGGGCCGCAGCGCGACTCTACCGAATAAGCCACGGACGCGACGCTGATATCGGTGTCAGTAACGCGCCTTATACCCCCTCCCCCTTCGCTCCCTCCTCCGCTCTCCTCGCTCGCTGCAGCTGCGCGCGCACCCCTCTCTCTCGCGCGCCCGCCTTCTCTCTCACTCTCCCGTCGAGAGCGGGTCGTGAGGGGGAGTAAAGTTAAAATCCGTTGGCATTCGCCAGTGAGTTAACGTAAACTCCCCCGTGTGATCAAATTGCGATTCCCAGAAACCATTACACCATAAAGGCACCATAGTGTGATTAATAAATATAATAGTGCGAATTAATAAATACCTCTCATAGCATCACCCCGTGTATTCGCACATAACCATGTTCACCCTCGGGGACATGCTTGGGAGTTTTTATTATGTATATTACAAAATTTTCTTGAGTTTTTTTTCTTTTCTTCATTTGGTCCCTCTTCACTTAGTCGTGCTTGAATCGTATACGGTGTTATGCCAGCGAGTCCTCGTCAAACGTCCGTGCCTCGGAAAAAGGCAATCTGGGTCAAGGCCAGCCCGCAGCCCGCCCGACGCGAACATCTCAACGGCGTGAACACGCGCGGCGCCCCTCTGGCCCAGGTGCAGTGAGTCAGCGGCGCACGTGACAGCGAGCCGGCGGCCGCGTGCCTGGTGGTCTGACGCATGGCGCGGCGGCCCCATTGGCGGAATCTGCCCGGACGACCAGCGGCGCTTCTGATTGGACATTTTGGTTGGACCCGGTGTAAATAAAAGAAGCCCTGCGGCGCGTCGCGATCGGCAGTCCTATGCGAGCGAGAGGAGGCCCCGTGTCGGAGAGCCGGCATGTGTGTGAGTCAGCGGTCTTAGGCGAAAGGCCGACCTATGTGTTAGAGAGGAGAGTTCGGCTCTTCGAGTCTCTGTCGGCCCCAGTGCCGAAATTGTAACGCCTCTGTATATATGCTGTACATAAACCTTGTTTAACTCACCGTCGTCTCGTCCGCTCGTCTTATCAGCTCTGCGCAGAAGCAGTCGCGAGCTGATAAACCTACGCTACGCAACAGTGGTGGCTTCGGCGGGATCGGTACGCTACGCAACAGTGGTTGGCAGCTGCGGGATCGGCCGGCGTCAGCGACATCGATGCGGTGAGTGCCTGATGTTTTCCCCTCAGTTCACCAGACTACTCTAGCTCAGGTTGTAGTAGTTTAGAGAAGGGCTGTGTGAAGCATTGAAGTGAGCTTTGATCGTTTCAAGCCAAGTCGAAGCGCTTTGAAACCAAAGTTAATGCGGAGGGGGTAAACACGGGAGTGTGAAAAATTGCTTGCGCGTCTTGCTAGTAGGCTTATAGTGGGTACGGCAAGTAGATTCTTAACAGGGGAAACAGCAAGAGGCTAGTGTGAACGATGGAGAACCTTAAAGTGAAGGAACTCATCGAAATTTGTGAGGAACTCGGCATTACTTTAGGCCGTGCGAAACGAAAGCAAGCGATCCTTGAGATCATGAAGGATGAGGGAGTGTCGGCTGAGGAAGTCGATGAGGCCTGGGTGGATATTAAAGCACGCCGTGAGGAGGCTGAAAGGCGAGAAGTAGAAGCTCGCGAACGTGAAGAAAGGCGCGAAGCTCGCGAACGTGAAGAAAGGCGAGAAGCTCGCGAGCGCGAGGAGGCCGAGAGACAAGAGCGCCTAGAGTTGAAACGACTAGAATTGGCAATCCTACAGTGTTCGCAGGCGCCTAGCGTAGCTTCTCCGACGATTCAGGTAAGCGGTTTTAGAATTCGGGACCAACTGCCACCGTTCGTAGTGGGCGAGGACATGGCGAAGTACCTCGTCAAGTTTGAACACGTCTGTGAGCGAAACGCTTTGGAGCGGTCTCTTTGGGCGCAGAACCTGTTAGCTCTTCTTCCCGGCGAAGTGTCCGACGCATTAACTTGCTTGTCTAGGGAAGCGTTTGAGAGCTATGACGAGGTTAAGGAAGTGCTCTTGAGACGTTACAAGTTGTCACCCGAGGCTTTCAGGCAAAGGTTCCGGTATGCTGAAAAGGGGAATGAGTCACACGTTGACTTCGCGTTTCGTCTTAAAGCCGATTTGATTGAATGGCTCAAGGGCGAAGGTGTTTATGACGACCGCGATAAAGTGGTGGAATGCGTTGCATTGGAGCAATTCTACCGCTGCATCGAGGAGGATGTCAGACTTTGGCTGCAGGACAGACTTGGGGAAGTACAGTTAAATGAGGCAGCTGAGTTAGCTGAGGAGTATTATGCTCGCCGAAAGTTGCATAGCAGGGCAGTGCGCGTTGAAAAGGATGAAAGGAAAGAGGGCTTTTCAAGGAAACCTGATCAACGGAAATCCGCTCCGCACCGTAATTTCAAGAAGGAACCGTCTCTTACGAAGGACAGTGTAGGGGAAGGGCAAACAGAAGCGGAGAAATCGAGTGAGGTTTCTACCACACAGGCATTTGAATCGGAAAGCAAACGGAAGCCGCTAATCTGCTACAACTGCAAAAAGGAAGGGCACATCGCGAGAAACTGTCAGGAAAAGTTTGCTTTCGCAACGATCCGAGAATCAGAAAAAAACATTCGGTTGTTGGAGCCGTATCTCCAAGAAATTAGGGTGAATGAGAAAACGTGCCGAGCACTTAGAGACTCAGCGGCAACCATGGACGTTGTCCATCCTTCATTGGTGTCTCCGGATGACTTCACAGGAGAATGCGCGTGGATCAGGCAAGTCGCCGAGGAGCAGAGTGTTCGCTTACCAATCGCCACCGTTGTCATTGAAGGCCCGTTCGGTAAGCTTTGCACCGAAGCGGCTGTGTCTGCCGCGCTAAACGATCGTTTTCCTTATCTTTTCTCCAACAACTCGGAGCAGCTTCTCAAAGAGCAGGGCAAATCGTTCTTCCCCAACTTAGCGTGCATGGCCCTCACGCGATCGCAAACGCGGAAGCCTGATCTGGTTCAATGCAGGGAACTCTCAAGTGACCTTGTCGGCGGGTCGACGGAACCCCAGAAAGGAAACTTTCCGCATGAGTCATGTGAGCAGTCACGCGAGCGGCCCGTCGCGAAAGCGGTCGGCACGGCCGGCGTGGTAGGGGGAGACGACATGGCGCCATTGAGTCAGAGCGAGAGGGTTGCAACGCTCTCGCCTGTAGCGGAAAGTTGGAGCGAGCTGCCGAGAGTTGATCGAGAGACGCTCATTCGAGAGCAGCGTGAGGACCTCTCGATTGAAGCGCTAGTGGAAAGCCACAAAAACGCGGCACAAGTGCTGTCGAAGGAGCACTGCGAGAAATCGGTGAAGAAGCGTGCTTTTGAAGTTGATAATCAGGTAATGCTGCTGCAGCCGTCCAAAAGGAACAAGCTTGAGGTTGATTGGGAAGGGCCCGCAAAAGTAGTATCGAAGCTTTCCGATACCAATTGTGAAGAGAAATTAGGAAGGCGGCCGAACAAAATTTATCACAGTAACTTGAAAGCAGTCGTAAATTTACTTTTAAGTGCTTCAGAGGAAGAGGAAGCAGAAATTTTGAGTTCGAGTGAGGTAATCGAAGGGGGATCGAAAGTAATCCGGGAGCAGATAAACCTAGAGCCTAGCTTAAGTGAAGGAGGACCTGAGAAAGAGGACCTGAGAAAGATTGGTTCCGAGTTTGAAGACGTGTTTTCGGACCGCCCCGGAAACACGAGGGTGATCGAACACGATATCGAGCTAAGCGGTGAGGAGTCAATCCGTAGCAAGCCGTATCGTTGTTCCCCTGTGCAACGTCGTAAGTGTGAGCCGCTCTTGGTGCCGCATAGGTATCGTCGCCTAAAAGTGGCCGGTTACTGAAGTGGAGCATGTTGCTCCACAGCGCAACTTTGACGTTCGCTATCAAAAAAAAAATAAAAATAAAGGAAAGGTAAACGCTAATGCAGGTGCATTGAGCAGTGCGTTCCAGCTAGTAACTTCTCAACCTTTCGGTTTCTCGTTGGCGATTCGGGGCAAAATTTTGACCTCATCACGACCTTAGCCGAGCGCTCTCGTTCAGAGTGCTCTCAAGGGGCCAACTTTATGTGGTATTCTAATTCGTTGCGTTGTTGTAATTGTGAAAAATTCAAGTTCTTACTTTAAGAGTCTTGTGTCCCACATGTGCCTCTTGATGTAGAGGGAACAAAATTCCGATAAACACGTAGATAGGTATATGTTGTACTATACTTTGTCTGGTGTTCTGTCGGGTGACCGAGGGCACTTGCTTGTGTTGTGTGTTGTCTGTTGTCGAACCGTTCTTAGCAAGTTGCAGAACCATCGACAAGTGCTGAAACCGAAGATGGTCAGAAGAGACGAGTGAAGCTGGTCGACAAGTTGTGGCGACAAGCCAGTGGAGCTGGGATCCGTCGTCAAAAATGGGATGTGTTCCCGGAACAGTCTGGAGCTGTATTCTCCCCATGGCCCTGGAGGCGAACCTGGAGGGACTTGGCGGACGAGCGCACCTGACATCCGAGCCCCGTGGAAGCAGCTCGTCTTTCCGGTGCATTGTCTGGCGGCGGGGGTGCTGTTATGCCAGCGAGTCCTCGTCAAACGTCCGTGCCTCGGAAAAAGGCAATCTGGGTCAAGGCCAGCCCGCAGCCCGCCCGACGCGAACATCTCAACGGCGTGAACACGCGCGGCGCCCCTCTGGCCCAGGTGCAGTGAGTCAGCGGCGCACGTGACAGCGAGCCGGCGGCCGCGTGCCTGGTGGTCTGACGCATGGCGCGGCGGCCCCATTGGCGGAATCTGCCCGGACGACCAGCGGCGCTTCTGATTGGACATTTTGGTTGGACCCGGTGTAAATAAAAGAAGCCCTACGGCGCGTCGCGATCGGCAGTCCTATGCGAGCGAGAGGAGGCCCCGTGTCGGAGAGCCGGCATGTGTGTGAGTCAGCGGTCTTAGGCGAAAGGCCGACCTATGTGTTAGAGAGGAGAGTTCGGCTCTTCGAGTCTCTGTCGGCCCCAGTGCCGAAATTGTAACGCCTCTGTATATATGCTGTACATAAACCTTGTTTAACTCACCGTCGTCTCGTCCGCTCGTCTTATCAGCTCTGCGCAGAAGCAGTCGCGAGCTGATAAACCTACGCTACGCAACAGTGGTGGCTTCGGCGGGATCGGTACGCTACGCAACAACGGCGAACGTAGGTGTGCGTGGCGATAGGCTTTCGATCACTTTTCGTTCCAAGCACAGATTTGGAGGGATGTTCTCAACCACTGACTCAAAGAAGTGTCTCCGCTATTTTATCAATAATGCCAGCCAGACACGCCCGATCTTGCTGTTCACCACCCTCTCCTCTAGCCCTTTTCTGCTCTCGCCCATCGCCTAGTTTTCGCGTATTCATTGCAGCCATAGGGGAAAGCATCGTTTTTGCAGTGCCTCATATTACGGAAATAATATAAAGTAATTTTTTGTTCAGTTCTGTACAGAACCCTGTGGCGGGGTTCTTGCATTCCTCGTGTTCACAATGTTGGCGGTCACCCTCGCTCTGTAATTTGGGTGCACGTTAAAGAACCCCAGGTGGTCTAAATTTCCGGAGCCCTCCACTACGGCGTTTCTCATAATCATATGGTGGTTTTGGGACGTTAAACCCTACATATCAATCAATCAATCATCCTGGCTCTGTAAGAGAGATACGGTGTTTTCAGATAACATGTCACCGTTCGTGGCGCCATGCGGACAACCAATGGGGACGCCTCACTGCGATGCTGCTGGATCACTAGCGCTGTGAGTGGCGTGGCATTGCTTCGAACCACGGGCATTCTCGCTCCGTCAGTCGGAGTCTGAAGTCGCTTGCTAGATTTCGTGCAGACCGGTTGTGCCTTCGCGATCTCCAGCGTCAGCGTAGCTCTGGCATACTGGGCTCGCCCTACGTCACCTCCTGACGCCGACGACCTTCGACGACAGTGTAGCTCTGACCGACTGGATTTGCTCTACGCTATCTACTGACGCCGACAAGAGCTCTCGCAAGTGGTGCCCCGTGTTCGGACTCCAGTGACCGTGCTTCCATCTTTCCTATCTCTCCTATCCCCTCAGTTTGTTGTCGCTCCTTCTGGCTTACCACCTCACGTCTCTTCCTCTTTTTGCACACCTTTACTCCTACCCCTTTTATCCCTCCTCACCCCCATCCCTTGTGAGCTACTGTTGAGGTGTCGCTCACTGAAGCAAACAGTTACGGGGCTCACTTTTCTCTTCCTTTCTCTCTTAAGAATCACCCTCGCTTCGAACCACATAGGAGTGTGAAGCAAGAAATCTGGCAGATATATGATATTGAAGAGAGGGACACGTATCTATCGCATTTCTGTGAGATAGCACTTGGACGCACGTGTGATGCAAGCAGCCCTGCCCCTCCTGTGGCATCGCATCACGACCACTCTGTGAACTAAGGCGGACCGACGACTCCCGTTGAAGAGCGCGTGCTTGCACTGGTATCGAAAGAAATAAAGGAGGCGCTGCTCAGGAGAGCAATCGCGGAACGACGCCTTCTTCGATACAATACTTTTTGTGCTTTTCGCGCTTGGCCAGTAGTCAGATAGGCCGCGTTATCAGCTCGATCAGCCAGCCGCGAGTGTTGCAATGGGCAATGAGAATAAATAGCATAGCATAAGGAGGCTTGAGTCAAAACTCCTCGATAGAACCCCTGCAGAGGCCGTGACAGTGCATTCGCTGCTAAGGTCCCTCCATAATTTTTAAGGTAGCGACATCTGCCGCGTGCCCACCTAGAAAGTTCCTGTAGCAGACGACGCCCAGCTTAAAGAACGGAACTCAGCTGGTGAAAAAATATTTGCACATGTCAGCAAATAAAAGCTACTGATGCCTGACTGTGATGAAGGCCAAAATAAGGGCCCAAAATGCTAAAGCTGTGTCTTTATTTCAAATAAACCTTGAAAAAAAAGAGCGGAAAAAATGTTTGATCACGTAGATCCTGCATGTTTACATCTCGTGTATTCGCGCTCGTATTCCATTGCGTTTTGCAACCTTAATTAGCTGCATATAATTAAAAAACGAAGGCGTGTTGATTAGCATTCATTTCACAAAATAGTCGGAGCCATTGACGGTAAACAACAACGAGTCGGGACCGAAGACAACCAGAGGCGAATTTACCCGCAGCTGCCCATGGCCTCGATCGGTCTATTGGCCCTACCTTGGCGACCGCGTGCGCTTAATCCGATTACTCTCCGCCTTTCTTGCTCGTAAGTGTGCTGTGTACATATAGCTCTCACTTCGGTCGAAGAATGCATCTGAGAGCCATCCGGAGCGAAAAAAAATGACATGGCGTCGCTGAAGCGCGATCCTCGCTGAAAGTAAACAACCTGCGCACGTGTGTGGAAACCAAAATTTTGTGGAAACGCGTGCGCCAACAGCCTTATTCTCACTGCGTGCGGCGATTGGCCGACCACTTGGGTGTGTTTTGCTATTCTGTGCTACGAGTCAATGCAAGTGTCGTGACATTCCAAAGCAGCGTGTCATCGCCGATCGTCGAATTCGTTCGTGTTGCAAAGGCGACCTAACCGCGCGGAACACCAAGGTGTAGTTAAATTTCTTCGACGAGGCTTCTTGTGTGTGCGGTTGTGAATGCGGTTTTATTCCTGATATAAGCAACGTCGCTACGTAACCTTGAATAACCGCGGGGATTTTTAATGGTGTGTTTATGCTTTTTTTATTTGCCCTTATGCCTCCCTGAAGCGCACAAGCTTCTCAAAAACTAAAGATCCTTAAACGAAACGCCCACGAATTGGCCTAGTTATTGCTGCACTTTATTTTGCTGGCAACTTTATATCGCTTCTGATGTTTTTCCTATGTTAGTTTGCAGCTCGGTGCTTTTCATCAGTGAAATAGCATTGCTGCTTACTGAGTTTAATGTCCGAGTGTAAGGGTAACCTAAGAGCAACAGAGTAGACAAGCGTACGTAATGTGTTTTGATATAGTTTTATTATTTGGTGGCCAGTAAGTGCGGATATTGGGTATTTATTTATTTATTTTTAAGGAAAATACTGTCTCTCAGTATGCCATACTTTAAGCAGCGGTGAGCGATACATATAGGAAAAAACAGTGATGGCCATTGGCTATATGCTATTTATTTATTTATTTATTTATTTATTTATTTATTTATTTATTTATTTATTTATTTATTTAAGAACACAGAGTTAGTCCGAATGCCATACATTATGCTAGGGTTAGCCATACAGTGGAAATAAAACAATTCAGGAAATATTGTGATGGCCAGTAGGAGTGCCTATGTAGTTTTTATTTATTTATTTTAGAACATGCAGCTAGTCCGAATGCCACTCTTTAGGCAGGATCAGCAATGCAATGGGAATAACGCTATACAAGAAATACACAAAGCGTACAGAACAATATGAAATATAGAACAGATCATAATGTAAAAACTAGTGTATTATTTGTTTAAAACGAACCGAACGATAGAAAAACCCAAATAAAGTTTCATAATACCACACAATTATCACTGCACGAGCAGTACAGTAACAGCAACTACCACTTATTTACCATAACGGCTTGACATATACACATGCCGCCTTGTAGGAGCTGAACGAAGTGTTTCGTACATCCACCCATATATACATGCTGCCCAAAAATATAATGACACTAAGTTGTACAACAACTACGTAAGGTTAAGCTTGCAGACAAAAGCTGCGGCACATGCCACCCACAATGCAATGTACGGGGTAATGCAGGTACTTACTAGTATATTTAATTACACATGCAATGCACGAAATACACTTAGGATGTGCTTCCATGTGAACAAAAGGACATGAGATAAAGATGGCACTGAACAGTAAGTGTAGCTTAAATAACTATTAAAATGCAAAAACAAAGAACATCCACACTTACAGTAGTACAAGAAACATCATACATTTCACACAAACGTTTCTACCAGTAATACCTAATGTTACCTGCAGCAACATGCGTTCCAATGCTTCGGCTACCACACTTCTGTGAGCTTTGAATTTTTGTCATAAGGAGATGGTTTTTTTTCTCTTTCACGAGAATTGAGATTCTGCTTCTTAAAAATGTGGCAAGGAGTTTGTCCGATATGCAGTGGCACGTAGGGAAGCAATTGCCCAAGTAGAGCGAACTTTGAATGGTACTCTGAAGTTTAGATGCAGAAACTCTGTTTGCGATCAATGCATCTTCATTTAAGCACACATAATTTTCAGCAGCCTCTATTAACTGCAAAACAGCTGGTGATGGGACTGTAAATGCCGGCTTCCCTTTGTTGTAGCACTTCAGCATTGTGAGCTTGTTGCCCTCGGCTGAGCTTGTGATCGCTTCAACACAAGCTTGACAGGAGTTTGCCTTCTTGACTTGTGCAAAAACTTAACCAGCAAGGTACTCCAAGGACTCATGTTCTAAGACTTGAATATCAAGGAGGTCAGACGGATGAACAACGTACATTTTGCTTTGATTTGGTTTGTTGTCATCGGCCATTCTAGTCAAGAGAAAGCAGTGTTCTTCAGTGTAGCTGCCGTCCTTACTTGGCCTCAGAAACTGGGCCATCGTAGCAGCTCGAAGCGAAAACCTGAATTCAAGTACACGAGGCACCGGGTTCTTACACCTTAGTGTAGAGAAAAGATTCTCTGAGGCAACTTGGCCGAACCTGCCCAGGAGCAGAAACTTGAAGTTGTACTTTTCATGAAACAGTGCCTGCAGTTGCAACACTGATGTCGCTAGAATAACGCCAGTCTGCACTGGTTTCCAGGTGGCTTTTTTTCATCCCCAATGCATATTTTTTTAAAAAGTGTGATAATCAACTATCAGTGCTAACACACTCAAAAAGGCACTATTAGTAACTATGCTCGTTACATAATACTAATGACTAATCTTGCCGGTCATGTCACGGTACTGAAATAAATGCTGCCTGTGCCGGATGTCCCCCGCACCAACACCTCCTTTATTTTAATGCCAGTGCAAACGCGCGCTTATCAACGGGAGCCGTCGGTGCGCCTTAGTTCAGGGAATGGTCGTGATGCGGCGCTGCATGAGGGGTCGCGCTACTTGCGCCACACGGGCTTCCGAGCGCTTTCCTTCGGTGATGCAATAGACGTGTTTCCCACTGCAATATCGAACGTTTGTCAAATCCATTCCTTCGTGCTCCTTTTTCGTGGCTCGAAGCAACACCGCCACCGCATCATGGCGCATCGCATCTAGAAACGTTGCAGTGACGCTTCCCCATTAGTTGCCTGCATAGTGCCACGAACGGCAACGCGCTATCTCAAAACACCTCATCTTTTACAGAGCCAGCGTGACCGCCAACATAGTGAACACGAGGAATGAAAGACATCACCCCCCACATCTGTACACAACAAAACAAAAATAACTTCATATGATTTCAATAGTGAGCATCGTGGTCGTGAGGTACTGCGTGAGGAGGCCCCCTCTCCCATGACAGCAAAGCACACGCGAAGGCTAGGCGATGGGCGAGAGCAGAAAAGGGCTAGAGAAAAGGGTGGTGAACAGATGGATCAGGCGCATCTGGCTGGAATTAATAAAATATGCACGCACGCCATACGTGCGGCGAACACGTCTGGTCACGTGAGCCTGATGGCTCAGGACAGTGGTGCTTGTTCTTACAATGGCCGCGCAAAGTTAAGTGTCACATTATGGGGACTTGTTAAACTATAACTGCTGGGGTCAAAGTAGAGCTCAGGGTTTCTTTCAGCGTTCTACACGATCTTCTTCGCTTCAGAGGAGTTGTTATGGGGAATGTATGAGGTGCCTTAGCAGCTCATTCTTTTCGTTAAAAAAAAGAAATAATTGACTAATAAGAATATCAATATTATCTAAATCATATGCTCGTACTATGGGGTTTATACCCGGGTTCACTTTACCCACAGATCATACAACTGCGTCCTGGGAATATAACTGTAGGCAACTTGGTATTTTTCGGCGTTGAATATTATAGCATTTCCGAATGAAGCGGCAATGCACTAGTAAGAAATATCTCGTTGTTTACATTCTTCTTTGGTGGCAAAAAGAAGAAACGTAGAGTTCACTGATTCTTTTTTATTTTACGACCCAATATCAACGTGTTCGAACAAGCTCAGAAGACGACACCAACACGCAGTCAACTGCTTCCAATGGTAACATGAATAAAAAAGAAAATGTGGAAATAGTTGCGATCACGTGGTACGTAAAAACTGTTTGGCTAAAGTAAGTGCGCATGAGTCTCGCGAGTGGAACAGTGCGATAAGCCACTTCTACTGGTGGAGTCGGAGGTTGCGGAATCGATTTATGTTCGCCCAGGCACAAAACAAGACTGACCGGGCAGTGATCTTTTGGCTCCGCTTGAGAAAAAAAAAACACGGTGGTCTAAACTCGTCAGTTCCAGCTGCGCAATGCAGTTCATCTCTTTTCAGCGATGCCCGCAAACTGCATTCACGTGTCACTAAAGCTAAACAATAAATTGGCCTAAAGTGCTGGGTGCTACCCTTAGATATATTACATCGTTAACTTCACCGTCACAACTTTAATGATAGAGAAGAAAATCATGGCGAAAGTCTCACTTTAGAAGTTCGCGCTGAAATCATCCCTGCATGACGTCATAAAGTTCAAAGTATATTTTTTCTTATTTTGGTTGCATTGGTCATACAAAATTTTCTCTACATTTGTTAACAAAGCAACTTAAGCAGATTACACACCAACAAATGATTTAGTGTCATTCAAAAAGCGCACCATTTTTCTGTCCAGAGCATTCTTCACCCATTCTTCAAAAGTGAGCCGAAGAAATCAAAGTTAGCGGCTGCAACGCGAACAAACGAAAACGTGGCGGACAAATTGCCTATCTTGAGGCTCCTCAGGCCTAACTCCTTGAAGCTTGGCAATTGCTATTTTCGTTCCATACAAATTACCGCACACACAACTTATGCTACAGGTCTTTGAGAACCATTAAACACATATTCAATGCAATGGAAGCCTACATTCACATTTATTGGCAGTGTTTTTGCTATATTTCAAATTATATTCATCGTCAGTGCAGAGTCATTTTTACCCCTTAACAATGAAATTTGTGTCCGAGTACTTTTCTTCACACTTGTCAGACCTTCGTCAAATGGTGATTCGCAAATGGCATCTATTTTTCTGGCCTATATAATTATTTTGTAGTCAAAAAGGTAAAATCCGAATGTTATGTCTCTGGCCCTCTCAAGCGAAAAAGTACTTCCTTTTCACCGATGAGCAACGACGTATAGACTAGTAGGCGCCGTCGAAATCTGTAAGACGTCGTCGTGATTGCTGCGGAAACTTCAAGGTGGCGCCACCACCCGTAGATTCTTTTTGCGCGTTTCCTCGCTTCACACGCGTCTTCTCGTAGTAAGCAAGCACAATTTCTGTATTCTGAAAATTTGACTTAATAATAAGAGAAAAAATGTTTTCTCAAACAGTACTACTAAAGCTGCTGCCATACTGCTGCAGCCTTCGCCGTGCGTGTGGGGCGCATGGATTCTTATAATGTTACGAGAAGTATTTAATGAGTCACCTTCAACCTTTTCCGGTCACCTTCAAACTATTGAAGTCCCAGCCGAGCCGCTTCATCGGGTGGGTATGGACTTACTGGATTGCTTCCCCGCTTCAGCAGTGGGAAACAAATGGATTGCAGTAGCTAGGGATTATGTCACTCGGTATGCAATCACTCGAGTGCTGTCGACCATCTAATTCACTACGACATAATCTTTCAGGATGGCACTTCTTCTCACTAACTCATGGACCGTGGGTGCTGCTTCCTGTCTCCTGCGAACTTGTGCTATGCGACACAACTTTACGACATCTTACATCCTCAGACTAACAGACTTACTAAATACCTAAACCGCACACTGACAGATATGCCTTCTACGTATGTTTCTGACGACCACACCGATTGGGACAATGCCACATCGTTCGTAACCTTCGCCTACAACTCTTCACGCCATAAAATTGCCGGCTACTCACCATTTTATTGTCTCTTTGGCCGTGATTCTTTACTACATTTCGAGACCTTGCTTTCGCCTGACCCTCCGTCCACACTTCGTACGTCCAAGATGGCATCTCCCGTGCTCTCATCGCACGTTCTAGTCATCCCAGACCACAGAAAAGTCGCTCTATGACAGTCGACATAGAAATGCCGACTTTCCCCAGGGCTCTATCGTGCTACTGCGACTTCCAACCCGTCGTGTCGGCATCTGCGAAAAACATTTGAACGCGATACCTTGGGCCTTACCAAGTTCTGAGCCAGGTGACACCTGTCACTTATGATATTTCGCCGACTACGAACTCAACTGCTACATCCAGAACTCACGTTGTCCACATTTCTTGCCTGAAGCCCTATAGAAGTGCACGTCCTTGTGACCACAATAGGCACCGGGACGGTTCTTCCCAGCACAGGTTAACGTCACGGGTATAGAAAGGTATCTTAAGCAAGGGCGCTGAAATCACACCGAATGGATGAAGACGATGTTGTTGTTTCGAGGCCGAGTCTGAGTTGCCTTGTTGTTCTGCGTTCCTGTACGCAGTGTGCAGTGTTAACCCGACCATCGTTAACTTAATAAATACTTCCCGTAACACAATGCATGGGCTTCCTAAACAGCGAAAGAGTTTGTCTTCTTCCTGAAATGAGCAGAGAAAAGCATCGCCGTTACACCCTGCGAAAATACTCGGCCAGGAAGCTGAAAGGGGCTGCCTTTGTGTTTATCAGTTGGTTTATCGTACAGTCATTACACTCTAAGAAGGTGCATTCTTCCAACCTTTCTTTCCAACCATTCGCGTCCATTTTTTAAAATTTTGACGTAACAAAAAAATCAATATCTAGAATTTTTAGGTCACTCCGAAAAGAGATGAAAGCAATGGCTTTCACTTTTTCTTTAGTTTCATTTCCATACACTTGAATCTTGAAAATTTTAAGTGACTCTGATGTGTCGATCCCCACTCCCTGAAGCCTTCGGCGCGCTACAAACCAAGCACCGATGGCATGTAGGGGCGTTGACATAAATCATGATAATGTAACAAATTTTGACGATTTTGACGTGTGACGACAGATGTTGACGTCACAAAAGTTATACCAAGCTCCGCTCATTCCTCTCGGCGACCAAGCGCAGCTGCAGTGTCTGTATCGTACTTTTTTTACTTTTTTGATTTTCGAAGGCATCATCTGATAAAGCAGTCAAGCTTAAATGAAAGTAAATTTCAATACATCTCATAATTGCACTATAGTGCATAGAGATACACCGCCCGCCTATTTGTCGTTTGAGAGAGACGCCCACTGAACTCGGCGAAATGACTGCCAAAATTGTTTGCGCGGCATTAGGTGCGGTCTCGTTCGCAAAATAGCTTCCAAATCCAGTGGCAAGTTTATTCTGATTCAAGTTGTCGTACAAACAGGGCCAGTTATGTGAGGAAAATTCTGTGTTACCCCGAGCAGCTGTCCCAAATAAGTGTCGCAACTACCAGACAGGGGCAGACAGCTATGTCAAGATGGTGTATATAGTTAACATTTCAAGCAATTCCACAGCGATAACACTACACACGTGCGTTTCCGTGTGAAGCAGTGTGTTTTTCTTTCTCATCGCAGCACTTCGGCTTAAACTATATTTCACCTCCCTACACACTTTATACCCATTCTCTCGCTCTTTGCCCATGAGCGAGCGATTACGTCGACCCTCTTTTAACTCATGTCCCAGTATGTTGCCTTATAGGGTGCACGTGTGTGCACTGAGATGGTGGGTGCTCTGCTATCAGGCGTTCAACCGTACTCATCACCGTCAGAACGTGTTTAAACGAATAGGTATCTGTTGCTGTCAGGGGGCCTCGATAGCTTCCTTTGAACCAAATCTATATGCTGCCTTTTATTTTCACGTCATTTAGGCATAAATAAAGGGAAAGCGCTTCGAACAGAACGAGAACAACCCATCAACTGAACAATCAAGCTTCTAGAATAGAAGAATAGAAGGCACTACGAGCTTTCAACACTTCCTAGTTTTGCACAGCCATCGTGATTGGCCCATTCTTGAACAAGTGACAATGCCATTTGATGACGTCATGATGTGACATGTTCTGTGACGTCAGTTTCGTAATCTGTTACGTAATGATGACGCCATGTGTGAACGTCGTCACATGATGGTGACTTCTTTGCATCACTCATGTTGGCGCCACTGAAAGTCAATACTAGCATTGATAAAATATCTGTGGCGTTCGCCTTAATGAAGAGAACATAAAATTATCTTAACTGCTACGCTGAGTGCTCGTTTTGAGTGACTCGCCCCTTTTTGCCTGCCGGCAGAAGTTCAGAAGTCAAGTGAGCATTTTGTTTAGCAAGCCGCACCAAGACAAATAAAGGCCCGCACAGCACCGTAAGTGGTACAGACGGGTGGCCGAGGAACTTGTAGTTTTCAGGTTACGTCTGGTTTCTATTACATTCATTTAAGCTTCAACTGGAGCCTGGGTTCATTGTTACTGCGCGACAGCGTTTGAATGAAAATTTCAAGAGACGTTTCGTATCTTGTCTTCGATTCGAGCGTATCTACACGAAATGAACGTCTCTTTTTTGTAACGCGATTATGCAGCGCATACATTCGTAGGTCGAGCGAGCAAGGCCTGTCATCGCTCACGGTACACTGACGCCATTTCGATTGTCTTACCGTTTCATCCGCCTCGTTTCTTCGGTGGCCGCGATTCATTCATCGTCGTCGTGGCTTGTTCATTGGCTCGTGACACCGAGAAAATCGGCTCTCGTTTCTCTGACGCTACAAGGAAGGAAACCCGTTTTTTTTTTTTCACTCTACGTGTATATACATACAAACACAGTGTGTAGTTACGACCGAAAAGCGTTCCCTCTGTTCCCGTCCTCTTGTGTCCTACTTCGTCTTGGATGGAGAGAAACGAACGCGAGCTCGAGTCGATGGCTCCTTCTTTCTTTTCGTTTTATTCTTTACTATGAAAGAAGTCGGAAGCCTCACACAATAGAGGGTTGCGTCGCATTTCACATTCGTCTTGTGTGTGTGTCCGGCGCTCAGTCTTTTTGTAGGAATGCCAAGACTTGCTTCTAGTGCAGGCATGGTCAGAGAAGCTCAATGGAATCCGAAACAGCGACAAAAGAAATGATAGAGAGATACTACCCTCTTTTAGGGGCGACGCTCCTCAGGGTTGAGCCATGTTCCCTGTCCGTCAGCAGGACAGGATATGGATATGCAAATTCATATTGGATACTCATATCTATATACACATCTACACTTAATATGCACAATGTGTGTAATAAACAACTTTGTATAAATGGTACACAATGTTGTCACGTCTTCGCATGACAGAGGGGTCGATGTATAGTGGTTAATGATCCCCCGCAGCTTCACCCACTCGTATATATATGTTGTATATATGTTGTGTTTTTCTTAGAAGGGGGGTGGGGGGGTGAACAGGGGCTTGTATTTTTACTGATTGGTTCAAAAGCTAAAAAAAAAACAGTGGCGAAAAAGTGGAGGTCATCTTCGGGGGTGCCGTTCGAGCCTTTTCTGTCGAAGCAGTGATGAGCACTTTACGGTAGAAGCTCTAGGTATCATGGTAACATGGGATTGCCTATTTACCTGAAATGCCAACAAATAACAGCTTACTTAGAAATACTGCAGGCCAATACTTTGTCGCAAGCAAGAGGGTCATTACAACAAAAGAGAAAACAAAACAAATAAAATATATACATGCGAATACAATGGAACACGTCATGGACATAATGTCTCAAAAAGAAGCAGCAATCACCACTAGACTTCAGCAAAAAATTTACAATAAACAATGGTGCGCCAAAGCAGCCATGAAATCATTCGACTCATGAACTTCAATGGGTAGGCCACTCCAGTCACTCACTGTTCGGGGAAAGAACCGTTCTTGTGAGCATTTGTTCTCGCGAAAATAGGCGCAAGCAAATGTTCATCCATGGGTGTGTCTGGTTTTTCCTTGTAGTGGGTCTTAAAACTGAAGAGAGCAATGCCATACTATTTTTTTTCAGCAAGGGTGTTGTGCAGTAATACGAGGTGATTACATTTCCTGCGCGTTTGTAGTGGCTTTATATTGTTTTGTGACATCAATGATGACAGGGAATAATGCCTGCCATATTTTCCGTATGTAAATCTCACAGCTTTCTTTAACTTGCTCAAGTTTCTGAACGTTAGTCTTAGTATGCAGATCCCAAACTTCAGCAGCATATACTAATTTAGATCTTACGATTGCATTATAAGCGAATATTTTAGTTCTTTAGCTCTCTTTATACGCGAGCTGCTATCACCTTGTATCAATACTTATTCAACTCTGCTTGTGCATTCATCGCTTCATATTCGTTTGGCTGCTGAAAACTAATGCTCTCTTGTCGCAGAGTTCGTTTGCGAAAACGACAAGAGCCTCATTCTCATGACATTTTTAGTGAAAATCTGTATTTCTTATATAAACGAAAAATTACCCTTTATATGTGATACTTAGTGGGACATTGCGACAGAAGTTTTTTTTTCATCGTGCACCACATTGTCGA
Source organism: Rhipicephalus annulatus (assembly GCA_013436015.1). Taxonomy (NCBI): domain Eukaryota; kingdom Metazoa; phylum Arthropoda; class Arachnida; order Ixodida; family Ixodidae; genus Rhipicephalus; species Rhipicephalus annulatus. Next base: position 474,829 of record WOVY01011915.1, read on the forward strand.
AATTTCAAACAAGTAAAAACGAGCAATTTGTATGGGTTGAGTGAACAAATTCAAAATCTTGAGGATTTCTGTTAACTTTGTCATGAACCTGACAAGCCACTGTTTTTACGAAGTCTCTTTCAAAGCACGCGCTTTTAAATCGAAGAGGATACGTGTATAAATTAATACATGACACCTCAGTTTTGACGATCAGATAATTAGCGTTGCTCTAATAGTCAAGGATCATTGATCAATGCATTATAATTCAAAGGGGACATTTAGTCATTGACGTGCTCACTGTTATCTCTGTACTACACCCGCCATTGTGGTCTAGTGCTTAAGGTACTTGGCTGCTGACCCGCAGGTCGAGGGATCGAATCCTGGCTGCGGCGTCTGCATGTTTGATGGAGGTAAAACAGGTGTAGGCCCGTGTGCTCAGATTAGGGTGCACGGTTAAGAACCTCAGGTAGTCAAAATTTCTGGATCCCTCCGCCAACGCGTCTCTCATAATTGTATGGTGGTTTTGGGATGCTAAACCCCACATATCAGTCATGTTATTCCTGTAATAGTCATTACTTAAATAATATCTTGACTTGTAATAAGCGCAGTATACTTGACATGGCAATCTTGTGAAACTGCAGTGCCGTGCCACGTTTACATATTAGCTCTTGAGTTATATAAGTAGATGTTCCCTTACTGCTTTGTGCTTTTGGATCTACTTTTGTATACTTAAATATTCGTGCGAATATAATCATTATGTAAAGAATATATAAGAAAGAACAACAGCGACAATTCTCTTATGATACAACGTCAACTTCCATGGCCGTGAGGCAGCTGCTCGTCCTTTAATATTAGAGAAACCTGACAGGTTGATGAAGGAGCGCATGCGCGGACAGGCTTACAGAAGTAATTTCGTGAACGTGAATGACCCAATTTCGATAAGTTCCATCATGTCCGAGGAACTTTGCGCTCTCCACCATGGCCTTGAGAAAGTGCGTGAGATTTCCCTTTACCAGTCTCCCTTTCTCTTTTTCATGTTAGCGCATACGCTAACCTGAAAGGTGAGGCATATAGCCTAACCTGAAAGGCGAGGCGCAAACCGTATACCGTTTGCGCCTCGCTTTTAAGGAGTAGTTCTAGACCAATGGGCAGTGATTACACAGCCATACCAACGCGCACCCTGATGCCATCTGCCGTATAACTTGATCCGGCCCGTTGCTATCCGGCCGCCGTGCAGCTTTAAATGGACTCATCAGTGCCCGGGATGGCCCGGGCACACTAGCGGGAAACACGGCGGCGACTCTGCGAGGGTTGCGGGATGGAAATTGGTAGAGAGCAGATTAAGGGATGCGCTTTTCATTTTCTTTCACTCTAATAGAGGCACTCGGCAGTACCGGCTGCTGGACAGGGCTGCTGGCCGTGTCGGCGCTGTATAAACGGGCTGAAGCTCCGTGTTCCGGGGTGCCGGCGAACGCACCGAACTGGCGGCGCGTCTCTCGCGCCGTCACTGGCAGGCGCGGGCAATGAGCGAAGCCAGTGCGGGTTCACGCCTGATGATCCGATCATTAAGAGCTAGCGACCCGGCACTCTGGGCCCTCTGCTCATCGACTGCGTCTGATGAGAAGTCCCGCCCCGTATTTTAGTTCACGCGTACTGGACGCCGGCCGGCCGGGGACCCGAGAAGCTTGAGACTGTGCTGCGCGTGGCAGCACAAACCGTCGTGCATCGCCGAGCGACTAGCGAGGTAACGAGAAGTCCTTTTCAGATATTAGGGCACACCCTATTAAACTTCGCAGCTAATGGCTAAGGTGTATGCGTCTCTTGTCGACTTTATTGTTGCTTCTAGTGAGGAGAATGGCGACGAGTAAAAAGCCACATTCAGTAGAGCCACAGTCAAATTTTGCACCATGTAGTTGCTTATTAAAAAAAATCAATGCCTATCTATCCGCCGCTTTTACTCAGAATCAAACAAAAATTATTCACAAATGAGGCAAATTATGAGGAACTACCCATAACCAGCAGGCCTGAAATCGGTGTACTGGGGTTATTGCTGACAAAGTGTTGCTGGCGCGTGTTGGTTGCCTTTTCAGTGTCCTATGATAAGGAGAACGTAAGAAGCCTCAAAAGGACAAAGAAAACTGTGCCAGAGTGTCAGGGAGTTAGGCTCTCTCTGATAACATCAGCAAAGCTATCGACAGCAACAGCGACGAAAAGGACCTGACATACGAGGGTGGTGCCGTCACTATCTCGTACATGCAGCCGTTTACAAAGAGTAGTTGCACAATACATACGAATAGCCAACAAACACTTGTTCTTGAGTACTAATCTTATGGCGACCTGCAGCTGTTGGGATGAAATGTCGTGCAGGACACTGACTCCCTTTCCAGCCACGTCCGCTGCTGTCCATACATGGTTACAGTGCTCGGCTGCTGATCCAAGAGCCGCCATTTCGATGTCGACCGCAGCGGTCACATTCCGGTTGAGATGAAATGTTGGAGGCTGTTAACTGGGCGATGTTAGTGAACTTAAAAGAATATCAGATGGTCAAAATCACCGAAGCAAGCCACTACGGTGTTTCTCATAATTTTTTTTTGCCCCGCCGCGGTGGTCTAGTGGCTAAGGTACTCGGCTGCTGACCCGCAGGGCGCGGGTTCGAATCCCGGCTGCGGCGGCTGCATTTCCGATGGAGGCGGAAATGTTGTAGGCCCGCGTGCTCAGATTTCGGTGCACGTTAAAGAACCCCAGGTGGTCTAAATTTCCGGAGCCCTCTACTACGGCGTCTCTCTTAATCATATAGTGGTTTTGGGACGTTAAACCCCACATATCAATCAATCAATCAATCTCATAATATTTTGCGCTGTAAAACTCAATGTATATTTATTAATGGTCCAGCAACAGCCACCCGACGGGGGCAAAAAAAAAACGCTGTGAGCTTACATTTAGATGTAGGTATTAAGATCATATCGTGGTTTTGGCATGTATACCATAGATATTGGTAATTAAGAACTAGTGCAACTGCGTGAGACTGAATGCCAATTATAATTCATATTACAAAAATATCATGTCTCGTTTTTACGCAGAAGTATAAACTTTAAAGCGAATACCTTTTTATAGCTCTTCTGCCAACTTTTATTCTATTTTGGTAGCTGCTCACTGCTATCTTATCTCATTTACAAATCAAGTCGCAGGCACGAAAGATGCGTTGTGCCGCACAGCCAAGTTGTGGAGCGCATGCAGTTTGCGCGGAGTGCCAACTAAAAATGGCAATGGCCCTTTGAGGAGCACGTGTCATTGCTGCGAGAGCTTTGTTGCATCTGATGCAAGGTTGAAATGGTGCGGTCGTTCAACAAACTCCACAACCGCACAACATTTGCAAAAGAAACGTTTTCAAAGAGGGCTTTAAAGTTAGTAACTTGTCTTGATAGCTTAGTTTACAACCGCGTAAACGCCACAATGTATTATTGTAATTATTAACTGACATTCAGAGGAGGCAGCCATGAGGCCCTGTAATCTGCAGAGCAGTGCCCGCTATCCTGTGGAACAATGATAAAGCGCATACAATAGCACCACACATGAATTAGTGGGTGCATTTGCGCGCTTTTTTAGTATTTATTTTTACGGGGGGGGGGGCAAGGTCACCTCTTTTTGTAGCCAATCATTTGATATGTCCCCCTGGATCTCTGCTGTCACGTGTACTAGGTATTTTGCAGTGTGTTGAGTACGCCGTTATTTTTATTTTTTCCGTCGCACCATCAAAATGCCGAAAAATAGAAGCAATTAGGGCATTCTGTTTGGCGCGGAACTGCTGAATAATACGTTTTCGAATGTGCAGTTAACACGTTGAGTTGAACCGTGTATTGAAACTTCATGCACCACGTTCGAACCAGTAATTGTGATCAACGTATTCAAATGTTTTAGCTAATTGGCAAATCAGAGAAAACAAACTAATGCCCCAGTGCTCGCAAGTTTTGAAACTGTTTAGGAAAAGTTTTTGTCCGCTGATGGTACGTGGTGCCTACAGCAGCTTTTTTAAAGACGATAGTCTTTCTTGGGGACCTTCGACGCAAAAACTTTGGTCTGTCTGTCTGTTCATTCGCCTGTTTGTCTACCTTTAACGCGACCCGAGTACTCTAAACAGCACCAGCCGATACTCCCAACCGTTGGCCCCATCCGCAGCGCCCACCAATGTTGCTGAAGGTTCAGCGTTCATAGTTGTGCAATTGTCAATTAAAAAGCGATTATTGCGCATATCTGAGGCACGATAACAACACGTATGTGGCACGATAACAACACGATAACAACGCGTATTTTACTAGAAAAGTCTACATAAGTAATTCTAAGGACCGTAGCGTTTATCACTCTGCGCTGATCATGCAACGCTTGCACGAAGAAGTGTTTCCAACGCTTTGCTAAGACGACACGGTGATGGCACCTACCCGTCGCCTTGCGTTCTACACCTCATCACCTCTGAGATGGGTGCGCACGCCTGTCTCAGGGCCACGTGCTTTGTTTTATGAAAAAAAACAGCCAGATGGCGCTCATGTCTCACGTGTGACGTGACTTGATGCACTCGTTCACCTCCGCTGCACGCTCGAGGCACTGTAACACAGTGTCTCCGGAATACCATTCTTCGATTTTCTTGCGCCGGACATCAAATAAAGGTTTTGTTAACTCTCTCCACACGCAAGACTATCGTCTTTCGACGACATTTGCAGATTACATGCAAATACGGGGCCAACTTTTTTTTCATAAATGTAGCTTCGTTCGGGTCAGCTGGGCCATTTAACGTACTTCCAAGGTTATCAGATGCTGTAACAAAGTTCAACATGTGTAACTGACATGGGTGTTGATGATTGATATGTGGGGTTTAACGTCCCAAAGCCACCATATGATTATTAGAGACGCCGTAGGGTAGGGCTCCGAAAATTTCGACCACCTGGAGTTCTTTAACGTGCACCCAAATCTGAGCACACGGGCCTGCAACATTTCCGCCTCCATCGGAATTGCAGCCGCCGCAGCCTGGTTTTGATCCTGGAACCTTCGGGTCAGCAGCCGAGTACCTTAGCCACTAGACCACCGGGGCGGGGCCTGATACGGCTGGTAAGAACATCTTGCTTAAAATTATTAACAAAAAATGACTATCCGCAAGGTATACTGAGCGCAGGAATGATAATCGCTGGCCAATAAGAGTAACTGAATCGGTTCCAAGGTAAGGCAAATGAGCGAGGGGGAGACAGAGAGTTGGATGGGGAGTTGAGCTTAAAAGCTTGCGGTTATAACGGGACAGCAGCAAGCACAAGATTGGGTTCATTGGCTGAACATGGAAGAGGCCTTTTCTCTGCACTGGGCGTATAGATAAGCTTATGATAATGGTGGCATATACCTCACCTGCCGTAAAGTTGCTGAATAGCCACAGGGAACGGAGCTGGCGCACTGTCTAGCGGTGTGTCAACACATCCACTGCATCATGGTAGCGTAGTGGATGTGTTGCGCTACTAAGGTTGAGGATGAGGGTTCGGCACTCGGTGTGGTCGCCTTTTGATTGGCACGGGATGCAACACCTGCGTACTTCGGGCTTAAGCGCACGTTATTGAGCCCGCGGCGGTCCAAATTGGCCCAACGTGTTCCATTAAGGCGCGTTTCAAAATTATATCGTGTTTCACTAAGACCCCCGAAATTTATTATTTTCTATGGTCAGTTTCAATTCAGTTTTTTTTTTGTTCTCTCAGGGCAAGTTTTAAAAGAATCTGCGCAAAACGATGCGGAACGTTAATGTATTTCAACGCTCATTTTGAAGCTACGTACCTGCCACGGTGGTCAAGTTGCTATGAAGAATCGAATCCCGGCCGCGGCGACCGAATTCTCGATGGAGGCTGAAATGCTTCTGACTCGTATGCTTAGATTTAGGTGAGTGGTAAAGAGCCACAGAAGGTCGAAATTTTCGGTGCTCTTCACTATGGCGTCTCTCATGTTCTTATAGTGGTTTTGAGGCGTTAAGCCCCTACAGTTTATATTTATAACATTTTGAAGCACACTTCTCTGAACTGGCGTTCCACTCGTATTATTCATAACGGGTCTTGAGTTATGTGCCATATTTGATTTAATTAATTCAGCCTGTATGAGTACAATGAAGTTAGTGAACTAAGTGAAAGGAATATTCATACGTTCAAAAGAGCTCATTGCAGAATACATGGAAGCTTTATCCATGTCCACCACCGCCGCATAAATCTTGCGCAATAAAACTTATCTCGTCTCGAATCAAGCGCCATTTAAAAGTTTGAGGAAGTCGTTGCTGGAGTAATCTGCTCTATGGCTTCGACACATGCGTTAGCCGTGAAAATCACTCATTGCGCAAGCATCGTAAATCTCCCTACTTCCAACATGCCGTCAGGACAAGGCAATGATTTGTATTTTCGCTGTAGCGTCGACCTTGTATGCGCCGAAACCTTACTTGCGTACATATAAAAATGCGAAGCCATCAATATATCACATCTAATAAACTTCTACGTGAATGCTGTTCAACAGATTCTACAGGGCTCAATATGCTATAGCTGCTCGCATTAGAGGTCAGTCGTTAAGCCCGCTTTCAATATGTGCATGCCGCGAGATGGAGTTTTTTTCCCTCCCATTTAAACGGTGCTCGATGCAAATATAGCCAGTTCGACGAAGTCTCTGTGCTTTGAGAACTCGTCATGAGGTTGAAGCTTTTGCAATGAATGCCACTCTGAAACCCCAATTCCTGCTGAGAACATGCATATTACATGGGTATTTCCTGATAACGCGGGTCTTTTCAGTTTTCGCTAATAATTTGGCGGTGAATGAGGGGGTGTATTCCGAACTTGAAGCGCCTTTCGCTACTATAACTTTTCTATTTTGTTCGTTTTTTTCATTTCTTTTAGTGGATAATTTGTTTTAGTGAAATCCTCAGTAGTTTAGTGTTGGACCTCATACAACGTGCTTTCTCAGCTGACTCACTTGTGAAAATGGTGTTTTGGAAGATAAGCGCATGCTTTATTCAATAAAGGAAAAAATGGTATTGAAAGTATTGAAAGACGAGTGGGACTGAATGCTGGCTGTAGTTGTAGATACTCCGCGGCAAGTTTGTGCTTTTTCGACGGCAAAACGATCTAATACAAGGTGATTTGGATAACGTTCATAGTTTAGAGCAGCGCGAAACTTGCAAACACAAAGCAAAGGAGACCAGCAGGCGAGTAGCTGAGATCATTTCGCGCAGGTTTATGTCCACGTGTCTCAGGATGACATTCAATTTTTTACACTTGGCTCACAACGACACCTCTGGCAGTGACAAGACAGATGAAGCAGTTTCTTGTGCTTGCTATGTCGCTTACAGAATTCCACTTTCTCGTGAAAAGAAATTTACTGGCCGAAATTGCACATGCCTCAACGAAAAGTTGCCTGAGAACATTGACAACTCAAAGGCTACCCAATCTTAGTACAAGTCTTCCTATTGTCCTACATATTATCACGCACCAAGAGCCGTAGAGACAAGACAGAAACAGCGGGGTAGAAATACACAGCGTGTATCTTTTAACGAAGCGCTAACACACACTTTGTATTTGTTTTCTTCGTCCTTTCCGGCTGGCTAGGGCTTGCCGGCTCACAACACTAGGTGGAATTATTGCCCCTACCATTCAAGCATCGACTCGTTGCTCACACAAGGGGACACCAGGGTCCATAAGGAAAAAAGAAAAGGAAGAAACGATACTTATAGTGCAAAGGGCATATGCAGGTGCAAAACAAAAGAAAGTATTTGGTCGGTCATAAAAAATCAACACAGTTCACAGTTAGTTGGAGGAACAACGTCAAAAAAAGAAAAAGAAAATGTTTGCTACTCAGGCACGATAAGGCCAGTATCACCGCGTAAAATAAGGTTTCAGGTGGACGGCATGCACAATCTCTGTTCGTCGTGCGTGGCACTGAGTCGTTGCCGAGTCTCCGTCTGGAATAACTTCATAGTTGACCTCGTTGAACCGCCGTAATACTTTGTAGGGTCTGAAGTACTTACTCCGGAGTTTCTCGCTGAGACCTTGCCGTGTAACCTGAGTCCAAAACCACACTTGGTCGTCAGGTTTATAGGTGACTTGTCGATGGTAGATATTGGACCTTCGGGCGTCTGCACATTGCTGCAATTTTACGTGCACGCGAGCTAATTGACGTGCTTCCTCTGCACGCTGAATGTAATGCTCGACGTCAGGCGTTAATAGCTCGTGCTGATCGATGTCACAAGGAATCATGGCACCTAGCATGGTTTGCACGTCTCGACCATAAACGAGGCGGAAGGGTGCGAACCTTGTCATTTGCTGGGTCGCGGTGTTGTACGCAAACGTTACCTACGGCAGGATCTCGTCCGGCGTTTTATGCTGCACATACATGTACATCATGTACGCCAGCGTTTTCGTTAGCCTTTCTGTCAGGCCGTTACTCTGGGGGTGGTATGCGGTTGTCTTACGGTGGTCAGAGTAAGTGAGCTTCAAGATCTCGTCCAACAGTTTTGCCGTAAACGCTGTCCCTTGGTCAGTGATGATGAATGACCGGGTGCCGTGACGAAGCACGATGTGGTGCATGAAAAACTTGTCGACTTCAGATGCTGTATATACCGCTTGGTAGTGGCTTCGTCTCAGCGTAACGCGTCAAGTGATCAGTTGCGACGACGATGAACTTGTTTCTTGGCTGAGACAAAGGAAACGGTCCAAGGAGGTCTATCCCAAACTAGTCAAACGGCGTGCGCAGTAGATCGATGGGTTGTAGGAGGCCTGAAGGCTTTACAGATGGTGGCTTGTGACGCTGACATTCGCGGCCTCCTTTCACGTAGCATTTGACACAAGCTGGGAGTTTAGGTCAGGAATACAGCTGTCGTACCAAGTCGAGCGTCCATGAGTATCCCTGATGGCCGGATGTCAGCTCGTCAAGGCAGCCTAATAGGATGTCATCACGAAGGTCTTGAGGAACGACTAGAATATGAGTTCAGCTGCCGACACTGGTGTTTGTCTTGTATAATATGCCGTCTCGTGAGCAAAATGACAGCAACGTGCGTGAAAGTGGACGAGGAATATAGACGTGGTGCTGCCTTTTAAATGATCGATGATGGGCCTTAACTCGGGGTCCGCTCGTTGCTCACTGAGGAGGTCTGCCCCACTGAGAGTGCCCAGGAAGGCACTGTCGTCTTCTACAGCTGTATGGTCGGATTCCAGAGGTGCTCGTGATAGCGTGTCGGCGTCTTCATGATTTCTACACACTTGTATACGATGGTGACATCGAACTCCTGAAGTCGCAGACTCCATCGTGATAATCGCCCAGAGGGGTCTCGTAGGTTAGCCAACTACATAAAGCGTGGAAATCAGTCACAACTTTAAATGGGTGCCCGTAGAGATGAGGCCTGAACTTCGTAATCGCCCATATTACCACGAGGCACTCCTTCTTTGATGTTGAATAGTTAGTCTAGGCGTGTGAGAGAGTGCGGCTCACGTAGGCAATCACACGTTCGGTCCCATCTTGTGTTTGCATCAATATAGCAATGAGACCAATGTTGCTTGCGTCAGCGCGCACCTCTGCGTTAGCATTTTCATCGAAATTGCCAAATACAAGAGGGGAAGACAATCGACGTTGCAGTTCCGCAAAGACAGTCGCTTGTTCGTAAGTCCACAGAAATAGGGTGTCATCGGGCGTAAGTCTAATGAGCGGCTCCGCAATCTTAGAGAAGTTTTCAATAAAGTAGCGATAGTATGCGCACAGCCCAAGAAATCGTCGAAGACTTTTGTCTGTAGGAGCTGGAAAAGTGGCCACAGTGGCAGACGTCTCGGGATCGGGCCGAACGCCTGCAGCGCTTACAACGTGACCCAGGAACTTCAGTTCTTTGAAGCTGGATTGGTAGTTCTCAGGCTTGAGAGACAGGCCAGTGGATCGTATAGCTTCAAGAACACTCCGAAGGTGACGAAGGTTCTCGTCAAACGTTTTTGAAAAGCCAACGACATCATCGATATATACTAGGCAGTTTTTACACTTGAAGTCAACGAGAACGGTATCCATCATTCATTGGAATGTGGCCGGAGCGGAACAGATGCTGTATTGGAGCACTGAAAATACATACAAACCGTCAGAACTTACAAAAGCCCGTTTTTCGCAGTCCCGTTTATCGACATCAATTAGCCAATAACCACTTTTGAGGTTCATTGAGGAAAAGTGTTTTGCTCGTCTCAGCCTGTCAAGAGAATCGTCCACTCGAGGTAGCGGGTACACGTCTTTCTTTGTGACGTTCTTAAGCTTCCTGTATTGGACTCAAAAGCGAAGTGTACCATCCTTCTTCTTTACAGGGACGACTGGCGATGACCATGGGCTGCTTGATGGCTGTATTACACCGTCTTGAAGCATTTCATTCATTTCCATTTGAATCGCGCGTCGTTCGGTGGGTGAAACGCAGTAAGGTTGTTGCCGTATAGGGTGCACGTCGCCATAGGTGATAATACGGTGTATGGTAATCGATGTCTGACGGATTCTCAATAAACGTGCAAAGCAGACGTGGAATTGACTCAGCATGTCGTTAAGCGTTCGTTTGTTTTCGTCAGGAAGCGTTGGAATTATGTCGATGCCACGGAGAGGTGCTTCCGCATTATCAGTTGCCTCGGAAGCAAAACAATCAGTCACGTTGGTTACTGGGTAGGCATAGGCGTTGACAGTACCAGGGAAAAAAGGTGTCAGCGCTCGTAGCTGAAATTTTTAAGAAGAACCTCACAGTGGCCAGCCTGGAGGTCTACTAGGCTTCATGCTACGCAGACACCTTGGGAAAAGAGTTGGGATCGATTGCTCTCCGCGACCATTTAACCTTGTGCAAATTTGTTACACACCACTCTAACCATAACACATTAGCGTGGTGGTGTTGGCACAGCACCATCAATTACACGCAGAAAAACTCGATCGTGGCTGGGATCATGCTCTGGTGCGGCGCTTTTTGTTGAGAACGTGACGAGGCGTTGTCGAATGTCGATGATAGTACTTTGCTCCCCAAGGAAGTCCATGCCAACGATCCGGTCTCAAGAACACTGACGGAGAACGCTCAAGCTGACAATGAAGGTAAAACAATGAATCTGTATTCGTGCCGTGCAAACACCAAGTGGCGTGACGATGTGCCCACCAGCAGTACGAATTGGCCTGAGGTTCCAAGGTAACGTCCTTTTCTTCAAAAGGGCAGCCTGTTTTTCACTTATTATATGAAAATCCGCACCCTTGTCCACTCAAGCACTGACTTTGCGACTGTCGAGCAGCACTGGAACGTCTAATGAAATCTTTGCGGAACCAGCTGGTGTCGTCGTCGTCTGGAAATCGTAGGTTTGTAGAAGCGTCAATGGGAGGCCTTGAGCTTGTTCAGTATGAGCATCCTCGCCCCCGAAGGTCGCTGTGGTTAGTTTTCCCGGCGTGGGCTGGGTGACCGACCCTGTGCCATGCTTGAATAGGTACGGCGATTAGGAGAAAATCGCCGAGGCGATAAGGAGCCTGACGGGTGTAAGGATGACGAAGTTCCGCACTGCTGAGCCACATACTCTTCAATTTCTAGGGGCTGCTGAACAAACCTGGGTGGTGGTGGTGAGCTCGTCAAAAGTCCACGTAGTCCAAGTTGTCGGTACGAGCGCTGTCAGTAAGGATGCCCAGCTTCTCCACTGTGGAAGCAGAGAGGACGTCGATCTGGCACTCGCCAGACGTCTGATTTCTGCGAGATCAGGCGAGATGTTTTGTAATAGGGGGACGCTTGGACCGTCTGCAGCATGGCTGAGGCCACGATGGGATGTGGAATTGCAGGTGTAACAGGTTACCGCAAAACTTCAGCATACGACATGCGGGGCAAGCCGCTGGATGGTTGATAATCCCGCATAAAAGGCGGTTCTCTTAAGGCATGCTGGACTTCATTGCGGACAACGCTGGACAGCTAGGAGATCATTGGCTGCGAGGACACTGAGAGCTTCTGAAGTTCTTCGTGGATGACTGAGCGTATGAGCTCTCGGAAGAAATTTGTTTGGTCACCGAAAACTTGCAAGTAGTCCATAGTTAAATCGTTTACTTGCTGTTCGTATGACGGAGCCCGGTGCCTAAGAGTGCTTTCGATGGTGACGCCTTCTGTAAGAAATTCTGACACCGTATTGGGTGTACTACGCACAAGCCCACGGAAAAGTTGCTCTTTCACTCCGTGCATGAGGTACCGCACCTTCTTTTCTTCTGGCATGCCAGGGTCAGCTCGGTGGAAAAAACGCGTCATGTCCTCGAAATACATCGCGACCCCTTCTGTCGCAATTTGTATGCGAAACTGCAGATCATGCTCAGCTCTCTCCCGACCATCAGGGCTGGCATATGTCCCAAGAAGCCGGCGTTTGAAGTCTTCCTATGATGTACGGATACCTGCCTGGTTCTCATATCATAGACGTGCACCGTCCTAAAGACTCAAATAGCCGTGCCGCAGTTTGTCTGCCTTATCCTACTGGTTGGGCACGGAAACAAACTCGTAGTGAACGAGGCAATCTTCGACATCCTCTAGTGAAGTGCCATGAAGGGGATTTAGCATTCGTGGTGACAGTAAGGTGCAATGAAGCGGCGTTGTACTGTTCATACCGGTTAGGTTGGTGTCGGTAGGTCTGATCGGAGCCGCCATGTTGTCTGCGAGCAGTCCAAAATCAAGGGATTGCCCTCGGATTCTTCTGCTGGCGCGGTGTACAGGAGTGACCACCGGTACGACGCTTGATTTCTTGATGTGTTGAGGGGTACGGTGCATAGGTTACCCAGCACCTCGACCAGTTTGTCACACACCAAGAGCCGTTGAGACAAGACAGGAACAGTGGGGCAGAAAGACACGAGCGTATCTTTTAAAGAAGCGACACTTCATCTTTGTTGTCTTCAACCTTTTCGGCTGGCTAGGGCTTGCCGGCTCACAACTCTAGGTAGAATTGTAGTTGTGAAAATTGTAATATTGAAACGGATTTCTTCCTAAAAATGGTAAACAAAAACATAGATGCAACTATCTAGGCATTCACATCAACAGCATTCATAATTTTCTACCTAATTTTAAATAATTTTCATCCATACGTCTAATATACGGTGAAATAAAGCCTGTTGAACAACTTTGCACATAATTGCGGACTTAGATTCAGGCGGAAGAGCTTGTTTCTGTGTGTAATGTTTTGTATTGGTATAAAAACAGTCAGTCATTACTTCAGCGCCTTGTACTGTGGCTCTCTCTGTCTTGCGTTTTCGCTCTTTTGCGCCGCTTTTCAAACAGGTTTGCTCGATGCTTCGGAAATGTCTACTACATGAAGTTAGAAATGAACTATAACTTTCGAAAGTGTCCTGCTCAACCTCAGGCAACGATGGTTTCGTACACGAAAAGATTGTCTGACTAGTTTGCTTTAACGTGGAAAAGAGAAACAGAAGGAAAAACTAACACCGTAGTAATTAACGATGCCTGCGTTAGACATTGCACGTCAATTGTTTTGACATTCTGCGGTTTTATATATTACGGAAATTTGATAGCCTGGAGATGATGAGTTTTTCATCGTGCCGTGGTTGTGTTTAAGGTACCTCGTGAATGACCGCAGCTGCATCGCAATTAATCATGATTTCTTTTTCATTCAACATAAGCATTGAGTTCTACGTCATCGAAAATCAGTTCAGCCATTTCATGCCTAATGACGTGCAAAATTATTTACACAGGGGTAATTCATCATTTCTTTACCATTATCCGAGTAAAAATATTCGGATCAAATAAAAAAAAGTTAATAACTCTGGATGTTCGAGGCGAAATTAAGGAGGCACGAAAAGAAGGAAAAAAAAAGGAGGAAGGAAAAGAAGTGGCAACTTTCGTTGTTATAGGCTGTCGCTATCTGTAGTAGTGTAATTGAACGAAGCAAAGCTTTAGTGGTTCAGCAACTTCTCTTTGTATTTACAGCCCTAAAATATTACATGACCGGCGATTTTTTCGGTGAACTAGATGCGCTTTTATAGTGAAACTGGGGAGTTGTGTAGGGACGGAGGTCCGCCATAGTGGAGCAGTGGTTATGGTGCTCAGCTCTTGACAAAAAGGTCGTGCGTTCGATCACATTTCGATGGCAGCGAAATGGTAGACGTTCGTGTACCGCGCGATATCAATGCACGGTAAAGAATAGCAGATGGTTGAAATTTCGAGACCCCTTTAGTACGGCGTCTCTCATAATCATATCGTGGGTTTGAGACTTGAAATGCCAGATGGTATTATGGCATTGTATGGGGGCGACGGAAATTTTGGTAGATGTCACGCATTAGGGGAATCAATTTTATGCGAACCACTCGGTGAATAGCTGCTTCAGTGCACTTCCAACCTAGTCTTTGACGTGGATCGACGTGTTTGGACACTAAGAGTAGTTGTGTGCATATTTCGGGCTCTTCTGGAACGTTGACTGCACTTGCGTTGTAAAGTGTACACCTCATTCTGCGGTATAACTAGAGTATGCAGCATAGGCTCACTATTATCGAAACTAAGGGAAAGGAGCGTTCATTGGAGGATTCTTGCGGGGAGGCGTGATGCTAGGCTATAGGTTGTGTGGTCATAGTATGCATCTGAATTTGTGTGCTACATTAGAAATTCCAGTCAGCACAAACGATTTGTTATCCTCCTGTTTCATCTGTGCAAAGTGTCTTATGAAGTTTTTTATACGTACACTTTTGCAATTCTGGGTTATTGTAAACTGCTATGGCTAAATTTGTTGTTAGATTTTAAGCTGTCTACCTTTCTGCAATATAAACAGTGAATTACTTGTGGATTACTTGTGGTGCATGCCCTCATTCGCGAGAATTTGATACAAGATATCATGACGTACGCGAGATGCATGTCACGTTAATAATGTCATAATATACTAATGCTCTCCTTTGTCAGTCTTGGTATACACCAAGTTAAACAGTCGACCACAAGTGCACCCATACGTAGGTAGGTGGCTAATAAATAGAACTGGTTGAAGTTCCTTTGGTTAACGAAGAAAACCTTCCATTTATGATAAATTTTACGAATAACAATTTTGGAGAAAAAAAGTATCGAACAAATTAGAAATGTCCTTTGCGTAATGAGCTGCAGGGGGTCGTTAAAGAAGGTGAGTGGATGTATTACGCGTGCTTCAGAAAACTGGGAGAAAAAAAACACATCAATCAATGCCATCTCCGGAATACCCAATGCACAATTTGCGTGGCAAGGTGCCGTACATCTTTAGGAAGGGCTAGAATATTTATTATCGTAGATTAGATGTTCTAGTTATATAATAGAAATTGCTACTGCCTTGATGAATGGTCTGGCCATGCGGAAGTAAAACTGTTTACGTTACTCCGTTAAATAAATGGAACCTCTGTGCTTGTTTATAGGCAGCTTGTTGGCGATAGTCGAGCCGTAAGGTGCATGGCAAATGGCGTGCCTCTCAATAAGAAAAAAAAAGAACGTCGGCAAGTAATAAACAGCATGTGCTGCTGCGAGTTGGGGCATTAAACACGCTCGAAGAAGTGACAAATTAAGGAGGAAGAAAAAAACATGCCGTGCAAGTGGCAGTTTTCTTATTATTACTCTCGGTATTCATTAGATCAGGGAAAGGCCTGTATGCATATTTCACCGCTAAGCCATGTCTGCTAAAGCACGTCTACTAAAGCACACGCATAGGGCGTGTGACGCTGCCAAACGTTATCAGGCGAACATAACATTACAAAGCTTATTCGTGTGCATGCGCCGACAAGTGTTGTGTCTGCGCAGATAAGTTTTGTCTGTACTCGCTTTCCAGCCATTGCATTGAAAGCGTCGTCTTTCGTAGAACTCAGGTTTCTTTTTAGGGGCGAAGCTCCTTATAGCGGCACCCGTTCGTCCCTCGTAGCCGTTGTAGTGTGTAACAAACATAACATTTTGACCTCCAAGGTGGTGCCAGTGAGAGATTTCTTCTTTGCGTTGTTGAACAATAAAAGATAGTGCTCAATGTACATGCCAATAGCTGCTAATGGGGAATGAGAGACAGGAGCATTCGGCTTTCAGTTAACGCGCTCGCTGCGATCCCCATTAGCAGCCATTGGCATGTACATTGAGCACTATCTGACAAGAAAGGGTTGCCACGTTTTATTCGCTGGGTGTAACCTCCTTAGTTTTAGAAAGGTTTAGCGAGCGTTGAGCCACAGTGCCATGAATACAATGAACTAGTATATACCATGAACTCGAGGTGGTTAAAGGTGGGAAGTAGACCCGATAGCAAAAGCCGTAAGAAAGTGTGCGTGTGCCACCTCTCGTTTAGTCCTTGGAATGTCCGCTGGATGGCGGTGCTTCTATGTGGGGAATATATGATGAAAAAATGCGAGATGGTGGTACTTGGAGTGTTGAATAGATGGACGAACGGACACACAGACAGATGCATGGATGGACGCATGAACGGACGCAGGGGCGGGTGCATGGACGAACGCATGGACGGACGCACGAACAGACAGACGCATGGACGGGCGGATGTACGCATGGATGGTCACACAGATGGACGCATGGACGGACGGAAGCAAGAACGAATGGACGGACGAATGCTTCGCCCCACTCTTCATCATTCACTCCGTGGATATGCTGCCAATTTTTTTTACAATTTTTGAAACATGACTATTTATTATAAGAACATGTCCCTACACTGTCTCATCCTATATATTCTACATCTTTATGGTGAACTAATTGTACTTGCGTAACAAATTCGTAAAGCACTGATAAGGAAGCCGCGAACCCCTTCAAGAGAAGCAAATCATATAAAAAATGTAAGAAAATGAAGCGAAGGGGTCAGGAGGTAGGCAGAAATAACTTTGAGTTAGGTATCTAAGGGGACAGCGGGATGCTTAACTTTTCGACCACAGCTACAAGACAAGCCATTTATTTCACAATAATGTACACCAACTACCCTAAACATATGCATGCAATGGCAGCTTGGGTAAACGTGCGCGTATTCGGATTAGGTTTACCCGTGTACTATGCAACTTTAGTGTGCGTTGACGAAAACTAGATTGTCTAAATCCAGCCGCAGTCCTTCTTTACGGTGTCTGTTATAGCCCCGCCGCGGTGGTCTAGCGGCTAAGGTACTCGGCTGCTGACCCGCAGGTCGCGGGTTCAATTCCCGGCTGCGGCGGCTGCATTTCCGATGGAGGCGAAAATGTTGTAGGCCCGTGTGCTCAGATTTGGGCGCACGTTAAAGAACCCCAGGTGGTCGAAATTTCCGGAGCCCTCCACTACGGCGTCTCTCATAATCATATGGTGGTTTTGGGACGTTAAACCCCACAAATCAATCAACGGTGTCTGTTATAGCTATAGAGTTCTCTTGAAGCGTTAAACTTCATAAACAGACTGAATACCGATTAAGTGGATATACTCGTGAGGCAATTCCCATTGTGCCACGGCATCAATGCACACAGCGACAAGGATACCAGTGGTTCCCCATGGTGCCAGCTGTTGTGCGCACCACGGAGAACGAGGTTATCATAATCAAGGAATGTGTTTCAAATGATATAGTACGCGTGCAGAAAAGCAGTCTTTAAGGTAAAAGCAATGAACTCGATTTTATGAACAGGCGAAGAACATTTTTCTTACGACGATACCAGCTGCACACACTTGTGGCTGAAAGTGATCAGAAGGTAGCTGGCGCTAGGCTGTAAAGAATTTTTACCCGGGCATTCCGCACCCTCCACTTCCCCAGATTGCGTCACAGTGTCACTTCTTTAAAGTTAAATTTTAAGCTTCGGCATTGTATAGTGTGTGTGTGTGTGTGTGTGTGTGTGTGTGTGTGTGTGTGTGTGCGTGTGTGCGTGCGTGTGTGTGCGTGTGCGTGTGTGTGTGTGTGTGTGTGTGCGCGCGCGCGCGCGCGTGTGTGTGTGTGTGTGTGTGTGTGTGTGTGTGTGTGTTTTGGCCCCTGAAGACGCTTCACTTGGAGTACGCCTTTCCACAATTTTTTATCTGGAGGGTCTTGTCTCAAATTCTTGTTAGAAAATCTTTCTCGCTATTGCGTCTCGTCAAAGTTGTAATGGTTGTTTTGTTGGTATATTGAAGGTGTTATATAGAATCCCGGGTCTTCCACATTTGCATTTTTTATTTATCTTTGGTTGAATCCAGGCTGGAGCTTATGGGATATATGATTTCCAAGGCTGTTTCAATTACGAGAAACGAACGCTGGCACGCCAAGTGACATCCCTCTTCTGTTGTTTTACAGGTACAAGGGATTTCTTAAGGATTGTCCAAATGGCCAACTCACAGAACAGGTAAGAAATGGAGGAACAAGCAAAATACCTTTGCCCGTTTTCATAAAAGCAGAACCCTTACGATTTTGTTGTGAAATTCAAGCAGTCAAAGAAACACCAATTAACAACAATCGAGCAATCAGGCAATCAAGCAGCCAGAAACAAGAAAAAGTGAGCCGATATGCAGCAATTACCATAGGGTCATTGCCATTCGGTAATGGTGTTTATTTGCTACGTGTTATAGAAGTAGAAATCATGGCCCAAATTCATTTGCAAGTATTGATTTACCAAACCCTCTTTCCGTATGTTTGCGCACACTTTGTTTCCTGCTTCTTCGGCAAGCAGAAAGGTCCACGAAGATCCGCGGCCTGAGATTGAACCCGTACGTGTCTCTCGCATCACTGACCAAGCTTCGAAAAACCCGTACCAACACGGCTTTGATTTCTTTTATTTCAAAAGTAAGAATTTGTTAATCGCACTAATGTAACCTCTGAGGTCTTCAGTGAGATGAAACATCTTGTGCGCTAGAGGTGATACCGCTTGGCGGTATAGGATGTCGGTGATGTATTAGTAGCCGTTTACTCCTGAGATTTCTAGTCATGGTTTAAGACCTTGTCTGATGTATAACCTGAGTTCCGCAGTGCAACGGCTTAGTATTCGATACAATGTTTTGGAAGTGCTTTGCTCAAGTTGTGCTTCTCAGACACAGTCACTATGGGCGTGTAATGACAGCGTAATCATAACCATGCAGGTTCAAAGTTTATGCTAAAAATAAAGCTGCAAGATATGAGGATAACTTTTTTTTATTAGACCACCTGGGCAGATACACTAAAACTCATTCGCAGATGGCTCATATCCCTCACTCAGTTTGTTTGTTTGTGCGTGTGTCTGTGTTGTGGGTTTTGTGTGTATGTGTTTTAAAGTGCAGTTTTCGTTGTCACTACAGTTCTTCGATTTTGTTTCTGACTAAAGCAGACATGGTTTGCTTGATCTCATGCATGCTCAAGTGGGAAGTACTCACTCAGGCTACAAACATCAGCATAAGTGATCTCTTAGAACGTGATATGAAGTGCTTCACTGAAGGCTAAATTTTTAAAAAACTCACGTAGCTCTGAACACTCAAGGACAGTTATGCAGTACCTGTACTACGCATACAAAGTTATACAGTACCACATTTGAAGCACTTCGTGAAATGTTCTATACGCATAAAGTCGCAGATGTTGACACTTTGATGTCGGCTTCTCATTCGCACGAAGCCGTGAAAGGCGATGATAACAGTAGCAAATAAGTCCTACACAGCTGTCACGAATTGTTACTCTATAGGTTTTCTGAATTTTGTGCAACTCAATTACACTGACAGTTTCCAATCGTTGAAATGTTTAAAAAGAATGAAGACACTTGCTCTAGGCATAGGCGTTCCTCATCATAATTTTTAAAAACACTTCACTTCATGTGGAGGCTTTCATATTTGGTACGCTGCTCTCACTTCAGCTGAGTGATCCGGGTTTAAAAATTATTAAACTATGGGGGCGTTCAGATGGTGATTTTTAGGTATATAAACTGTCTCGCAATTGAAAAACAGATCGCTTTTTACGCACACTTGACGTTCAGATGATTTCATTGTTTCACAATACAAAGAAAAGAAAAAAAAAACTTGCTTAGCAATCAATAATTTCAAACGTACGTCCTATTAGTCAGTAGCTTCATAAGCAGATTACTCCAAAATTGTACTTCTGACAGGTGGAAAAAAATTGAGGTGGCTATGGTTCTAGAAGTAATTAGTTGAATATTGCCGGCGCAGAGCATTGAACCAAAGGTAATCTTATGAACAGAAACCTATTAGATTAAGAGAGAAAAGATTACTTTGAGAGAGCACTGCGCAACATTGATGAAATTTCAAGTATATTCTTTTTTTTCTCATGACGATTATAAAAATTAAGGCCCAGAAGCGTTATTAATTCGTTCTGATTTGAGTTATCCAATATATTCAAATATTTTTGTCGCCAGTAATTTTGAAATTCTAAAGCACGCAGTCAACTACGGTGATATGTAAGAGATAGAGAACATGTTACTAAATAACAAATGCATCAATTCCTTGACTGTCACAGCTAAACGTCGTTAGTATGGTTAGTCCGTAAGCATATGTGAATTTGATTACTGATACACTTTATGTACCTGCGCAAAATGATAATAGTGCTACCTTGCTGCCTTTTTCATCTGTAGGTCTCGTGTCACCTAAGTAATCAGCGCGCGTGTTCTATTTTCATGCGAAGCTTGTATTGACTGACCGAAGAAGCTGGTGACACTGTTCCCAAAATCGTCCTCACCCACAGTGGGCACGCAGAAAAGAAGTAATAAATAAAACTACGATATTTGAAAACAAAGTAAAGATAAATAAAAATCTGCCACAGGTCACGTTTGCCCAAAGGGAACTGAACTGAAGCATATAAATGCGTTCTACC
Source organism: Rhipicephalus annulatus (assembly GCA_013436015.1). Lineage (NCBI taxonomy): Eukaryota > Metazoa > Arthropoda > Arachnida > Ixodida > Ixodidae > Rhipicephalus > Rhipicephalus annulatus. Next base: position 495,522 of record WOVY01011915.1, read on the forward strand.
AACGATGAAAAACATAATGGTGAAGCAGTACACTTGTAAAGGACACTTCATTGAAATATTTCGTCTTCGCAGACTGAAATTGGTCTACTGGACAATGGGTACAATTGATATCAAGTATTGCTTACTTCAAGGAACTTCTGACTTTAAAAAAAAGTATTCCCCACCTGCGTCTTCATAATAACGTGATGGCTATTCTATACTGCGTTTTATATGTCAGGTGCAACCATCGAGAAGGTATGCAAGAAGTTATGCAAGAAGAGAAGCTATGCAAGTCCGCGTGCCTCGCACTGGGGTTTCTTCTTTTGAAACGCTCTTGCGAGCCCCGCACGCGCCTTCGCGAGAGGCGTCTCGACGGGCTGCAGATTAGGTTGCTTTGATGTGAAGCTCTTGTAAAGGGTGGAGACACAACTGCCTTTGTGGGTGCCTATTAGTTGAAACGTTCCCGTTCGCTGGCATTGTCTGACAGGCAGCGATTGTGAAATACGCGTTTAGTGAAATGCGCGGTGATTTGACCAAGTTTATCACTTCTGATGATATAGGGAGTCCGCATGTAATGTTAGTGAGCAATATGTTGAGCACTAGTGATCAAAAGCGAAGCATTTTATGACGAACACAATGAGTTTTTAGCGTGTCTATTGGTCTATCTGCTTAAATGGTAGCCTAAGTCTTCGTGTTTTCGCGGCTGATTGATAACCTTGATGTATACCAAAAATTGGCATACATATGACAAGAGCACATGAAAAATTTTAATGACTGGTAATAACATGAAAATCACATCATTTCATCCTGCATGCCGTAACATACAAGACCCGGTCATGCTACAACAACGGTTTTCTTAACTTGGCGCATACAAAAATTGACATGCCATGATAAGAGAGCGCATGATGAACATAAATGACTGTTAATATCACGAAAATCATGTCATGCATGTGATGAACGCCTTGATTTACATGACCCAATCATGGATCTTTAACGGTCATTTTAATAGCTCGTGGTTTGCTTCAAGACGGAATGTCTGAGCTTCGCCTAGGTTTGACAGAAACAAGTGTCTAACTTCACACAGGTTTGACAGAGGTCGAGTCCCTCCGGACTAGCTTAATCCGGGCTAATCCGAATCAGTTTAATGTGGCCATACTCGGGCACAAAATAGGCTAAGTAACCTCACTCAAAATGAACTTGTTCGGGATAAGATTGATCCCAATAAGTTTACTCCGGCTCTATCCGCTTTGTTCTATTGTGGTAATACCCACTCATCAAACTGGCTGGAATCTAAACTGACTCAAAATTGACTTTTTCAGGATTACCCAGATTCGCATAAGCTAAATCTGTCTTAATCTGGATAGGCTTCACGTGACCGTACTCAGGCCTCCAACTAGCTAGGTGATCTCCCCTCACTCAAAATTTCGTTTTTCGGTATTAGCTTAATCCGGCTTAATGCGCACTAGCTTAGCGTCGCCATACTCAAGCATCCAACTGGCTTCGTTTCATACATCAGGTGCAACGCTGTGAAAGCTAGCGAGACTTCTTGCTGCATAGGTGCGCTCACGCCAACAAGTAGTTGAATGATTTTACTACCCGTGTTTTTTTTTCTTTTTCGTTTGTAAAAAAATTCGATCATTTGTTCAGAGGTTGTTCAGGATCACTGAGTCTCCCTGTGCTTTCATAAAGTATCCTCCGCGATTAGTTTCATAGTTACGCAGCTGGAACTCATCGGGAAGGCCATGAAGCACCAAATCTAAGCGCGAGAGGCGTGGAGTTATACTTTTTGTTGACCGCACTTTCGCTTAGCTTTCATAGCGTTGCACCTGATGTATGAGTAGAAGTATAGGTAATTTTAACTTACTCAGATTCGACTTGTTCACGATTAAGCTAATCCGGGCTAATCCAGGTCAACTGATGTGGTCATACGCAGTCATTAAACTGTGCAGACAATTTCAACTTACTCAAAATTGACTTGTCAAAAATCAGATTAATCCGGATTAACTCAGCACGGTTTAAATCTGAATAGGCTCAATCTTTCTATACGCAGTATAGAAATCGGCTAGGCATCCTTAACTTGCCCAAAAAATGTAGTGTTTGAGATTACTGCAATCCTGATTAGCCCAATCTAAATGATCCTAATCCGACTTCACAGTATTCACTTAATTCATTCGAGTCTAACCTACCTCATGGATGGACCCCCGGGCATCTTATCTCGTCCGGATTAGCGTAATCCGACCTATCCACACTAATCAGAAGAAAGTCTGGCTTAATTGGTATCGAACATAATTGATAGGGATCGACTAGTGCTGATTGATTTGTCCAGTCCTAATTAGGCCGGAATATACTGGCCTAACAAAGGTTTTTCTGAGCTTAACATTGCTTGATTTGGTGATCTAATAGGTATTGATTACCAATGAATATTTCAGTTTCAGATTCAGGTTTTATTCATTCAAAATACAAATTTCACAGTTCAAATATACAGACTAATGTCCCGAAGTCGAGCAACTGCAGTAGGATCAGGATTGATTGGCTCGACTGCGCTTAATTACCCTCAGCTACAAATATTTTTTTAATTATTCTTATCTACGTTTAAAATGGCTCCAGCAAGCATGACTAATTTCAATGAGTCACTGTTTACTTCTCAGAGCCTCCCGAAAAACTTGACGGTTCTTCATTAATAGCAGTTTCACACAATACGGCTATTAGCTATAGCACGCCAAGTATTTATTTAATACGTAAATTCTAAAATTTGTGGCTTATGGCCATGAATTTCTGAATGCCAGCCGGGAACAGCGTGTTCACGACCAGTGTTAAAAAATGTACGGTCATATACTAGACACGTGAACAACTAATCTAGCATAATTTGGTGCGGTCTATCGTATACCAACGCTCCCGTTTCACTTGCGCCACCCACTTTTTTTTCTTTACTCACTGTTTCATGAGGAAGGAAACATTCCTTGGCTTTTCACTTGTTAACCCTTGGCACTCAGTATCCCTTGGCACATAGTAGCAGGTGCATAGCCAAAAATATTTTACGAAGGGGGGGGGGGGGCACCTCCTTTGTTTCGGGGAGTCCACCCTCTCGAAATGGTCATTCTTCGTGAAAGACAATTTGATGGGAGTGGGGGAACGTACGCACCTGTTGTGCCACAACCCCCTGGATACTTCCTTCTATAGTAGGTGGTCATAACAGCTAAAGGACAGATCTAATAACCTTAAAACTAACGTTTTTCAGCACCGTTTGAGCTCTAGCCACTGCACGTCACCTGACAGACACTTCAGCCATTTTTATCTACGCTGCTATCATGTACTTTCATTCATTCATTCATTCATTCATTCATTCGCTGTTTATTCAGACAAAAACAATGATTGCCTAGGTTGAGGGACTAAAGGCAGATTACCTCGGCCTGACTAAGGTCCCTCCACCCAGACATTTGCATCACACTGCCTTCAGGCCATGACCTCCCTAGTGCGAACTAGGAGCAAACTGGCGCGCCCGAGGCACATAGCACTCACGAGTAAAGTTTCAAGAGAAATAAGTGTCCGCTTTTATGTGTACTAGCCGCAAAATGTTTCATTTGGCGCAGTATCGGAAAGGTTGTGTGCTTTACGATGTTTTGTACGAGAAGCCTGTGGCACTGGCAGCGGTTCTCAGTCCACCCCCCCCCCCCCCCCCTATCGGTCACCCATGCCTGTCGGTGCTGGACGGGGTTAATCATAACGCCATTCAGCTCAAGGCTCACAAGCTTTTTGAGAGATCAATATCCAGCCCTACAGGGTTACCGAGTATTACAAAAGTCGTGTTTGGTAATAGCAGTCGTTTTACCACCAGGACGTTTAATTTTCTGGCAGCTCATAATTGTGAAAATGAGGAACTATTTTCAAGAAATTATCCCTGTATAAGTTGATTATTTCACTGCGGTTGAGTTTGAATAAAATATTTTTTATAGCTTACATGCAAACATAATAATATAAATAACAAAATAATTTTATAGTATCTTCGCCATATCAGCCATTCCAGCTTGAATGGGATACCAGGTACAGACTCTTACGATGACAATCAGGTGAATATAATGAAAAAGTCTGAAAATATTTACACGCTTACTTACTCATAATAAATTAAAAAAATCTCTATTTCTTCACCGTTTGAATTCGCCCAGCATATTTTTTCAGAAAAATACATAGCACGCACAACTTCGAAAGTGACTATAGCGTTTTCTGACTACGCCTTAAAAAATCATAGAGTTGATTGATATGGGGGGTTTAACGTCCCAAAATCTGCATATGATAAAATGTTCCAAGAGAAATGTTCTATTGTTTGTCCCACTACAAAAATCGTCATCTATCTTGAATTGCTTTCCTTGAATTATCGCCGTGCACCCGGCCAGTGGCCTGTCATATTGACGTCACGAAGGACATGCGCGTTATCAGCATGACATAAAATTCTTGATAAGAAATTTGCCAGCGTGGAGTTTTCATGAAATGAAGCTCAGGTAAGCGGGATGACGTCAATTGTTGTGGGAGAAAAAGACACCATTTTTACTCGATCATTTTTGAGAGTGTACGAGGCAGCTCGTCAGCACTCCCTCTTAGCCCTTTAAGTCAGAACCCATGAGCTGCGGCCTCATCGGTATTGACAGTGCTGATGACTCTGCCATGTTAATTTGTGGAGGAACCCAGGCTATTTTTGCATAGTTGTTCGCCGCAACCCGCGCACTTCCGGGATGACATCGACTGTCTCAAACAGTCGGCGTTCCCCCACTCTCTCAATCCTTCAATGCAGCCCCGAATGTGACCTTTCCCGCTATAAAATGTATACGTTCGTCGTGAAGCCTCTAGTTTTTCTTGTAACCTAGTGCCCTTTCTTGTGACTTCCATCATGTACCCCATCTAGTGCTGTTTTCAAGTTCCAGAGTGTACCAACGAACCCGCATCAACGCATTTTCTCAGTTTATCTCCAGCTTTAGGGGTCGGGTTTTACGAATGCGTACCCGTTCGTCACTGGACCACCAGACGGAGACATGTGTAATTCATACGGCTCTGCAGAGACAATTGAAGGGTACATAGTGTTTTTCTTGTGTGTCTTTTTGTGAAGCAACTTTTCGTACAGTTTAGAACCAGTAGGATTTTAGGCCAATTCTTTAGGACAAAAATATCCGCGTCTTAGAACCACACTTAACTCACAAACAGCAATCACTACAGTTTTTCAAATTTATCAGCCTCCATGACTCGTCGCTTCTGTGGGTAAGGCGGTCGGGCACTCGGCAGGAACGGTTCGAAAGGTGTGAGCTGGTCATACGGCAACGTGTGTTAGCTGCACAGATTTGTTGAATCTCAGACGCTCTTCCTCACGTGGACTACGAGCACTGGGGTGAGATCCTAGGGGTACCATTCTTGGGTAATAGCAGGAACGATACAAGTCACCCGCTTCACCATGCACACTAAAAGCAGACTGGTTGATTCTCAGAAGTATGCCACACACTTGACTTCCCCGGATTCTGTCGGAGGCTCATGAACTCGTACGTACAGGCATATGCGGGGAGTCTCTGGAACTGGTGCAGTGGTTCTTCAGAGGGCGGATGGTAACTGTTGGTCATGGGCTGCACGGGTCGCCGCAGTGCTTGGGCGTAAATCAGCACAGGGACGGCAACGGGCCTTCGCCGCATCATGTCCATCAAATTGATTGTTTTTTGCAGAAGGTGTCTAGGCGATGGTGATGGTGATGATTAGTAACTCGAAATGTAGCATTGTTATACCCCGTATTCACAAACCATGTCCAAACTTACCTCAGTTTTTTTATCGGTTGTAGGCATTTATTGCTTTGGTGTACAAAGTAGGCCAGTATTCGGAAACCAGTCTTGTTGTAATCTTTCACCTCGTCACGATTTTTGAACCTTTATAACGCATGAAGAGGGTACAAAAACTTGAGAGAAACTTGATGTAAAGCCATGGTTGGTTTTTGTATACGGGCTTGTGTATCACTTTGTATTTATTTCATCTATATGTTTTATTCAGTTTGGAACAATAAGGTGATGACTGATAAAGTGCGATAACTACCAATTTAGGAAAGCAGTAAAAAAACCTTTATGAGCTCTAACACTAGCCAGATTCCATTAGTGTGATGAGTTTTCCAATGTGTTAACAATCGCCGCAGCCTTGCCGTTTTTTATGTCGACGAAAACTACTATAGCGATGAAAAATTACTGCCTGCAGGGTCCATAGGTCCTTCCCTAAGAGACATCAAGGCGAAACATTTTTTTGCTTTCCTGGCTACTTTTTTGCACTGTTTCTTAGAAGTTCTATAATTTTTCTTTGGCTTCCTAATCGACTGTATTGATCCTCTTTCTCTTCCCAACCCCCTGAAGCTTTCTGCAGTTTACGGGTCGTTACACTGCCTTCATAGCCATACTACCTTCGACTAAGCAATGATATCATGTGATCACAATGTCATAATGGTATTTTTTCAAGACAACGTCATAAAGTTTGGTGATATGTGACGTTATAGTGACGTCACATAATGACGTCACAAAATAAACAAACACGACACTTTTTTTACCACACACCATATTATCAAGATCACTGTCTGATGAGACACATAAAACTTTTTTACTATTATTTGCGTATTTCCCTATGCCACAAAAAGTGTACCCTTTCACTGAAACTGACAATTCCTCTCTATATCCTCTCTGTGGTGTTCTATAGAGGTTTCTATTGCCGACCCGAAGGTCACGGATTTCAATTCTGATTGCGGTGGCTGCATTTTCAATAGAGGTGAAACTATATAGTGTGCTTACATTTAAGTAGCCGTTAAGGCACCCCATGTGGTAGAAATTTCCGGAGCCCTCCACTACGGTGTCTCTTGTGGTCATATGGTTTTCTCACGTTAAACCCCAACAATTATTGATAACCGAAATGAATATGCACGCACGAGCTTGTCGATTACCAGCCTGTACGTACCGCGAATTGTCAATTTCGGCTTTGAAAAGCAGCTTAGAGTACGGGACACCACGGCATTAACGATGATGTCTTGACTGGAGCACTACGGAACCGCAGAGCCGAGCTTTCGTGTGCCCTGGCTCGAAGCTTATCGTTCTTGGTAGACATGGGGGTGTAAATATGATATTCACAAGGTGCGGCATTTTAAGTATTCTTCTAATTCCTTTCTCCTCTTGTTTTTCTGCAGGGTTTTCTGAGGATATACAAGCAATTCTTTCCTCAAGGTGATCCCTCGAAGTTTGCATCGCTGGTTTTTCGGGTTTTCGACGAGAACAAGGTAAGATGGCCGCTTCCTTTGCGTACTTCCAGTTGTCATTCGCGTGTGACTTCTGCTTAGCAATACAATTATATATTTTATTTTATTGTGAGAATGAGGGTATTTCTTGTTTTACATTGACAAATTTCTTTTTTACACTTGGCGAAGGTGCCATTGGGTACTCCGAAAATTAAAATAATTAAAAAATATCGAACTCTGACTACCCAACATTTTAGCTAATTAGTTCCTTGCACTTATTGTAACTTGTGAACAAATTACAGTAATTTTTAGATGCTCATCCACTGGCTCCTTATTTCAAATCTAATTCTGTTTATGAGGTAAAACCTTTTCAGACTTGAAGTTAAAACAAACTCGTGTATTTATTAATTGTTTTAGTAATGCACCTTCTTCTGCAATGTGGCTAAAATATTCCAGGAACATATGACATTTCGTCGCAAGCTTTGGGAATATATGTGTCTGTAAACAGGAGTCGTACTCAAATCGCATCAAGTAACTCTCTCAATTGCGAAGTTGTTACTTATGTTTCGTAAAGTGCAGTCTGTATCATATGTCAGCTCAATTTAGGGTAATTATATAAATATTGCAAACTATCCATATATATGTATATATACTGTAAGGATAGTGGTGCTATTGTTAGGTCGCAAGCACGAAGACGAGAAAAATGAAGCAGAATATATAAGAACCGGCCCAAGACCTGGTGCTTCCTCTGTGTCTCTCGTTCTTTACGATATATAGGAGAGCATGCGGGTGTGTGCATGCACTTAGCGCGCAATATGTGTAAAAAATAACACATTCATTATCAATTTCTTACAACCGCTTGCGTGTTCTCTTAGCCAATGCAAGTACAGTAGCAAGAGAAAGGTGTATTGATTAGGTTCAAAGGCTCAATAGGCCGATTGAAGGATGCCCCGCTAATCAAAAGAAATGGGTGCAAACATTCACGATATTGTCGAGAGCAAGCTTACTTTTTCCGTTTTACTGCGATAGCAAATGTATGGAGACTCTCGGCTGGATTTTGCCGCTGGCGTCAGCGTCGACGTCGGCATCGATGTCATGCAACGTATATGTATACGTATCTATATACTATTTGAAAACGCAACAAAGAAAAAATCCAGAAAAAACACTGGCGCGCGCAGTCGAACGTGGGACCTCTGCGTCGTGAAAGCGAGTCGCTAACCACTGAGGCACCCCAGAGAAGGTTCTGTGACCGCTGCTGTGTTTTCGGCATTATTAGAAAGATGGCGCGATGAGCGCACGTCGCCACATCGCGCAGCGACGCCCATGCTGATCTCATACGTACTTTGCCCGGCTTGGTAAAGAAGAGCGACGCTCCTTCGTGTACCCTGATCTCACGGTGTCGAGGATCCCGGGGAGGATCGTACGCGTTGGCTGGCCTCGAGCTTTACGTGGAACAATTCTGCTGTAGTTACCGGGCGCACAAAGGTCACTGCAATCATTGCAGTCTCTGTTCGCGAAAAGCGCGTGCTTTTCAGACTCAGCGAAGTAACGAATGAGGCGCTTATTTGCGTGCATCTGTGTACCTGTGAGTACGTTTCATGCGTAATTTGTGTGCGAGAAACGCGGGGCACGTTTCGATCTGCTTTCCATTCTCCACGTGACCTTTCAAATCGTTGCTATCACGTTGATTGCTTCACCTCTGTGGTAAAGCCGTGACTTTTTTAAAATCGCAGCTATAGTATTGGCGCTTCACTCTAAAATATATCGAGTAAAAAGGATGTCTTTTTGTCCCACAACAATATTCGTCATCAGGCTTGCGTGCGCTTCCTTTCTTGAAAACTCGGCGCTGGCCAGTTTCCTATCGAGAATGCAATGTAACCCTGATATGGCCATGTCGATCATGACCGGAATGTACCGGGCGCGGGGCGATAGCGCAAGGATGGAACGCTATATAGATGACGATTATTGTTGTGGGGACCAAAAGACACCCTTTTTACTCGCTGTTTTTTTTCAAGTGTAGCACGAAGTTCTGCAGATATTACGGGGATTAGAATAAGCAGAGAACACTTCGGGCAAAACACTGAACTCGGAGCCGCTAAAGTGTGATGAATATTCATTTTGTGCTCGCGTGCTTAGCATTCAAAACTTCGTTCTGATGCCTGTTGTACCAATATCCTAATTGGACTGTCCTCTTTCGGCGGTTTCTTTTGGAGCAATTTGGTCCCGACACCCATCTTTTCCCTAACTTGTAAAACCTACAAGTTAACTTGGATACTTTTTTCGTTATAGGGGTGCATTCACTTAATTAGGAGAAGCCCGCATTTGTCTCTGACACTGGCCTTTTGTTCCCCAACGCGCGAGCGACGCTTTCATGAGTGCTACCGGCAATTGCAGGCGTGCCCCTCCGGAATGGTTCAGTTCGGGATGCTTCTAAACCTTCGCCTCCGCCACGTTTGGTTTATACGGTTCAGGCAGCACAACGGAACATATATATGCTTCGTTTTACACATAGAGCTACCAATCTCATTAAAGAGTGTTGGCGCGTCTCACCGTTTCGAGCTCGGCGTTCACAGCAGTGATGTATATCGTTGAGATGTCGGCGAAGGATACATTTAACGAAGCCCGACGGTTCACGACGACAATGAATAGCCTACAGAATACACTGCACGTGTATTGATCGAGATCGCCTTCGCTAAAGAACGTGAGCAAAACTACTCTTTATAATTGGCTAATTAGGTACGCCTGACTAATGAGATACGTTGAAGGGTATACTGTAAACAACGCGCGATCAATGGCACGATACCACGACTTAACCAAGACGAAGGGAAGAAGGCTCACACATATATATGCTCCTACCCGATTGCGTTGGTGAGATCTTAATGTTGTTCCTCGGATAAATGACTCACCGAGGTTTGAGAGATAAGTGGTGTTTGAAGAAAGACGCAAGTATGGTGAGCGTCAGGCCCTCAATGTTACTTGAACTCTTTGTCTCACAGTGTGCCGGAGATGGGAAGAGACGTGTACGTGAACACACACACACACACACACACACACACACACACACACACACACACACACACACACACACACACACACACACACACACACACACACACACACACACACACGCAAGCACGCACGTGCGCGCGCTCTGCTTGATTCTGTGACTGACACAGTTAACGAAAGGAAAGATACAGAGTTCACATGCATCACTTGTTATGCGGCATTGAGCGCTCATTGCGTAGTGTACTTTCCTCTGTATTAGCCATCCGGTTTACTTCGTCAGCATGCATTCACTAAACAGCACGCATTCACATAACCTTTCGTATTCTAACCGGTTTAATCAAATCTCTGTGATTAGAATCTCGTTTATAAATTCGCTCATAATAAACTTACTTTGTTATGCTCTCAAAGAAACGGCACGTAATCTCTGGTGACGCCATGTTGGTCTCACGACTTGCATGTGACCACACACTGCTGACCTAACTGCATGTCCCTCGCTCTATCCGTGTTGGCTGTGCGATCAATACGAACAACCCCATAAGGCGGGCTGACAAAGGCGTTGAATGTAGCATCACTACGAGTTACCGTGCGGGGCGCACTCCATTCCCCTGCACTGATCGCTGCATTCCGCATGTCCGCGGAGATTGGTCCGGCAGCACTGTCTTGTTTAATGCCTACTCTCAAACCAACCTCTGCACCAACTAATGGCGCCTGTTTACGTCGGTTAGGAACAACGCTCGAGTGGAAGCGGAGTCCTCGCTTGTTATACCGCGGCTTGCCCCTCCCACCCTCCTGCAAATCAACCTGCAGTCCTCTCGCTTCGCGGTGGCCGAGCATCGCTGTTTGGTGGTTGGCTATAGCGCACTCGCGAATGCCGCTGCGTAGTCATATGCATAGAGTTTCCTAAAATTAACTAGACAGGACTCTGGCGCTGCGATCGCTCAGTGACCATGCGAATGATGGGGGGTACACGGATTTATCTAGTCTTCGTACTAACAGACGGCGAATTGCGCTTGTGGCTTCGTTTATTGCCGTGTTTGGTTTTGTTTCAAAATAAAAGAAAGCACTCTTTTGAACTTCGTGACCTGATTTGAAATTGTAAGCCTAAAAGAATGAGGTGGTGAAACGCAACCGCTGAACATTTGCTGATATTTGTTTCGAGTGATAACAGCTCCAAGCCACGCGAACACACACGGAGCCAGAGCACGAAGATTAGACAAATCCGTGTACTACCCATTATTCCCGTGCTCGCTGAAGCACCATGCGTTGCAGCTCCCATAGGCACTAGCGCCCGAGTTTCTTCGAGTGTATATTTAGGAAACTCTATGGTCAGAGGGACTCGCTCGTTGCCCCATAGTGGAGCGCTGTTTTCGCTAGTCCCGTGGAGGGGTTTAGAACGAGACTAAGCGGCGGCTCAACGGCAGCAGCAGAGGAGAGTGGGTTATATCTGCGGATTTGTAAGCTCAGAGCGGGCCGTAGAGAGAGCCCGCCAGCGTGAATCCGCTTATGAAGTCTTAACAAGAAAAAAAAAGATATGTAGAGAAAAGATTACGCACCTTAGTCTCCCACACCCACTCTGTTGGGTTTCGTCCTCATATACTTCACCTGTTGCGTTAATTTTTTCCTTTTATTGCGTGATTTTAGAGCTTGACTGCATGCTGAGATAAGTTCTGTAGTGGTATGTATACGTGGATAATGTACTTGAACACAACCACAACGGCAAAAAAAAAGAATATGTTAGCGTTCCGCGTTAACTCCCCGTTCCATTTTCGAGTAGCTGAGTAAATTATCCAAAGTACGCACCACTGCAGAACTTATCTCAAGATGCAGTGAAATCCTAAACGAACAGATCATATGGTGGTATGTCCCTCTGTGTTCTTGTCCTATTTGGCTTTCCGACAACCGTCGATAAACCAGCACGAAGTTCGTTTAAAAATTGGTGTATAATTGAAAAAAAGAATAACACAAGGATGCCGAACTCAGAAAGAGCACCACGGAAAATGAGAAAGGAAAACATTCGAAAATGAAATCACAATAAAACATTCGGCGTTCATACTCCGTCCTTTTTTTTTAGAAAAGGCGGATATATTATAGCTCTTGGCATGCAAAAAACGACGACGAAAAGTCCTACCCTTTCGATGTTAGAGCGTTTTTAGGGGAAAAAAGCCCTGGGCTATATTACAAAATGTCATTCCGTTTTCCTCGCAGTTATGCTACGTCCCTGGCGAAATCGCGTAATGCCTGCTAAAATGATCGTACTTTGCAGAGCAACCCACAAGGTTTAATTTTTTTCCCGTACAAACAACATTATAACCTTATTCTCAAAGCAGTGGAGGGATTATCGAGACTCAATTTCAGGGTATACACAGAACAGCCATTTGACCGCATTTGAATGCGCACGTTTATAAATATGGAAGGATTTTGAACCATTTGGGAACAATCAGCTGGCATTATTTCTGCGATCAGTAGGCATTATTATACATTATTTCTTCTCGAGGAAAACCCCGCGGAGAAATAATGTATAAAGAGCAAGCCTTTGCCCGTTTTACGCTTGAATATACTACGCTTGACATGTTCTTAGCAGAAATATTTATATAATTTTTGTTCTGGATGCATTATAGGAAACATCCCTTCTACGTCGAAGAACGCTCACACACGATAAGCTCTCAGAATCGTTCCCGTGATGCCCAATGGGCGTTCATTCTATCAGTTTCCTAATCCAGTCTTTAATTAATTAATTGTTAATCAGTTCCTGAAATTTTCGAGAGGAATTAGTTCTGAATTCATTTCTTTTCATGCATTCTTTAACATCTAGGCGTGTACACTAAAATTTTTCTCGGGTTTGGGGTGGGGGGGGTTAACACCTTGGTTTTCGAAGGGACGACACCCCTTTGAAATGGTAATTTTTTTTATGTATGCGACGGTGAAAAAAAAATTCCGAATAGGGGGGCATGAGCAGCGTGTGCCACTTCCTGACTGCACCACTGTAAACATCTATTTTTTCATATCTACAGAATTGAATGAACCGGAGACTTGGAAGAAGTTAAATGTAGTGTTAACCACTAAGAGGGGCACCAATGAATTAATAACGTATAAACCTATTTATGTAGTGCTTAAATAATGGTGGATATAAATTCGATAATTTTAAATATATTTAAGAGGATATCTCACGGAACCCTACTTAACATACCGGTTTTGTTCAATTGTAGATTGTATTGAAGCAGCTTACTATGAAGCACCTTGTCATGACATTTACAGACTGTAATCACAACCCCTAGAGAGTTATCAAAAATCGCGGAACAAATCTTATTATTCTGAGGTGCCACGTTCTAGCTAAAGTGTCTAGTGAGACGTCGAAAAAAACTTGTCATGGCTGCCGAAATAATTCACTGGAGGGAACTTACGTTGAGGTTTTTGTGATATAAAGAAGACCACAGAAAAAATGGGGATTTATTTGTCGACAACTTAAAGCGCGAGACCACTGTGATTGTTCCTGCTGACGCCGAAAGTGTCGTCCCTTTTTGTGGAACCTAGTACCGCTAGTAGCAATTGCCGTGTTTTGTATGGCACAGATTCAATCATATCACGGTTTTGGCAAGTTTAAATCCAGAAAATAACAAAAAATAAGCGAAGAAAAATTGGAATATCTTGACTGTTTCGGCAGGTGGCATTGAGTTTGGATTTACAGCAAGTTATAAAATACGCGAACGATATCTCCTGCGTAGTTCGACAGAATACTGTCGCAAATTGCTGGAAAATCCTAAGTTTTTTGAAACCTATCAGGCTTTAAACGTTTTATACAGACTCTACATTCAGTATATAGTTCATTATGAATCGGTGGAGCTAAAAAACTTTCACAGCTTTGTGAGGGCACATAACTTGGTTCTGGGAAAGTTTTCGAAAACTTGTACGTTTGATTGGAAAAAGCGAGCTTTGTGGGATGTGTTGACTATCTTTGAAGTACGTTTGCCACAGTAAATCAAAGATTAAATTGAATCAAGTTTTTTATTTATACGTGAGAAACATTTTGATAATAAATTCGTTAGCGCTTGAAATTTTTTCATCACTGAGCAAGCGAAAAAAGGAAACGTTTCGCACACAACGACGAGAAAAACAAAACGACAGTAGGGAATCTCTGATTAATGAAAATTTTAAACCAAAGTATCGCCTGTTTACAAAGCATCAGACTCGTAGTTGGATTGCAATAAACTTTGGTAGTTAGTTCAGCGCTCTGTTCTCGTCTCTTCTATCCCCTCCTGTCGTTTGCGCTGTTAAGCACTTTCTTCGTCTAGTCAGGACGTTTTCTCGGTTGCACATAGCATAGCGGCAAGTACTGAATATGGTAGAACAGGAAACACACATTGTACAGTCAAACCTAAATATTCCTATAGACAATGTTCTATCTGTCCAGTTTACATTGCCCTATTCAACAAAACTAGGAATAACTGACAAGGAGAGTTTTCAAACTGAAACCAACAATGTTTAAATGATCGTTTGTTGACGATTGTACTAAAAAAACTAAAGTACAGATTGGTTGACTGGCCCTAGACGACAAACAAAATCAAAAAGTCACAGCTCTGACACAAAGGCGAAGTAATGAACGCGATAGCAACGAATTCGAAGGTAACGCGCAGAATGGCAAGGACGTCGAAACGTCCCCTATATTTATCACACACAAACGACGCACGGAACTACTCACAGGTACAGATGAACGTGAATAAGGGCTTAAGTTCTTACGTCGCTGTGTCTTCAAAGCGCACCTATTTTCGCAAACGGAGACTGTGCAACAATTGCAGTGACCTTTGCGCGACCGGTAACTACAACAGAATCGTTCTGGTGAAAGCTTAAAGACAGCCAAGCTATAAGATGCTTCCAACCGTGAGATAAGGGCACGCGAGTGTGCGTTCAGGGGCTTTACGACCACCCACTCCTCTCCGCGAGGCAAAGCACGCGTGGAAGATGAGGGCGCATGCCGCCACGCATATATTGCGTCATCTTGCTGGTAATGCTGGAAACAGCTTCCCGTTTGCACGTTGAAGGATGTGCTCCTCGGTGGCTTAGTAGTAAACGTCTCGCACTCACGATGCAGAGGTTCCAAGGTCGATGCCGCGCACCGGAGTCCTTTTCTGGATTTTTCACACACACACACACACACACACACACACACACACACATATATATATATATATATATATATATTTATATATATATATACACGAGAGTGTCCATATATTGATATCGCAATAAAACTCTATATTCGTAGACTCCCCATTAACGTTGGACAAACAACAAAATATTTTCTTCAATTGTTCTTATGACACAGGCAAGTTAATAAAGAATGCACCAAGCTCACTTAGTTTTTTTAAAGATTGTCCGCTAGCAGAAAAAGACAACAATGAATACCAAATAATGCATTTAGCTGATGCTTATGTAGGGATATATAACCTGGTGGCCCTTATTCTTGGTAGAAAGTTAAGGAGACAGGGTATATAAAAATATTGAAAAAAAACATTTTTTTTTCTTTTTCCGTTATTTGAAATCTGCAGCGTTTTCTGAACCAGAATGAGTCATTTGTTTTCCTCAGTGCGTTTTTTTTTTAAAACTGACATTTCAAAGCTTGTGCGGTGGCATGCTATGTCCCCATTCTTACCTAGCAAGGAATTCCTAACAGTTCAGGCATCATAGCCGTATGGAGAGGTTACAGTTTGCAAGCTGGAGTGCATTTGACACATTCGTAAAATAATGGGCCCAGAACTACAAAAACTAAAAAAAAAGCAAAGACATTCAGCTTTTGCTCTGGAGTTATATATCTGGCCGGGGAGGTCTTAGTGGTGTCATCATTGGCAAGCACCAGAACTATTATTGTTTGACCATTAAAACAAGTAGAGCCAGCTTGGAGGACATGCAAAAAGCTGTCAGGGCCACATATTTTTACATTACGTTAAAGGATTCGCATCAATCCCATGGCCTTTGCCCGAAGGATGCCGAAACTCGGTGAATAAGTTCAACAAATCGCAGTTGAATAGTAAACCAATCGTCCATAAAGAACACCTTCCAGCATCTGTTACTGAGGCTGTGCAGCCACATTATTTGGAAATAGCTCATGCAGAATCACTTTCTTATTCTCTATGGAATCTCAAAACCCTAACGAGTCGTAGAATGGTCGTGTGGGAACGACTTCCAAAAAACGTTTTTCTCGGACACAAAATACAGTAAATATGCACTCGTAATGCTGCGGCCCTGTTTAATGATCGCAATATAGCCCGTATGAATCAGCTGAACTCCTTTGTAATTAAGTACTCGGCTGCTGACCCGCAGGTCACGGGATCCAATTCCGGCAGCGGCAGCTGCATTTTTTATTGAAGCGAAAATGCTGTAGGCCCGTGTGCTCAGATTGGGGTGCACGTTAAAGAACGGCAGGTGGTCGAAATTTCCGGAGCCCTCCACTACGGCGTCTCTCCTAATCATATGGTAGTTTTGGAACGTTAAGCCCCAGATATCAATCAATCAATGCTTTGGAGTTTCGCCAGAACACCGCACAGTGCAGGGCCTACGCAACCTTGACCTGCGTCTACAGTACTTTGCTGACAGGCCTGCACAGCAGGTGACAAAGGAGGCTCACCAGGCAAGATACTTCAACACTATATATATATATATATATATATATATATATATATATATATATATATATATATATATATATATATATAGAGCACAGTCGCTGTCTGACAACAAGTGGCCGACACGGTGAAGTGCGGATTTGTTCTTGCATCATCTGCTAGCCATGTCATGTTTCTACGCACGCGTACGTCATCCTTGTTCTCAAAGTGTGATTCGTCCAGTCATGTGAGCGCAAGTGTAACTGTTTCTACGTATGCCTGAAACGAGGTACAAAAGCATTTGGTCTTGCTCGGCTGCTAACACGCTGTATTAAGATCGGCGAAAGCTACTTTCCAGAACAGTGCTGCTTATTGTCGTCGTACCCCCCCCCCCCCACCCCTTCACCTGAATAATTTCCGAGTGGGTGCCGCTTTCTGTTTTAAGTCCATCGCGAAATGCTCTTGGAATCATCCCAACATGAGGACTATTAAATGCTGTGTGAATTCAGCGTTTTATGGCGACTTGGTTGCAAAAAAAACAACTAACAAACAGGCTTTAGGTCCAGCACTTGAACGCTGTTGGTAGGTTTACAACTAGTGTACAACTTACACTGTACCCATAACAGAGTTACCGTGCGCAACCATGTGCTTAGATTTAGGAACGCCTAAAAGAGCCCAGACGTTAAAATTAATGGAGATGGCGTGCCTTATATATAATGTTGCTCCACCGTGGTGGTCTAGTGGCTAAGGTACTCGGCTGCTGACCCGCAGGTCGCGGGATCAAATCCCGGCTGCGGCGGCTGGATTTCCGATGGAGACGGAAATGTTGTAGGCCCGTGTGCTCAGATTTGGGTGCACGTTAAAGAACCCCAGGTGGTCGAAATTTCCGGAGCCCTCCACTACGGCGTCTCTCATAATCATATGGTGGTTTTGGGACGTTAAACCCCACATATCAATCAATCATAAATAATGTCGTGTAATTGCACTTAAATTTTCATCTTTTTCTACATTGCTTTCGGCGTTTATGTGGCATCGTTAGCGACTGACGGAAGGCAGTGGTAATTTTTCGTCTAAAAAACATGCTTGTTTTCTTAACTAGGTCTTTGATGTAGCACCGTCTTGCACGTAATCCATCGGTCAAAGCTTTCTGCTCAACTCTTATATAAGATTTTTACTGGTGCAACAACATGTGCGTACACGTGGTAAACGTAGTGTAGCGCAAAGCGCCGTCAGCCACTAAACTTTCCTGACTAGACTTATCGACTGTCCCACATTTCATGGTGAACAGAATGAGAGAGAAAAAAAAATCATATGCGCATGAGTTGCCAATGATGGTACTGAATAAATCGAACAGATATGCGGGCTTTCTATGGTCTTTTTTTTGTCTATTTTTTGTAGTATGCAGATGAAAAAGATGTAAATAAGTAGTTCAGTCATGCTACAGCAGTGCATAGCAGGCGGAAAACCAGCTAACCACGTACAAACAACACAGCAAAGGCGTGATTTAGAGAGTCACCCAGGGCAATCATCCCTTTGAAGACAGAATGCGCTTTACTTGCGGGTAATTTTAACGTTATATAGGCATCGTGCACTGATTCAATGGAGAAGGGCGTAGATCTTAACAGTAAACTGAAGTCAACGCATTTTATCCGCCGACAATCGGCTCAGACCACACGCAACAAAGTGCCGCTGCGTTTAATTTGTATACGCGCCACAGACCGCCTATCCACACTTGCGCATGCAGGACGGTGCTGTCACCTATAAACCGATCTCGCCGCGAATTGAACGGGCCTGTCAATTTGTTGTTATCGCTTTGTAATTTTCTAATAACGTATGTAATGCGTCGCGCAGACGCGCGTGGCGCAATCTATGCACGTGTTCAAATTTGTGCGCGAGACGGGCTCGCATCCTTATAACTTTAAAAGTGATTATCTCAAAGCGTGTTTTTTTTCCTACTTATGTTCCTTTATCTCAACAACCACATCGTCTTTAAACACAGATTTTGGACAGTATTCAGATAACTCAATAGGAAATATGCTGAAGCAGAATCTTTGCTGCGCAAGGGAGGGCTCTTCTTGAACACGACATCACATCTAATAACTATTACTGATTGATACTGAGGGACAAGAACAATATTAGATTAGACGGATGAGCAAAGTTTCAGAGCATATTAGGCTTCGTACCGCTAATCTTGTAGTTGTCAGTTATGGAGTAACGACTGTACTTGAGCAAAGAAAGGGTAATCCACTCTAGGGACGGCTGCAAACTAAAAATAAATGAATGCTCTACCCACGAAGTCGCACTGCTTTTTTTGCATTCCTTCAAGCTGCAAATCAGTAGTTATTGAAAATGGGTGAGCGTCATGATCCTCAGGAAATATGCATGGTGTATACCTGAGTGATGCAAGAAACACATGGCATGTTGCAATTTGCGTTTCCCAAAATGAAACACTCCGGAGGCCTGCATGCCGTTTCGGTATACTTCAACAGCAGCACAACCACATTCAGCTACGGCGCAGAATGACGACTAGCGAGAACGACACGCAGGTATGTACATGAAGATAATGGTACGGAACACCTTCTTTTCGCTCTAACAAACGTGACAAGAAAAATGATGGATAGCAGCTGCTGCCTTGACTCTCATCTCGTCAAACTCCTGGATGTCGCGTTTTTCAGTGGATAGGAGAAGCATTTTACGCTGTGTGTACATACATTGTACTTTTTATTCCTAGATTATCACCGACCACAATTCGAAAGCGGCATGTATAGAGTAATCAGAATAAAAATTAGTAGTGTAGGGTTGAATCTTCTTTTACCCCCCCTCTCGCCATTTACCTTTCGGTTGTGAGCTAGTTAGTGTGTATAATTATTGCTCCACAGGATAGGAGGTCTTCATCAGCCTGAAGATTTATTTCATTTTCTGGTTGGTAATAGTTACTGAGTTATAGATTTGGTCGTGCTCATGCACTTTAGTTCTTTTTACGCATAATTTATTTTTCGTGGGTGTTCGGTGTCGTACACACAACAGTATACGCACGAAAATGCTCTTCGACTGTACTCGGTCTTTCTCGCTAAAGTTGTCATTTTATTTTTCTCTGCTGCCGGGCAGGGAATCGCCATAGATATCCTAACGACACAGTCTCGCCTTCCAAAACATGTCGTTGCAGAAATGATTGTTGCCTTTTACAAATAGACAAACGCCCGTAAATGGAAAGTGGGCAATGTAGATGTAGACCTCTTCTCACCCACGTGATTTCCGGCGACGGAAAAAAATCGACTTGTAGCCCGTACGTCCAAAGCTACGCGTACACCATCAATCACGAATGTACTGCTCATGTGGGTACCATGAGTCACACTTTGTGGTACATTCCTGCTCGGCAGCACCGGTATTCGTTCTCGCAATATCGATCTGGCACAGATTGTGAACGATGTGGGCGTTTGTGTATGCAACGTGTTTCTCCTTTCTGCCGCATTGCTTTCTTTCCCCTGAATTTCGAGAGATGTTTCGAAATCCAGGAACGCGAACTTCTGTATACGGCTCACCGGACACCGTGGAATTGCGACAGGGATTTCAAAACTGTGTTCGTTTCGCGCTGAATGCTATACCCTTCGCAACGTTTACGGGAAATTGAAACAGCGCATAGTCACTGTAGAAATGATAGGAATGCGATAATGAAAGAGAAAAATATTGTTCCAGATAACACTTGCGGGAACAGATCGTGCCTAGTGTAATATTGTTTAAAAGAAGTGAACTGCTGCGCAGAAAAAAATTACAGCCTGACAAGAAAACTATGATGAATTACCCGCCCCCCTTGCACACACACACGCACCTTTTTCCCCCTTGTTTTCACTTATGGGTGCTTTGCAAAAGGGCAAGCCGTTCTTGAACAAAGCAGAGTAGCTCCAAGAAGTATGTTTGGTATTCAGGGCTGTGTGCTAAACTAATTTCATTGTAGCCTTTCGCTTTTTCAGTTGGTGGGTATGATAAGAATGTGCGGTTACTCTACAACGCAAAATAGTGAAAAGGTGTGACGGCAAGTAAGAAAGACAGATTATTATAGCTTACCTATTCTTACTTTCTACTGGTTTCTGATGAACAGCATTCCCTTTGCAGTGAACACACCACGAAGTGCTGCTTAGAATACCAAGTGCCATTCATAAAAACACCCCACTTCAGAATTTCGAGTAACAGCATATTTTAGTCAACCTTGACGCTGGTCTAGTCTTTAGGGCAGTCACCTATATCTGATCAGTGCATTCCATGCTGAGTGAAATGGCAACTCGAAGCGCAGTGCACTCAAAGTTTGTAAAGAGGGCATTGGTGAGGGCTTCTTTCGCAAAAGAGAACCTATATGAATGCAAGGCTTCGGGAATTTGGTCCAAAGCTCTTTTTCAACATTTTTTCATGTTCTATAGGTATCTTACGAAAACAACGTTATGTGCGCTACGAAGTGTGCCGAGAGCGGATGTGGTTATAAGAGCGAGGACCGGTGCTGCTGCTTAAGTATCGCTACTGTACCGCTGTTATAGTGGTTGATCAGTGTTATTATGGTGCCAGTAGCCTACGTCCTGCCGCTCCGCGTTGCTCAGTGTTTTGTCAGCATCGCAGTGGCCACAGGACTAGGGCCTACTGCAGTTACATGCTTCTCAATTAATAACGTAATGTTAATGTTCACGTCATGTAACTTTGAGAGGTTGAGATTAAGATAGACTCTGCCATTCGCGATAGGGCACATGTTCGGCCTGTTGAACTGCGCTTGATCTGGCACTATAGGATGTCGGCAAAATAGTGAGAACCGGCACCCGAGTAAACAAGCGATACTTGAGCGAAACCGCCTGTCGTCGTACTTATAACCACATCCGCTTTGGATGCACTCCGTAGTGCATATGTTATAAAAGTGAGGTGATATGTGAAGTGTGTAACGTCCCAAAACTACCATATGATTATGAAAAACGTCGCAGTGAAGGGCTCGGGAAATTTCGACCACCTGGGGTTTTTTAACGAGCACCCAAATATTGGCACACAGGCCTACAGCATTTACCTCTTGATCGAAAACGCAGCCGCCGCAGCCAGGACTTCATCCCGAGACCTGCGCGTTTGCAGCCCAGTACCTTAGCCTTTAGACCACCACGTTGGGGCTAGTTTATAAAAATGTCGTAACATTTCTCTTGTTTTTAACTGTCATCATCATCATCATCAGCCTGACTACTCCTACTGCAGGAGAAAGGCCTCTCCCATGTTCCACCAGTCCACTCGTCTTGTGCTTGCTGCTGCCACCTTATACCAGCAAACTTTCCCATCTTACCTGCCCACCTAACTTTCTATCTCTAAATTACTCGCTTGGCTTCTTTTGGAATCCTGTCTGTGATCCTTAATCACCAGTGGTTATCTCGGCTTCGCGCTACGTGCCCTGCCCATGACCATTTCTTCTTGATTTTGACTATAACCTTAATACCCATGTTCATGTGGGAGTAAGTGGCCGGATACTGCTCTAGGGTAGCCAATCTTTCTCTGTGGATGGAGTGCGTTACCGGCGGTGGTCACCGGTGAGGCCGCACCCCAGGCTTCTTTGTCTTCAACTGTACTCACACCTTACTCACAGGTTATTTGTAGGCACAATTCCTGGTCAAGGCGTTCCCCCTCACGTGCATACCCAAGCTTACATATGCCTATAGTAACATGTTTACTTCATGAACAGATTATTTTGTGTACACATTATTCCCCAAATTCGGAGTTATATGAATGAATCTTCCTCGAGGTGTCATGACACGCCCTCGGCACGGGGGGTCGTTCATCACACGTCGTCCATGCCGAGTGATTTTCCTTCGTCGCACAATCCACCACCGTGAAGCTCCATGAATATTCATCCTCACGGCAGCCTCAGTGGCGACACTGGCACAAATATAACAGTCACTAATTATGGAATGCAGCGCGCGCCAGCACCGTCGACATATATATCTTTCTGTTGTTATATTCCGCAATATTCTAGCATGGCCTTTTGCGCAGATCAAGCTGCCCCGGCCGAGTCAAGTGACCTCCTACACGACCGACTGTATTGGAGGTAAAAACGTACATTCAGGTAGATCACTTTTATCCAAAAAAACGTGCCCGAAAGGTAGCTATTTAGGCTTAAAGCACCAGAAAGTCATGCTGTGAGAACATATCAGGCACAAGAACTTGCTGAATTTCTTAACCAAGACCAGAATATAGGCTCTGGAGCCGTACGATGCTGTCTTTTGATCTTATAGTTTTGTAGTATAGCCATCCGTTATTTGAGGCTATCAGATGTTTCTACAATAAAGGGCGGATATTGTTTATGAATAACGACACCGACTAACTGGACGCAGTACTTAACTTTCTGAACTTGAAACTGAGTTTATTCTCCTCTTGTTATCATTGTCGGCAGTACTCGACATACTGTCGTGTCATGATCAACTCATATATTTTTATTGTCTCTGGTGTATTTCTTTTTGCTTTGCACGTTTTCATAAGAAGTGCACTAGTTCTTGCGCATGCGTGACTACAGTCCACGGCAGGTTCCTTCCTCATGAATAGATTCACATATTGGGCATTTCCTGTCAATCTAGTGTCCTTTCCGTCAGTGCCGTTCATCATCATCATTATCATCATCATAAGGCTGACCTACGTCCACTGCAGGACAGAGGCCTCTCCCATGTTCCGCCAAGTCAACTCGGTCCTGTGCTTTCTGTTTCCATTTTATACCCGCAGAACTCTTAATCTCATCTGCCCACCTAACTTTTTGTCTCTTCCTAACCCACTTGCCTTCTCTAGGAATCCGGTCAGTTATCCTTTAATGACAAGCGGTTATGCAGCTTACGGGCTACATACTTGCCCGGCCCATGTCCATTTCCTCTTCTTGATTTCAACTATGATATCTTTAACACCGGTTCGTTTCCTGATCTACTCTGCTCTCTTTTTGTCTCTTGAGGTTACACCTATCATTTTCTTTTCTATCACTCGCTGCGTCATCCTCAATTTAAGCTGAACTCTCTTTGTAAGTCACCAGGTTACTGCTCTATAGCTAAGTGCCGGCAAGATGCTGCCGGTTCTTAGCTGCAGTTATTGCTCGTCAATTCATGCTCTCTTTGTTTTAGAACTGTGACAGAAACGTTTCGCTATAAGTAGTATCTACTTACGAAGAAACCACACTGCCTGCCCCATTCAATCGTAGCTACTACCGCAGAGCCACGCTAGACCTTTTCATTCAGAGCAGCGCATATCATGATGAGAAAGGGATGCGGAATTTCATGTATTCGCCGAAAACTAAGCAAGGTTATTAATGATGACAAGGTGGCAGAAATTCAGGGGTAGATGGAGGTTTATAGTGATGTGTAATCTTTCAAAGCAAAACATTGATGAAGCCCGTGAACGCTTCGACAAGGAAATATCTTCGTCAGCGCCATGACGATGGCAGGGTGGCTCAAGGGATGTTCCAGGTTCGACGATTTTTCTCAATGGTTATCGGGGGTTGATACTGCGTACGCTGTACTGCATCAGCGTGCTGTATATATGTTCAGGCATGTGAGCATTCGTTTTTGAAGAAGAATGAGCCGTGGACTTCTAGAATTGTATTCGAATGTACTTAAGTGTACGTGCCACTACCGGCTTTCCAACTAGTCTTTTCGGGGGAGTCAGCATCACCAAAGCTTATTTCACAACCCCGAACCTCAGGACGCGTTTGGTTAAGCACGACATTTTCTTAAAAACCATCACTGCTTTACTACTTAACTCATTACTAGACTCGCCCCGCACCAAACGAACATGGTATTCATATTCGGACTGGCATATGTAGTTCACTGCAGGAAGTGATTATTATCGTTCATTACATTGGTTTTTTTTTTCTCCAACCGCATGCGAACTCTATGCTGAGCAGTCGATTAAAAGAAGAGACCAAATTTCTCTTGCGAAGATACACGTTGGGCCAAGCACATTACGCATAGTTTGCGTTCCCGAGAGATTCAAAGATAACTCATGGAAACCAACCACTCGCAGTCTACCCGTAGTTAGTTGGATTTCCGTTATTCAAGGTATTGTTAAACTATATATAGGTATTCAATCTATTCAACGAAAAGAGAAAGAGGGCAAAAAAAAAACGAAGAAAAAGCTCTTATGCTCTTTCGAGATTCGAATTCCACGAGGCGCTCGAACGCACAAGTGTTCACCTTCTTTTGGGGGATAATAAATTGGGCTTATAGCAGCGGCCCGCTCCACAGCTGCTGCGCGAGCTCCCCATGTCGCTCGAAAAATATGCCTCAACACGTAGGCGCAGTCGGTCTAGTCTGTGATTGCCGGGCTCGGGAATACCGACGAAAACATGCTGGAGAAATTTCATTTCACCAAGAGCTCTTTTTAGGAAGTTTTTCCCTCAATTGTCTTTTTTCTTCTTTTTGTGTGCAACGGGCGCACGTATTTTACCAAAAAACACTTATTCTCGTAATATTCAATTAGGTTTGAGATTCTCTCGAATTTCCCTTATTGCGCACAGCAGAGTGCTGAAGAATTCGTATACTCTTGCGAATCCGAGTAACTCATTGTGATTGGATGGGGAGCACGACTATACTTACCACGAAGTGCGAGCTCTTTTTCTGTGTATATCTTTCTCTTGAACCATGCTGGGTTTCGTTTCCCCCTCTACGTGCGGTGTAATACGCTGCGCAATGAGGGGCCGCGAAAATTGCCATAGCTGCGGCGAGAAACCGTGGAATGGCGTCATATTCTAGCTTCCCAGACTTGCAAGTCCCGCAAAGTGTTTTCCATGCATGTGTTATTATTATCAGCATTATTCTTCCTAATGTTATTGTTATTAACAAATACCATGCATTCCTTCGCGTACTGTAGGCATTTTGAGCGTCTATCTATCCAACCGCCTACATCTGGGTGCTCTCGTGATAACCCTTAATTTCTGGTAAACTTGCACTTAACTTGCACTTAACGTCTGCTAACCCATACTTACTATGAGAGAGCAAGATGGTCTCAGAAATAAGACTCGCTGGTCATAACATGAATAATGTCACAATCCCGTCGAGCATGTCGTCCAACCTTTCCGTAAGACCAGTGGCGCATACTCGTGGGTGCATGCCACAGGTGATTGACACTTAACCTTTACCCAGGAATGGCCAGAAAAGACATTGGTAATTTTAAAGCGTGTGCGTTAAGAAAAAAAATAACATTGGCAGCATTGTGTGGATGAATGCAAAGAACAAATATTAGCGTCTTAGCAGGAATCAAACCCCAGCATTCTCCGTGGCAATCAAGTATTATACCACAGATCAACGCCAGGCCTCGGATATACTTTTAAAAGAGACCCTAATGTTTGTGTAACCGTACTGGCTATCCAATTGTATAAGCATTGCATATGTATATACAACCGTGACGTTGGTTTAATGTCAATTTCGATTAGGCCCCATCCGCTGAAGTTGATTTATGCAGCAAAGCTCAGGGCTATCAATCTTGCGAATACAAGCGCTACATATGAGCTTACCGCTTCAGGTGTTGCTACTATCCATCTTGCTGTTGGCATCATTATGGAAATGTGAACAAATGGTTATATAAAACATGTGATGCTCTTTAGCGTATGTCTGTGCGTGCATTTGTACGTATCGTTACGCAACTTCGTCACGTTTCGCTCAATAAAAAACTACAACTCGGTAACCCTCCAGCCGCATGCTTCACATAACATCGATTCTCAAGGTACGTCGGATCTGCCGTATTTTTATGATTCACGCTATTATCAACTTCTCCAAATTGCTATCTCCAAATCACAACACGATTACGAGGGACACTGCTCTAAAATTTCAATTATCTGGGTTTCTTTAGCGTGCACCCATATATAAGCATTCGAGCCTCTATGCAATTTTGTTTTCATATATATGCGCCCATAATTAGATCGCGCGACCTTCGGTTATAACCAATAGAGTACCATAACCCATATAGTTTCCTAATTATACACTTTAGAAAACTTGGTGAACTTCGTGCTTATGGGAACTTGGTGAACTTAGTGTTTATGGGAGCTGCAACGCACGGTGCTTCAGCGAGCATTGGATAATGGGTAGTACACGGATCTGTCTAATGTTCGTACTCCTGACTCCGTATGTGTTCGTGTGGCTTAGAGCTGTTTTATAACGAAACAAATATCAGCAAATGTTCAGTGGTTGTGGTTCACTACCATATTTTTTTTAGGCTTACCATTTCAAATTGGATCACAAGGTTCAAAATGGTTCATTTTTTCCTTCGAAACAAAACCGAAACACGGCAATAAACGAAGCCACAAGTGCGATTCGCAACCCGCCATTACACAAGTACGACCCATCATTCCTATGGTCGCTGAACGATCGCAGCGCCAGAGTACCCTCCAGTTAATTTTAGGAAACTCTATGCCATAACCACTGGACCACCACGCATGGCGGGTGAAAACAAATGGAGTTGAGGTGAGAGCCATCTTTTTCGTGTACTTAACTATTTGAAAGAGCACATTTGGTCATTCTTCCTCAGGTGGGAGAGGAAAGAGACATCGCAGGTAGCACATAGATGCTTCAATTTTGAACATTTCGAAATATTGAACACATTTCTTCAAACAACTGTACACTGCGACAAATATACATCCTACTTCATTTTATACCGAGCCAGAAGCTTTCTTAGCGCTATTATCTTTAACTGACAATGATCGTTGATTGTTTCTATGGAGTTTTACCTCCCCCGTTCCTTTTTCGTTGGTTCAGTAGGCGAGGAATAAACAGACATAGCTCTTATAGCTGAGTTAACAGTGCAGACACAGCTTTCATGAAGTATTTGAAGATTGCGAGCTCCTCCTATAAACCGGCTTCTATTTGGCATACTTTAAATGCTTTGCTCTCAGGTTAAGGACACCGGCATGTTTTTGCAGCTAGACCGGATATCGTGCGCCGTCTATCTGGTTTGATAATGTCTTGGTCACAATAAATTAATCTGACTCTGTTTTAGAATAATTGGACCACGCAGCAATGGTTTGGTTCAGAAGCGGGCTCAGATTATACGAGTCTATCAGTTACCATCATCATGTGTCAAGTACACTGATAAACGCTGCGCCGCAGAAAACTGGGTAACCAGGTGGAGTTCCGCCATGCTGACCTGCGTTTTCAGCGCACGTAGAAGTTTTTACCTCACGTGTGGTACTCGTAATTAAGGACAATATTTCTGGCGCCTTTGGCTGTCAGGGCCACCACTTATGGCTAACGATATCGCGAATCTAACTGGCAGTAACCTTCGCGCATTTAATTACGTAAGAATTAAGACGTATTTTTTGTATAATGCGCAAATCTATGCTCTTTTTTCTTGCTCATGGTAAGTCAAAAGTTATACACTTCTCATGATTATTTGTTGGAATGACTGTAAAGGGAAACACATGAAATAAAGGAGTGACAAAATGAAAAACGAAGTGGTTAAACTACAAACTGAATCAATCAACCCCCTCCCCCTTTTCCTATATTTCGAGTTTTGACGTCAACACTGCAACCAGCAACTCCAACTCTCATACCGTGCCGCAGCCGTCATTCGCGTAAGCATTTATTGCTGGCACTGTGGCATAACGGTGGCGTCACGCCGATGTAATTAAGGTTATTTTTAACTACAGCGTGATTATTTCAATATTTTTAAACAATTCAAAGTCAGCATAGTCAAAGGTACGCTCGGCTGAAGTTAGGGCTCATATGACGTAGTGCGTGCTTCTAAAACCACGGTAGAGGAAATTAAATATCGGTGTGAGGAACCATTTTATGCTCAGCACTGCATACCACCGGTTCTGCACATAACTGAGAACGTTACGCTGGTAACACTGCTGTGTATTGGCCTCGAAAGCGCGCGATGACTCTATGCGTGTGCTGTGCTGCCGAGAAGAAAAACCATGCTCTGCCTGAGATTATTGTGACCCTCGTTGCTACGCTATCTAAGCAGACTATCGAAACTACTTGCTCCGGGAAACAAAAAAATGAAAGGCAACATCAGTTAATAACATCTTAGGCTCCTCGTTAGACATGGCTATATTAGGACAATCTTAGGAGAGCTTGCGTCACGCTGAGTCCCCGTCTTTCCATGCAGGTGCAACCCTGAAAACATAATTGTGCACGTTTGGAACATTCGCCTTCAGCATTCACCTTATTTTTTTAACTGTGGAGACAGCTTATACCTGTTTTGGCCATATTTAGGCCTCTTATAATAGTTCAGATTATGCTTCAGGCATATTGATTTAAAAAGTGCAATGTTTTAAATGAAGTATAGGTGCATTCGGCTGAGTGCCACGGCATTACGTCCACATGTACAAACGGCTTAATACTATGCGCACTATATATATATATATATTATATATATATATATATATATATATATATATATATATATATATATATATATATATATATATATATATATATATATATATATATATATATATATATATATATATATCGTTTGCAGCAGCGTATTTTGATGACACCTATAATCGTTTGAACCAAAAACAAATGTAGGCTCCACGCAGAGCCGTCACTGTCACAACCTGGGAGAATTTCCACAAATCCTTCATCCGATTACAGTTACTTATTGTTGTGACGTCAAGCACGTCTCGCGTATTTGAAGTAGCTGACATTCCCGCACAAATGCATATTTGTGTCGCTTGTTCTTGGTCTAAAAGCTTCAACTTCCCAGTGAATTCTAGCAAAGATTACCACTTTACTGCTCAGATAAACGTAGCAAAGATAACGTACTTATATTTCGTTACGTGCGCAGCGTTCAAGTTTCAATCAGAAAGTGGCGTCGCAGGCAGTATACCGAAGTTTCCCGTACCACCAGCCTCGTTGCACCTCACTTACTCTGTCTTATATCTATGCATGCGGCCTTATTTTTCAACTTTTCTCTTTCACTTTCGCTCGTTCTCCTCTCTTTTTTATTGGACCTTGCTAAAGCCTCTTGCCCTCCCGTGGTGTGTGTGAGGGGGGGGGGGGCGAGTCAAATATTTATCTTACTTAACTCGACTTTCACCTCTCATTTATTTTTACTTCTTCTTGGAGGTTAGTGAAAATAAATTGTCAACTATTCTTACGTTTTCTACCCGTATGCCATTCTACGCTTCCACGAACACTCACTGCCCTCTATTCGGACTGAGATTTCTAAACTTACAACTTCTTTTGCTTTAATTTTTTATTGCTGTAGTCTTTTTACTGCTGTAATGAAAAAAACTTGTCGGCGTCACCACTGATGAATCTACTTGCGTTACTCTCATTTCGTTATATGAAAGCAAAAAGTGGCCACGTCTCGTTCCGGATTTTTACATTGTACCACACCTGCGCAACATTGTGAACTATGTTGTCCAGTGTCCCATTTTGCGAGGCCGCACACCGTATGAAATACGATTTTATAAAAATTGTAATAAAATCGAAGCTGTCGAAAGAAAAACGCATAAAAACAAGGTGAAAAGTTGTAAAAACACAATAGGGAAAAGCTGCGGGAGGGCGGGGAATGCTTGGTCCAGCGTACACACGCACGGTACAGTGCATGTCCGTTCTGGGTCAAACAAAATTTCCTTTTTTGTTCCTCTGTCAGCGCTCGCAGCGCTTCAATATTCATGAACCTAAATTGAAATGTTGCGCCTCATTTATTCTGACTTGACATCGATTTGCATGTCTGGCCTCATCTGCTATTCCCTTTTGCTTTCAAGGATTCGGTGAGGATGGCCCGAAGGCGGGGAGGAGGAGCAAGGTGACGGGACTGAGCGAAAATAAAGGGAACGAAGTTATGGAAACTATCCGTACCCCTGACGGGCCGCAAAGTTTGCATGCTTTAGTGCAGGAGGCGAGTGATAATGAAAGAACACAAAGCCGATAGGAACAATCCAGTGGACCGATAATAGGTACGGGAACGAAGGGCAGAAGTGTGCTCGTGAAACGGAACATCGTTTCTCCTGTTGCAGATGCGAGTGCGCTAATTTATTGAACGCGCTTGTCCGATACAAGTTGAGACCGGTGCCTAGCTCGGATCGCAGGCACTGGAGCGTGCTTGGCGCTGCGGACTTCCAAGGGAAGAACACGCTCCCGGACCGAGAGTGGTAACAAAAAGAAAACAACAACAAAACCAATCAAATGAGGAATGTTGGCTCGTAAACCAACCCATGCATATTTGAGCTGCATGCATGTAACGCGCGACGAAACTCTCCAAAGAGGATTTCGATCTGAGGCCCGGCCACGAACCCAGCTTTGCAGAAAGAAGGTTTAGCAGCGTATAACGGACTCGCGAGCGTAAGCGGGCGGATTTTCTATGTAGATTTGAAAATAAAAGAAGATATGTAAAGGAGAGCGCAGCTTTAGGGTTTCGTCAATACTGCTAGCTCGTGAACGTTCCGTTTAGTTAAGTTCGTCGAGTGTCTTTGCTGTAAGTTGGGCTAGCCGTTTTTCTATGTTGGTTGCGCGCAGCGCATTATTTGGAATTTGCGTCACACTTGACGGTTTAACTCTGTGTGTAGCGCGCTCGCATGTGTGCCACATTGTCCTCTTTGAACTGACGTTTAAGCCGTCTAGTCTGAGACCTGCAACAAAGCTTTTGTACTTCTACAGCGGCTATGTAAACTGTCAGCGCATTTCGGGTAACGTTGAAGCCTAAGCTGATTACAATCACTGCATACTCGGTTCATGTATCACAAAGTCGGCTGCAAGAGTTGAGCAAGTTGCGTGGACATGCGCGAGACTTTCGAGTATATAAACGCTGTTTCGATATAAATGGCGTTTGTGTAATGGTCTATTGCATACGTGCAAATGGCTTGTAAAAGCAACTGTTGCAAGATCGCGTATCAACGTGAACCGAATGGTTGCTCAGTATTGTTATGATAACTTCATACATCCTAGCATCTATGTACGAGTTGAAGCAGTTGGCCGGGCAATGTATTTTTAAAAGACGTTAGTCTTTCTTGGGAACCTTCAACGCAAAGTGCTTGGTCTGTCTGTCTGTCTGTCTGTCTGTCTGTCTGTCTGTCTGTCTGTCTGTCTGTCTGTCTGTCTGTCTGTCTGTCTGTCTGTCTGTCCGCCCTTCACGGTACCCCAAACGACACCAAACAATACCCCAAATGGCGGACCCCATCCACAGCACCCACCAATATTGCTCAAGTTTTAGCATTCATACTTGCGCGATTGTCAATTAAAAAGCGATTATTGCGCATACTTCAGGCACCATAACAACACGTCAATATTTTGTATGTGTGTCTTTATAATAGAAAAGGCATACGTAAGTAATTCTAAGGATCGTAGCCTTTATCACGCTGCACTGATAATGCAGCGCTTGCACGAAAAGGCAAGTGTTTCCAACGCTTTGCTAAGACGACACGGTGGCGGAACCTATCCGTCGCCTTGCATTTACACTTCATTGCCTAAAAGACGGGAGCGCCCGCTATGCGCTTCGTTTTCCAAGATAATTGCCAGATAGCTCTCATATCTCATGTGTGACGTGACTCGATGTACTCGTTCGCCTCCGCTGCACGCTCAGGGCACTCTGACGCAGCGCCCCCAGAGTACCTTTTACCAATTTTCTTGTGCAGAACATTAAATAGACGTTTGTTTCCTCTCTCCAGACGCAAGACTATCGTGTTTCGACGACACTTGCGGTGTAACATGCAAATACGGGGCCAATTTTTTTTCGCTTTGAGCGCCTGAACAAAGCAATAGTGACAACGTATAGCAAATCACCTTATTGAAATACCGGTCTTGCCTCCTGAAGTTTTAGCACAGGTGCAACCTATACTCTCTATTGGCAGAGGAATGCGTATTACTGTGACAAAGGAGGTTGTGAACACGTTCGTGCATATCGAGTGAAGGCGGTTAGCGCAGGAAACACGAGGTTCAAATAAAGCGTGGCTAACAGCAGTATAGCATAATTGTTTAACCAAGCCGAATAACTAGCGCTTTCAGCGGCGAACATCGCAGATCACATGAACCACTTTGCATTAAAAAAATTGTGTCACGTGAGCCAACTTACATAATACTAATAATATTAATATTAATAAACTTATTGTTATTGATCTTGTAAATGAGTACCAGTTGAATGTAAATAAAATGGTCCATTTCAGTGATGCATGCATCCTGAAAGCTTTCTCAGTCTTGTCTTGCAAGTTATTGCATCTTCTACGCTTGACATAGGGAATGGTTTCCTCCTAAGTTCTTTGTCTTGGTGCTGTACTTTTTCACTTTTTGTTGCAAAGCGATTCACGTGATGGGCGGGGGCGTCTTCTGAATGTACTATCAACGTCAAATGTACCGGAACAGCAGTAAGCCTTGCGATAGTGTAGCGCACGCCGTCCAGTTATCACCGTTGAAAGAGGCGCGCGCATCCTGTTCAGCAGCTTTGGGCATACATGCGTGCCGGTTCGTAGTGAAAAGGGGACGGTGTGCACTATACTATCGCGAAGGATTGCCGCTGTTCGGGTTTCTCTTGACGCGGATGGTGCCTTCCTCCTGGTACAATAGTAATACCTTGCGGGCTTTTATGTGACAAAACCACGATGTGATTGTGAGGCACGCCCTAGCGGAAGGCTCCGGAAACTTCAGTCATATATGGTGTTGTTTCGCGTGTACTGACATTGCGTAGTAGACGGGCCTCGAGTGTTTCGCCTTCACCGAAATCCGGGATCCAACGCGTGACGTGTGGGCCAGAAACCAATAACCGTATACCTGGTAAAGTAAATAAGGGTCCATGTTGTAAGTAGTAGCTGTATATCTAGCCGTGTTAACTTACCAAGTATGGAGTTGAGCTGCTAAGTTCGAGGCAGGGGCGTAGGCAGAGCTTTTTTCGGGGCTGGGATGGGGACCTCCTTGATTTAGATGGGCGCAACCACTTTAAATGGTCATTTTTTCGCTCTGTCTGCCACGACGAAACAAAATTTCTGGGCGGGGGTTGGAGCGGGGGAAGCGCTGGTCCGGTGTACCACCCCCGGCTACGCCACTGGCTCCAGGATGCGCGTTCGATATCCAGTCGCATTTCGAAGAAAGTGAAATGCAAAACAGCGATATTCTTAGACTGAGGTTTGCTATAAAGACCGTAAACAGGTCAGACTAGTCCGCAACTGAGGTTTGCATCATAACGAAACTGTGGCTCTGGCACGTAAAACCACTGATTTATTACCTTATTTCATTTTTACATTGTTGGTCAACTTCTACTCAAGAGTAAAAAGAGCAAAGGTGCACAAAGTTTTTTCTTTACGTGGCAACTTGAACTTCTCGCCGCAGTGCAACGTTCATTCATTCGTCGGGACACTTGCGTCGTCCGGCCGCAATTTTTGCGCAGCACGTCGGTAATGCATAATCAACGCTTCGCCTTTGATTATACATTACCGGTGACAATAATGAGACAATAGGTGCGAATGTTCAGTCATTAAAATTTCCTTTTAGGTTCACGGCAGGGTCGTGCATCCACAGCTTTGAACGTGGTTTATTATTGCAACGAGGGACGTTGCTATATAAAGGTCTCCCGATTTTCGTTTGGATGATCGCTTCCAAAATCAAGCATCCAGTCTTTCGAACTTTCTGATTTTTTTCTTATTATAGTTTATAACTATCTGCGTGTTTCTTCATTTGTAATATTGTATATGTAATATACAAATTTACACGGTACAGGACTTTCACAAAATCAAAGTTAGGGGGAATAAAGTAGTTCAAAATAGCTGCTGTTAAGTAATTCATGCATGGGAAACAGCTATCCACCGCGAAATATATTACGAAGCTATGCACCGGCATGCCATGCCCAAGAAGTTGGTGTAGTATTCGTAGAAAAGCGAAGGAATGGAAACTAGCCACGCCTGGAGGGAGTTAGTTCGAATGAACGTGTTCGAAGTTTTGTTCACGAACAATAACATTTCCCTGCTGTGAGGTGCCTGTAGGGCAGCCATATGAATTCCTTGCTGAATAGCAGCAGCAATGCTGGGGATCGGCTGTGGCATCGCTTCTAGCCTCCATGGGCCCCGCTGATCTTCTGGTGCCTATATTTTCGTGTTGGAAGATTGTACTCACGATCACAAGCGCTAAGAAGCACAGCGGACGACCAGTCGCTGTGTCGTGTATATGTTTCTAGCCCTGTGTTTCTGTCCACTTTGGTGGTACGGTGGTATGGGTGGTCGGCTGGAGACCCGAAAGTCACAGCCTTGATCTCGTCATCAGCGAACACATTTCGACGGCAGCAAAATCCTGGAGGCCCGTTTACTGTGCTATAATAATGCACGTTAAACATCACCAGGGTGGCCCAAATTTCCACAGCCCTCCATTCAGTGTGCCGCATAATTATATCATGACGTGACTTCACCGTGACATAACCTTACATTAGCGCAATGTGATATTCCCCTCGTATACCCACCTGTAACGACCCTGTGGTTGGGGTGCTCGGCTCCTTACTCGAAAGACGCGAATTCAATACCGGCCGTGGCGGCAGCATTTTGAAGGAGGAGAAATGTTAGAGGTTTCAGTATTATGCGATGGAAGTGCGGGTTAAAGAGCCCCAGGTGGATGAAATTGTGTGGAACTATCTACTAGAGTGTGTCTCTAGGGCGAGTTGGTCGAAAACGTTAGGTCTCCCCCCCCCCCCACTCCCCCGAAAAAAAAAAAAACCAAGCCAACATTTCTTACCAAATTAATAAACAATCACATTGGGCTGGTTGGTAAAGATCTATCTTTGCAGAAAGCGCAAAACCACTAACACCGAAATACACAACGAGGACGAGACACAAGCGCCCAACATCAGCTCTTAATGCCACACAACATTCAGGGCTAGCTGGTTGTATAGCGACGACGTGGGTTGAGGGCCGCTCAGTTCCCTGAGTAAGCGCGTCGAGTAGATTTGAATGGCACCAAAATAATTACATTAACAAGGCTCTTGTGTTCAGTCTGACAGCCATCATGATTTGCTCGAACCTCGTCCCTGCACCGCCCAATGATTAATTGATCATTTGCTTTTCAGCTGAAGCCTGCCTTAAGCAAGTGATTTCGCTTTGACGATGCTTTCTCCCAAATTGAAGAATTCACGGTGCGCAACACTTGTCTTCATTATATGTTCTCTCTGGAATATGAATCTCTGAAACTGCAGTTACGCCTTCCCCGTTTCTCTTCAGCAAAAAAAAAAAAATTGGCAAAATATTGTCGCATGGATGCCGTGATTGAAGTTATTAATTACAGCCCGACGCACACACCTCGCTTCTTTTTTGCTAACTTTTTTTCCCAGAATAACGCGAGTCATCGATTGTTATAGACGGCATATTCTTGCCGCTGTTGGAATTTGCAGCCACAAACGGGTCGCGATTCAGACACCACGCCCTCTGTAGTTGTCCCCGGCTTTCGCAAAACGTTTCTATACGTTAGATTGGGGCGGCCCGCGGTCGGCAATAAAATCTGCCCTTTCGCTCGTGCAGTGTTTTATGGTCTGTTTTGTGTAATAATCTCTTTTATGGTACTGCTTTTTGTGGTCAGGCGTGATAAATGACTTTTTTTTCTGCCGCCCTGAGTCAAAGCTTGGCAATTAATGATTTCCTGTCAAAAGGATGTCGTAACGTGTCGAGACTGTGATTATTCAGTGGAATGACCCAGTTTCAGTAGCGACTATAGAGGCAGTCAGACCATGCGCCACAAGACGCTCTCTGTTCACTTTCTTGTTCAGTTTTTGTTATGTTTTTTATTTACTGCATGTTGCGTTTTATCTCTCTTACGTCTAAGAGCTTCGAACACCGCCTGTTTTTTTTTTTTCGAAGTGCTCTAGGAGTTTTTGTTCGAATA
Organism: Rhipicephalus annulatus; assembly: GCA_013436015.1. Lineage (NCBI taxonomy): Eukaryota > Metazoa > Arthropoda > Arachnida > Ixodida > Ixodidae > Rhipicephalus > Rhipicephalus annulatus. The sequence goes on from WOVY01011915.1 coordinate 532,121, forward strand.
AGTTCGAGCACTTGGGGCCGTTTAACTTATCACTCGTTTAGTTTCATGCGTAACTATCTAAACCCAGAATTGTTGCTTGCTGGACTAGCCGGTTCATTGAAACTCGTGTTTTGATAAACCATCTGATGAGCAGTACCAAGTAGTGGAATGGATGACGACAGTGACCGAGTAGAATGAGCGCTGTTTACGCTCCGGCTATACGTCGTCGTACGTTCTACTTTCTTGAGTAGTTTCTCAAGTTATCTGAACAAACTAGCTGACAAACTTTGAGTTAACCGGGGACGCTGCTAGAAACATATCTAGACAGATTCAAACAGGCTGTTTTTTGTTTCATTTTTCCACACGGACTGTTTTAGAAAAGTATGTGCCGCAGTCCGTCAATGCTAACAGCACTGACCTATGTAGCCAACCCTATTTGACGGAGGATTGTGTATAATGTAAATAATGTTAAGCGTTGCATATTTCCTGTACGTAAGATCCCAAATGCCATCATTGTTATTGTATTCAACACGAAGTTAGTTTAGCGTTGCTTATGATGATTAACAGTAAATATTGATTTCACGCTTTAAATCTCACTTTTCAGGAAAAGAATACTCATGTCTTACTTTTTGAAACTTCGGCTGTTTTCTTGATCGCGAAAAGCACTCAGTACTCTAAACGATTTTATGATCCTCCATGTTCACGAGTTGTTGTTTTTTAACACACATTTTGAGCTCGGATAATGCCCACTTATAAATAGGTGTAGTAGGCATATATGCCTACTACACCAAAAGCACATTAATACATTAATGTGCTTTTGTATTACTACTCTGTATTTTATATTTGTAGATAAGGACCTTGGAGTTCTCACACTCGAGGCATTGCAGTAAGGGTGACCTACGCACCCGTACACATACTTAGTGAAGGTGACTATAAACCCGCAATGATGTTGTCGGCCAATCAGCATCAAATGCACTATTCTTTAGCTGCTTTGAATGGGAATGACGATATATCGGGTGATGTTAGTTCAGTTTTCAGTTAGCAAGTGCTTCAGTTTTGGTCCTGCCTTTTTGTGTTGCTTTATTTTTTATTCCGTGTGAAAGAAATTATTCGTTGATAAAATCCCTGTGCTGTCAATTGTTCGCGCCCACTGGCATAGTGTTCCTTATTAGCAACGTCACTGTTTTCTTTCCAGGACGGCTCAATCGAGTTCGAGGAGTTTATTCGTGCACTTTCTGTGACTTCACGAGGCAGTCTCGACGAGAAGCTAGTCTGTGAGTATTATAGTACCCCTATATTCAATTCAATTCATTCATTCATTCATTCATTCGTTCATTCATTCATTGAATAAGGTAAGTAACGGAACACAAAACTATTTGGGTAGCCTCTTTGCCTGTCGACTTTAATTGCACAGTGTACTATGTAGGCTCCAATTTAAGCTATCTGCAGTGTACTGCCAGAACTTGTTGTTCAGGCATCGGAAATCGCGTCTACGCGAAAGATACGCGTGGCAGCGATGCTGTCGATTCTGATAACACGTCAATGCGAAGCAACAAAGCCCCAGTTTCGAACCCTCAGTATGTTGGACGCACCCCCCTCCCCCTCTTTTTTTTCATGTCCGTGCCTGCAACAACGAAGTATGTACGAAGACGCCATGTAGCACTCGCCCGCCCACATCGCCTCCCTCGAGATGTTTACTCGGGCTCTCCGGATCGGCTCCAGTTCTCTAAATGACTCTAATCAATAAACGTTAGCGCGCTCCACACAGGCGCGGTAAAGCATGGGTCCCCGCGAAAGATAGACTAGCCATGCGCGGCGAGCGGAGTTGGCACGCGCGCGCCGTTTGCAGCAAGTATACGAACGCCGTTGTTGGTTCAGTTCGCCGGCGCTGAGCAGTAATGACGTACGGTTACATTTCCTTCTGGAGCGGCAGAAGATATTGCGCAGTCGCACTTGCGCTTCGCGCGTGTGGCACACTGTGCACTGTGTGCCCAGCCAGTAAGGCGGGCAGCGCCGGTGGAGTCGCATTAAATACGCATGCCATCGACGAAGGATGCGTGGGCGAGAGGCACAGGGTGCGCAGAGCATTAGGACGCCCTGATCCCTTTTGGGAGTGCGTACGTGATATGGTAATGCATGCTAATGCAGCTTAGGCCCCTTCCTCGCCTTCTTATTTTTGACCCCCCCTTTTCCGCACGCACTGTTTCTTTTTTTTTCATTCCGTTCCACACGCCTCTGTATTTCTGACCACGTTATTATAGACACTTTCTTCGTCGCAGAACAATAAGCAGGCAGCCGTGTCTGTTATTTCTCGGTGTTTTAGCGAGTGCGTCGCAAATCGCGTGTTTCGCTGCCATCATTGCCGAGAGAATGGCGCGCGAATGGTGGTCGTGCTGGGGCGATGGATTGCCGTCGTCCCCCCATTTCCCACCGCCGGTGTCAGGCTTTATCTGGCGCATATCGTTAAGCACGCGTCCATATGTGTGCACCTCCCGCGTGTCCGCTCTATATGGACCAGGCGGGCGTCTTTTATTCCCCTTATTGAGAGTCTCGATTTGGTTTCTCTGAGCAAGGTCTCCTTCTTAAAGGAGTTCTGCAACGTCACTAAGCTTAGTCTCTCGTATGCATACATGATGGAAGCGCTATCACAAGCTCGCCTGTACCCTGTCTTTAGGGAAATTTTCCTTTTACCTTTCGTATCTAGCTATATTGCGATGGGGACTTCCCGAAGGCGTAAGGCTTGACGTATGGTGCGTAGGCTGTAAGGCATCTGCGTCCGTCGCGTACGTAGCAGCAGCTCATGCGTTCGCTGATCTAATGGAAGCCTATTCCTGCGACTCTGTCGTGCTGAAGACTTCGCACAATGACTTGTTGCGGATTCTGAAGCCTAAACTTAGTGTTGGAGAACCAGTGATGGATATTCGTGGAATGCGACTAGAAATGTCACACGCTCGCGTTTATCACGCAGGAAAAAGAAAATAGCATGATAGAAATAGATGCTAAGTAGAGTCCGTTAATTTTATGGACTTTGGGGTGACCTTACGTATATTGTTTTCCTTCATTATATCACGTAGCGCCGAGTAATGCAGACGCAGCGTCGAGATACACAGTTTACCTCAGTACACAAAATAGGGAATCATTTCGCTCAGTAGTACACTGAAAAAATAAATAAAAATAAATAGGGGTTTGATGAAAATGCACTCCCTACACTATACAAAGTACATTCCGGGATTCAAGAGATGCGTCGATCAACTACTATGAACAAGATTATTTTTACGCTAATAAAGAGTAATGTGCAACTTCATCTCAGACGTAACTGTAGCCATGTGTAGCCTCGCGGCGGTGGCCCAGTGGTTATGGCGCTCCACTGCCAACTCGAAGGTCGCGGGATCGAATCCTGGCTGCGATGGCTGCATTTTCGATGTAGGCGAGGTTGTTTGAGGCCCGTGTACCTATAATGAATTCCAATGGTGGAGTTGGAGCAAGTTTTTCTGCTCCTTTTGGGGCAAACGAGTTGAAATGCCAAAGTGAGGGCGGGAGTCAAGTGTTCCAATGAGAGAGACGGAGTGGATTCAGAGCGGGAGTGACTCCATGGGGCAGGAAAAGTGGACCAGAACTCGGCGCGCGTATACTACCGTGACAATGATGGGATGGGGTGTTTGACCGCTGTGTGAATGACCCTTCATAGGTTCGCCCACTCGAGGGTGCCACCGCTGTCGCGTGTTTTGGCAGTAATGGCGGACGATGTAGCCGACTGTGCAAATCCATTCGTCACAGAGTGACAGCCAATAACCGCGTACGAAGAATTCTACAGTGTAATTAGCGGGATGGAATACTACACGCAAGGTATTCTGGGCAACTCAAGGACTTCCGCTTCTACCTTGCTTACCGGTACTTGCTCTGGCAGCGGGGATTGAGTTCCAGTCGTGGATTTAGAGGCGTTGCTCTACGCCAGAGTCAAGTACTCGCTCGCCGAGTCCATCAGCTGCTCCTACTCCGCCATTGGAATTGAACATTAGATTTAGGTGCTCGTTAACCCCACATGGTCGAAATTTACGGAGTTGTCCGCTACGGCACCTCTCATAGTCATATCGTGGTTTTGGGACATTAAACACAGATAATATTATTATTAGGCATGTGTATATTATATGCGCATCAAAAATAGTGACTGTTGGGCTTGTCAATCCAACATAATTGCAAACTGGCGCAATGACTGAGACACGTACAATAGAATAAATTACTGACGAGGATAAGAGCTACTGTGTGCCACGCGCTCACTTCGATCAACAGAAGCCACGATCAACAGCGCTGCCTTGTTGTGTCGCGTTTTAGTGGAAGGAGATTCAAGCACAAGCGTCTCTCCGCTTAAGAATCGTCATTGCGGAGAAACCCTTAACGCCTCGTTTTCTCGGACGAAGGAAGCGTTGTGAACGAAGCAAGTTTTTAAAACCTTTAGCAATCGAAACGACTGCATCTCGAAATGATGCACACACCTCAGTTTCTGAAGATTTCTGATCGTATGAAATAGTCTCGTTTTACTGGTGATGCTGGTCTAGTGATTACGGTGCTACACTACTGACGCGCAGGTAGTGGGGTCGAATCACAGCAGCGGCCACCGCCTTTTCAATAGAGGTGAAAATGGTAGTGTCCCGTGCACTTTAATCTTTCGTGCACGTTAAACAAGTCCAGGTGGTCGAAATTACCGGAAGCCTCCACTACGGCATCTCACATAATAATGTGAGATGCCGGGACGTTCAACCCCAACAATTAATAATAACTTCACTTTGTGCAGTCAAAGCGAGATTTTTGCTTGCAAGGAATCCGCGGACATTGATTCTGTTAGAACATTTTGAGAAAGCAAGTTACGCATAGGGTCATTGCACGTTTGTACATTTCAGCGTTTCCTTTTGAAAGCGTTGATACTTTGAAAAAAAAAGGAGTTTATTCTATATCAACAACCAGGCAACATGCGGTGTCCGCCAAACTGCGACCGCAAAATGACAACAAAGAAGAAACCACTTTCTCGTTGACGCTGTGTGTTGCTCAGCATTTCAAGTATCTGCATTTATTTCAGACTCGGTGAGAACTGCTCATTTTAACTGCATGGAGAACCACCAAAGGACCACGTAGCTTCCATCTCGTCGTTTTATTTGTATAACTTTAAAGCTTAGTGGCGCTGTGCGCAGTGCTTGGCTGCAAAAAGAGACGTGCGTGGTGGTCTATTCATTAAATGAGCGAACCAGCAAAAGCTGCTTAGAAATTACTCTCCAGACGATCGTATGGAGTTTATGTGGGGCCTTAAAAACCTTAGGAACCACAAGGTAAATATTTTTCGAGCACTGCTTTGGACGTATGACATTGTAATTCTTTTAAATCCTCCCTCCTCCCCCACGCCCGCCCTATATTCCGTCTCCCTCTTCTCTCCGCGCATGCCCTAGCGAAAAACTCCCGCACAGGTATATTCAATTTAGCGGACGTAATGTCAGTGTTATTAGAAAATTTGTTATTTTCAGTCGACGGTTACTTACTTTGCATCCTCTGCAACTTGCTGTTATTAGCGCTGTCATTATATAAATGCCCAAACTATTCTAGATACCTTTAACGGGTATAAAAATGCTTGTATAAGATTGCAGCCTAGAATATTGAACTTTGAAACTTAATGGCGCGTGACATTGGTGCTTACGGAATCCCTCGCTTTAAAGAGCTTAACTTAATCGATGATCGAAGCGTCCTACTTCGGCTTTTTTGTTTTAGTTTTTAAGAGAGCATCGCCTGTGCGACGCAAGATATTGTCGAGACATTGATCGTCTTTGCCGAATGGCAAATCACATTTAGGTTTTCTCTAAAATAGTTTTTTTTAAACTTTCCGTTGCATACGGCTTGAAAATAGGGCTCTTACACTCTATTGATTGTTTCTCTCTCTATTTTTTTATTGAGTCTCCTTTCTGTGGATTCATGAGTTCTAACTCCCAGTTGTAATGCATGCTTTCTTGGCGGAAAGGTGACAAGTGCGCAAAGGTGACAGGACCACTTTTTAATCATAGATAAAACGACTCTAACTTTAGAACGGTCAGATAAAAATAAAAATACGTTTACACAGGTTTGTTTTTTTTATTTACGACATTTTTTCACCAAGCATTTACCGGCATAAACAGCTTCTGTGTGCATTTGCTCGACGCAACTAGTTGACTTGGACGTGGCACAAGTCCCTTACGCTTCTGCGCTGCACAATACACATCTGGAGAAAAAAAAGAAAAGAGTGCGCGTCTTGCCACGTGAGGAGTCGCTCTTGCTGTCTTCAGAATTCAAGTGGTTTATCACCGCCCTTCAAGCAGTGGTGTCATTGCGGTGTTCTCTGACATTGCCTCTTTTTGTTTTGCACTGCCTCATTTTCGCCCCCCCCCCTTCGACCATTTCGCAGGGGCCTTCAAACTTTATGACGTCGACAACGACGGATTCATCACGAGAGACGAGATGTACAACATCGTAGACGCCATCTATCAGATGCTGGTGAGTAATGGAGCACAGCCGAGGTATCACATTTACCTCAGTCTGACATATACTATAGAGACACGGCCCCTCAATCTCCCCCTTCGGAAGGGGAAAATCGAGCGGCAGTGCTTGAGCAACCAGCGTCAACCGACCAACCTACATTCGCAGGCGATCCTTAGAGTCTCCTCTGTAACCCTATAGCCACGACGATAGTTATAGCGCGAGAGCAGAACGACGGCACAGAGACAAGAAGGACAGGAAGGTTCTGTTCTCGCGCTATGACTATCGTCATGTCATAGCAACTAGCCCAAGCTGCCACACTCCTATAGCCTCCTGTCGTTAGTCATTGTCGCGGAGAGCTTCAGTTCGCATAATTCGCTCAACAAATGCGCCCCGTTAATCAGACGTCGCTGCCGGTGGCCTCCCATTGGCCTCCATCCCGTGGGGTAACAGTGGTTGTCTGTGTGCGGCCAGACAGACACTGGCGTTGACCACTTGTATATTTGTCTTCTATGTATGCTTGATATTAGAGGCCTACAGAAGGTTTCCAATATATATATATATATATATATATATATATATATATATATATATATATATATATATATATATATATATATATATATATAAATAACCAGCCGTGAACGACTGGTTATTTTTTCATCCACTTTTCTTTCTTCTTATTTACATTCCATTGGGTCTAATAACTTCCCCTGTACATTTCTTGGCATTACTGTCTGTTAGATCTTATATATATATATATATATATATATATATATATTGCGCACACCGAAACAAACAAATGAGTTTCGCGCAGAGCACGCCAACACGCTCCACTCTGTTCCCCCCCTCATCGCAAGCGGCTGGTGACACGCAATCAGCTGTCGTTTTGTACCAGCACCAGCGAGGTGCGAATGCCAACGTTTAGCGGAGCAGTGGAGTGAGCTGACACTCACTCAAATGACCAGCCTTAAATGAATGAAGAACTTGAAATTATATAGCCCCACCAATGGAAAGATTGTATATCGTATTGGCTAAAGCGAACCCTATTTTTTCTTATTAGAAGATGATTTATATTTTGTATTTGTTAGTTTTTTATGAATGTATGAAGGAATACTATGAGCGTCCCTTTTATAACGGTACAGTGTGGCACGCATGGTGCCTGACTCACCATAAAAGAAAGAAAAAATAAGAAAAAGAGATTTTTTTTATTTTGTTTCCAAGCTGGCCTATAATGCCTTGTCTACAGATATAGGCTTAGTTGAAGCCACTTCTGGCAACGCACGTGGAAAAAAAAGTGAATCAGCGTATGATTGTGATCCTGTGATCTTTTTAGTGGTACATGTGGCTTACCCCATCTATATTAGTGTTGAAATACGGTACATATTTTTATTACTTCTTTTCTAACCTGAAATGCACCGATACACTTTCGTTTGTGGTGAGCAGAAGAGTAGCGCCACTTTCACATGGCGTACAATGTGATGCTCATGAACGGCAGTATGCGGCCTCCGCGATTAGCTCCAGTAACGGTGCCGATCGAGGAGGCCATGGGCAGATACAAGTTGGCTGGGGTACTATAGCGGTACCTGCTGAAAAGTTGGAGAAGTACCACGATTGCCTAAAAGGGTTTCACGTGACTACGAAAGTTCAGAAAGAAATAATATAGCGGCTTTTTATAGTAAAAAGTAATTAAATTAGCAAAGTGAAGGTGGATAATTGCAGTTGTACTTACTCCAGTGATAAACGTTCAGTGAAACTAACAGCGAGCAGAGCTAACCGTATCGCTATCATTTCTACGCGTTGCTGGAAGAGGCAGTCACACTTTTTTACGGGCACCTCAAATTGACTGATTCTTCTTACAAAATATCAACGTGCTTTCAGAATTGATCTCTGCAGGTTCACCCACAACTGAGGGGCACTTTCCGTTGCGCCGTAACAAACTGCGTCGAGAAAAATTGGTTCTTAGTACTATTGCAGGGTGTCGTCAGCACGCCCCAAAACCTGAGCTGAACAAAATCAATGCGTACAGTACACTTTCGTTGTCTGGTATGCGGAATGTTATTGCACCACGCATTGGCGGGAACCCAATGCAGGGGACGCTGTCAATGGTAGGTTGGTTTGTTCCTCAGTGACTTGAAGCAATCCCCCCCCCCCCTAAATGATGCATTGTAAATTTGACAACATATTGTGGAGTGAAATAAAGGGAAGAACATAATACTCAACTATGGTTCAGATGGTAAATGTTGCAAGATGCAAGTCTGCTTAGACATAAAAAGGGCCTCTAAACTATAAGACCAAAACGTGGCGTTTTTAAAAATGTTTTTCTATTTGAGTGTTAACACAAGAATGGTTTCGAGATCATATGGTCTTGCAACCAGCTTGTCGCTTATGCTTTATACTGCGTCAGTGTATAGTTATCTAAATATTTCTTTATCTATAGATGAAAAGCAGCACTACCCTTCAACCATCCTCAGTATATGTATTTTTGTTCTCAGGCTATTGTATTACTTTTTGTTGTTTTCTTGTCAGCTAGATGCGCTAGTCCATCAATTTCGTGGTGTCATTTTTTTTTCTAAGACAGCAATGTACTACTCACCCCACTTCCACATCTCGCCATCAACGCCATTATGTTGCTCATACTAATTTGTGTCCCTTCGGGCAAAAGGCATAATTGCATTGCGTTTGAATGGTAGGTCTATTGCAGTGACTATCTTGTGGTCTTGTTTTTAGGACATATCCTAAGAGTTTAGAGAAACAAGACTCACGATGGTGGATTAAGACGAATGGGGGAAGAAGCGGTGTGTCTGTCTCGATTTCGCCTTGTCTCGTCTTGATCGGTCTACGCTTAACCACCCTTTTAGTTATATAACTAATGCAGCCTTCTGGGGTAGAGAGAGATGGAGAGCGTTTCAGTGACATACAATGAGTTTAACTGGAGGAGTGTGTGTTTTGTCAACTGCGAAAGCTGTTATGAGATCAGAACAAGGGTCACGTGCGCTGAAGTTGTCCGCCGCCGCTGGTGTCCGTAAGCACAATCGTGCTAAATAAGATAAAAATCTAAGTAATAAGCAAAAGACACCAAGAACGCATAGAGAACTTGGTTCTCCTGCCAGTCCAGTATTCTACCACAGAGCCACGCCTGTGCATGACACTCTGTTTCAAACTGGTCCTAAGCAGGCGTCATGTCGGGAAAACAATCACGTAAATATTAATAATAAAGCGGTTTAGAGCAGTAATGGAACAACCAGATGTCACACAATGCGAATTGCATAACAAGCGGGTCTTCGAAGTCTGCAACCCCATTACAAAAGCTTCAGGCATGATTCTTCATCGTCGTCAGCCACAGCAAAAAAAATGCACAAAATACCTCGCAAGTGTGTAGCTGGTACCACGCTTCTCTGAAGAATGACGAAAAATAGGGAATGCTGGCCTACTACACAAAATTACCATTATTTATGGCGTATTGGGTACCCTGCAAGCATGCTTGTGACAGTTACCCAAAGAGTTTAAAAAAAGGTTCCGAGCATGTCTGGCAGGTTTTTTTTTTTTCAAATTTCTTACATGACACAACGAAAATGGAATGAGGGATAGTAAAAGAGTGACAACTACTTTCCTAACTGTCAACGGGGCTTCAGTAACTTTCTATTGCTGGAGCACCATCCTCTTGGAACGCTGTGTTCGCTTTCTTATTGCTCGTTTTGTTACCAACTTCGTTACGCGTGATGCACGACATTTTTCTCCATGTGCAGGGAAACCAGACGAAAGAGTCCGAACAAGAGGAATCCCCCCAGGAAAGAGTTGACAAGATATTCGATCAACTGGACAAAGTGAGTCTTCTTCTTCGCGAACGTATAATGCCGTGTGACACGCCCTCAAACCACGGCTTCCTTGTCTCATATTTAAAATGTTCAACGCTTAACGTACACAGCAAACAAAGAAGCGATAAGGACTGCACTCTCATTGTCGCTTCTATGTGCGGTTGTGTACGTTTTATGCTGTACCTTTTAATTGTGGAATACAAACTAGCTTGCTCCCACACATTGCTTCATCATCCCGACTTAAAAAGTCATCTCTCTTTTACTGAGCATCATTACCCTTTAGTGAACGTGTTGATGGAGATTAACTTTTGCAACCACCTTATAGATAATAAAAATAAAATGAATGCCAGTGCTATTTTCGACTACGAAAACCTTGACCTCATAAAACACTTATGAGGCAACAACAAAAACAGCGCTAATCACTCTTGTGAAGATGAAATGATCAGTGTTTTATTATAGGATGTCCGAAACATATTTAAGTGTGTGTAAAGAAATGCCGAACAGTAGTCATGATCACATGAGCTAGTTAAACGTCTAATCGGCTGATATGAAGTCTTCAACGAGAACGGGTTTTTCAGTAGATCACTTTTCCTTGTGTTTTGCGTGCGTAATTAGGAATGTTTCGGAGCAGTTCATAAAGCGCATTCGTGAAGCGTTTTGTAAACCTCGATGATGCCACCTAAACATTCTGTTTTAATACCATTGAAAAAAAATCACACATAATTCACACATAAAAATCACACATAAAAAATCACACAGCGTTATACGGACCTTTTTGAATGATTTCGCTCTCTGAAATAGCTTCTTGATTTTCAATATATAGAAGGGTAACGAACGACGAATTACACGCAACAGTTTAAGCTGTAGTCCTCAGAGTATATGAAATTACCCTCATTGCGGGACGACGAGCCGATAAATCTTTCAAAGGTCAACCTGCGCACTCAGTACTTTCAAAACTGCTTTAACGAAAGCTCCACGGAGAATTGTACCTCAGGATGCTGCAGGACGAACCAGATGGCGATAATATTGTCGTGTCACTATGCAAAAAAAAAAAAAAACAGCGGCAGAAACAAAGAGGACGAACTGTTGGACCTTACTTGCTTTTGTGTCCTTTAGTCGTTGCGGATTGTTTTGAAGGCAATAATATTGCCGTAGAAATCAAATGTTGTGCTACCTGAAGTATACAGGCTTCACGAGGACGCGAAAAATATAGCATGAGAAGCCCCAGTAAATACTCAACTGACTGCGACATCTCCCATAATGTTTTTATGTGATCGTATCACAATATGGGATTCAACTGATGAAGTCAATACAGTGAGTTTTCAAGGCATGTACACTTAGAGGATATTTTGCAACCAATACCCCCCCCCCCCTTTTTTTTTTCAAAGTGCAGGGCACGTCAAGGGGCTGGGCTGTCATATACAGCTGTTTTAGGCTGTCACAGTCACTTAGAGTAATGCAGGGAAAGCACCTATACCACAGCTTTCTGTACCATATTGGGCACACGCTCAAGCCAAGAGGTCTTCTTCCACTTGTTCTTCGAGAGCCTAGATGTTGATAAGCGCAGAGCACTTTAGGGACCTGCACTGTCGTATGCTCTCGTTGCTTCGCTTAAGGCAGACGGGCTATTGAAGCCAGTATGGTATTGCGGCTAGACCTTTCATGAAACATTTATGAATCAACATTGAAACCTCTTTTTTGTTATCTTCTGTAACTTCACGAACTTCTGTAACTTCACTTCACAATCTTCTGTAACTTCTGTAACTTCACGAATTTTTTATGGCCAGTGTTATTTCCACTTTCCCTATATTGTGATGAAAACTTTTGAGGTCATAGTAAGTTAATATTAAAGGTAACGTAATGGAGAATGTACTGAGAAGATTTCCACAGTGATGCATTATGTTGATATGCAACTCGCAGCATTCGAAAAAAAAGTGTCCCTTACGTTTGGGCATGTCGTTTGGGTTGCTGTAAAGTGAAAGCCGTATACGAATGCAATATGAAGTTTAAGTGATAACAATGCATTCGAAGCACCCTTCAAAGTAATAATGTCCAATTGCCGCTACGCGCTAAGCGTGAGGGTATTGGGTGGCAGGGTGTATTGCATCCTCATAAAGTCACGAATGGTCACAAATCTTCCATAGTAACAAAAAACATGCTTTGTAGAAAACGAACACTCGTGTGCCTTTCTTGTACGGTTGCTGTCGTTTGCATTTTCCTCACGTTATTTTGTTACTAATTGCTATTTATCTGTTTTTTTTTTTGCTTGCCTCCTTTTTGCGCAGAACCACGACAACCGGCTTACGTTGGAGGAGTTCCGCGAGGGCTCCAAGCAGGATCCGAAGATTGTGCAAGCGCTATCTCTTTACGCTCCTTGACACAACCTCACAGCCAGTCAGTCCATGCTGGTCCAGCCTCCCACGTTCGAGCTTAACTACTCCCACATCCCGCCCATCTACTGAACGCACTTCACACCACGCTGCTGTAGATTCTTGTATTAGTTTGTTGCTTTTTTTAATTATTTAGTAACGCCTATGTTTTCTGCCTTTTCCAGTGTCTTGATCTTTTTCATTCTGCACTTGTCCTAGGGAATTTTTCGTTTGATTCTATGAAACAGCAGTGATACAGCGTACTAGAAGGACAGATAAAGCGAGCCTTCTTACGGGCAGCGCCAAATGTGGGATTTGCAGCCGACGTATTAAACATTTTTTTCGAGTCACCGTGAAGCTTTACTCCATGTTTGGTAGTCGGGACTTTGTGTTTCGTTCGCCTTCTGACCCAAAAAGAAACATCAATGTACAAATTTGATCAGGACATGGCTGCCACGGTTACCAACTCGAATAAGTGATTAACTTGCGTAGCAACTCGTTTTCAGAGTGTTCAACTGCTAACGTACATAATCAGTCCAAAATTAGTCCGGCTGAGCAGCTGTTCGTTTGATCCTTCCGGCATGCTGTATCCTGCGAAAGTTCTGCGCACCTTTTGACGTTCAGATTTTCTGCCACGTGACACGATTGAAGCCGCCTTCGATGGCTTCCACCAGGTATGATCATTGTACAAAGAGCCAATCATTCCCTGATTCCTGCACGCCTCGCAAGCGAGCGCTGTTCAATCAGGGTATGTGTATTACGGAACTGTTAATTTCGGCAAGTTTGAAGCTATGTTTTTTTTTTAATACAGTGACTGCACCTCACAGCATGCTGGGGCAAGACAGGTGTAAAAAATCGAGAAAAACTTGAAGGCTAAATATTTTTTTTCGTTCTCGGAGCCTCCCATTTCCCTTGTTCAATACAAGTCGTGCCAAACAGCTCCGTAGATGATATCGATAATCCTTAGCTATCATGACTGTCTGAATTGCTCAGAAAATTACGTGTGGCACGCCCCAGCTCAGGGACAAAATTGCCGTTCTTTTCGCACCAATGTGCTTCAATCATACGCGACGTCTCACAGCGCTCTGCCCCCCTTTCATATATGACAATCATTTGAAGTAAAAATAAAATACCTACGGTGCCCTCAGATGATCCAAGTAGCATCCACTGACTACAACACTTGCATGACATGTCCGAAATAAGATTTACATTTCGTCGCATCAGGTGCTGTTTCAAGGTGAACGTTGAACGGCAGAAACCACTGACGTCAATAGCGTGCGCCTTTTCATTTCGAAGCTTCACTGTTATGGCTTTGAACTGTTGAGTATCATTCGATAGTTATGTGTTCGTGATGTTCTTTTTTCATTTTTTTTCCTGCGATATTTCACGCTTTCTTTTTTTTCTTGTGCCATCACCATCATCACATATTCCGCGTAGCGCGAACGCTTTTTCACGGGGCTAGGACCGGCGTTTTCGACAACAGTGGACCAATGACAGACAGAACAAAAAAGAAAAAATCTGTTATTTCTGCGCCGCTCGAAGCGGGCATGTACCCTTCATGACTGACTGACTGGCTGTTGAAGTGACAGTGTAAAGCTGCTAGCCGGAGAGATGATGATCTATAAACACTCGACGACTAGACCCAACCGCGCGGCTGGTGCGCGCGCACGCACACACACACACACGCACAGAAACGCATGCACACACACACGCACACACACGCACACACACACACACACACACACACATGCGTTGCGGGCTGGGGAAGCGGCCGTTGCGTAGCCGCCGCAGGCGACGCGTAGAAACAACAAAAGCCAATCAAATAACGACCGCATCTCTCTATATCACCGTCGCCCCTCCCTTGTGTTGCACGAGGGAAAAAAACTTTCTTTTATTCGTTCTCCACTGAGAGAAACCTCGAGAGAGATGTACATATACAACATACACCACACGCCTCACTACGTATATTTTCCGCATTCGCGGTTGTTCCAACTCCCGTTGCCGAATCGAACTGCACTGAGAAGATTCTCGTAACAGTGCTCTACTCCGTAAACACAAATAAGCCAGGGGTCGGAGCTAGGCGTTCTTTTTTTTTTGGGGGGGGGGGCACCTACGCATAACTCGCAGGATTGCACCCGAAAAACGATATCTACCTGTCAGCTTTGTATATCACATTGTTGCACGGTGTCATTGTCTTTCTGCGGGGAAGGTCACCAAGAGGTGTCTTCCACTTTCACGGTGGAATTTTATCGCTCTCGCCCCCTTTGTCAACGGAGTGTTTGTTGATGTTGCCAACCTAGGGCGCCGACACATGTTCGCCACCTTGTGCTTCGAGCGCGGTGGCATTTGTTATTTTTCTGAGAAGGTACATCCGCACATTTTTTTGGACCACCTTGTGTACGGATGACTCGATGCCCCGCTACCGTTATGATCACGCGCGCACTCACTTTCCACCTGTTTGAAGCAAATAAACGAAGGGGTTCCCTTCTTTACTGACTGAAAAAAATTGCGCCACAATTGCTGCGGAAAGCGAAGGGACGAGACAAAAAAGAAGTGGACAGTACAAGTGCATGTACGGTCCACTTCTTTTTTTGTCTCTTCCCTAACTTAGTTTTCCACAGCAATTGTAGCGCAATTTCTTCCAGTAATAAAAAACCAACCAGCCCAACATTTCACTTTGCTCCCTTCCTTACATTGTAGAACACTTTGTTTTAAATCCATCATTCTTTAGTGCTTCGTTTCTTTGTTGTTTTGATGTCAGGGGCGCAGCCTGAATACGTTTGTCGAGTGCAAACGGGAAATGACGGAGGGGCATTTCTCGCGAACAGTGTAATTCCCCAGATGTACCCCAATACTGCTCTTTGGGTGCGTGTCCAGAGCCAAACTCGATGCAGTTGGCGGTAAATGGTTTGTCCGTATTTAGGTTTCCGGGCTACAAAACGTTTTTGTTTCATACCCTGTTAGAGCGACCACGTGATACCAACCTGCAATAGAGTTGAGCGTTGTTCTAGTTTGTATTGCGATGTTAGATACGTCGTAAAGGATGCTACGGAAGGAGACAAAACGAGAAAACTGCTTGTACGCCGTACCTTCGCCTCATTCTATTTGGCTGCTAGGAATGAATTCAATGTCCACACATCATCCTGCCCTGTAGGAAGGGAATAGGAGAAATGCGAAAGGAGGGAAAGCTAACCAGTTCCAAATAACCAGCATAAATGGCTCTGCGCTGTAGTGAAAGGCATCAAACAGTTTGAAAGTGATGGGTGAGAGAGCCCATACACAAAGCCGCAGGTAAACGAGATGCCGGGCTGTGTGCTTGGTATCACCGATTTAGTCACCCACATGACGGTGATTCGGAGTGGGTGACGCTATGGCTAAAGCTTCTGCTCCAATGGCACGTAGACTTCGAAACAAAGTGTACCTTAGTGCTCGAACCACGCGACTGACTGAAGATGTATCGAATATTTGTTCGGCTCCAACACTTCTTTTACACAACGTTTAGCACTCGTGCCTATCCATTTACATTATCACTACCACTCCTCGGGGCTGAACGCTAAAATTTTGTAGACAGAAATAACCACGAACGTAAAGCAGGACAATCTATGAAAAAAAAATACCTGCAATCCTCGTCCAAGTTCTCTGTCGTAACAGCAGTATACATCCACCTGTGGACACCTTAGTATTTTCGTCGTTTCAGCTTAGCGGAGAATTGTGAAAAGGAAAGGCTCAATTTTGGGTGCTCGGTGCCATCGGGACCACTCTGGAAGCACGGAGCTAAAGCCTAAAGCGCAGAGCACACGTTAACGTGGCCGTCAAAAGCTTCGTGAAAATTGCTCTCTTGTATCAAGCAGTGTTTCGTGGTTCTGCTAACCTAGTCTTTCCTTTTTTTTTTCTTAATGCCACAATGAGCCAGTGTTTCATGACCATCCCTCCGTAAAGCAGCGTGTTAGCCGTGTATAGCCTCGTATCGAACCTTTTACGGTGTTTTAGCTGTCAAAGTGCCAATTCAACGCGACGTAGCATATCTGAACATCTCGCCCCGCTCCTTTGCCAGACGAACTTATTCAGGCTCGCTAAGTACAGCCGCGACCACGTCTGTGTAAAGCGCGCAATTGGCCTCTCTGCGGCGCGACACCTTGCGGCCGTTGCGTGTTGTGACGTCCCATGCACCGGAGCATACGTGGCCTTAGGGCCAATTCACGCTGGCGGCAAGCCTGTCATAATGGCACAGTGCCGTAGACCGTCAGCCGCCGCCGTCCGCGGGAGAGCTGTTCAAAGTGCACGGCAAGCTTCGCCGGCGAAGCATTTCAGCCTCCGACAAACATGGCTGCCCTTCCGCATGCAGTTGTCGACCGCCTCAAATTTATGAAGCGGCCAGCGTGCACTCTGTAGCGCGTAAGCTCCGAACTGATGCTTGCATTCGCTTTAGACCCGTGACCTTTAGCTTCGACAATACAATACTCAAATTAATTAAGCACCGTTTTTGCGAGTCGTACTCATATAATTGATGTTTTAGGGTTAAGCGACTCTTCCCCAATCTCGGAGGGCATATATTTCACGTTTGTGAACTCTTCCTCATTCTGCATAGGTGACGCTACTTGTCCGAACGCCTGCACGCCTGCCTCGGGAGACGTCATTTTGAATTCCAGTGCGCTTTTTTGAATACTGGACAGGCTAAAATGCACTATTCACTGATGGAATGTAGTCTGGGAACAATACGTACGACATAGCCTGACAACTGCGCGCGGAGCAAGTAGCAAGCAGCTCGAAGTGTCCCGCGGCAGACGCAGAGGATGCAGAAAGGCGAAAGCAGACGACGCGGCTCAGCTGTGTCACTCCTCCATCGCTGATTGGCTATACGTCGCTGTCCGGCAAACGGCGCGAAAATGGGTCTCGGGGCCATTTTTCGAACGGCAAAGAAAGGCAGACGTGTGCGAAGGAAGCAGCCACGGACAGCTGCCTGAGAACGTGAAACGTCCAACAGCGAGGCATGCCCCGCCGCGGTGGTCTAGTGGCTAAGGTACTCGGCTGCTGACCCGAAGGTCGCGGGTTCAAATCCCGGCTGCGGCGGCTGCATTTCCGATGGAGGCGGAAATGTTGTAGGCCCGTGTATTCAGATTTGGGTGCACGTTAAAGAACCCCAGGTGGTCGAAATTTCCGGAGCCCTCCACTACGGCGTCTCTCATAATCATATGGTGGTTTTGGGACGTTAAACCCCACAAATCAATCAATCAACAGCGAGGCATGCTTGCCGCTAGCGTGAACCGGCCCTTACAGACGCGCAGGCATGCTCTACACGGGTGAGAACGGTGGATGGTGTGCTTGTTTAGCCGAAGAGGTGGTGGTAGTGGTTAGAAGATGAGAAAAGGCACCTAATTTCTGCAACCCGGTCGGGAGCACGGCGCAGTGCCTAGCCGAAGATCCACGCTCCCTCAGGGTACTTTCGTCAAATATTACTCATAATCTGGCGCACGTTCCGAATGATAAAACGTGCCTACATCAACGATGCACGCTTTGTGGCCGGTTTGAGGCATGCGATTATATGAAGATATGATAATGCCAGCAGCTGCGTGAAAAAAATCTAGGCGGCCACAGAAAGTGCGTAGTTTATGCAGGCGTGTGTTATCAGTCGAAACACGCTCCATCTTATGAAATAGAGAGGACGAAAGCGCCCTGAGTGAGGGCGGATTTTCGTTGAACAAGTACACATTATAACGTTGTCACCTGTGCTGAGCACGCCTGCATAATTGTAAGGCTGCGCATGCTCCTTCGTACGTGACAACCCGTAACGGCCACTAGGTGTCCCACCACAGAGCAAGGCCGGATGCCCGCGTGCTATTACACAGACGTGGTCGCAGCTGTACACGTTTACTAGTCGGTCCGATTGCTTCGCGTGAACTACTTTGTACATTATCCGACCCTCCCTATCAACAGCTCAACCACAGACTCCCGGTACTTACAGTGGAAGATGCATTTTCCGGCATACTATACAGTGACTGATTCTCAAGTTTATAGAGAGACACTTCACGAGAACATTGTACTCGTCTTAAGAAAAATCATCCTTTCTTCCCCTTTTTCCTAATAATCACTTTCCTTCTTAGCTTGCACACCGAAGTTTGATTAGTTCGTTTGTCGTTCTGAAAACTCTCGGCTCGAACCAATTTGTTTCGGCCAGAAGTGACGCCAAAGCGCCGAAACAAAAAGTGATGACTGTTTTACGACTGACGATTAGGCGACGCGTGGAACACTGCGTTCGCGCCTTCACGATGATGACAGCTCGGCGAAACTGACGATTTCAGAGATGGAAAGCGGTCTCTTCGCAAATAGCTGTTGCATCTCCACGATTCGCTTCGCTGCGTGCATTGCAGCGGCTAACCGACTTGCAGCCGATCGACGCTGCCTAAATGAGACATTGTATCGTTCGTGTTTTACTCAGCTTCATAGTAGTTGATTGATGAGTCCCTTTACGTGCTCAATTTCTAAGCTTCGCCTCAGATTTCCTTTAGTTGGTATGAAAACATCTTCGGTAAAGAAACCCTTTTAACGTGTACCACTCTGCTGTAGTTAAACCTGTTCTTCTTTCTGTGTGACTTTTTAGGGTGCTCGTAGCGCATGCTGGAACGATTACGCGAAGCAACACTTACAAATGAAAAAAAAAGGTCAGGCTCTCCATACTGCTGTATTCATTTTCTCTCGCTGATGCGAGAATGGTGCTAAAGATGACGAGCGCTGAATTTGCTCTGCCGTGTGTACAAAGAGTGTTCTAATGTTTCTGTCGTGTCGGTTTATATCAACATGTAGCAGGTTTTATTGTCTTCTCACAAGCCGCTAAAATACAAAATCATAGCATAAGCCGTGGTATGCACGTCGTTATGGCGCTGCGCTTTTTCCTGTGCTGTTCAAAACAATTCGGCACTGTCGGCGATATTGCGTGGGGAGCGTCAGATACGTTGTTCACTTCTACAGGTGAACGCGCGCAGGCTAAGACAGACGTTACACGCAGTCTGAACTTCGTGCAGGCTGCTGAGGCTTCAGGGAAAGGTGTGAGATAAAAAATAAACGCATCTCGTTCTACGATCATGTACCAATGTACCATGCTGCAAGCTTCTGAAACACACCTATTGTGTTTATTTATTGTGAACGGCTTGCTTCGAGATTTTTCGTGGGTATATGGTTGTTTCGACCTACACTCTTGACGCTACGAACACAGTGTGCCAAAACGTACGCTTTCCCACTGCAAACCATCCGGTTGCTGAAGCTGTTTTACTTTTTTTGTTATCTTGCCAGCCTCAATCCGTGAGAATGGTTCGTGCAGATGAACACAAGATGGGCGACGCCGAAGTGTTTGACTTTTTCCTTGTTTGCTTGGCTGGAATGACGAACGAAATATCGGATACGAAAACAGCGACAAACGACCGATGTTAGCAGCTTGTAGAGTGTCAGCGATAGATTTTGGTGCTCTCTGTAGCGTGGTTAGGTGGTCACAATTTTTTGTTTTTTTTTATTGTTATGGATTGCTTTGCTAATTTAACGGCCTCTTAGATTAGTCTTTACCTTGTGTTTGGGGCCTATTACGATTGTGCATTAATATCGTGTTCAGGGTACGAAAGTATCCTAAGCTTAAGTCTATGTACATGTCATGTAGGGTTAGTTCATGGTTGCTAGAACGCAGAATTGAGCCGCGTTAGCTGAATGACACTAGCGTGGAGATAACGGATCGGAAGTGGTTATACTAATACGGTGCTCCATTCGCGGAAATCAATCATTTATTATTTTTTGTTGAGGGTAGAGTTCTAAAAGAAAAATAAGTTTACGTCCTAATTAGAATCTTAATTCTTCCAACAATGGAATTTTCTTGTACGACATACGACTCAAATATATAGTGTGAGATAGGCTGACTATTATGTGTACTCGGTTTTATTCTTCGATTTTTCATAGCGTGACTGTTCAAAGAAGAAAAAAAGTCGTGCCTCGTATGCCAGTGACAGACAGCACTGTTAGCATTTCACTAATGGCCAAGGCGCGGCGAAGGGGTCTGTTTAGCGTTCTACCAAATTAAACCAATGTCGGTACATCTTCCACCGGCAATACTCAAACTGGCACTGGGAAAATATCTCAACCGTTGTCCCAACTGAGCATCTCAAGTTGACGTGTCCAAGAGTGGTCGGTCAAGTGCTGTTTGTAGAGTTTCGTAGCCACTCTTTAGGTCTAGTATTAACAGGTTCTATGCTTCTCTGCTTTATTATAACTTGTTATTTCAGCGCTCTTTTGTTCTTGCAGCACCATTATGTTAAGAGTGCAGTTGTGCTTGTAAAATCCCCATTTGTACTGTTAAAGGTTCATACGCCTTGAACGTCCCTGTCGTTGTTTATTTATTTATCTATTTATTTATTTTGTCAAAATAAATAAAAAATGTTCAATGATAGTCTAATCAGGTAATTCTTTACTTACACATATTGTAAATATGTTCCAGCATAGTACTTCGGGTTTTCTTAATTATTTTTGTCACAGATGGTGTGAAGAGCCGTTGGCTGGTGATGATACAAGTTCACCTTTATTGATGATCGAAATCGACCATTCGGCGTAGCAAAATATGTGGCTAGGAACTTCTAGGAATAGCGAGATAAAAGTTAGAGTGATATGCAAGATCTCCAAAGGAAATGCAGGAACCAAGCAAGCTTATAATTGTGCACTTGTCAAGTGTTAACGTTTCTGTTTACTTTTTGATGTAGCTATGTGCTGCAACCCGATCCGTACTCTTGAATGTCTCCATTGTTTTTTTAGTAGATGCCGTCTATGATGGTACTTCACTTGAGATCTTGCTTTTTTTCCCCCTCGAATATGGCTGCAATTATCCTTCGGTGGGATTGTGTGATGACTTAACATTGTATCTAACGTGAAGAATGATATCCATCACTTAAGCTTTTGTGTAGCAGTTCCTGAAATCAGTGCTGCCTTTGGCATTCTCACATGCAGCCTTTTTTTTCTTTTCGTTCACGGCAGTGCTTCAGCTAACTTTTTTTTTCTTTTAATGCATATCTTCCCGCGTCAACGTGGCCTGTTGAATGCTTATTCTAGCTAATGCGAAATCACCAGAAATAGTATTGCAGATGAATGAATGACAGCTTAATGAAGGCTTGCGGGCCTGCATCAGTTAATGATCGGTGAATTTTCATTGTCTGCGACATCAGTGAAGGTTTGTGTAGTGTTCAGTTTCCGCCTCCTACTCTTTCTTTTCCTTTTTTATAGATTGTTAATGGCGTTGTCAGTTTGGAACGTCTCGAAACACTCTCAGTTCTGGTTTAGTTTTGACTTCCCGCTCACGTGTACTTCGTGTCTCGGCAGGTTTTTTTTCTGTATTTCAAGATGATCAAACTCGAACGTCTTGACCACTGAGTTCAAGGAACGACCATTGCGGGAACTGTTTCGAGGTTGTCTTACAAATGCCGGCATTACCGCGCGTAATTCCTAATTTACAGTCTACCAATCTTTGGAAGAGCATTCTTCAGGCCGGTGCTCCTTATACGTTCTATTTCGCGCAATCGCGGGCCGCGTTTTGTTCCTTTTCATGGGGTCCAACTAGAAAAAAAGAAAACGCTTTGCCTTCCGTTGCTGTGGAAATTTTTTTAGTCCACCTTTGCAGATTTCTCGTTTGTTGTTTTGGTAACCTTATGCCGAAGTGGAAGACAGTGTGCGAAAGTCTTCTAATTTGCATCTAGCTGATGTCTAATGATCTCTCTCACGCTCTGTCTCTTAGTTGCTTTCACTCTGCTACTCTTGGCTTTGCAGACGTGGCCGCCGTCCTTTCCGTTTCGCCTATGATCAGTGCATACCTATGACCGCGAGTCCGCGTGTTTTTTTTTCTGTCGTTACCAGGTGCGCGCGTCTCCTAATGATCCCGCCGCTATAATTAACAGCGCCCGTCGGTGCTGTCCTACTCGGGCAATTGCCGGATTGCTCGGGCAGAGTTGCACGCAGACTCTATTAGTACAGCGTGGCGACAACCGGTGCAGCTGCAGAACGACGGTGCAGTCTTCCTCCCTCTAAGCAAACGACTTTTCCGCGTGCTTGGCTCATTCCGCTTGTATGGCTTCAAGATTCACGCTGGTGTTGCAGTCGAATGAGAATGTCGCATTGTTCATCGTGCATTAAAGAAAAAAGATCAGCTCCTGGTACGCTGCAATGATTGTTAGGCTCGGTTTATTAAAATGTATGGAAACTTTCTTAAGCCGGAGGGCCTTCTTGTCCCTTAGGCTGGTTTTAAACGATGACCATTGTGAGCAAATGAGCCCTGTCTTCTATTGTCGTTTTTTTTCATTATTTCTTCATTTTTTCTCCTCCCTAACTTTGTTTTTTTTTTCTCATGGAGGAACGACGGACACGAAAAGAATAGCGCCAGCATTATAATTGAAATTACCTTTTTGTGTGTGTGTATTGGGCGTGTTTTGGATCGAGTGAGTCAAATGTCATTGGCACACAGTGCCTCGCGCGCCTAAACCGTGATCAAGTTTTTTGCTTGCTTGTAAGCTTGTCTTTCCTTGTTTTATACTTTTTTTAAACAACCATCAGCTGCAGCATGGGGTTTGCTTCTAAAAGATCTACGCGGCTCTGCCTTCTAGCAGAGGGGGAGGGCACTGGTGCGCCTGTTCTTAAGAGAACTTTTTTCTGGTCCAGTTGGTGTACGTTGACAATTGATTTTAAGGCGCGAAAGAACACATCTACAAGAGATGACACGGGGACACAGTTGTTAGAGGCACAGTGTTTAATGGCACTCTGTCCCGTGCCCGCTCTTTTTTTCACGCCTTAAAATTAATTGTGCCTTCTCTGCGCATTAAGTGTTCCAGGGAGGCACAAAAACAGAAAAAGAACCCTGAGGTCGTCTTCGTCTCGAGAGTGCAGTTGATGTCATTGTTAAATCATGAATACTTGTTTCTATTAGAATTCCAAGTTGGTGGAGGTTGCTAGACATAAAAAAGAAGGAAAAGGAGGTTGTGGAATGAGGCATTTCACAGCTTACCGCAACATGGTATATAGTAGCTTTTTCTTTGCGGTATCTGATTTTTTAATGAATGTGCCACTCCTGGTACGCGTAAATTATTACCAGTTTGTGAAATAGTATAAAAGATCGTTGGTCGTTCATTATCCAGATCAGACGTGTTTCTTGTTTTCATTCCACGTGATAACAATAATAGAGGAATAGAACACTATTGAGCGCTTAGTTCCTTTGGAGGAACTTCGGTGTTAAGAGAAAATAGGGTTTGTAGTTTTTGTGTTCTTATAAGATTCTTGTGTTTCTATATGTTAATTCTAAAAATTCACAGAACTCTCCTACACAAAAAAAGAAAAACTCAACCAGGGTGTTTTCTAATTGTGATTTCTATGAGTCTGTCTTAGCGTCTGCGCCATGACACATTGAATTTCATGTTTTCCCTGCTGTGTTCCCTGTGTAACTTAGGTTTCTATTCTTTAGACTTGCACATGCCCAGCAATCTGGGACATCTCTGGTGCGGCAAAGCTGAATGCAAAGACAGGCGCTCGGCGTAACGCTATTGGGAGCGTTCTTCAAAAAAAAATGATTACCGAGCAATGCCTGCTTTTCGCTAATTGCACTTCAGGCACTTAATGCTGACAACGTCTTTATGCTGTACAACGCGATTAGTTTTAATTGACCGGCTGGATTTTTTTCCCGAGACGCTTATGTGTATTCATTGAAAATGTAAGGGGTGATCTTTGGAAAGTTAAGTTACAATTAAGTTACAATCATACAATTATTAATTGTAATTAACTCGAACTCTTCAATAATAAGAACAGTAAACAGTACAAACTAATGATATGAAATTGTTCTCTACCACTTTAACAAAACTGTTCCCATCGAAACACTATCTAAACTGTACTACATATGTGCTTCTACTTTGAGAGCTTCCCCTCATAACTTTAAATTAATTGGTCACATTAGTGATATTTATTTATTACAGTTATTGAATTCCCGATGCTTCATGGACATAATGTACATCACATCTACAGACTTTTGCTGAGGTTTTACTATGATCAACGTCCCCTTTCTCATCAATTTATGAACAAGTGATTCCTTTTTTTCTGTAGTGCTGCTTTCCTGCACTATTCATTTGGAAAAGTTCTTCAGGAACAAAATCCAAACAATGTAGTTTCCCAAAATCGCAAACACAAAGACAGGTTGTCCTATCGTACATGTCACTAGAGTGCGATTGGTAAATAACTTATCGTTGCGCAAAACTCACCTTTCCAAAAATCACCCCATACATTTTCAATGAATACACATAATTGTCTCGGGAAAAAAATCCAGCCGGTCAATTAAAAGTAATCGCATTGTACAGCATAAGAACGTGGTCAGTATTAAGTGTCTGTAGTGCAGTTAGCGAAAAATCAGGCATTGCTCACTAATCATGTTCTGAAGAGCGCTCCTTATAGCTTTACGCTCAGCGCTTCTCCTTGGGGTTGGCTTTGCCGCACTAGAGATGTCCCAGATTGCTGGGCATGTTTTTTGCAGGATCAGAAATATTATTTGCGAAAAGCAGTATCACGTCCTGCTACTTGTGTTCGTATGTGTATGTGGACGTATTATAGACACATTTTTTGAGTTTTCGGCGGCAAACCAAAACAAAAAATGCTTCTATTGTGCGCGTGTTGTAGCCATGCGTATTCATTAAATTGGAAAGTGTGCTGTTTCCCGTTTCCTGCTTTGATTTTAGCGGCCTTACGCTCCTTCTATCCTGTACATATGTTAATATATGTAACGCTGGTTTAGCGCAATTTATTTAGACTTAGTGCAGGGCAAAAATGCATTGTATTGTCTACATGTAGCTGGGCTGAGACAGGGAGTTGTACCTAGCGAACCCTTTCTGTCGGTGTGAAGGCTGAAACTGGCGTTGTTCACTGAAGAGAGCTGAGAGTAAAGAAACGTGGACGTATGCTGCAGCAAAGCGCAAAGCAATTCCAGCACACGCTATCATTGTGATATTGTTGCATCTAGGCGCATTTAAAGACATAGTTGTTTCCAAACACCTTTGCTTAGCCCTGTTGCTGCTCGTTTGTGATGGACATTACGACGACACGGAGTGCTTGTTCTCAAATAGGATGTTGTTCAAAAGCTTGCGCGAACGTGAAGGGGTCTTTGTTATTATGACGCATGCCGATCACAACTATGCTTATAGTAATATATGATTGGTCCATGGCACATAAAAAAAAAAGCTTGATTTCAAGACTTTTTCAGAAACATTTTTTTACCATTTTGGAGAGAAATGTTTGCTAATCTCGAACCATTTAGTTTTATCTTTCTAACCAAAACACAGAGGCAATACAAAGAGACCCATCAAGTGTGGAGAGAAAATACAGGGTTATTTTCGGTGCACTGTATTTTCTTACTGGTGTAGCAGTTTTCCTTTTTGTGGAACAAGTAGAAACAAACAGAAAGTGTTTGTGCATGACGCTCGCTTCATGTTTGTTTGTCCCCATTGAAACACACACACATATGTATTCGCCTACGCAATCGTGTTTGTGACCCGACTCATGCTTATAGGAAAGTGCGCTGCCAAGCAGTTCCTTGCCCTCAAATTGGCAGCCCATGTACATTGCCCTTTTGAACCGCATGAAATACAGGAAGTACTTTTCCACGGCGAACGAGTGCAGTGTTTTCAGTTGTGTACACGGAATGGGGCCGCCCGTAGAGCTGCTGCGCTGGCGTCGTACCGGCCGCGGCTCGTGTGACGTCATCATGCGTAAAGTGCAGCGCGCATGGGAACAATGGACGAAAGGGAAGAAGGAAACAGGGCTAATGCCTTTCGTCCGCCATTCCTAGGCGCACTGCAATATGCGCGTATACATCTTTATCAACTCACTCAAAGTGCCTTTGATTTCGGGTGGCTTTGTCACGTTCGACATTTTGCGGCTCCGCATCACGCATGTTCCCACACGGCGGAAGTACCCGCGATCTTATTGTCACTTGGAGCATGTTGACCACTGCTACCGCGGGATTCGTTCGCAAAACAAGACAAAACAAGGGAGAGAACAGAACTCGCAAGCATTGTGGCTAGGTATTAAACACGCATACACAAAAGACAAAGTGTGAGAATATGAGGAAAGCAGGTTAACGCTCGTCAGTGAGACAGACCGTATTCGAGGAATGCACACCTCTGCAATGTTAAATCTGTTTGATCACCGAATACGGAGGCCGCAATTCAGTGGAGGCACATCACAAAAACGCTCATGTCTCAAATTTAGGGGCTCGTGGAAATATCACAGGTAAACAAAATTATTGCGCATTCCCCCAACCCTGTACCCTTTACACATTGCCTGGTAATGACAGCAATATTTTTGCACGCAAGACCTCATTATTTAATCTAATTTTCTTAGCAAACAATGGAGATATAAGCTGACGTTGAAGATAAGAAGAAGGAGAAAAGATACACAGAAGATGGTCAGCCTAAATTAATAAAGTACGACGAAGACAAATAAACAAATACATCAGTAGCAACAAGATATACACTGTGAAATAGCGAAAAAAAAACAAAATTCCTGCCTGCATGCTCGCGTTGCGGAAATTGTCATACCACCTTCCTGCTGCACTCGAGGAACCTCTGTGAATGAATTATGCAAAAAGTGCAAAACACGTTGGACATACACCTTTGCCTTTATAAACCCCACTGCCAATAGCATTGCTCTTATGTATATACATTGCTGTACACCAGTAGACTTTCAAATACTGTAAGCATTAATCGCATTTTACAGCGGATCACCATGCTTTGTGAGAACTCGCGAAAGCGATTGCTTTGATGATCCTACAAGAGCAAAAATCCGAAGTCGAAGGCGTCCTATAAAAAACATCGCACCTGTACGGTCACACATAAAGGTAAGTTTCATGGAGGGCCACGGAATTCGTCAACAATTTCTAAATGCGGCGCATCAGTAGGAACGTTCTTGAAATTATCCTTTTACTTACAACCTACTTTTATCGAAGGCAATGAAATATCATACTTGCAAGGTCTGGAACATGCATTGAATCAAAGGTGTCGTTGATAGAGAGCATAATTTTTTAGGGGCGAAGCTCTTCTTAGTTTAACCTTGTCACTTGTCATGCGTAACCGAGAGAAGAAGCGACGAGAAAAAGAAGAAGGCAAAATAAATGAATACCCATTTCTAGTCTCATTTTTTAGATGGCATTACTCTGCCGCTACTCTCTGAAGTGTCGCTACTCTCCAGTTGGCTGCTGCGCGTTTCGCCTGAGTGCGCGGAGAACGAGTGCCTCTCTCAGTCTCTTGGATAGTCGCCGTATGCGGTGGATCGTTCGTGAGGCATGGATGAAGCAGAGCGGCAGGCGCGTTCAAAACGCTTGGGCTCGGCTTCCTTTGCTCGCGTCTCGTCAGTGTTACCCGTGCGCCTTCTGCATTCTCGAACGCGATTGAACGCATGGATGCATGTAGGGACGGACGATCACATGAACGAATAGGCGGACAGACGCTTCACCCAACTCATCATTATTCAGTCAATAGATATGCTGCGATTTTTCCGTGGTGCTCAAACAAAAAAAGAAGCTTACCAAATAGGCCGGGAAAAAACATTTTTCGTTATGTGGATGATTATTACAATTTTTGTTGAACACAGTGCACTCGACAGGGCGAAATTTGATATAAGCAAATAAAAGTATCAATAAGTGCTCTAGGAAAGCAGCAGGGAGTTAGAAGATACTTCTGAATTGCCGAGGGGTGTCAAACTGCAGTTCTTCTATTTCGCGTTATCACTTAATTCAGACGATGTTCACTCGTCATTCAGTGCGTCATCATGAAAGCCCTGCTTAACTACTCTTCCGGACGCTCATAGACCGTAAAAGGTGGCATAGCCTTCTCTTGCCTACACATGGCTTTGGACAAGTCATGTCCCGAAGAAATTTGCTGAACGTTTCAACAGGTTTTCGTATACAAGTGAAGTACTGATATCAAGAAGCATGTTTTGTGCAGATCGGCTAAAAACTTGGTTGGAGATGTGTGCACGGGCGTTCCTAATAATCAGCCTAAAGTTGGTAGAGAGAGCACACAATCTTAAAAAAATGTTCTTTGGAGGCTTGACTTTAGTGTAGTGTTTTCTGGGCCGAAAATACTTAGAAAAATATGGGTCAGGATGATTGTCAATTGTTGGATATGAAGGATTGGTTTGAGTGAGCAATTAAACATGCTTCTCCGTTTATAGAATGTAGAGCTGCATTTGTGTACTGTTTGCCACTATCAAGTGCAATGATCTACGTTGTCCAAACTGGTATGCTTTAAAGCGACACCGAACTTGAACAGTTACTTGTTTATAATGATGAACTGCTCTCTGGGAAACCTTTTGTCTTAAGTTTCACCATCATAGGTTAATTATTGGAAGAGAAAATTAAGGTAGAAAATTCAATTTTAAATTTGGTCTTGAAATCTCAGCGCTGGACGTCAGAAGTTTGAAAATAATTTTCGCATACTCCCCACATTGACATTGGCTCGATGATATTTTCTGGAACTTTGAGTGCCAGGTACATGGCACCCACAGATGACAATGTACTTCATTTTTCATCATTTATAAGCTGCGTAGCACTCACAAGGCAAGTTCAGAGTTTATGACGTCATGTTGTTTGCTAAGGAAATCTCAAGGTGGAGTCTCCATCGGCATTTTCTTTACGCACATTTTCTCGCTTACCAAGCATGAAAATTTGCGAAAACACCACGTCGTGGTGCGAGTGGTGTTTACGGGATTGTGTAATCATACTTTATGAATACGTAAAAGATCATTTTGCTTTTTAGTGTCTCTTTAAAAACACAAAAGGTCACTAGCAAGTTATGTTCAATCACAGATTAAACCACATTGCTTGGAATGTGTTTGTATGCCGCTGTCCCATAACACTGAGATATTTTCAAATCACAAAGGGCAGCTTACCAGTGAAGTGATTGAGGCTTTCTACATCACGAACAAAATACCGCCCGCATCTTCCCATGGGAGGAACTCGAGTAAATGCGTCGCAGAGTGGTGGGGGTATCGCGTGAGTGTTGCGTAATTGGGTATGGTTTGGGAACACTTAATTGTTATTTCGTCTTTATTAATATATTTGTTGAATGAAGGAGAAGCTTTGCCTTCAACAAGTGGTGGGACGCTGATGTGCGATCCAGTGCTTACATATACGAGGCGGCCAGTGACTGGTTGTGCAGCTCGCGCAGTAGGTTTTTACTATAGCAGATGCTGCTTACATCGGCCTTTAGAGGTGAGAGTGGGAGGGGGGAGCGAACTGATGGCACGAGACGAAATCATGCGGCACTATACGCGAAGCGCGAGCTTGCGCAGTGGGGATGTGGGCATCGCCGCCGACACACGACGCATGACTTCATGTGACATAACCCCGTATTCTAGAACGTCCCTGCACTCAACGCTTCACCTTCACTTGAAATAGCCGATAGAAGCGCCCTCTCTAGGCATGGCAACTCACTGCATATTAGCGATAATGTGGTGCGATTCTCGAGCATCGCAGCGTCATTCAGCCGAGCAGCGGCGCAGTCCTTCACTCTGTCAAGTGAAGTGTGAAAGTCGAGTCGAGGAGCGTTTGTGAATACGGGGGATAGAAACGCTCTGCATTCAAAGGAGAGATGACTGTTTCGGCCATTCTTCGGTTGTTTTGTGCAATTGGAAAGTGTATTTTTTGGAAGATCACCAGAAACTGTTTTAGCTTGAAAAGTCATTGTCACACGTGGTATGCCAGCGCATACATACACGTATACTAAAGTCTTGTTTCTACCGAACAGGCAGAACGCGAGCGGGCAAGTGGAATTGGCAAGCAAATTTTGCATCTCCTTTTTTTCCTCGAGCAGTCAAAATACTAGAACGACCTTGCGCAGAATATCGCTAACTCAAGCCAATCTACCTTCATAGAAGCTATCGCAGCACAATATACATTGTAGCAAAGTGTTCACCATGTTGTATACTTTCTAACCCACCCCTTATGTAATACCCCCTGGTGAGGTCTGTAAACAATAAAAGTGAAAGTGAAAGAGAGGCAGTGAGGGCACGATGCTACTCGAAGGACCACGTTGTCTTCTTCATGCTCCGTCGCATCTCATGAGCGATCCACCAATCGATAGTGGGCGTGCCGCAATCTTGTGGCACTGCGCGATATTTCGCGCATGATTCTCAGACCCTAATTGACTACAGCCAGAACGGCCGCAGTTATCCGCGCGGAGAAAATCGGTCTGGCTGTGATGCGGGTAAGCAGTCGCGAATTTTCAGCTTTTACGAATAACCCGCATCCGCTTTCCGGATCCACCTTCCGGATATGCTCTCGCTTTTCCAGATTCGCGTTTGGTGTGAACTTGGCTTTGGCGAGGCAGTCGACCGTTAGGCATCTGCGATGCTTATCGTAAAATGGGTTGCACGAAATTTTCTGCGCTGGTGTTCTCTCGGCGTCTTCTTAATCGCTAGTTCACCTTCAGTGGCGCTTGCTTCCTTTTGGGTTATCGGCGTCGTGACTTTGGCGAATTTCCGCATGGGTCACCGCACAGGCGCGTTCACACCGACTGCGAAGCACGCAAGTGGGCAAGCGGATTTTCAAAGCGGTTGAGGCAGCGAGCGTGCGCGGCTGTTCAGACAGATCACGTTCCTTTCTCTCCGCTCTGTCGCGGGCACGAGAGAATCCACTAATCCTTGGTGGGGGTGTCGCCATCGTGCGACACTACGCTATATTGCACGCGAGCGTCTCGGGTGCTGATTGGCCAAAGCGGCAAACTTTTCCGGGAGAAAATCGGTCCTGGCGCGATCCCGAGAGGCAGCCGCGGATTTCCCGCTTTTGCGGATAATTCGCGTCTGCTTTCCAGATCCGCCTCTCCGCTTTCCGGATACGCGCTCGGTGTGAAGGTGCATTTAAGCATGTTTAATGTAAGAATCAGATGGTGTGTTATTCTTGCGCAATTTCTATCGCCTTTGGCTGATGGGTATACCTCAGTCTGCATTGGTGTATGGCCTCGATGTGGTATTTATGGTGAGGTGTGGGCACTTTTCTTATCGGGTACATGCATCGTGATTGTTATGGTCCTTGCTCATTGCCGTTATAAATTGTCATAGCAAAGATGCTTGAGGCCTATGCACTTGGATTTAGGAGTACGTTGAAAAACCCCAGCTGGTCGAAATAAACCACAGCCCTCGACTACGGTGTCTCTAATTACCATATCGTAGTTTTTTTTGGCGTTACAACCTGTGAAATAGTATTGGGACGGTAATATTTTCTGAATAAACTTCAGTTAAATTTTTAGCGCCTGCCCTGTGTGCCTGTTGTTTGTGCCCCTTTTTTCTTAGCACTCGTTTGTTTCGTTCGGTACGCTGCGTGATGCTCAGCTACACACTTGAACACTTGTCCAAACCAGATCAACGACACCAGCATCTTCACAAGTCGAACCCTGAAATGAGGTTCCGCATGCCACCTAAACTGAAGCTACACATCGCAAGTACGAGTCACCGCATTTGTCTTTGTGTGGCGTACACAAGACGTTACGCACACATAGGCCGTGGTGACACCAGTCCCAATTTTGAACATTGTGACATGCCAAAAACACTTGAGCACCTATTTTGTTTGCCTAGCAAATGCGCACGTGAACGACAAACACGGACTTCTACTGAACGATTTCACTGTAGGTAATTACATGATGAGGTCGTGTTGGGCCCTTGGCCTCACACCAACACTGCAACTCTGGTCATAATAGCGCCTATAGTTTTTTTAAAGCAACTGGACTATATTCACGACTAAAACATTTTTCTCAGCTGGAAAAGATTGTATATACTCACCTCTCTATCTCACCATCGTCATTCGTTACTCTTTTTCCTCCCCTTTGTCCTTTCCCGGTGTAGAATGGCAGGCTAGAACATGCTATCGCTCAGGCCGACCACTCAGCCTTTCTGTATATAAACCAGTTTTGATCTCTCGGTACATTACTGCTACAGCGCACATTTGAACACTTTGGCATGCTTCTTTCGACTGATCTGGTTTGGATCTGTTTCGCGTATTCACAAATGTCCCAGAGCAGGTGAAAGTTCGGAAACATGGGTGTAGGAAAGCACATTTGAGGTAGCCCTCAATGGTGCGCTGGTCACATGTGTATTTTTGCATGTGCCATAACTTTTATAATTTCCCCGCCATGGTGGTCTAGTGGCTAAGGTACTCGGCTGCTGACCCGCCGGTCGCGGGTTCGATTCCCGGCTGCGGTGGCTGCATTTCCGATGGAGGCGGAAATGTTGGAGGCCCGTGTGCTCAGATTTGGGTGCACGTTAAAGAAACCCAGGTGGTCAAAATTTCCGGAGCCCTCCACTACGGCGTCTCTCATAATTAAATGGTGGTTTTGAGACGTTAAACCCCACAAATCAATTAACTTTTATAATTTTATTTCTACGTTTCACCGAGAAGTGCACTTTCCGTGAATTCGATGATTAATAAGTATTATGAATTCGTTGTGGCGCACAGGCTAAATTATACTAACATTGTGCCTGGATTATATGAATCGTTGTTATCACAACAAAAATAAATTATACTTCATTAATAACGACTTTTTATAAGTGTGATAAAACTCAAGTCACTGACTCGAGCTCTTTTCGGGGAGAGGGCTGGACCTGGAACGCACCACAGATCATTCAGTAGGTTGCAGAATAGTATTTTCCACAAACCATTCTACGCAAAAAAGATATATTAGGCGAAAGAAAATGGCAGATCTTACGTATAGTGGGAATCGATGATGTGCGAATCACGAATGAGGAAGGTTGATATGTCACTTCAAATCAGCAGAACGCTACGAGGTGGACGCAAATTATGCCGTACATGACTTACATATCCGGATTATCATGTGTGAACGTGTCATTTACCTTCGTGGTCTATCCACGTCACGTGATACCAAAATTGGTATATGTGGAGCTAGCGAAACGGCCGTGAACACGCTATGAGCGTAGCATGTATTCAGGTTTACATGACGTGCATATCATGATTATCATGTTTGGATGTGTCATTTAACTTTGGCGTCGATTCACATCACGTGATACCAAATTGTGTACTTGTGGAGCTAGCGAAACGGCCGCGAACGCAATATGAGCGTAGCATATTACATTTTACATGCACGCATGTTATGATTCTAATGTTAGAACGTGTCATTTACCTCCGTCGTCTATACCAAACTTTCTATGCGTGGAGCCAGCAAAACGGCCACAAGCATATCATGAGCGTAACATGTAGTCATGTTTTACATGACAAGGATTTCATATGATTTTATATTTGCACCAGTCATATACTGTCGCCATCCATTGACGTCACGTAATACCTAATTTGGTATATGTGGAGCTAGCGAAACAACCGCGAGCGCATCATGAGCGTGGCATGTAGTAATGTTCCTAAATAACAGGCATCTCATGTTTATCATGTCCGAATCAGTCTTATACCTTCGTCATCCATTCACGTCCCGTAATACCAATTTTGGTATATGTCAAGCTAGCGAAACGACAACGAGCGCACCATGAGCCTAGTGTGTAGTCGTGACTTACATGATATGCATGTCATAGTTTTCTACGTTAGGGTCTGTCACTCATGCTCACCATGCAGTCTTGTCATACGATACCACTTTTGCAATGAATCATGTGAACGAAAGCGCCGCAAGAGTACCAAGATCCTGAAATGTAAACCATGACATTCACGACGTACATATGACATTCGTTTCATAATTTTCATGGTATGACTAGTCACTAATGCCCATCATGCAGTCATGTTATGCCATACCAATTTTGCTACTGATACCATTATATAAACGGCAAGGAGAGCTAAAAGTCGTAGGCGGCTAGATAGATAGATAGACAGATAGATAGATAGATAGATAGATAGATAGATAGATAGATAGATAGATAGATAGATAGATAGATAGATAGATAGATAGATAGATAGATAGATACGCTCAAAGTCACTGAAGCTTGCTAAGACGTGCTTCGCACATTTAAAATTGAAGAAAGCGCGCAGCAGCAAGAGAGCTACGAGTAATTGCTGGTTGCCCCCTCCCCCTTTTTAACAGACGTCCCTGTCCCAGTCATGTAGCGTACAAGTGTGTACAACGTCAATCAGAAGGGTTTTAACCAAATAAATCAGTTCAGGAGAAAGTCTATGGCGATGCTGTGTGTACGTGTCGATCCTCTATCCGGTGGCGACCAAGTAGCGGTGGCGACAAAGTGGTGGAGGCTGCGCGGTAACGAACAACCTCCGTACGGTGATGCCCACCTTGAGGAGCCAGAATGGAGACGACGTTGCGAGGATAGTTCACCTAACAACTGCGGCAACCTCGAGACCCTTCTTCGGACCCTTGATATTCAAAGATACTCCTGAGGAATCCGTATTGGAGTGGGTGACGGTACGAACTTGTGTCGTCACTAAACTCATGGGACGACGATACAAATGTGAAATTTCTTTATTAGACTTTGGAGGGAGACGTGAAAAAAATGGTACACCACGAAAATTATGACCAGCGCTTCTAATACGGGGGAATAGTGAACCACGCTGCTCAAGTCTAGCTTCACTGGCCACCACGCAGCAGCGATAACCCACCTGAGACTTCACAATCAAGTGCAACTGCCGTCTGGGAGCCCGGAGCAGTGTTATTACGACGTACTGCAGCTCTGCGCCCGCGTAGACCCAGTCATGAAAGAGAAAGACCGCGTACGCCATCTTATGCGTGGACTCTGTGCCGATGCTCTAGAGAAAATGATCCTGGCGTACCCGACATATTCTGGAGAATTTTTACAAGTTCTGCAGCAAATAAACTATGCCGCGTTGATGGCACGTGCCCATTTCACTCCTTTGTACCCCTTAACCAACGTTACGCAGCCGTGGTCGGCGGCCATTTCTGGGGAATCAATCATGACACAGCCTTTTGTGGTGGGTGCCCCCGTTCGCGAGCAGTGCCAGGACGCCATGCGAACACGCATTTTGGACTCCCAACATTACCGATATGGTGCGGCGAGCAATGTGCAATTGAAGGCTTCAAGTAGGGTCACAGAGTGTCACACATGGTGCTGTCCCGGTGAGGTGCCAAGAGGAGATACGCCTTGAGCCCGTTTGCAACCTTCCGAAAGAGATGAGCTGCTTTTATTTGTGAACTAGTTCCGCCATTTGTTTATGGGAGAATACAACCCCATCCAAAGAACTGACGCCGTGGAGCATGTCATAACACAGGTGATTCAGCTCCCGTTCATCAACATCCCTACCATCATCCCGCCTTTTAAAGGGAGGTTAATTAGCGGCAGGTTAACAATGTGCTCGCTGACGGAGTGATCAGAGATTCCAACAGTCCATGGTCGTCCCTTGTGGTTCTGCTAAGGAAGCCGAAAGGCGGCTGGCGCTTCTGTTTGGATTTCAGAAGATTCATTTCTGTCACGAAAAGAGACGCGCAGCCTTTGCCGAGAATCGACGACATTCTTGATGTGCTGCAGGGATCCCGTTACTTCATGACAGAGACTTGACATCACGCTACTGGCAAATCAGAATGCGAGAACAAAATAGACCAAAAACAGCATTCTCATGTGGGTGCGGACTCTACGAATTGAATGCTGTTCCTTTCGGCCTGTGAAACGCCCCCGCCACATTCCAGAGAATGATTATTAAGGTTCTCAGTGGTCTCATATGTAGAGTGTGTTTGGCATTTCCCCCTACAAAAGACGGTGGGTGTGCGGACGGGGTTCGCTAACGCGACCTTCGGGTCAGCATTCCAGCACCATAATCACTCGATTACTGCGGCGGAAAACTATAGACTGGTAGAGCACTTGGCCTTGATTAGGATATGTGGGGTTTAAGGTTCCAAAACCACCTCATGAATATGAAAGACGCCGTAGTGGAAGACTCTGGAAATTTCGACCACCTGGAGTTCTTGAACGTGCACCCGATTCTGAGCACACGGGCCTACAACATTTCCGTCTCCATCGGAAATGCAGCCCCCGCGACCTGCGGGTCAGCAGCCGAGTACCTTAGCCACTAGACCACCGCGGCGGGGCAGAACACTTGGCTTACCACGGAATATTTATTAAAGAAAGGCTGTGAGTCCCCGCCACCCCCACACACACACTCAACGTACACGCATTCAAACCTGCAGTGCATGTGCAAACATGAAATCTCGGCTGCGTCAAACTGGTGTTAACTACAAATTGCCATCAGATGCATCAAAAGCGAACGCACTAGCGACACAGAAAAATGAATTCCCTTTTGATAATAAAAACTGGAGGATCACTCTCACTCAACGCTCAAACTTGTATTATTTTTAAAGATGATAGTCTTTCCTATTTTTTCTAAACGTAGAAATATTGGTCAAAATGTCTGTCTGCTTCCACTCGATTCAGCCACCCGGCGAAAATTCAAGCCCTTGTTCAACGCCCAGCCGTCTTGATCTGGTGGCTGCGTTTATTTATACTGGGAACATTGTCGTCCAAAAAGCAAATATTACTCGAATCTGAGGCGCAACATCAATACGTTAAAAATAGGTGGTGTGTCTGTTTACCAGATAATTCATAGATACGTAATTCTAATGACCCCGGTGTTTTGTATAAGCTACGCTGACAATGCGACGCTATGCACAAAAAAAGCTATGTTTCTAACGCTTCTCTTAGACAATACGGTGCTGCCAACTACCAGTTACTCTGCGTTCTACAGAAATTTCAGTTTTTCCACTTTACTGTCAGACGGCGTCTATGTCAACCGGAGTGCCCCGAAATAGAAGACTCGTCTTTCGACGACATTTGCAATGATTGGGCGCAAATACGCGGCAAATTTTTTTTTTGAAAGGCTTCATGCCCAATCATTTTTTTTCATACAACGCCTATCATTTGAAGTAAGAAACTCTGCTTTTTTCAGTATCCAGGTGAGTTCCTGTCAGTGCCGGCTGAGCGGAAATTACGGTGTTGGCGCAGCCTGTCAATCAAGTGACGGCCTGTCTCGCCGTTACATGCATCACGTGCAACGCTATGGGAGATGTGTGCAAGAACCGCGGCCACCAAAATACGCAAGTTTACGCATCTTGCGCCTAGATTTTGTCGTTTTAATTATTGCCTGTGCGAATATACTCTGTTCCAGAAGCTCCGTGCAGCACTGTGGAAGCTACAGGCCTTCTCAACCAATCAGGAGGGCGAGCACATTCCAAGTGTATCCTTCCGCGCCCTGTCATCGGCTATCAGCAAGCGCTGCAGCGAAAGTGGCAAGAGCGTCTCGGGACACTATGCAACTGCGCAGTGAGATGAGCTGAATTTGTGAGAATGGTTAAATATTCTCTTCGGCACCGTAAAAGCGCGCGTTTTCGAGATACTTGCACGTAAACATTTGAAGGATAAGGTTCAGCGGCTCATGTTTTGGTGGAAAGCGCTGCACTAGCCAAATTGAATATGAAAGCACCACGCTTCATCAGATTTCGTGTACTCATGCCTATGGACATGCGAAGTGCCACTCGGGTTCAATACAAAATGATAGCTCTATTCGTGGTGCTTTACTTGTCTCTCTCTGCGTGGTGTAACAGTATGCAAGCCGTACTTGTGCACACATCGCGTCCTAGTACGCTGCGCATTTCTCGTTAGGCGCGCAGGATTCACTCTGAGAAACTCATGCTGGACAGTTTTGCGTCGACCGTGATCTCCTGCCCATGAAGATCTTACCAGTCGGCTGCAGGTCGCCTGCGAACTCTTGGTGCCGTGAGTCGTCTCAATTGACTGTGCCTCGTAGCCCTCGCCAATCGGTGTGTCATTCATCATCATCAGTGCTGTGTAGTTCTCGCCAGATCGGCGCGCCCCGTCTTCGATCTTCTCTGACCAGGTCCATCTTTCCTATCTCTTCCCTACCTCCGTGTGCGGGTTCCCTTCTTACTATCATCCTCTATTTTCTTCCTATCTCTTTCGTTCCCCTTCTCCCACCTCACCCCTCATCTGACCTGTTGAGGTGCCCTCGTAAGGAGAAACAGCTACAGGTCGGCACTTTTCTCTTCGTATTCTTTTGATAACCACTACGAGAGAGGAGTGCAGAATCGCACAGTCTAATGCTGCATATGTAAGCAGAACTAATGCGTTCGCTACGCAATGAATAACGGATGCGTAGCGTGTGTGCTACCACTACTTGTAACGTTATCACGGGGCGTGGTGCATTTGCAATTATGATTGATCTTGAGTAATCGAGCTAGAGAGCTACAAAATGAAAGCGACCTGCTCGCTACGCGGTGCAACACTGATTGTCTCGAGCTGTGTGCAGTTAGGACTTTACTTCTCAAAATACTTGTTTGAAAATAGATGTTCTGAGTGTTACAATATACGCCTAATGTGTGTACTGTGTTACCGAATAGGTCAGATTCATGTGATGCAACGAGACAACTGGCTACATTTAAACATTATGAGCAGTCGCTTGCATGTGGGCAGCGCCATAAAGCTTAAGTGGCGAGGTTTCGTAGAGATGAGTTCCTTAAATAAATAAGATTTGCGAGTTTCTCTGCACGACCTTTAAGAAGTAAGTATTTTAACTGCAGCAATTCTTTAAAGAAATTATGTTCATCTGCTGCCTTAGGCCCACATTTTCACCCATGGTGTACTGCTCAAGATTCCAGTACTACAAAAGCTTCTCGGATGACGCTATTTATTCTCGTAAGCTGCGAGAGTCCACTGTAATACAAACTTTAGCTCTTGAAATTGGACGATTGGTTTCATGCTTGTATACAAACAGCGCCACTGAGACAAAGACAGCAGACACATAGATGCAAATAAGCCACGGTTGACAACTGTTTTAAAGACGATATAGTCTTTCTTGGGGTACCTACACACAAAAATTATGGTCCATCTGTCTGTACATCTGTAAGTTTGTCCACTGTAACGATAACCCAAACGGTTCCAAACGATACCTCAAACGGCCAACCCCATCCGCAGCGTCTACTATTAATGCTCAAGTTTCAGCGTTCATATTTGTGGGATTGTCAATTAAAAAGCAATTATTGCGCACATCTGAGGCACCATAGCAACACGTCAATATTTTGTACGCGTGTCTTTACACTAGAGAAGGCACACATAAGTAATTTTAAGGACTGTAGCATTTATCACGCTGCGCTGGCAATGCATTAAAGTCACCCATCAGTATAGTGTACTGCGTTTTTACCATACTCATTGCCGATTCCACGTCTTCATTGAAGCTTTCAACTGAAGCGTTATCATAACGGGATATAGGTGCGTAAGCCTGTACCACCTTCAACTTGTATCTCTTATTCAGTTTAATTGCGATACCCACCACCCTTTAATTAATGCTATAGTATTCCTCTATGTTGCCAGCTAGGTTTCTGTGAATTAGGAACGCCACTCCCAGTTCTCTTCTGTCAGCCAAGCCCCGATAGCAAAAGACGTGCCCATTCTGTAGCACCGTATATGCTTCATCTGTCCTCCTAACCTCACTGAAGCCTGTTATATTCCATTTAACACCCTCTAGCTCCTCGAATAGTACAGCTAGACTTCCCTCACTAGATAAGGTTCTAGCGTTAAGCGTTGCCAAGTTCAGGTTCGAATGGCGGCCTGTTCGGATACAGAGATTCTTAGCACCCTCTGCTGCAATGCAGATCTGACCGCCGCCGTGGTCAGTTGCTTCGCAGCTGCTGGGGACTGAGGGCCGTGAGTTAATTGACGTATGCATGTGGGAGGTAGTCCCCAGATACTGCACCAGGGTGGCCAATCCTTCTCTGGTGAGGGAGTGCGTTACCGGTGGTGGTTGCCAGTGAGGTCGCACCCAAGGCCTCTTGAGGCAGTTCCATCAACACGCGGTTTTTTTAATCCAGTTGGGAACTGCGGGGCACTGAGGTTTGAACCACGGACCATTTACATGCGAGGCGGATGCACTAACTACTACGCCATCGCCACTACAATGCAGAAGTAGGGAAGAAGCTGGCTGGAGACCAGGCAGTAGGAGATAATGGTATCGGTACTAGGAACGCCCGAGGAGAACTACTAGTAGAATTCGCAGAACGCAATATTTACGGATTTAGAATACCTTCTACAGAAAACGAGGAAACCGCAAGTGGACACGGAGGAGCCCTAATGGCGAAAAAAA
This sequence comes from Rhipicephalus annulatus, assembly GCA_013436015.1. Taxonomy (NCBI): domain Eukaryota; kingdom Metazoa; phylum Arthropoda; class Arachnida; order Ixodida; family Ixodidae; genus Rhipicephalus; species Rhipicephalus annulatus. The sequence continues at coordinate 572,884 of WOVY01011915.1, forward strand.
GAACGAAATAGACTTTATAATGAGTGCACACCCAAGCATCGTGCAGGACGTGGAAGTGGTTGGCAAGGTACGATGCAGTGACCACAGAATGGTACGGTCTCGAATTCTCCTAGACTTGAAGAAGGGACGACAGAAACTGATACGCAAAAAGTCAATCAATGAGCTAGCACTGAGAAAAGGAACAGGAATTCAGAGTCTCGCTTCAGAACAGGTACTTGGCTTTTATCGAGAAAAACAGCCTTAGCGTTATCGCAATGAATGTAATCTGACGAGTATCATTACAGACAGTGCAGTGGAAGTTGGAGGCAGGGTAGTTAGACAGGACACTGGCAAGATTTCCTAGGAAACGAAGAATCTCATTAAGAAGCGTCAAACCATGAAAGTCTCAAGTGCAACAGACAAAATAGAACTGGCAGAGCTTTCGAAGTTGATTAATAGGCGTAAGGTATGCGGTGTATGAAGCTATAACATGGAGAGAATTGAACACGCTCTGAAAAACGGAAGAAGCGTCAAAGCAGTGAGAAGGAAACTTGGGATAGGCAAAAATCGGATGTATGGACTAAGGGACAAAGAAAGCAAAATAACTACCACTATAGATATGATAGTTAAAATAGCGGAGGAGTTTTAAAGAGATCTGTACAGTATCCGGGACAACCACGACCTTAACACTATAAGAACTAGCAGTAACTCAGATGACTCCCCACCAGTGATGATAGAAGAAGTCAGAAAAGCTTTGGAGAGCTTGCAAAGAGGCAAAGCTGCTGGTGAGGATCAGGTAACATCAGATCTGCTGAAAGAGGGAGGACAGATTGTGTTAGAAAAACTAGCCACCCTGTTTACGAGGTGTCTTCTGACGGGAAGGGTACCAGAATCTTGGAAGAACGCTAACATCATCTTAATACATAAGAAAGGAGATGACAAGGACTTGAAGAATTACAGGCCGATCAGCTTGCTCTCTGCAGTATACAAGCTATTTACAAAGGTAATTGCTAACAGAGTAAAGAAAACATTAGAATTCAATCAACCCAAGGAACAAACAGGATTTCGGACAGGCTACTCAATAATCCACCACATTCATACCATCAATCAGGTAATAGATAAATGCTCAGAATATAACTAACCACCATAAATAGCATTCATAGATTACGAGAAGATGTTTGATTCAGTAGAAATATCAGCCGTCATGCAGACACTGCGGAATCAGGGTGTAGATGAAGTATATATTGCCACGTTCCATTTCCCAAGTTTTTGTTATCGTCCCAAAACACCACACGATTCTCAGCGCAAACCGCGCCTGCAGTTTTCGAGAAGGTTCCGGACTGTAGTAGATCATTTCGATAAGATCACGCCCACTGTGCGAACGGTACAGATTGTTCTGGAACCTACGCCACCGCCAGCGATAACGCTAGAACATTCGACGGCAAGAGTATAAATGTCGACGCGCTTCGCCGCTTGTCAGTTGTTGATCGAAGGCCGACGCTCCGTTCGCCGCTATAAGTCCGAGACTGCTATCTGTGCGATACTGCTGCTGTAATTGGACTTTCCGTTTTCCGGGCACAGGTTCGCCCAAATAAATAGTTAAATCCCAACACGAAGTCTCCTGTCTTCGGCCACGTCACGACCCCGTGACATCTGGTGGAGGTGCTGCTTCGTTCATGTACCGGACGCCCCCGTCCAGCCGTGAACCCAGCCCACGTCGCGGAGAAGACACCGACGCCAACCAGGAGTAGCGAACAAGCCGCCGACAGCAAGGGCTACCACCGGAGTACGGGATTCTAGAAAACAAGGCGCGGAAGACCAAGGCCATGACCGCGACTGCAGCGACAATGACAACCGCCGCATCCCAGCCCACGATGGTCATGCATCAACCCAGAGAACCACCAATTTTCCATGGGTCATCGTTCGAAGACCCGGAGTCCTGGCTAGAAACATACGACCGTGTGGCCGCCCTCAAACACTGGGACAACGAAGAAATGCTCCGTCGTGTGTACTTCTACCTGTAAGACACTGCAAGGACCTGGCTAGAGAATCGTGAGTCCACGCTCCGAACGTGGGATGTCTTCTGCGGCGCATTTCTGCAAACGTTCGCGAGCGTCGCTCGCAACGAAAGGGCCGCTGCTCAACTAGAGACCCGGGTTCAGCTACCAAATGAGAAGGTTGGAATTTTCACAGAGGAGATGACCCGCCTATTTCGTCACGCTGACCCAGACATGCCTGAGGAGAAGAAAGCTCGTTTTCTCATGCTAGGGGTCAAACAGGAGCTCTTCGCGGGACTAATGAGGAATCCACCGAACACCGTCCAAGAATTTGTATCCGAGGCGACCACCATCGAAAAAACCCTTGACATGCGCACCAGACAGTATAATCATCGCCTGACTCCAGAATGCGCTGCTGCTCAAACCAGTGACTCCGATAACCTGCGGGAAACGATCCGAGCGATCGTGCGGGAAGAGCTGCGCAAACTGTTGCCTTCGGCGCACCCTCAAGTGAATTCGATTGCCGACATTGTGCGAGAAGAGTCGCCGGACACCACCGCCGTCACCACCCCCACCGACGACCTACCGTTCACCAGCGGGCCAGCGCAGTGCGCCGAGGAAAACTGACGTTTGGTGCACCCCTGACCACCGCCCACTGTGCTACCACTGCGGCGAGGCCGGGCACACTTACCGCCATTGCCAGTACCGACAGATGGGACTGCGTGGCTTCGCCGTCGATGCACCACATCCGCAGCCAGGGGAACGGCCACGTGACATCGCCGACTACCTGACAGGAACTCACTGGACACCCCGAAGTCCTTCCCGTTCGCCGTCGCCCAGCCGCTGCATGTCACCGCACCCCCGGCAGTACTCCGGCCCAACGCGAGGCTGGTCTCCTAGGCCGTATCCGGGAAACTAAGGGCAGCAACCGGTGGAGGTGCGGTTGCTGTGCGACGAACTACCGAAGATCCGACGACGACGACGAAGCCGCGGCGGATCTTTCCTAACACAATGCCAACCAGGCAAAGCCCTCACGGCGAAAGCTCACTTACCGGAGGTGGCCTGACGACGCAACATGGAAGCAGCGGATCAAGCCGACGCAGCCGTGAACCGACGCCACGCCCTAACTGTAATGCGAGACGGCGAACTAGCGACATCGACGTTATTATTGACGGCCCTAGTGTGACCGCTCTCGTCGATACTGGAGCCGACTATTCTGTCATCAGTGGGTCGTTCGCCGCGAAGTTAAAGAAAGTTAGGACAGCTTGGAAAGGCCCTGAAATCCGCACAGCCGGAGGTCATCTTGTAACGCCTGCAGGAATCTGCACAGCGAGAGTCACCATTAACGGCCGTATTTATCCTACAGACTTCGTAGTCCTACAGCGTTGCTAGAGAGATGTCATCCTTGGCATGGACTTTTTATGCCTCCATGGTGCTGTCATCGACCTAAAAACAAAGTCGGTAACGTTATCCACAGAAGAAGCACTACCACCGCGCACGCCGTCAGGACACCATGCCTTGAATGTGCTGGAAGAACAAGTCACCATTCCGCCTCGCTCAAGCGTCATTATTTCAGTCGGCGCTCCTAAATCACCTGACTTGGAAGGCGTTTTTGAAGGCAGTCAGCATCTGTTGGTCACCCGAAATATTTGCGTCGCAAGAGGAATTGCAGAGCTGCGGGGAGGCAAAGCAACGGTTATGCTCACGAATTTCAGCAATGAGTACAAACATGTGAACAAAGAAACAACGGTCGCATACATCGAAGAAATTGTCGAAGCCACCAGTGCTTTCGCCCTCACCGATTCTGCGGAACCCGCTCAGAGGAACCAAGCCCCTCCCATAGCTTTCGACGTCAATATCAGACTTCCGAACAATAAGCAAGAACAGCTCAAGGCCCTGCTCCTGCAATACGATGATTTCTTTTCGTCGTCATCGAAAATTCGGCAGACCCCAATCACGAAACATCGCATCATAACCGAAGAAAATGCCAGACCACTCCGTCAGAGTCCATACAGGGTTTCGACGCGAGAACGTGAGGCCATGAATAGACAAGTTGATGAAATGTTGCGGGATGACATTATCCAGCCGTCCAAGAGTCCATGGGCATCCCCCGTGGTGTTAGTGAAGAAAAAGGATGGGACCCTACGTTTCTGCGTCGATTGTCGCCGCCTGAATAAAATCACAAGAAAGGACGTGTATTCTCTCCCACGAATAGACGACGCACTTGATCGTCTCCATAACGCCAAGTACTTTTCGTCACTGGACCTCAAGACTGGCTATTGGCAAATCGAAGTCGACGAAAGAGACCGAGAGAAGACGGCGTTTATAACACCGGACGGCCTCTTCGAGTTTAAGGTGATGCCCTTCGGCCTTTGCTCAGCGCCTGCAACTTTTCAACGCGTTATGGATACAGTACTGGCAGGATTGAAGTGGCAGACTTGCCTTGTGTACTTGGACGACGTCGTCGTGTTTTCCTCGAGTTTCAACGAGCATCTTCGGCGCCTTGAAGCTTTACTTCAAGCCATCAAGACTTCCGGACTCACACTGAAGCCAGAAAAGTGCAGATTTGCGTATGAGGAGCTCTTGTTTCTGGGGCACGCTATCAGCAAGTCTGGAGTTCGTCCCGATCCACGGAAAGCAGCCGCTATCGCTGACTTCCCGCCGCCCACTGATAAGAAAGCCGTGCGCCGATTTCTGGGCTTGTGTGCCTATTATAGGCGGTTCGTGAAAAACTTCGCCCGCATCGCCGATCCTCTCAGTAACCTTATCAAGGCCCACGTGGAGTTCAAGTGGGAAACGCCACAGGAACACGCTTTCCAGGAGCTTAAACGTCGCCTCCAGACGCCTCCGTTACTTGCCCATTTCGACGAATTCGCCGAGACAGAAATACATACTGACGCAAGCAGCGTAGGTCTTGGCGCCGTTCTTGTGCAGAGGGCTGACGGACTTGAAAGGCTTATTAGTTACGCCAGCCGATCGCTATCCAAAGCAGAAGCAAATTATTCCACAACAGAAAAGGAATGCCTCGCCATCGTCTGGGCTACGTCGAAATTTCGCCCCTACCTCTACGGCAGGCCCTTCAAAGTTGTGAGCGACCACCACGCCTTGTGTTGGCTAGCCACCTTGAAGGACCCTTCAGGTCGCCTCGCATGATGGAGCCTGAGACTTCAAGAATATGACAATACCGTCATTTACAAGTCCGGCAAAAAACACTCCGACGCCGACTGTCTCTCTCGTGCGCCTGTCGACCAACCGCTACCCGACGACCCGGAAGACGACTACTTCTTGGGAACGATAACTACCGATGACTTCGCTTAACGACAGCGGGTCGACCCGGGACTTAAGGCCCTAATAGAATACCTCGAAGGCAGGACCGCCGAAGTCCCGAAGGTATTCAAGCGCGCACTTGTGTCGTTCTTTCTACGAAATGGTCTTCTACAAAAGAAAAACTTTTCACCGCTTCGAGCTAAGTACCTCCTTGTGGTGCCTTCAGCTCTGCGACCAGAACTCCTGCAGGCCCTTCACGACGATCCGACGGCAGGGCACCTCGGTGTTTCTCGCACGCTCGCGAGGATACAAGAAAGGTACTACTGGCCACGTCTTACCACCGACGTCACTCGTTATGTGAGGACATGCCGGGACTGTCAGCGACGCAAGACACCGCCGACAAATCCAGCGGGACTTCTGCAGCCAATTGATTCACCTTGCCGACCTTTCCAGCAGATTGGTATGGACCTACTGGGGCCGTTCCCGACGTCGGCTTTCGGAAACAAGTGGATCGTGGTAGCTACCGACTACCTCACCCGCTACGCCGAGACAAAAGCCCTGCCAAAAGGCATGGCATCCGAGGTAGCTAAGTTCTTCGTCGAAAATATCGTCCTACGTCACGGCGCCTCGGAGGTCTTTATCACCGACAGAGGAACGACATTCACTGCCGACTTAACTCAAGCGATCTTGGCATACAGCCAAAGAAACCACCGCCGGACAACAGCGTACCACCCACAGACCAACGGCCTCACCGAGCGGCATAACAAGACGATCGCCGACATGCTGTCAATGTACGTCGATGTCGAACACAAGACGTGGGACGCCATTCTTCCGTATGTGACCTTCGCATGCAACACGGCGGTGCAGGAAACAACGCAGATATCTCCATAGAAATTGGTCAACGGAAGGAGCCCGGCAACGACGCTCGATGTCATGTTACCCAACGTCACCGACGAAGAAAACCTCGATGTGAGCGAGTACCTTCAACGCGCCGAAGAAGCCCGACAACTTGCGCGTCTCCGTATCAAGAATCAACAGACGACCGACAGCCACCGTTACAACCTTCGACGACGCTTCGTGGAATACCAGCCCGGTGAACGTGTTTGGGTGTAGACGCCGATACGCCGACGTGGACTAAGTGAAAAGCTTCTGCGACGGTACTTCGGGCCGTACAGGGTGGTTCGACGTCTCGGCCCACTTAATTACGAGGTTGTCCCCGACGGCATCACGAACTCTCAACGACGCCGATCGCGACCTGAAGTCGTCCATGTCGCGCGCCTCAAGCCGTTTCATGTGCGTAAAACTGAACCAGTGTTTTTTTGTATTATTGTTGTATCGTAATTTATTCATTGTACTTTCTTGCATTATTATTGTACTTTCATCTTTAGTTAAAGCATCGGGACGATGCCCTTTTTCAGAAGGGGGCAATGCCACGTTCCATTTCCCAAGTTTTTGTTATCGTCCCAAAACACCACACGATTCTCAGCGCAATACGCGCCTGCAGTTTTCAAGAAGGTTCCGGACTGTAGTAGATCATTTCGATAAGATCACGCCCACTGTGCGAACAGTACAGATTGTTCTGGAACCTACGCCACCGCCAGCGATAACACTAGAACATTCGACGGCAAGAGTATAAATGCCGACGCGCTTCGCCGCTTGTCAGTTGTTGATCGAAGGCCGACGCTCCGTTCGCCGCATTCAGTCCGAGACTGCTATCTGTGCGAGACTGCTGCTGTAATTGGACTTTCCGTTTACCGGGCACAGGTTCGCCCAAATAAACAGTTAAATCACAACACGAAGTCTCCTGTCTTCGGCCACGTCACAACCCCGTGACACTGAGGTTTGAACCACGGACCATTTGCATGCGAGGCGGATGCTCTAACTACTACGCCATCGCCACTACAATGCAGAAGTAGGGAAGAAGCTGGCTAGAGACCAGGCAGTGGGAGATTATGGTATCGGTACTAGGAACGCCAGAGGAGAACTACTAGTAGAATTCGCAGAACGCAATATTTACGGATTTAGAATACCTTCTACCGAAAACGAGGAAACCGCAAGTGGACACGGAGGAGCCCTAATGGCGAAAAAAAGAACGAAATAGACTTTATAATGAGTGCACACCCAAGCATCGTGCAGGACGTGGAAGTGGTTGGCAAGGTACGATGCAGTGACCACAGAATGGTACGGTCTCGAATTCTCCTAGACTTGAAGAAGGGACGACATAAACTGATACGCAAGAAGTCAATCAATGAGCTAGCACTGAGAAAAGGTACAGGAATTCAGAGTCTCGCTTCAGAACAGGTACTTGGCTTTTATCGAGGAAAACAGCCTTAGCGTTATCGCAATGGATGAAAATCTGACGAGTATCATTACAGACAGTGCAGTGGAAGTTGGAGGCAGGGTAGTTAGACAGGACACTGGCAAGATTTCCTAGGAAACGAAGAATCTCATTAAGAAACGTCAAACCATGAAAGTCTCAAGTGCAACAGACAAAATAGAACTGGCAGAGCTTCCGAAGTTGATTAATAGGCGTAAGGTATGCGATGTATGAAGCTATAACATGGAGAGAATTGAACACGCTCTGAAAAATGGAAGAAGCGTCAAAGCAGTGAGAAGGAAACTTGGGATAGGCAAAAATCGGATGTATGGACTAAGGGACAAAAAAGGCAAAATAACTACCACTATAGATATGATAGTTAAAATAGCGGAGGAGTTTTAAAGAGATCTGTACAGTATCCGGGACAACCACGACCTTAACACTATAAGAACTAGCAGTAACCCAGATGACTCCCCACCAGTGATGATAGAAGAAGTCAGAGAAGCTTTGGAGAGCATGCAAAGAGGCAAAGCTGCTGGCGAGGATCAGATAACGTCAGATCTCCTGAAAAATGGAGGACAGATTGTGTTAGAAAAACTAGCCACCCTGTTTACAAGGTGTCTTCTGACAGGAAGAGTACCAGAGTCTTGGAAGAATGCTAACATCATCTTAATACATAAGAAAGGAGATGACAAGGACTTGAAAAATTACAGGCCGATCAGCTTGCTCTCTGCAGTATACAAGCTATTTACAAAGGTAATTGCTAACAGAGTAAAGAAAACATTAGAATTCCATCAACCCAAGGAACAAACAGGATTTCGAACAGGCTACTCAACAATCCACCACATTCATACCATCAATCAGGTAATAGATAAATGCTCAGAATATAACTAACCACCATAAATAGCATTCATAGATTACGAGAAGATGTTTGATTCAGTAGAAATATCAGCCGTCATGCAGACACTGCGGAATCAGGGTGTAGATGAAGTATATATAAACATTCTTGAAGAAATCTACAGGGGATCAACTGCTACCATAGTGCTTCATAAAGAAAGCAACAGAATACCAATCAAGAAGGGTGTAAGGCAGGGTGACACAATCTCCCCAATGCTATTTACCGCATGCTTACAGGAGGTTTTCAGAAGCCTAGAAAGGGAACAGTTAGGGATAAGAGTTAATGGAGAATACCTTAGTAACCTGCGCTTCGCCGATGACATTGCATTGCTCAGGGAAACTGAGTAGCTCAGGGTGCTGAGTATTCAGGGGACGAATTGCAACTCATGATTACGGAATTGGTCAAGGAGAGCAGAAAGGTGGGTCTTAAAATTGATCTGCAGAAAACGAAAGTTTTGTACAACAACCTAGGAAGAGAGTAGTGCGTCGAGATAGGTGTTAGTGCACTTCAAGTTGTAAAAGACTATGTCTACTTAGGGCAGGTAATAACCGCGGAGCCGAACCACGATATTGAAGTAACTAGAAGAATAAGAATGGGGTGGAGCACATTTGGCAAGCACTCTCAAATTATGACAAGTAAATTGCCACTATCCCTTAAGAGGAAGGTATATAACAGCTGTATCTTGCCGGTACTTAGCTACGGAGCAGAAACCTGGAGACTTACAAAGAGGGTTCAGTTTAAATTGAGGACGACGCAGCGAGCAATGGAATGAAAAATGGTAGGTGTAACTTTAAGAGACAAGAAGAGAGCACAGTGGATTAGGGAACAAACGGGGGTAAAGGACATCATAGTTGAAATCAAGAAGATAAAATGAACATGGGCCGGGCATGTAGTGCGTAGACGGGATAACTGCTGTTCATTAGGGGTAACTAACTGATTTCCAGAGAAAGCAAATGAGTTAGGGGGAGACAGAAGGTTAGGTGGGCAGATGAGATTAAGAAGTGTGCGGGTATAAATTGGCAGCAGCAAGCACATGACCGTGTTAACTGGCGAAACAAGGGAGAGGAATTTTTCCTGCACTGGACGTAGTCAGGCTGATGATGATGATGCTGGCAGTGCAACGCGATGCTCAAAAAGGCAAGTGTTTCCAACGCTTTGCTAAGACGACACGGTGGTGACATCTGCCCGTCGCTTTGCATTCTACACCTTATCGCCTCCGATACAGGCACGCATCTTTTTCCGTGGGCGCGCACGCCCTCCTTCGTTTTCGAAGATAACTGCCAGATAGCGCTCGTGTCTAACGTGCCTCAATGCAGTCGTTCGCCTTCGCTGCACGGATCGAGACTCTCTAACTCAGCGCTTGCAGAATACAATTCACCAATTTACTCGCGCAGAACATCAAATAAATGTTTTGTTAGTTCTCTCCACATGCAATAATATCGTCTCTCGATGACATTTGCAGTGAAATATGCAAATAGGGGCCATTTTCCATAACTTCAATCAACGCATCACACAATGCATCACGTAATATGAGAGCTTATTTAAAAATGAATTTTTTTGCATTAAGGCTCATTTGCCACCTGTCACATCAATCAGTTATTTTCGTTATTTCGTATTTTCGAGTGCTAGTGGGTAAAACGTGGTCTTCAGTGTTGTGTATTTCCTGATATATTATACAATCGTCTGCGAAGAGTTTAACTTTACAATCAATGCGCGCAATTATGTAATTAGTGAAAACAAAAAATAACAGCGGGCTCATTACTGAGCCCTGTGGTATGCATGAACTCACCGGCACAGGAGCAGATAAGATGTTTTCGATAATGACAAATTGAAATCGATCAGATAAAAAGCTTTTTTTCCACGCAGTGATGAACCGTCACCAATCGCAGCAGCAATTTCGGCAATCAGTTTGTTGTGGCATACGCAGACAAATGCTTTACTGAAGTCTATTATAAGTGCGTCTGTTTGATTATGGTTGTTCATACCTAATGCGAGCTCATAAACTACCTCTGTAACCTGAGTGACTGTCCATAAGCCTCTTCTAAAACTATGTCAATCAACAACCAGATTGTTTTATTCGAAATCCTTGGTGAAGTTCTTGAGTACAATGTGTTCCGAAATTCTTCTTGATGTGCTGGTAAGGGAAATTGGTCTGTGGTTGGATGGTACATTAGTGTCTCCTGACTTATGGATTAGTACAATTTTTGCGATCTTCCAATATTCAGGTAGGTCGGATGTCGAAAGTGACTTGCAGAAAATAAATAAATTTCGACGTCAGCCCTACCTGCAGATTGCAAGATCGCAAAAATGTACCGATTCATAAATAATTCTAACTTTACTGCGAAGTTACTCATGTCCTACTTTGTCATAAAAAGAATCACAAGTAAGACGAAGTATGTGTGCTGTTTGTGACTGCCTGTATTCACCGTGAGACAACGAAGATTGTATTTTTTGCGTCGCTTCCAGAATATAGCATGTGAAGTAACTCCCCAAATATGGTAATGCCTTCAAAAAACTAAATTATTCACATCTAACTGTTTCTCCTTCTTTCGCCGCGGCAACTTTTCGAGTGAACCGGCACAAAGAAGTAGTGTTCACATATGTGGACAATGTGCCTGAATGGGCTACATCACTCGTCTATTAGGTAAAACAAGAATATTCTTTCATTACCAAAATATATACTTGTCAACAACCAAGCACTTGGAGGAAGGCTTAATTCCCAGAACACTGACCACCAGACCAAGCAGAATTCAAGGCAATTCAAGGTTTACTGATTGTATGCGAGTCATTTTCTGTATATACTAGTGCGAAACATCATGAAAAAATAGGATCACAAAGTAGAATGCAGATGCAGGTCTAACTAAAAAGTGAGTCTTCGTTAGTACTTAACCAGCAATAAATAGCGAATAACGAACATGCAAAATCACTGAAAAGGCACTGTTTATTTGAACTGTGCTAGTGCTATATGCCTGTGTGTCGTACATTATTGTCCCACTTTTGCTCGCTGTTTCACACTCAAGGTTCACTCATGCACTGTGGTAGTGGCAATGCACAGTAAGTTCCACTTAATTGTGGTGAAGTGTGGATAGCCCACATCAGAGGGTGTATCAATGTACGCCTCTAGGAAAGCAACACTTTATTAAAGGCTCCCCCCCTCTTTTTTACCTAGCTGCTGTCACACCTGTGTTTGCACACATGTAGTTTTTCAATGGTACCACTGTTATAATACACAGATGGCACAGGATACATTAAATACCTGAGGCTTTTTTATACATCAGATGTACAGCTCAACAAGTGCACATTCTGTCCTTCAATTGAATGAGATGTTGTGGGAAGAATGAATGCACAAATTCATGCCCTCCAGGTGTACGAGTACATACACGTTTGCACCTTCAGGCTTTTTGTTTATTTTGTGGCGACATTGTAAGGTAATTAGTTGAGTTATTCTTTCAGCTCAGAAAGACATGAACACCCAGAGGCCATCCTACTTATTCTCAACTGAACATTACACCATCTGCATCGTCTACAATGTTTCACCTTTAAAATTCACTATCAAGCAACAAAGAAAATGAGCCTTTAAATTTACACATCTTTCTTCATTCATAGCGAGATTCTGGTTCTGGTAAACTTGGTGCCTTCGGGTGATATGCAAGTAATAAATTCTCAGCTGCTAGCTTGTAATAGGATCACGTGCTGCGTGACATCAAACAGGCAGAAAAAAAGTGTTCCACACTCGCCCTCATGGCAACAAGCGGCGCTGACCGATGCTCCCACGTTTAATGCACATATATACCCCTGAAAAATGTGGACGGGGAGGAGGATGACCACCACCGCAGCTTAGGGGTAGAGCATCGGATGCATTATTCGAAGATCACACGTGTGATCCCTGCCGGTGGTAAGTTATCTTTTGTCGACTGTTCTTTCTTCACATTGAACACTGAAATTCCTTTTATTAACATCCCCTATGCCTTTCTTGGCATTATTGCCTAACAGTTCTCATTATTATTGTATCTAACGCAGCTTGTTCAACACATATAGTTTTGCCATTTCCTAAGTGGGAATGTGAGACACGCCAGAATACATTGTCCCAAGAGCTTTTATATCTTTTTATACAACCTCTGCTATCAACTTGTGTCACTTAGTATCAGCATGTAGACATGTCAATATAAATATATGTGATGCAAACATGTTGTTATCATCATTATTCATGCATAACTTAAGACTCCTGCTGCAATAATGCATAAAGGTGGCCTACATAAAAAGAAATGAGGTTCAGACTAAATTAGGTAAAAGCAATAACATTTAAAGGGATGCACATGGTGGAACACGACCACTTTAATTTGACAAGACATGTAGTCGCAAGCAATGAACACAATGCAAACGAACGTATGGATCACTATAAACAGACCAAAATGCATTGAAATATTGCCTCGGCTGAAAACTGACGTAAATACGCAGTCATGATCCAAAAGCAACTCGATTGAGCTTGCACAATTGTACAGTAAGGTCGTTTAATAACTACGGTAAAAATACAAGTAATCAAGCTGCAATCTTGTTTCCTTGTAGGTTGTGCAAAAAAGACACCCTCCCTATGAAGGCACAACTTGTTCATTCTGGTTATGATGCTTAGCAAACGTGCAGCCATTGGAAAACAATTACATGGATGACCACACACACGAAGGACGGTCGCCAATCAAAAAAATTGGCCAGAATCTACATGTTACACTGTAAATGACGTCGAAAGACGATAGTCTTGCGTCTGAAGACAGTGAACAAAACGTTTATTTGATGTTCTGCGCAAGAAAATCGGTGAATGGTATTCTGCAGGCGCTGCGTTAGAGTGCTTCGAGATTTGCTGTTCTGCGCAAGAAAATCGGTGAATGGTATTCTGCAGGCGCTGCGTTAGAGTGCCTCGAGCTTGTGGCGGAGGCGAACGAGCGCATCTAGGCACGCTAGACTCAAGTTCCATTTGGCAGTTATCTTCGAAAACGAAGGCGTGCAGCCCGCGGAGAAAGGTGCGCGCCAGTCTCGGAGGTGATAAGGTGTAAAACGCAAAGCGACGGGCAGGTGCCACCACCGTTACGTCGTAGCAAAGCGTTGGAAACACCTTTTTGAGCATTGCGTTGCACTGTCAGCGCAGCGCGATTAAACGCTACATTCCTTAGCGTTACTTGTGTGTGCCTCTTCTAGTATAACGGCAGACATAGAAAACATCAAAGCGTTGTTGTGGCGCCTCAGATACGCGCAATAATTGCTTTTTTATTGACAATCGCGCAACTTTGAACGCCTAAACCTTGAGCAATATTGGTGGGTGCTGCGGATGGGGTTGGCCGTTTGGTGCCGTTTGAGGTATCGTTAGGGCAGATAAACAGACAAATGTACAGACAGACAGACAGACAGACAGACAGACAGACAGACAGACAGACAGACGACAGACAGACCAAAATTTTTCCGTCGAAGGTCCCCAAGAAAGGCTATCGTCTTTAAAACACAAACAAGAGGGTGCTCGAAGACTGAACCTTGCATCACTCCACAGTACAGTCAAGGCACAGTTCCCAGTGAACTGAGCAATTGCGAAGCACAAGGTGCAAGATGCAACGAGTGAATGGACACATGAGCTGTCAACTGATTATTGTTGAATCGCGAGTCACGTAATGGAAGGGAACTTTAAGCTGCATGCAGTCAAGAAGGGCTGTGTTATACTACTTATGAAGTTTTCTTGGGTGGAAGAATAGGACGAGTAAACGTTCATGACATTAGATTGGTGCTCAGTAGTACATGTGACCTATTTTAACATTCCAAAGTTATATTGTGATAAGTGCTATTATTTGTAAGTAGACGTGCTGCAGAAATGCTTTGGGGGCAAGACACGCCAGGAGCATGAATACTTTCAAAACACATTACTAATCATTGATCAGATGATGCAAGAGCTCTCTTACAACCCTGTGACAATGCGCTCCTCCACATCGAAAGCCTGGAGTTACTCGGTGTGAAAAGGTAATCTTCTCATTCAATCACTGCGACATCATTGTTAAGGAATTACCTCGGCATGTTTCAGTTCACTACCATCATATGTAGATCTCATTTGTCGAGAGCATTACCTATAAGGACATCGCTGCTCATCGTTTTTCTCCTGACAGCCTAAGCAAGCTCCTTTAAGTCGTACTGGAAGGTTCTGAAAAGAGTGATTGTAAGGACAACAGCAAGCAAAACAGCAGTGGTCAGCTTGCTTCAAACCAGCCATCCCGTAGTTCTAATAATAAGCAGACTAAATCATGTTGTCTGTATTTTTCATAAACTGTGCTCTTGCTTTTAAACACTGGAGGATGCATGTGCTCCGCACATGAATACAGCACTCGATGAAAGCATGATCTGCGGATGTGTCCCTTAAACTGAAGGAGAAAGTGCAGCCCGATGATAAACGGCTTCTGACGTATGATACTCGAAATGAACAATAACCATGTGACAAATGAAAAAAAAAACAGGGACGACAAGAGATGGCTTCCAAATAAAAAGCAAAACGCTGTCTGCACTTCGACACTTCAGCTCTAAAGTTGCCGTTTCGGCATCGATGGCATTAAAACACACAGCACGGGGAGCTCTGCGCCTGCCATGAGGCAAAGCAACTGAACGACACTCGAAAAACACAGGGGCGACAAGAGATGACTTTCAAGTAAATAGCACAACACCATCTGCACTTTGATGCTTCAGCTTTAAAGTTCCCACGACGGCATTGATGGCATTAAAACACACAGCACTGGGAGCTGTAGCTGTAGCCGCCATTAGGTACAGCAACCGTGTGACACACGAAGAACCCAGATGTGGCAGGAGATGGCTTTCAGGTAAATAGCACAACACTGTCTGCATTTCGATGCTTCAGCTTTTTAGTTCTCATGTCGGCATCGATGGCATTAAAACACACAGCACTAGGAGCTGTAGCTGGCGAAGGGCGTGGCAGTCGTGACTGGGAGCACACGAAGTCCTCAAAATTTTGCCGCGAAGGCAACGCTGGCTTGGTGTTGCTGGGAAAAGAGTGCATATGAGCACAGATGAGTGATATATTTCAAGTGCAATGGGACACACAAAAAATGAAGTGGTGACAAGAATGGGCTTCGAAGTAGGGAGCACCACATTGCCTGACACATGATTGAGAAAGTTTTCAACAGTTGCTGTTTTGGCATTAAATTGCATTAAAACATTGTGACGGCTTTGGGACAGTTGCGCACAAGGCTCCACGGTGACAGTTTACAAAGCTGTTGCAAGTGACATGTATGATAATCAGATGACCACGATTTCACAATATTTGTGGAACTGTCCTAAAGAACCTATCAACGGAGAGATTGATAATCATCTTCATTTATGCTGCTTTCATCGCTACTCGTAGTGTCTGTATCCAAGTTCACCAGAACTCAATGGTTGTCATCAATGACATCATCAATGATGTGATCTATCTTTATGATGACATCCTCTACTTCTATTACGTGGCTCACGTAATTTTTTGTGCAGTGACTTGCATTATGCCTTTCCAAACAAGAGTATCGAGGCCTTCCATCTTGAAGTGTGTATTGGCTTTTGAAACATAACCTTTAACATCACTCCATACAAGCTCAATAGGCCTAAGCTCACAGTGGTATGGCGGCAAGCGTATGACAGTGTGACCAGCATCAGCAGCAGTGCAGTCAATGCAATACCTATTATGCTCCGTACTTACGGTTTGTACAAGCTTTATCAGTTTTGCCTTCACCATGTCACTGCTCCACGTCACACCGTTCAAAGAGAGCCAGGCCTGAATGTCTTTTTTCAACGTACTCATATAGGGTACCTTTTCAAGCTTCACAGAAAGATAGGGTGCATTATCCAGCACAATGGCACTTTGTGGCGTTAAATTCGGTAGTAGTTTTTTTTAAACCACTTCTCGTAGTGGGCACCGTTCATTTTATCATGACAGTCGCCTGTTCACTTTCTGGCTCGAAATACTTCACTGGCAGCTGTGATGAAGCCATCCTCGTTGCCACAGTGAGTAATAATGAGATAGCCTCCCTTACAGCTGGTGTTTGGCGGGCTTGTGGTCAGGTTAGCGTTCTTGGCGTGCTCAGCGGACTTAATGGTCTCGTCGACCCACGCACGGCTTACAGTGTGCCCTGCGTTCACCCAGGTTTCATCAGTGTAGAAGATCGGTCGTCCCTGGGGTCGAACCTCCTTAATTTGGCGGAACTACTTGCGTCGACACTAGATGATTTGAGTGACCTCGATCAGGAGCGAATTGCGGGAACACTTCTTATAGCGGAAGCTTACCTTGAGCAGCATCCTATGGATAGTTGTCGCAGAAACGGACGGCAGCGAGTCATCTTCTTTGAAGTATGCGGCGAGCTGGTGCGCCATCGGAATTTCCCGCGGTGTATAGAAACAGTGCATGACTCTGCGAACACACCAAGGTTGAAGTCGTCCAGCAGCTCCTCTCGATCGCGACCCTGCCCCCGTGAGACAGCGTCTTGGGTGAAAGTACCTTGCCATGCTTATCATACTCCGCTACCCACTTGTACAGCGCATGCTCGCGTACGTTGGTGTTACGCAGCCGTTCTCTTAATGAGAGAGCTCATCCTTGCATTTCTGCCGCCTTCCTTACGCAGTGTCCCGAACACATTTAGAGCCAACTGCTTCGCTCCCTTTTCGCAAAAGCTGATACCGGAATGATATCGCACTGGTGAACCAGGCGCCGGTATTTTGACAGGAGCGACGAAATCTGCCACCGCGGACTGATCATACCTCAAGACTGGGTCCTCCACGGCGCTGTGGACGCTCGGGCTGTGTGGACAACTCAATAAAGTTTAGAGAGATGGTGCTATTCCTTCGTACTTTATAAGTAAAAACATAACACATACGAGCCACAACAGTGTTATTTCTTTCGTCATTTGGGTGTTATAACACGTACAAGCAAGAACTCTTTCTTGAGTATCATGGAGCCACAAAAATTTTTTTTACAAAAAATGCGACAAAATCGTCGTACAAATCACAACTACAACACGCAGAGAAGCCTTCAAGTAAAAATGATCCGACGAGACCGCTTAAAAAAGTCATGAGGACAAACAACGGGCTACGTATACGGGGCACTACATCTCGCTTCGCAACAACCTGCGCTCGAGGCTCGTGTAGCCTTGGCTCTGCGGCACGCAACTTCTGGAACAGAGTATAGCTCGATCGGTGTTCCGGCGGAACGAATCACGGTGACCACTATATACATACCGCATGTTTGTAAACAGTGGTAAGCACCTTCGACATACCGAGGCGCTTGAAGCAACGTCTCGGTGCGTGGGCTTCGTGCCACCGAGAGCTTGCTACCGCTCACTGTGATCACGTGACAGCTGGCACGTGATACTCAAAGGTCGAATTACACAAGCCTCAAGGTATGCGCAAACTATGTGTCAAGCAGTTGGCGTCTTGTTGCCACTGTCTTCCTCTACGTATCGCGGGAACAACTTATAGATAGGAAAAAAATTGTCACAAGCGCATGTACCAGTCACGAGGTGCATATGCACTATATGGTGTGAAATCAACTTCTTTTTCTTATTGCTGATATTCCCCGTGCATTTCACAACTACACAAGGTTAATTTATCTTTATGGCTTGCAAATTGCGCTTGCTGGAGAAAATAACATGCACAAAAAAGAATTGGGCAGTAAGATTGTTTTATTAGCCTAAATTGTAGTAGAAATATAGACTAAAATACTTCGTGGATAAAGAAATGATGATATAACAGGTCAAGAAGACAATAGGGCAGTAGTTTGAAAGGTCATGTTGCCCAATTGAGGAAAACGACCGAGCGATACACCAGCCTTGAGCGTATAACTTTGGCAACAATACAGTACAGCGTTCATTTCCTCAGCGTACCGCATTCACCGTCACGAAAGAAGAGGGCACGCCGGTCGTGTGCCAGCGAAAGCAGCCTGCACTCCCAGAAGTGGTTCTTCTACACGGTCTGTGAGCTTGTTCAGCTTCTCAGAAGCCTCATGCCCGAAACAACCGATAAACAAATTAATTACCTACGGAAGAGACGCACAAAACCACCGCCAAAAAACTTGCGATGCTTCACTGACCCGAAAATCCACCAAACTAAGCGCAAGGCCACACATAGCAGACTGTCTGCATTTTTGGCGCTCGACAAAAAAGAAAAAAAAACACAAAAAAATAAGATAGGCAACCAACTATTGAGCCGAGCGTCCGATAAACCGTTAAAAAAATCTAGTTACTTTGGGAGATATAGGGTGAAGAGTCCTCGAAAAGGAATTCACGGAGTTGTAGGTTTTTGTTATTTGTACCCTCTTCATCTAGTCGCGCTTTAATCGCGTGGTGGGTGTTGATGTCCTTGGCGGTAGGTGTTCGACTATATTTTGTTTCAGGTTTCGCGTTGATTTGACATTGCAAGGCTGCACAAATGAGGGCGCGCTTCACACCGACGACATGAGCCGCCGTCGGAGAGTGAGGCTGAGTTCATGAGCGGGTTTATTTCTTTAGTAACAGGGTCAATCGGTTGCCGCGCTTTGGTCACGTGGGTGGGGCGTTCCCTAAATTTCTTATGTTGTACCCGACTATAGAGGTAAAAAGGTGTAAAAATGTATGGATCCGACATAGATAAAGAGAGAAACGAGAAAAAAGGAAAACAGGGAGGTTAACCGACACCATTTTCTACAATTTTCCACAATTCTACGCAGTTAGCCAAGTGTAAACAACTTTGTTATTTTCTGGGTGCACTTGGCTCCTACGGACTCGTTTAGTTAAAAATATTCGAGGCTCATAACACGCTGTATAACCTTTTGTGCATGCAATTTTTGCCTTGCACCATTATATACGGAGGATAAAAATTATCTTGGTATTAAAATTTGCCTTATCTAAAGGAACATATGCATTCCCCACTATTGTAGATAAGCAGCTACAGTACAGACGTTGCCGAGCAAGAGGATGTGAGTTCGATTCCACGCCAAGGCACCCGCGTTTCCATAGAGACGTAAGGCCGAAGAATGTTTGGAGATTAAAAATAATTGGCACTCCATGACTATACGCCACAATTCTGTTAAGAAGTCGCGTTTGTCCGCAGTTGTCATCGCATCGCACATAAGTAAATTAAAAGCTTGAGAAAGCTATATGCTTTTCTGAAAAATCCACACAACTTCACCGAAGTGAGTCATGACGCGTGGGGGAAGCACTGGGTATACCTGTTCCGTCGTGTGAATAGCCAGTTTGGCACATTCGCGTTATGTACACGTCAAATAGGAAAGTTTTGAAGAAGAATATTGTACCGGTATGTCACCATACGTGACATGTGCGTTGCCACTGCGAATGTAAATTGAGTAGCATAAAGTTATACAAATGTATTTTTGGGTTCCTATTATTAGATATTCTATCTTAATCCTCCTGTTATAATTTGTACACCATCTCCGGCTCTGGATTCTATTTTTTATTCATAATGACTGTTTTGTGATCTGTGAGAGGGAAGACCAATGGTTTCAAGTGGATGTAATGTAAAGTTATAGTTGGCAGAGACAAACCCTTGCATGTTTCTCGAGTGGTTGTTGGTTATTTAAAGTAGTATGAAATGCACATGCACCGTGGAGCGTATCTAGCGCACCGACACACATAGACTTATTTTGACAGTGCTCGCTGTTGGCTGCACGCTGGCGAAACCTACAAATAAGGCGAAGTTTTCCTTCACCGCAGTAATTACTCAATTACACGGTGATGAGTCAATAGGATTGTTAAAAAGTAATGACATTTTTTCAACATTTATTTGGTCACAATTTTGTCTTGTAGGCTTTTTTCTGTGTGGGCCACATATGCGATGCGTTTGCGCCTTGTGCTGTAGCATTACAGAGTGGACGAGCTCTAAACAAGGGCTTTATAGCATTAGATAAGTAGCTCATGCTTTTATTCTGCTGTACCTAGTGGATGGGGTCACGATTCGGAATAAGCTAATAATTTATGGACCAGTCAAAGCACTTCCTGTATCAGGAAAATCATTTCCTTTCATCGGAAAGGAATAGCATCACCGCTGTTCTGTTGAATCTTGTGTGAGCCGATGAGTGTGACGATTCTTTTTATTGTTTTGTTTTTGCCGTATTGTAAGCGTTAATAAAAGTTTCCACTTTATTCTTCAACTAGCCTAATCAGCCTTGCTTAAAGGGGCCCTGCAAAACTTTTTGAGCATGGTCAGAAAACACTGCGCATTGGTAGTAAAGGCTCCCGAGAACCTGTGAGCCAAATATTTTAGCACAGCACACGGCCTGCATTTCACAATAAAATGCCAAAATGAGCTAAAAATTGCTTTTTCTTTCCTCGACGAATGACTGAAGACGCTCAAAACTCACACGTAGATTACACATCTATCAATCATTGGCTGATTTGAACATGGCATGTCTGGTTTTTACAGAAATCACCGCGAGAGGCCGTCACTTGTCTACGCGTGCGCGCGCGATCGCACTGACAAAGCCGCGTATTCAAATAAACACAAAAAACGTACTCAACGTCACGAAGCGCGCGTGACGTTTTTTTGCTTGCCCCTCCTATCTCTACCTGCTTAGCTTCAAGTGGTTTCGTCGGGACGAAAGAAGAGACAACGAGATTGCAGCGTGTGACAAATTTTTGTAACTACGCTCGTACTGGACCGATTCTTAAAATTTTTACGGCGTTAAGTTTGTGAGTCATTATGCTTTTCCAGTGAATTAATTCCATGATTACTAAAAAAAAGCGTTTCAGAGCCCCTTTAAGAAAGCTTGGTGTGATGGCGGCCGCTTGCAAATTGGTGACGAATAAAGCAGTGGGCTTCAGCACAGTGGGAAGCTCAGCTCTTTTAAGCTTTCTCCGCAACTTCATCAGTATAAGTCGTACGAAGGAGATGGTGAAAGTGCTTGGTTCTTCACACTAAGAAGGTTTAATTAATAGTCCGGCTAGTTGGTTCTCATTCAACTTGAATTGGCTATTACAGCTCAAAATACAACTCCGACGGCTAAGAAGCACACACGCACAGCGCCAGTAAGTTCTTTATCTCAGCAAAGACTAGCTTACAGATACGTGCACAAACTGCTAAAGTTTGTTACGCAAGAAAAAAAAATGTTCACTATACTCATACGAATACATCTCGCCAGCTGTTTATTGTGGATGCGTTGTAATAATTCATCATAATATTTCAGACACGTGGCGCCATAAAAGAAGCAGGCGATTTTACTGCACACAAAACGTTTTACGTGCTGGAGAATGCCCAAAATATGCCGTAATAAGCATAGTTTATTCTCTTATTTTTTTGAACGTGGGCGTCGATATGTGGTGATTTCGGGATGAATCATTTTCGCATGATTTTTTGTCTCGCGTAACGAGCTGGGGCTGTGTGCATGACCCAAGATGCCTCGACCAGTCATACGTAGCTAACGACCATTTTGGAAGGAAGCAACGAGGGATAGTCTAACGTTTTAATCCCCTACCTTTTTTTTTTCTTTCAAAAAAACTTTCCTCACACCGCTTGTATTGCGTATTTATGAAGGTGCCTTAGAGCACTCCATAAACACGCCAATATACGAAATACGGGTAGTGGCTGTGGCAAATGGTAATGCAGCAAGCCTGATTACATGCAATAAAGTGTAAAACTTATTATGAAAAAGCTAAAGAGCAATATTTCAATGAATATACATGGTTTATCTGTCCATCAATTGGTATAACACGTAAAACGCGCCTTAGAAGGGGTAATTGAATGTTTACGGTATATAAATCTAGCAGGGTTCACCCAATGTATGTTTGCGTGTTTGGCAGCTATAAGACCATTAAACTTGAATGCCCCCATGTTGACGCTTGGTGGTTCTTCTCCCTTCCGACGACTAATGTTCATTAGAAATTTAATAAAGAAGCCATTTTGGTATCTGTGGATGTTAGTGGCCAAATCATAGTCTGAGCAAAGGCGTGATAGCGAGGTCAGCGTCGCATATTGGGTGTAGATATTGGTCTAAAGTCGCCATCCCACGGCCTGTTTACGTGTGAGGTATCTTGTGGGAAATGCTAAGCACGTTTTGCCTCCGCCGTAGCCTGGCCGTGATGTTTTACGGTGCGCCCGTAACCGAGAAACGCATCATTACATACAGGGGAGCTATTTTTCCGCTGTTCAATTCGTTAACATGTCCGATTCGACCTGCCCTGTTAGGCTGGGACACGCCACCTGTTTCCGGAATTTCTTCGGCAACGTCATACTGACGCCATGCAGCTTCCACAACGCTTGACAAAAATGATAAAGATGGAATGCGTTTCGACAGAACGAATGCTGCCCCCCAACATCCGCTTTTAGACACGCATCTCTGAGGCTGTGTGTAGACTCTAGTCACATTAGCGCTTGAATTAGGTTTAACGTGGCCACCCACCTGACGCCCCTGAAAGGTCTACGCATTCCGTGCATCGCTCTTGAAACATATGAACACGTTCGTACGCACGCGAAGACTTGTCAAGTTGGTTTAAAATCTCGCAACTGTACATTTCGTCCTCATAGATTATCTTTACGCTGGGAATGTGCTGGCGGCTTTGGTGCGACGACGTGATCAAGCGTGCCATGACGTGACGACTCACCATTTTTATGCGTAACTGAAGGCGCTCCGTCGATTTGGACATGTCCACGAATTGGACACCGCGAGAAAAGCTCCCCACGTGAGGCAGGCCTGCGTCGTTGCGCTATTTTTGGTTTGGATGGATGCTACCAGCTTGAGCTAAGTCCAACATCTCGCAGTGTGTTAAGTCATTGACCAAATATCATTTTAAAGAAAACTCGCCGAATGGGCCAGATGCGTAATCGTACGCATTGCAGCTGCTGATTGCTGAGACCACAGTAAGGATAAATTATTTCACTTTACTACTCCAAGAGGCGATACCTCCCCGCTGACCAAGAACACTGCGAGAGGAAAATGCGAGATGTAAAAGGTGCTTTTGCACACAGCTATTGTCTGTTGCCGTTGCGCAGGGGATAGCATGCTCGGCTCTTGTGACAGTCATTGTTTGAATGCCCGGTGATGGGACCTTTTTCTTTGAAATACGATTGCGTAGATTTTCGTGATGACGTTGCCGCGACGGAAATACGTTTTTGAAGTCTAAGTGGACTCCGGCATACATCGATTTCGTGTTAAAGTTCGGCAGATCCCATGAACTGTTGGAATCGGTTTCGTGCGGAACAGCCAGCGAGTAACTCATGCCGCATATCTTATTTTCTTTCAGACACTCGTTACGGGATACATCAACATGTTTTTGTAAATAGAATATATATTAATGACACAAATGCTGCGCTCACTAGGTACGCCGGCTACAGTGATGTTCAATAATAAACTTGTGATCTGACACAACGTCAGCACTGATGTCATTGCACGGACGTAAAGTTTATTGAATTGAAGTGCGCGCTGCAGTTCGATGCTTTGAATATAGTTTGTCAGCGCATTCCTCTGTTGCTGAACAATTCTTGATAGCAGCTTGCTTAGTCGTGCGAGTGGAATTCAATTCGTATGAGATTGTTAAAATGGTGGATCATACACAGAAGTCATAACTGATGTTACCCCAACAAGGTGCATGTATGAAACGAGTATATATGCAATGTTTATACCTTATTATTATACCTTATCAATGTTTATACCTTATAAAAGATAGCTATCACAATAAATATAACGAACGTTACAAGGACCTGATATCTGCATAGTAAACTTCCAAAAGCATATTCAACACTTGGTGTGGTTCTGTAGCAGAGTACACACCCGCCACATGACATGCTTGAGTTTGATTCCTGCTGGGATCTTCATTTTTATTCTTTGCAGTCATCTTATAAACGCACACATTGTGGGATTTCTTAAGGCTCTCAGGCTCAAATTACCAAAGACTGTAATCACTGTTACTGGGTACATAGAAGTTTGAAGGCACATCTCCATATGCCGAAGCCTGTGGTATGCAAGTGTGTGACACAATTGACTGAACGAAAGAGATTCGTGACGTACACGACCTGATTGTCACGTCATTTATGTCACTATCAGAAAGTTATGTTCGTCATACCCTCATTCCCTCCTATGCCGACTTTGGTCTATATTAAGGTTCTGAGCCAACTACGATAGTACCGAGACACTTTCGTCGATGCCCAGATAAAGAGATAAAATGCTCAAAATACTTTTGCTGTCCTAAAGGTTGGTTTTGAATTTCAAAACTCAATTCTTAGTGAGCTGCTTTTGTTCATTAAAAAAGTTCATTGAAAGTTACAAATATATAATACTGGAGAGACCACCTTCGACATAATTGTATTCATGCGGAAAGTTGTGAGGTAATGCGTAAAAGCGTCACGTGTAGTGTTAACATGCATATTGCGCATATATGTGTTGTGGTCTCAGGGAATGCTACCTAAAACTAAGCTATACCAATATTAGGCAGTGATGTAGATTACCCCCCTCCTCCACTGGTGAAAGAGTTCGTATGACACTGTCGACACCTTCCATATCCGACTGTTCACAATCTACAGAATTGCGATAGTCAGCCCCGCCACGGTGGTCGAGTGTCTAAGGTACTCGGCTGCTGACGCGCAAATCGTGGGATCGAATCCCGGCAGCGGCGGCTGCACGTTTTATGGAAGTGAAAATGCTGTAGGGCCATGAGCTCAGATTTGGGTGCACGTTAAAGAACCCCATGAGGTCGAATTTTCCGAAGTGCTCCCCTACGCCATCTTTCATAATATCATATTGGTTTTGGGACGTTGAACGCCATATATCAATCATTGTATTTTGATAGCCTGATTTGTTGACATTTGGAACATTGTGCCTTTATATTTGATTCGATTTTGTTTTTATTCAAATATTTCTGGAGTGCTTTGAGTTCCGAATAATACACTTAACTTATGCTTATATCATAGCAACGGTTTTTCTTAAACATGGTCCTCTGTGCCATGACAACGGACACCATGGACGGACAAGCCTCGGCCCTAAGGTGCTTAGCCCCTAAAATGCGAAGATCGCGTTTTGAAACATGTGTAGCCAAGTCGTAGAACAATTTCATCTCGTGTCAACTTGCCAGTATACTTTTTTTATTGATATTGTATATAAGGAGATGTTGGCGCACAAGTAAGGCGCCGGCTACTCCTTAGCCCTTGAGTGAATGTCGAATACATATCTTAAAGCGCACATATGCAAAAACACACTGATACGCACATATCAAACAACACCAACACAAAGATAAGAAAATGTTCGAAAGTCAATAAATATGTCTCTAATAATGTCCCTAGTTACCATGCAATTGAACCTGCACAAAATGGCAGTGCACACGTCCGGTCCTTATGGAGATGTATTCCCTCGTGTGTTCATAACACTCGACACGCCGTGCACTCTCGCACACACATATTATAGATATCATCTAATAAGTACGACCTGTGCTACACAAATAAAACTTGGTTATTTTTTAGTACTTGCCAGTAGTTCCACTGTCTTTTAAAATCATTTTATTGCTTTTAAAGCGTCATGTCTGTAAACCACCAGTTGGCCACGTGCCCAGAAGTTTTTTGATACTAAATGGTCTGTGGTCTAATGCCGACAGTTCCGATTTAAGACGACGTCACGGCGTGTTATAATGTGGAGAGTCTATAAGGTGACATGCGTCTTTATCTACGAATCTGTATTCGCATTCGGGAGGTACAGTTCTGCCAATTATGTGCACTGTTCTTCATGTGTATTGTTGCGACATGCAAACACACTCCGACATGCCATTTTCAGGCTATGGTACACTAGCGTGTCTAATACGTAATACTTTACTTTGCTTTCCCCTAATGCTAAGCAGAGTTGAAATATAAAAAACGAAAAATGGCGTGTCTATAGCGTGGAGACACCAGGGTGAAAAAAGCATCCCTGGTGTTCTGTCATGTGAATTCGTCGTCGCAATAATTTTCGTCTCCGACGATAAGATGTCAAGAAAAAAAATTTGGTCCTAGTTTAGTCTTAGAGCTGTATTTATTGCTTGATAGTCAAACATTCGGCGTTAGCTTTATATCTGTTGTGACGTCAACACGCAGAAGAAAGTATATTCATGTCCGCTGGCCAAGGAAGAAATGATTTATCAGCGAGCCAGCAATGCGTTAAGGTGTCGCCTCGTTCTTTGCTCGGGCGTCTTTTCCATGAGTAGTGGAAGCGCCCTTGCTCAGCAACTACCTACGATCCCACTGCCCGCCATGAGCGACAAGACGCCCATCAATATAGACGAGCTGGATTCCGCTGAAATCAACCAACGCATTCCGGACCTGAACGTTCCTTGCAGCGCGGAGCGTAGTGGTGACCAGAACGACCACACCACTGCCACGTCCATCTGTCACATCTTGGACAACCTGTCCCGCTGGAATTACATTTTATGGCACGTTTGCTTGCAGTTGCAAGAACTTCGAGGTCCAGGAAAGCTATCCCTGGTATGGGTCTTCTACAAAGGCAGGGGTGGCTGCAGGCAGCGAGCCCAAAGCCGTGACGCACGCTATCTCTTTCACGTCCTGCTGGTACAGCACAGATGCGTCGAGAGCCTCCACCTGCACGACACTCTCATCGAAGGCAGTGAGCTGGGCGAGTGCCGGGAGTTTGTCATCTCGGCACTTAAGGAAAACACGAGCCTACGGACGCTGACCATCGGCAGTCTGTTTTA